>CM030890.1:15030295-15630295 GCA_018136845.1 Heterotis niloticus | reverse complement strand
GTAGAGTGTAGGCCTTTATTACATGTGCTTGAGTCAAAAACAGCATTTTTGCAAGGCTAACAGGTGTTCAAATTATTGTAGAGACACTGAGAATTAAAAAAGCCAGTATTTCTAATCTGCAAGGTCTGATACGAACAAGCTGTGACATTTATTTTTGGATCCTTACCTGTGGCTGAGCGTGCTCCCTGCAGGGGTCCGGAGCGTTTTTCTACAGCGCCTCAGCCTACTACGAGGGGGAGTGGTGTGAGAACCAGCGGAGCGGCTGGGGCAGGATGTATTATGAAAATGGAGACATGTATGAAGGACAGTGGCATCATGATGCCCCCCATGGACAGGGAATGCTGCTGCTGGGTAAGGTGGCTTGGCCTCAAATGCTTGCCTTGTGTCTAGCAGGTCCACTCAGGTTCTGAACAGAACCACTGTTCACAGTGTATCTTTTAAAACTACTGAACAGTTGGGTCACATGACATGATAATTTTTTTCCCCTTCAGGAAGTTCACATTTTAAGTGCAGCAGGAATTTTAAAACAATGAAAATCTTACCACAAATAATGCAAATGTACAACACAGGCACACAGAGTAAGCCTTCCCATTGGTTTCCACAAGAATTTGTAAAATTTAAAATCACCTTTATGTATTTATAATGCCCACTCTAGAGCATATTTTGAATATCAGCTGCACTTCACATGCTATACTGCTGTCCCCAATGCACCTTATAGACAGCAATCTATTGTTTTTGATACTGAATTTCATAGTTTGATTTTGATATTTTCCAGAAATTCTATAGATAAATCAATACTTTTTAGTAGTTCTCAGGAAGTCAAAATAGTAATGTTCTGAATTTGTTCTCTACATTTGTGTGTAAGCCAACGAGAATAGGTATGAAGGTGGCTGGAAAGAGGGCAAGAAGCACGGCCCTGGAAAATTCTACTTCATGGATAAAGGTCAGCTGTACGAAGGCATGTGGGTAAAGGGCATCGCAAAATGTGGAACAGTGACAGACTTCAGAAGAGAGGAGGCCCCGTGCCCTACAATGTACCCCCTTCCCAAGGTACAGGAAAACAAAATACCCTAATTTGGCATCATGCGGGCCAGCAGGTGGCAGAGTAGTTAGAAACGTCCTCTTTCTATTGAAGGACCAGGGGATCAAATATATAAAAATTATAAAATATTGCAAGTAGCTTAAGATTACAAATCTCACATTGGAGTAAAGTATCAGATAAATGACTTTAAATAAGTTAAAACGACTCAACTGAGTTCCACAGTCAAACCCCCATAACACTGAGAGGGATTGAAATTACGGCGCCTTTGAATGATTGGATGCCTCCGAGGCTTATCTGACCGAAGCAGGACGCACACACATTTAATTCGTAATGAAAGCATCTCAAATTAGCGCACTTGTTCATACTTGCAAAACAGGAAACCCAGAGCATAAGTTTCACAACAGGAAGTCAGATTACGATGGTTGCATGTGATGATATGGGTGGGGAGAAGAAAAATAGGAAATTGATAGGCAGCAGTCAACATGCGGAAACTTTACTGTCCTTAGGGGCCCTGTCACGTGGCTCACAACTGGCCAAACCAGTGTACTGCATTTATAACCTTGAGAAACTGAGAGCAAGAAACATGGCACAGTGCTCAGTTGTAGCTCTTGAAGTCAGAGTTGTCTGTCAGATCACAACTTTTTTCACATAGTATGAAAATGCAGTGAAGAGTTTTAGGTGCCCATAATTGTATGTTTTGTTGTTCATGAAGAGCAGGTCTGAGAAACCCCAGCTTCGAATATTGAGCCTCCATCACTGACCATTTAAGAAACTATTCTTTACAGAATGAACTCAATGACTAAAGTTTAGGGATAAAACATCATTGCTTATTTTTTCCACTGTAGAGGACATTGCTTTGTACACTTTATTTCCCATATATATCTGCCATGCTGAGTCCTGATGCGGTTCGTAGGGGACATTCTTTGCTTTGCAGTTTCTAAAAATGTTAATATATGTCTAAAGGAAGATTTAGAAAATTTATTAAAGTCATCTTTACTGATTATAATTCTTGTGGTCAAGGTGCACCTGGAAAGCCCAGAGTGGGTTTTGATGGAAGCCCAGTCAATGATATCTGCAGAGTAGAAGGGAAGCAACATGTCTCACCGATGGCAGGACACGGCAGAATTGGCACCATATTGGAATCAACTTGAGGCTTTTTGCTTCCAGCTTAATATCCAATCATCAGATCCAACGCCACAGTCATAGATAGGGCTCTGTGTATGATCACAACTGGTTTGTCTACATACTACATTTTTATTACAGAATGAACTTATCTAGATTCTATAATGCATTTTGGTGTATATTTTCAGTATCTTGAAACACAATTTTTTACATGTTGCATGGAAAAAATCATCTCCCAAATCCATAAATGTAAAGGATTTCTTGAGGGTGCTAAAGTGCAGGCTGCCTCATGTATGCTGGGCTCTTGTTTCCTGAAGAAGCAGTAAGTGGTTAAGGGGACTCGTTTCTGACCACTACACCTGAACGGGGAAAGATGACCTGAACTAAAACATTCCCAGGCTGGATTTTTAACATCTGTGATCCCTGTTAAAATTGGTCAGTCATGCCTTTGTTAATTTTTCTCTGTGCCCTTTAGTACTTCAATTAGAATGTAATTATTGCATTTAAAACAGTATATACACCTAGATGTTTAAATCCATAATTTTAATCACTTATTTTTGTAGCATTGTACTTTATGGTGTTCTCTTATTTTAACAGTCTGTAATAGATGCAATTTAATAAAATGGCCATGATTCTATTTACGGTTTTGTGATAAGAAAAATGTAAATGAAAAAATAAAATCAGCTGTATTTACACCCAGCTTAAATAAAACATCTTTAATGCAAATGAGAACTCGTATCATGTGATCAGACAACTGGTAACCATTATAGTTTACTTTTAAAAGAAAACCATTAAAAATGTTCGCATTTGGCACACACTGGTTCAGTGGCCAGTCCTGTGGTGTTTTGTGACACAAGTATAGCTCAGCATCTCACAATAGCTCTGCCAACAGACTTTGAAGCTCCAGACAGGATGGTGGTGAACAAAATCCAATCTGTTTTACCAAGTCACTTTTTAGAAAAGGTTGGAGGAAAGGAAAACATGGACAGGCTCACCAACAGATTGACAGCTCTACCATATCTTATGTATCACAGGTCCTGACATCTGTTCTTCCAGTGTCTTAATATTAGTACGTCATAGATGTGCAAAAAGCCACATTAAATGTTAACTCATCTTCTAGCTCCCCTGTGCTCAACAAG
The DNA here is from genome assembly GCA_018136845.1 of Heterotis niloticus. Lineage (NCBI taxonomy): Eukaryota > Metazoa > Chordata > Actinopteri > Osteoglossiformes > Osteoglossidae > Heterotis > Heterotis niloticus. The sequence continues at coordinate 15,626,992 of CM030890.1, read as the reverse complement.
CAGCATAAAAGGGTGAGTGGAGGTTGTGAACATCGACCACAGCAGAGGCTCAATTCGCCCTTATCATTCCATTTGCAGCCTGAGGAGCAGTCAGGGAAACTTGAGAAAAGCACTTTTTCCCCTTTAGTTATTGATAACTCACAAGTCCAGTGTTTTAATGTTGTTCAAATTCTGTGCTTTCATAAAGACTTTAAATACAGTCTGCATTCTTCTGAAAATACTCTACCACACAGAAGGAAGCTTGAACTGTGCACATTCAGGTGGAAAACATTGTTACTATTAAGGAATATTACTGATCATAATAACAGTAAATGAATGGAAAGAATTTATCAAGTGGCTCTTACTATTGCACATGGTACAAAATCTGCATCAAAAATAGAACAGGCTATAATAACTAAGTCTTGTAAGTTTCTATCCCCCCCATCTTTCAAAGCCAAAGCTAACGCAAAGGGTACAAACATAACTATGACACAAACAATGGATGTTACAAAACTAGTAATAAATCAACCCTTTAATAACAGCAATTTTAAGAATCTTTCAAGGTGGCTTTTCAAAGCAATGTACAGAAAAAGAGATAAATGATCACCCCGGATACCAAACAGCTCTGAAAGATGAAAATGCTGAGACCTTGTAGCCAAACTCGGGGGTGATCTTAAAAATATGTACCAACAGCCCAATATTCTCATTAAACTCTTGAAAAACTAAAACAACATTTAACCACTTTATATTTCTGACTTTATAACAACAATAACTTAAACTGGGTAAAATAAGGTATAAATAGCTCAATTTACCCAGCTGTATAAATGGGTAAAAACACAGCTTAACACTGTAAGCTGCTTTAGAGGAAACTCATCAATTAAATAAATATAAATGTGATGAAAATAAAAACAGCTGCTTTTGGTAGATCATTTGAAAAAAAATCTGTCTAGTACATTTTTCTTTTTTTTTAAAGCGGAAACACCAGTGAAAAATGAAAGCCTTTTACACCCTTACAGCAATAATTCAGTGTACTGAACAGTGCACTTATTTAGGGAAAACTTGTCTTGCTATGCTGGGTGAACATGATTCAAATTGCAAATAAGAGGTGGGGGAGAAAAGAGCAGACACCAAACATAAAAAAAGTTTTTAGTGTCTGTCCATGCAGAAATACACTTTTACAGTAGTTGAAGTCTTGAGAATGGCTCAAAGCAGGCTTATCCGCCTTTTTCCTCACCCCTATGTTATCAGGGGTAATGGGCAGCGGGGGGCTGCAGGGTAGCAGCCTCTGCTCTGTGGTCCAGCTCGTTTTGCAGGCGTGTCATATTGGATAGCTCCTCCAGCTCCTGGAACTGCCGGTCTGTCTTGTGGCTCACTAGTGAGCGGTAGAAGTGCACAGCAAACACAATGAAGACCAAGCCGAATGGTACCATTATGGAGGTGGAGGCGATGGCAGCCGCCTCACCAGAGCTGATGGTGCCATTGCTGCCGTCGGATGAACGCTTTACGGGCAGGAACTTGACCCAACAGAGGAGGACCACCTCAGCCAGGAACAGCAGTGTGCCAATGACGGTGGAGAAGGCCCAGGCAAGCTCGATGTGGCGGTGCATGCGCTCATGTGGCGACTCCTTCACTGAGTTCAGGTTGTGCACGTTGCTGACGGCCTCAATATTAGGCAGGATGCAGGTGCTGATCATGAGAGCGAAGAGGTGGACGGCCACCAGCACTGTGGTGCAGGCGCTAAAGGCGATCAGCAGCCCCGGAGGGTAGTCGTGGTTAGACTCCAGCTGAACCTCCACCATTGCTACCTGAAAAAACAGTTACAGCCTTTACACCCGAGCCCTTCACAAGTTCCACCTCCACTCTGTCACTGTGGCTGTTCTGCATGTCCGCCACATCTACCAAAATGGACAGTTTTCTGTACACACAGAGTGCTTTGCCAGAGAAACACATCTCCACTGGTCAGTGACAGATGACACTCACATCCCAGCGCTACACCAATATGCCGCCTAACTAACGGATTGAACCACTGGGCAGCGTGACTGAAGACAACAACACATTTATTGTCCTCAGTCTGACATGATCTAGAGAAACCTACAAAATAATGGGGAAATTAGACTGCCCTCAAGTTATTATGTGCTTAACATACAACAGACTTGCACTTACAATCATCAATTGTAATAAATCAGTAAACATAAATAAAAGGAAATTTGCGTCTTATAGCTAAAACACGTATACACGAACATGTTGTAATGTACAGTATACAATATCTGTATGAAGTTGTAGCATAACATCTGCCAACAGCCATACAAAAACATATACAGCACTACAGCATGACTGAGCACTTATAGCTTATGCTGTAGATGGAAATGTTATAAAAATGCATTAAACAATGCACATGTGTACCTGCACTGTAGGCATTTGTGTCACACCAGAGTGTAACAATTGTGTGAGGCAAATGCTTTACAACACTGTTTGCTATTACACAATGGGAGTGCATCCCCCCCACCACACACACACACACACACACACACACACACACACACACAGAGCCAGCAACCATCTTCTCACATCTCACACAGCGTTGGCTGTTCTCAGGAGCAGTACATTTCTTCCCACAACCACTGCTGTATCCCCCATAGCACCACCTCCACCTCTGCACTAATCGCATGACGGACTAATGAATGAGCTCAGTGGCATTACAGACAGAACAGCGACAAGCGATCACATCGCTTCTGGATCTCAAAAAGGAAAATTTGGTAAAGAATAGTGAGTTATTTAATGATGGCATGGATAATGTACTATACTGTGAGCAGAAATAACACAAAATAGGGCAAGAACATCAATTAATATTTGAAAAGAAGATGCTATATGGTGGACTACACTCTTAGAAACAGCTCTGTCAAAAATACAATCTGACTTATGACCAATTCAACTCACATCTGGGCTGTAGGTCCCCAATTTGGTTATACGTCCAGGACAGTCTGTACTCAAAAGAAGCTGGATGTTACTACAGTATAAAATGTAGCTATTTTGCTTGATCTTGCATTGGAAATATGTACTTGCACACAGTCAAGGCAGCCTTGAACACTCATCCAAAGGCACTTAAAACTTCTTTACTAGATGGTCAGAAGATAGTGCACTGTCTTGAGCCGCCATGTTATGTTAGAAGGACCTAAATTTGAATCCCTCCCCCTCCCATAGCACCCTACAGTAGGGTACTTAGCCTGAACCGATAAGGTAAAAATAACCCTGCTGTATAAAAGGGTAAAACCGTGTAATTCGATAACAGCATGTCGTTTTTGGGAAAAAAGTATTGTTTAAATAAAGAGATGCACTGCACATACCTGAGTGAAAGGAATCTGATTAAGACACAGAGAACAGAGCAACTGTGGGAGTTAAGAGACAAGTCTGATACCAGCAAAGCTGGGCCAGTAGATCATTTTCAACAGCACACTGTGCTGTGTGACCGAGTTGAGGAGTCAAAACACATACGAGCACTGACTAATATTCTCTTTCCATGAAACCGATCACTTCCATTCTCAATCTACACTATAGTGAATGAGTGTAGGTGGGGGGACTAGATAGGGTGGCCGCTCATGGTTTTCAGGGTAAGCAAGGGTATAAATGGGGATTTTACCACTGCACATGTCTTTGGGGTGTATGGAAAACCCACAGGAGCACCATAACATGCAAGCTCCACACAGACTGAGCCACATTCTAACCCAAGTCCAAATCCACAACCCACGTGCTGCGAGGCACCGGCTCTACCTGCGGTTCCCAATGCATGTTTAAACTTGAGTCTACATTTCAAAACTTGTTTGAGTTACAGGTTCTGACACCAGCTATTCTCCCAGAAACCTTCCAAACAGTTGTTTAAGAACATGGGGGACCGTTGCAGGGCTGCTGGGCCAAAATCACAGTCCTTACTGACTGGCTGGCAACAGGAGTGCATCACCCTGCTGTGGGAATTAATATCGCAACAGGCACAAAGATTATCGAACCAACAGGGGAACTGAAGCATTTGTTCAGTCCTGTCCATCGTCAAAAACAATGCTTATTAGCTGGTACAAGACACGACAAATACAGATTTTACCGTGCACTCTTGGTCTCTGTTGGGCATGTGAAGGTATTCACTACTGCAGGTAAAATCACCTTTTAGCTGCTCACAAACACTACGTTTCATCCTCTTAGTGTCTCTAGTACAGTTACACTTACCAAGTTGTTATTACATCAACTTGGTCACTAACTTTATTACTGGTGCATTCATAACACAGTCACCGCTCACTATTACAGTCACCACCTACATTCCCTAAGTCACTACTGCAGTCACTGACAGTCACCATTAACCACTGGTGCACGGTTCACCGTTACAGCCACTACTTCACTAAAAGTCATCAATACGGTCACTGCTGATGTACATCGCGACCACCCGGTAGGAATGTGTTTTCAGGCCCAGAAATAGCCGGGGTTTCCGGCGTCAGTGTTTGCGGGCCGCAAACGTTTCTGTTCAGCGCGCTGCTCCACACACGCTTTAGGCGTTAAAACCGCACCCGCACTCTGAAGTTCACGCACGGCGTGCAGCTGCGTGCTCGCTGCGGACACAAAGTTGTTCCTACAACGCAAGTGGCCCCACACGGTCCCGACGCGCGAAACAAGTCGACAGAAAGTAAACAGGCGGAGAGGAATCGGCGGAGGGAGCCGCACCATGGCGAAGCCGGAGAGCAGGGCCGACGTGCGGCTGGACGCCTTCAGCTTGGCCCGGCTCAAGTAGAGCTTCCTCCAGGAGAGCGCCTGCAGGGAGTGCTCGCTCACGCTCATGGTGCCTCGGATCGCAGCCGTCGCACTGCCCGCTCCCCGGACTCACGGTGTCTCTCACAGCCTTGACGACCACGGCGACCCCCTGCGGTCCCGGTCCGACCACGGGAGTTCGGGGCGGCTCGAACTGGCAGGGGCGGAGCGCGCGTGGGGGCGAAGCCCTTTTTCCCACAATGCCTTGCGCCTCTGCGGCGAACTGCACGAAACTCGTGGCGGAGCTCAAAGTTCTCTCGAAGTACTGCATGCTTATTATTATTATTATTATTATTATTATTATTTGCTCGAAATGCACGTTTAAAACTTTTTCCAATTAAAGTTAATATAATAATAATTAAAAATATCTTTAGAAGGTATGTCTCTCTTGTCTTTTTGTTTTGTCAGCAGTTTCAACACGGCGGACTTTTATCTCAAGTCATGATTGCACAAAACCACCACATATTACGAATATTTTATTTTTAAAGGAGGCTTTTTTCCCCTCAAACCTCAAAAAATTTGACTTTTTTCTATTGTCTTCCTCACTTCCTTGCGTAACTTCAGTACAGTATACATATACACAGATAGGTATCACAGTTCATATTCCGGCGTATACATCTATAAGAGTTTAAATTACAGGGTTTATAGTGTCAATTTAATATTCCGGTGTGTGCCATTTATATTCCATATGACATGCAGAACACTTCTGTCAATGCCACCCAGTAAGAGAGTTCTACATCACAGTAATGTAAAAGTGCACTGCTGTTTCAGGTGCAGAGAACTGTTAAGGTGTGAGGACAACACGGTGTGAAGCTGGAAAGTTGTGGGTTTGGACTGTGGGGAAAAAACCGTGAAGGACATGGATTTCACTGTGCAGAAGATGTGGAGCCAAACAGATGTCAGAAATCTTCCTACCGTGAAAAAAAATGTCAGAGGACTCATATCCTTCCAGTTTTTTTTTGTTTTTTTTGTTTTTTTTTTTTAAAATAAAAAGTTGCCACTTGCTTGAATGAAAACCAAACTGTCTTCTGCCGAGTCTGCCTACCGTATGTGTAGTTTGTATACATGCTGGACTGGTCACCCCAGCTGCACCACGGTTAAGTGTTTCTCAGTCTGCTCAGCATTGTGATGTTTCCCTGCCTGGGGGCTGAGCTTATGTCTGGTGCCCAGAGAGGCATCCAGCCCAACCTCAGTGGACATGGAGACAAACATATGTGCGGATTGCATTACATGGCCCTCAGACCCAGTTAATGCCGCATGTGTGCGTGTTACAGCTGGTCTGCTGAATGAGGAAATGGGATCTTTAACTGCTGGGGAAGTGGCTTCATTCCCTTGAGCCTCATATTTAACCAAACTGTGGCTTTTATTCCTGATTAATTGTGAGTTTAAAACTCTTAATGCTGACACTGAAAGGATGTTTTTAAAGGCAAAGTGAATGAACGATCAGATGTGTAACTGTATGCTGTATTGAACGCCGGTGCTCAGCAAGACTGTGTGTTCAGCCCACTGCTGTACACCCCCCTAACCCACGACTGTGTCACCAAATACAGCAGCCACTACATCATCATGTGCCACCAACACTGATGAGTCAGAAGACAGAGGAGAAGTGAAGCAGTGTGTTGGCTGGTGAAGGACTACAGTCTGTCTCTCAGTGTCAGCAAGAAGAAGAAGGTGATTGTTGACTTCAGAAAGACTCACGCTGCTCACACTCCTCTGGGTGTTGGTGGTTTGGCAGTGCAGCTGGTGCACAGCTTCAAATTCCTGGGAGTGCACATTACCAAGGACCTTCAGCAAAACTTATTTAGTAGTGAAGTAGTGAAAAGTATCCAGTCCATCTTCAGGACTTCACTGCCTACAACAAAAGGTGTGCCAGGAAAGCCTGTATCCTCACTAGGGGCCCTACCCTCCATATCCCCCATATGTTTACCCTGCTGCCATCTGGAAAAAGCTACAGTTTGCAGGCCAACCCCATCAGGCTCAGAAACAGCTTCTTCCTGTCAGGCTGCACCTCAGGCCTGGTCACCACCACTACTACTGACCACCACCACCACTGGCTGTCTGCACATCCACTCTATATTTATACATTTGTATTTATCTATCTTTAATATACAGTACATAATTGAAAACTTACATTTGTTCATATTTTATTTGTCTATTTTGCTTATTCATTCATTCATTCATTCTCTTCTATTCTTCTTCCTATTATGTTAAATTTTCTTTCCCTTATTCTTTGCACCTGGACATAATTCTGTGATCTCTTGTGCACCTGCTGTGTCAGGGGGTTCAACAATAAACAAAAACTTTTTTGCAAGAAGTCATCTATAAACCTAATCATTGCAATGTAGAGCCTAAAAAATTAAATTCAATGTACGTGGTCCTGCATGGAAATCATTTTCCTTTGTGAGCTGAACAAATGGAGTTTTGTTTCCTCCTGTGAGTTGAGGACACTGCTGAAGTGTGCATGGGTAGGAGTTACTAGAAGCCCAAAATGCAGTCACGGTGGCTCCCCGAACTCCGAGGAAGGGCGTAAGGAAACCAGAAATTCTGTACGGTGCTGTACTCGCTTTTAAAGCTAAATTTACCTGTAACTGAGTAAACTAAAGGCTCTCCTTGTGGCAGATTTGCTCACGGAGGCCGAGCGTTTTCTCCTCTGGGGTTACTGAACTTCAGCCTGGCTCGCTGCTCCATTGTGGGGCGCGCCTGCCACCTGCTGGCGGGACCAGGAAACAACAAGAGCCGCGCTGGTTCCGCAGCTGAAATCGAGACAAACCCAAGTCTGAGCAGTGCTGAACACCGTAATGCGCTCTTCTTCTTCGACTGTACATTCTTTTAGCATTTCCATGTTAATTCTTATGAGTTTATGTTTCACTTCCCTGTTTAAATGGGAAACTGTAATTTATTTCTAGTATTTGTGAATCTGCATTTTCGAGCTGAGATCTGTCGTTAAGTGATGACGGTTCTGTACCTGAGCAAATGGACGGTGTCTCCTATCTGCAGCGTCCACTTCCTGCTTTTATACGCGTGGATCCACCCTCCATCCACCCCTACGGAGTCATCCGAACTGCAGGACAGACAGGAGCCAGGCCGGCCTCCATCCTCCGCGTTTTCGCCCCACGTTTGCGTCAAATCGGGGCAAAAGCGACTGAAACCCCCAGAGGTGGGAAGTAACGCCTTACCTGCACTTTCCTTCAGGTGCACCCATGGGACATTTTTGGCACTACTTTTAGATTTTACTTGATTAAAAATGTATTTACCTGTACCTTTATTCTGTTACATTTCCATTACCCCCTTCTGCTTACTTTTGAGTTTTTCTGCATTATGTTATTTTACATTTCTGGCAATAAAATAAATCCTACACTGGGATTTATTTGACCAATCCTACATTCATTTGCCCAGCAGTGGGACTGTATGTTTACATGTAATGTAGGAGAGGAATATGTTTAAATCTTCTTCTTCTTTCGGCCGTTCCCGTTAGGGGTCGCCATCGCCATAGCGGATCAAAAGCTTCCACTTCCTCCTGTCCTCTGCATCTCTCTCCGTCACCCCCACCACTTGCATGTCCTCCTTCACCACATTCATAAATCTCTTCTTAGGCCTTCCTCTCTTCCTCTTGCCTGGCAGCTCCATCCCTAGCATCCTTCTCCCGATATATCCCGAATCTCTCCTCTGTACATGTCCAAACCAACGCAATCTCACCTCTCTGACTTTGTCTCCAAACCGTCTAACCTGTACTGACCCTCTAATATACTCATTTCTAATCCTGTCCATCCTCGTCACACCCAATGCAAACCTTAACATCTTTAACTCTGCCACCTCTAGCTCTGCCTCCTGTCTTTTGGTCAGTGCCACCGCCTCCAACCCATAAAGCATAGCCGGCCTCACTACCATCTTATAGACCTTCCCTTTCACTCTTGCTGGTACCCTTCTGTCACAAATCACTCCTGACACTCTTCTCCACCCACTCCACCCTGCCTGCACTCTCTTCTTCACCTCTCTTCCACACTCCCCATTACTCTGAACTGTTGATCCCAAGTATTTAAATTCATTTACCTTTGCCAACTCTATTCCCTGCATCCTCACCATTCCTCTGTCCTCCCTCTCATTTATGCACATGTATTCTGTCTTAGTCCTACTGACCTTCATTCCTCTTCTCTCTAGAGCATATCTCCACCTCTCCAGGGTCTCCTCAACCTGCTCCCTACTCTCACTACAGATCACAATGTCATCCGCAAACATCATAGTCCATGGTGACTCCTGTCTGATCTCATCTGTCAACCTGTCCATCATCATTGCAAATAAGAAAGGATTCAAAGCTGATCCTTGATGTAATCCTACCTTCACCTTGAAAGCATCCGTCACTCCTACCACAAACCTCACCACTGTCACACTGTCCTTGTACATATCCTGTACCACTCTTACATACTTCTCTGGCACACCTGACTTCCTCATACAATACCACAACTCCTCTCTAGGTACCCTGTCATATGATTTCTCTAAGTCCACGAAGACACAATGCAACTCCTTCTTACCTTCTCGGTACTTCTCCATCAGCACCCTCAGAGCAAACATCGCATCTCTAGTACTCCTTCTTGGCATGAAGCCATACTGCTGCTCACTAATCGTCACCTCCCTTCTTAACCTAGCTTCCACTACTCTTTCCCATAACTTCATGCTATGGCTGATCAGTTTTATCCCTCTGTAGTTACTACAGCTCTGCACATCACCCTTATTCTTAAAAATTGGTAGAGGAATATGTTTAAATAATTTTAAAATAGTTTACCCCATATGATGAGAGGTGAATTTTATGAGTTTGACAGAAGTTAAAGTTTGATCTCATGATGGGTCTGTTTTGTCACTGTTGGATATATCGGTGTTGCTATTTCTGCCCTGGTGTTGCTGTTATTGCAGTAAAAAAGAAGGAAAGTAACCAGGTAGCCCTTTTCCAATATAAATTTTGTTTCTTTTCTGGGAAACCACAATTCTTACATTTTTGTCCTTGTCCTGTGATCCTGGGTCGCTTGAAAGAACTTGAAATGTCTCACTTTAACGAAGAAAAGGATTGTTTAAGATGTCAAAAGGGAGAAGAAAAACACCAGAGTGCAGTCAGAAAGGTCTGAACGAAACAAAACGAAACAAAACAAGCAAAGAACGATGCTACGGTCGCACTGGGAATCGCAAACAAGGATGATGAAGAAACTGGAGATTTGGTTGCCCCCATGGTGCTGCCAGCTGCACCAGTTCACTCCCAGGATAGATGTGGCAGAGAACTGGAGAGATTTATCACATCAGTTGTTCAATTAAATAAATGCTGTTGAAGGTAAACTGAAGAAACTTTCCTCTTGTATTGTGGATCTGGAATCAAATTCTGAGATTCAACTGCTTATGTGGCTAAACTCAAGACTTCAAGCAAGCGGAAGACTTGCTTGAAACAAGAGCTAATTCAGTGGCCACCCTGGAGCAGAAGGAGAGCTGCAGCAAACAAAGCTGGATAAAATGAAGCATAAAAACTGGAGCAGTAATTTGAAAATTTTGGTTCTGCCAGAGGATGCTCAAGGTGATTTCCCTTTGAGACAATTCCTGCAGGAGAACTATGTTCCTGGGGCGGTTTGTGATTTTACTCCCCTGAGACTGAAATTCCCTACTGACTATCCTGATCAGTTTCTGCACCTCTCTGACCAAGAAAAACTCAAAAAGCTGCAGTGAAGAAATGCAACATAACCTTTGACAATTCCTGTCTATGAGCCAATCCCCATCTGCCCATTGTATCTGACACACGTCAGAGGAATAGTTGCACGAGCACAAGTGGGACACCAGGTGGCATCACTGCTCCCAGCCTCTGTGTTCTCAGTCTTTGCCTCGTGTGGCTCGAGCAGAAACAGTGATTTTATTTCTTTACTATTAGCCTAAATTTGATTGTTAAACCGTCTTTGCGAATACTACCTGTAATAAGGAACAAAACATAACGTATAATACTAAAAAAAAATAGCAACTCCATGTGAACACATAAATGCATATTAAACTTCATTAACTGCTTAATAATTAGGTAATCGGTGTTTAACACATTCTTTATCACACCGAAATAGGCATTGTAGAGTTAAGGATATTTTGGGGGAAATTAATTGGCATTTTTTTTTGATGAACCTGGAACAAATCATAGTTTTCTTCATGAAATAATGTAAACAGCTTTCCAATGTCTGAGTTTATGGTATTGGAGCTATTTGTAGTAACCAGTTATACTTGGATGCCGGGGTACAGGTGTGATTTTAGAAGAGTTTCTCTAAATTGTTCTTAAACAGAGAAATAAGAGTGGAGTCAGTTGCTCCTTATAATATTAATCATGCTTTTGTGTACTTTTTAATAAAGGAATATATTGCGAATAAATACAGTGAACAGCAATATCTCCTAGTGCAAGTGACCCTCGAGATTTGGCTTACGAGCTTTCACATGTATATGATTGAAATTATTTAATACCTTTCACTGAGTTACAACTAATTATGTGGCAGATATTTTGCACTGACCTGTAACAAGAGCCGAGCATGGAGGGAATTTTCCAGACTTACAAGATTGTGCTTTTTGGATTTAATTTCCAGAAGTACATAATGCTTGTAAGCAGGAGGCTATCTGCAGGAGCATGTACCAGTCCAGGACTGGGTTGCAGTGTTTCCCATAAAAATGATGGGAAAAGCATCACTGTCATCCAAACTGCAGCCCTACAAATGGATTTTCTTGCATCAGTTTAGTTTTGACACTGAGCGGGAAATCAGGGTGTTTTTGTGTATTTTTTTTTTAGTTTTTCTCCTGGTTCCACCTGGGATTTTTGCATTTCTTTTCATCTTTGTCCTTGTTTTTTCACACAAATATATGTTATCTTGTATAAAATTACCTTCTTTCATAACTGCCTGTAATTATATCTGGGACCGTCATGTTGGAACAATGCGTCTAAAATGGACTTTTATTGCAAAGTAACGCGAGAAGGCGCTGACTTGCAGCCTCGCAGGATTTTTGTCATGTTAGAGATCTAACAGAGTTGAATTTTCCCAATGGCCAACACAGAGATACAGACCGCCAAAGGCTTGAGAAGAGTGAGTGACCGATGTAACACTGGGATGCCTCATACTTGACAATCAGGCACATTCAGCTGGTCAGCAATGAAAGAAATTCTAGTGCATAAGGAAAGCAGCGCAGCCACCTTAGAAAATCCTGCATATACAGGTAAATCCTGGTACTCCTATAACACAGCTAAACTTTTAATTGCGGCTCCATTCTGAGCGTCCAAGGTTCGAATCCCACCTCCTGCTGTAATTTTCTTGCCTCTGAACTGAAGCAGTGAAAATGAAATATATGTTCTGTATAAATGAGCACGTAAATCATGGTAAGTGGCTTAGAGTATAAACTTCACACTGTAAATTATGTTGAACAGAAACATCAGCTAAATGATTTAAACGATTTATAAATAATATATATTTATTTAGTGGGAACTTTTCTCCAAAATGGTTTACAGTGTTAAATTCACAACAATTAATTTGTTTATATAGGTCCCCCTTGTGCCACCAAAACAGCTCTTACCTGTCAAGGCATGGACTCCACAAGACCTCTGAAGGTGTCCTCTGGTATCTGGCATCAAGACGTTAACAGCAGATCCTTTAAGTCCTGTAAGTTGTGAGGCGGGGGCTCCATGGATCTGACTTATTTTTCCAGCACATCCCACACATGCTCCATCAGATTGAGAGCTGGGGAATTTAGAGCCCAAGACAACACCTTAAAATCTTTGTCATGTTCCTCAAACCATTCCTGAACAATTTTTTGTAGAGTGGTTGGAAATATTGTTGCCATGAAGGGGTGTATGTGGTCTGTAACAATGTTTAGGTAGGTGGTCCGTGTCAAAGTAACATCCACATGAATGCGATGACCCAAGGGTTCCTAGCAGAACATTGCCCAGAGCATCACACTGCCTTTTTCCCATAGTCCATCCTGCTGCCATCTCTTCCCCAGGTAAACAACACACACACATCTGGCCATCCACCCATCTAAAAGTAAACGTGAAGTAAACTTCCAATGCTCCATGATCCAGTTGTGACGCTCACGTGCCCATTGCAGGCACTTTTGGCAGTGGACAGGGGTCAGCACGGACACTGTGACTGGTCTGCAACCATGCAGGTCCATTCACAGCAAGCTCTTTCTATCATGGCCAGCATTAAGGTTTTCAGCAATTTGTGCTGTAGTATCTCTTCTGTGGGATAGGACCAGAAGGGCTAGCATTTGTTCTCTGTGCGCATCAGTGAGCTTTGGACGACCCGTGGCTGGGTCACCGCTTGTCCTTCCTTGGACCACTTTTGGTAGGTACTGTACTAACCACTGCATACTGGGAACACTGACAAGACCCACAAGACCTGCCATTTTGGAGATGCTCTGACCCAGTCGTCCAGCCATCACAATTTGGCCCATGTCAAAATGGCTCAGATCCTTACGCTTGCCCATTTTCTTGCTTCCAACACATCAACTTCAACAGCTGACTGTTCGCTTACTGCCTAATATCCCCCACCCCCCACCCTTTCACAGGTGCTATTGTAATGATATAAACAGTGTTATTCTCTTCACCTGTCAGTGGTTTTAATTTCGTGGCTGATCGGTGTATATACTTAGAAAGCGAGAAAGACCTATAACTATTATATATTAACATAATCATTCCTCTGAAAATGCTGAATGCACAGTACCAACAATGCAGACCCTTTTCTAATAAGACCAGTGTATGAGAGGCGATGTCAAATAAAATGGTATGAAAGTGGTGGATGTGGAAAGAACGGCTGGTGAAAGTCTCGTCTCACTGCTGTGCGCCACAGAGACCAGCTCTGCTAATGAGTCTGAGAGATTAAAATTAGATTCAGATTTCAAACGCAAAACCAGAGATGGAAAAAACAGAACTATTTTTGTCTTGCCAGCATAATTGTCAGAAGGGGAGTGGTGGGGTGTGCAGCAGGAGGGGGGCAGACAGAGACTGCGGGTGTGTGAGGGAGAGAGGACCAGGGGCCATGGTCTACACTGAGTGTGTTGTGGCGACTGCTGGTGAACCACACCCAAACCACACATCTGCACCTGTGCACCTAGTAACGGTGCCATATGTGGTTTTTTATTTATTATTTATTATTTATTCATAGAGCTGACACCTTTCTACAAAGGCAACTTATAATTTTAGGTTTGTATATCAAGCTGTTAAGGAATTATCCATATGTAAGATGGGTAATTTTTACTGCATCAGTTCGGGGAAGGAGAGCCCTGAATTCAGTACAATCCAGGTTCATTCATCGCAAGATGATGACTCACCATTAGTCCACCTGCTGCCCCAGGTAGTTGTACTTAAGGTTTTTAAATATTGTTTAATCACTACACAATAATAAATCTAATAGATGGTTTGAAACGTTTTTAAATATTCCATTTGTGATTTTAGGTGATGTTTTTTGAAAGATTTTTTTATTATCTGTCTGCACAGTATGAGGGGTTTCTGTGAGAACAGTTTTGTGCAGAGGACAGGCATTACAGCAAGCTGCACATTCAGTTACTGTACCGTGTGTGTGTGTGTGTGTGTGTGTGTGTGTGTGTGTGTGTCAGTGTGTTCAGACAGATCATGTGACAGTGTGACACAATGCTTATTTTAGTGCCTTTAAAAATAACCCCTTGAGTCGGAAAGCATGGGGACGTCTTTTCTTGGCCAGCCTGGGGTGACCATTTACTGAGCCACCAAGATGCAGCACAAGACCCGTTGGAGGCGCTGCTTCTCCCAGCATTCCCTGCTTTGCGCGGTGCTGGCAACAGCAGTGCGGAATTGCTGCTGCCTGCCCCTTACAGAAGCCCCCCACCCCCTGGACCCCCTCCACCCTCACGGTTGCTAGGCAGCGGGTTCCTCCATGCTGGAACTCGCCGGTTCACTGGCTGCCGCAGCTGCTTGGACAAGCTCACATCAGCCAATCAGGAGGCAGAATGAAAGAGTACACTGTACATCGGAGCCCCCCCTCTCCACTCTCTCAATCTCTCTCTCTTGCTCGCTCGCTCAGGATCCCTCCCTCCCTCCTCCTCTCTCTCACTCTCTCTCTCTCTCAATGAAGCTCTCTGGAAAGACAGAGGAAGGTGGACGGATAGAGCGGCTGTCTCTCTTGCTGGCCAACGGGGACATGGGCCAAGGCTCCGGGGCTCCTGGACGGAGGAGGAGGAGCCATCAGGTGGGTGTCCTTCACTTGGTGGTTGGGGGGCAGTGCTGCATGGCCGTGGGGAGTGAAGACCTCCCCTCCTCTGGGGCTGTTCTCCCCTGGTGTATTGCTGTGTCCAACAGTGCACTCCTGCTGTGGGGGGGGAGCAGTGTAGCTTGGAGGGGGGGGGGGGAAGGGTGTTGCATGAGGGTGTCGTCTTCCTGTTTACTTCTGTTTACTCAGCGTGTGCCTGACTGGCAGGGCTGTGTGTGTGTGTGTGTGTGTGTGTGTGTGTGTGTGTGTGTGTGTGTGTTTCACTGTAAGGCTCTGCTGGGGCTGCTGGTTGCATGTCTCATTTCTGTCATCCCGTATCAAGGTCACATCTCAGTCCAACCTCTTTAGCACCTCAGGACCTCCCCCTGCCACCCCAAAGCCCCCCCAAGGTCTCCACTACAACCCAGCTCCTTCCTGTAGTGAGAAGGTTGAAGGTGACCAACATGGCCATGATTGGTGGAAACCACGTTCATGACAGATTCTGGTGGGTCAAAAGGATTGGGGATGCAGGGCAAGTGGTGAGGGACATTGACCGACTTTTGGTTTCATTTATGCATTTACCTGTGGAGAAAAATCTGGAATGCAAATATGCACTTGGCTTTTGGAAGTATTGCTTACCTGGTAATTGGTGGGGCACCAGGTGTCATAGTGGTTAGAGCCTCTGCCTTTGAACTCAATGGACCAAGGAAAAAATGACACTTTTTGCTGTAGTACTGTCAAGATACTTACTCTGAATTGATGCAGGAAAATTTTATGTGCTGTGTAAATGGATAAATCAGGTTAAGTTGCCTTAGAGAAAAAGTGTCGGCTAAATGAGCAAATGTGAGTGGAATGGTTGTGGTGGGTCGTGGCTGTCAGAAGGCTTCCTGGCACAGTGGTTGAATCACAATTTTTCATTCATAAGCAGTAGATATAAACCTGAACTTCAACGACAATATGTGAATAATAATAATAATGACAATAGCTTAATGAGGCCCTATTATTACTGTCCCTTTGACCCAGTTTGACCTTCCTGCAAAACAAGGTCGAAGCTCAGTTCAAACACTTCATGCATGTTGGTTTATGTAGTTCATATTTTTCTGCTTTTTCCCCCAAGTATCATGAATTATGAAAATGTAGTTCAAATATTTCTTTGGCGCAAAATTTCTGCTGTTGATGGCATCTTGTCACGCTTGGGTTCATCAGAAGCAGTGTTGGTGGTACCTGGTCTTATAACTTCTTCTGGATGTGCTGTGATCTTACAGAATTTGGCCTGTTGATGGTACCTGGTCTTATTATCATTTACAAAACTTGGTCTCTTTATGGTCTCTTTGCGGTATCTGGTCACACTCAAGTCTTACAGAACTTGATCTGTTGTTGCTACTCTGCTGTACTGTGGTCTTACAGAATGTGGTCTGTGGGAGGTACCTGGTTTTAATGTTGTCTTGCAGTGCTAATGCTGGTTGTGCCATACTGTGGTCTTATAGATCAAATTCACTGGATGTCACTTGGTCATACTGGTATCTTCAACCCCTTCTCATTGTGCAGGTTTCCAGTCCTGAACTGGTCCAATGTCCTTTCTGTGGAAAAAAATAAAATACATTTTCTGCAGATGGTTTCTATCTCCTGCTCTTAGTTATTCTCCCTTTCTGGCTGCTGTGCTGCTCTCTGCTTCAAATTACTTGTATGCATTTTGTTCACAGTTGTGCCCCCCCCCCCAGCCCTCGCCTTCCCAACGCGCTGCAAAGCGCCAAACGCAGCCTGCTGCGCACGGTCATTGTTACTCTCCCGCTGCTTCTCCGCTGCCATGACAGCAGCTGACACCGTCAACAAGAAAAATTGATGCGGTTGTATTTTTAAACTCATTTAGCTCCCGAGTAATTTTGGTTTTTGAACCTGAGCGACTGTGTAGCTTGGATGTGCTTATGTTGCGTACAGGATGGCATCTGAATCCCAGCTGTGTCCTCCAGGGAGTGGTGACAGGTGCCAGAAGGTGGAATAGTGCTGATCGATGTCTCCTTGTATTTGAAGCTCTGGGGGTTTGGACCCCACTGCCAGCTGGAGTGCCCCAGATCAAGCTACATAAACTGAACTGATACCGTACCAACTGTATAAATGGGTAAATCATTGAAGGCCATTTTGGAGAAAATAAATAAAATAATGTCGTGTGAAATAAATTTCATGTGAAGGCCATGGGTTTAAATCTAACTTCTGTTCTAGTGGTCTTGGTGAAGGTCCTTCAACCAAATTGACTGATGGAGTAATAGTGACCAACTGAGTACAAACTGGTAAATAATTACAGTTGAGTCTGTATTATAATTAACTCAAGTCACCTTGGAAAACATTTTCACATAAATGTGAGCAGTTGTTAGAACTGCAGTGTCCAGTTGGCGACCTACAGCTGCTGTGCTGCAGGGTTGAGGGCCACATGAGCACCTCTGACTGTCTTTTAATGCCAGGTCTATGTGACAGGGTTTTTACTGCAGAATCGTTATTTTAGTATTTTTTATTTATTTATATGACTCTTTTCTCCAACGGAACTTACAGTGTTAAGTCCTTACCATGATTTACCCATTTACTCAGCAGGGTAATTTTTACTGTGTCAGTAGTGGGGTGCAAATCCAGGTCCTTCATGTGGAAGGCAGCGGCTCTAACAGCTGCACCGTGTACTTGGTGTGAAGTGGAGAAGTGTTAAGCAGCTACACACAGGGGTTGTGGGGGGTGAAGCTTGAGTAAAATCCACGTCTAACACTGGCTCTGGAGACGACTGAATTGGTGAAGAAATGACGGAAAAATCACACACAGCCCCTTTTTTAAGCCGTATTGCGACACATAGTTGTGCAACACAAGGACAAGCGCTTGGTTTATGTGGCAAGACACAACTCGAATCCTTGCTCTCTTCCAGCTCCAGTGGGCTCTGCTGGTCATCCGTGTGTTGATACTGTGCTGATGTTCACAGCAGTTTTGGAAGGAAAGACTGTATTTGCAATGGAGGAAGGTGCGCCTCTGCACTTCAATGTTGGACTCATTCTTTGCTCAAACCACCTTGCCGATTGTTTTGGTGTAGCGGTCATAGTGGTTGTGTTTACAAAGGTCAACTCCGTGACCGCCACTGTAATGACAGCAGCTTCACTTGCATGAATTTTTGAGTCACTCCTCAGTCTGTGTTCATCCAGTGCTCTGGTTTCCTCCCACAGTCCAAGGAAGTGTTTCCTGGCAAATCGGTTGCTCTAAAATGTGCTCTAGTTTCCTCCCACAATCCACAGATGTGTGTTTCAGGTTAATCTGTCACTCTGAATTGCCATTGTGTGTGTGTGTGTGTGTGTGTGTGTGTGTGTGTGTGTGTGTGTGTGTGTGAGACTGAGTGTCTGGCTTTCCCATGATGGACTGGCATCCTATCCAAGGTTGGCATGGTGTCCCAGGTGTCCCTTTATGGACCACCGCGACCCTGCACTGGAAATGCACAGGGAGGCTGATTTTAAAGCAGACATTCTTTTTAATTTCTGCGCTGAAGAAAGACAAGCTCTGAAACACTCATTGGCCTAATTTCTCATTGAAAAATCCCTTAAAGCGACAGCAAGAAAGCAGCAGTTTGGGTGACAGTCATCACTCTTCTTCATGGCTCCAGAGGCTAAAGCTGATGGCTGTTGTGGCTCAAGGGGGTTGGATGTGCAGAGTCAGCGCATCTGTGTACCAGGACATTCTGAATCGATGACCTCCTGACACCGCCTCACACGATGATAACATCGTGTTAGGACAGAAATGTTTGATAGATATTTTCTGTCGAGGGTACTGGCGCAGGTATAGTTTCCTAAATAGCATTCTGATGAGCTACACTTTGCTGCTAAAGGCGAGTGCCACCATCATGTGCAATTTGTGAAGAGGAATTTTAAAGAGGCATCTGATGGTGTCCGGCAGCCAGGTGGAACGTGGTCCCATTGAAGAGGAATGAGCGTCATTTTGGCAGGTTCTGCAACAGCCCTGCTAAACAGTGCAATGTGTCGCTAACGGTTTTCTGTGAAGGACCAAATCCACAGTCCTCAGCCAGTGTCAGGTCAGACCTTCAGGATCCATCACACCCAAGTAGTGACCTCTGAGCTCCCTTCCCTGGAGATGACTGTCTGTCAGCAGTTCTTTGCTAATAAAAGGGACCTAAAACCACCCGAAAGGCAACTTGCAAAGTTAATCTAGAGGACAACAATTATTGTGCTGCAGTCAGAAGGGCCTGAGTTTGAATCCCAGCTTCTCCTTTAGCACCCAAAGGTTCTTACTGTGAATTCATACAGTAAAAAATTACCTTGCTGTATTAGATGGGTAAATCATTGTAAGTAGCTTTAGTGTCCAAACCCATTGTTTTAAATTCATGTTGGATCACTTCAGATGTACTATTACAGCAAGAGCAAAGATTCAATCCTTGTAGTTTTGTTTCAAGACAGCGGGTCTAATGGCTACGCCACCCACTGGCCTTGTATTTTAACATTAAGCACAAACCTTTGTGCATTTAATCATTTGAATGTCTGGCAGCATTTTGCATGAGCAGCCAGCAATTTCTATGCGGTCCACATGCAGAAACCATGTTTTGAACCACAAACTATTACAGCGGTTGTTTTTGGGACACAGCAGCTGTCAGCCGCTAAACTGGAGAAAATAATGTGGGTACCGTTGCTTTTTAGCAGTAACGTTTCTTATTCATTTTATCCTTAAGTTGATGAAGCCTAATTTGCCTGTGACAGTTTTCCAGAGATGCAGCTTCGTGGAAATGACAGACAATGGTGAAAATGACTGTAATTACAGACGACAAAATGCTCATTGTTCTTCAGGCTGGACAGGCAGGATCACACGTTCACAGTGCAGTAAAATTACAGTACTGTCCCTTGGTGGTGGTTGCCTAACCAGCCGAGGAAAAACCTCCCAGACCCCCGATTTAATGAGCTGTGAGTAGCACCGTAGGGGGTTTGTGATGTGGTCATGATGTTGCTCTCCTCAGCAATTGCTGATGTTCGCTCTCCTCTCCTAGGTGTTCTGGACCATCATCTCCACTGCCTGACCTCTTCCTGCAGAAGGACGTGGGATCTGTCAAGCCAGAGTGATGTCTCCTTGGGGTACTCGGAGGATGACTGCCGCAGGCTGGGACTGAATCAGGGCTGCGCTCCCTTTCACCTTCAGGTGAGCTGAGCCCAAAGGTACCAGACTGAAGAGGCAGAGCTTGAGCTGTGGAGAGATGCTCCCACAGAGCTCAGCATGGGTTTAACTCACCAGTTCTTGTGCAAATCTGTAGTGCAGTGTTTAGAACCGCCGTCTTGCACTTGAAGGGCTTAAATCCTGTCTCCTGCTGTCGTTCCCTTGAGCAATGCATGCACTCTGAGCTGATACAGGAAAAATCACCTTCATATAACTGTGCCAATTAACGTTGTAAGGTCTTTTACAGACGGATTTCAGTGAAATGGATTAATAACCAGATTAATACATTGTATTTATAATTGTGGTATTTTATGTCACTATTATAGCAGACTTTTTTAATATATAGAGTGGGTTAAATACAATAGACAATTTTTTTTGTTTCATGGAGACATATTGACACTAAGCCCACAGAGCAGCAGTGTGGCCAGCCAACAGTTGAAGTCTTAAATGTCCTGTGTGGTTAAGGTTCCAGGGCCAATTACTGCCGCCGTGTCTGTGGGAGTCGTGGGTCACGCCCCCACTCAGCACTGCGCCTGGATCTGGTACTCAGTCTGCAGCCGTGCTAAGTGGAGGTTTCACCCCGCCATGTAGAAACTGTGACCCGTCTGTTTGAGGTGGTGACTTGCTAACACGGTGACATACCGCTCATGTCAGCGGGCACTGGCAGCACAGTGTGTCAGAGACAACTGGGTCCGGGTCCAACGGAGCATGAGGACCTGCTCAGGCTGCTGGGTGGTAGGATCAGAACAGCTTTTTTATCTAAGGCCCAAGAAGGTGACAGCATGAATCTGCTACTTTTTTTTCTCAGTTTTCAGTTTTGATCACCATGCTCTATCAGCACAGCAAACTTCAGGCACTGCACTTACATTGCTAACACTGGTTGAACAATTGTGCCGACTATATCATCTTGTAAAATAATAGCAATAATAATAAAAATATATTTAAGTAAAGTAGAAAGCTAAAGAAACAAATAACAATATACATTCTAACAAAATATCAGAAAGAAATCACTTTAAATATTTAAATTACACCTGTACCCCAATATGATTATTTGAGCCCAGTATCAGATAATTGGTTTTTAGAAATGGCTTGAATACCAAGAACTTGGATTTTGGGAAGCTGTTTCCATTATTTCTTATGAGGAAAATTATGATCCAATCTGGATTCATCTGAGGCTCGTCCATTAATTTCCCTAAAATATCCCTAGGATTCTAAAGTACTATTCCTATTTCAGTGTGATAAAGAAAACTTTAAACACCAATTATTTGAATACCAAACTATTAATGGAGTCATTAATATGCATTTTTGTCTTTTATGCAGCTAGTTTTTATTTAGTAACATACATACATTATATTGTGTTTCTTGTTTTACCTTATATGGCCAAAAGTATGTGGACCCCCCCCCCCCCCTTCTGATCATTCAGTTGAGCTGTTTCAGCCACACCCATACACCACACAAACACATTCTAGACAATTGTATGCTTCCAGCTTTGTGGCCCCAGTTTGGGGAGGAAGCTCCTTTCCTACTCCAGCATGACTGTGCCCCCCGTGCACAAAGTGAGCTCCATAAACACATGGTTTGCCCGCGTTGGTGTGGAAGAACTTGAGTAGCCTGCACAGAGCCTCAACCCCACTGAACGCCTTTGGGATTAACTGTAATGTCAACCTTGAGCCGGGCCTTCTCGCCTGATATCGGTGCCTGACCGCACTGATGCTCTTGTGACTGAAAGGGCACAAATTCCCAAAATCTGGTGCAAAGCCTTCCCAAAAGAGTGGAGGCTGTTATAGCAGCAAAGGGTGAACGACTCCATATTAAAGCCTGTGGACTTGGAATGGGATGTTCAACAAGCACATTTGGGTGTGACACTTAGGTGTCCACATACTTTTGGCCATATGGTGTATGTAATAATAGCAATAAATATTAAATAGTCAAATTTATGTATAAATTTAATGAAGAAATGTAAGCAATATGAAACAGGAAAAGCAGTAAAATATGCCCGTGGTACTGGGATGTTACTGTACTGAACTGTTCTTGGGGGTCTCACCCACTGAACAGAAGTGACCGAAACGATGAAGCTCAAACTGTATTTGAACCTGGGCCACATGAGGCAAAGACAAAGAATGCAGAAGCTGGATGCAGTGACACCATCTAGTGTTACACTCATGTGAATATTTCTCTGATGTGCTGATATAAACTCCCCACAACAAGCTGAATTCAAACCCAGAGATAAACAGTGTGTGTGTGTGTCTGTGTGTCTGCGTGTGTGAGAGAGTGATTGAGTGAGTCATTCCTCTGTTTGGCTCCCAAGTACCAGCAGCTGTGTAAAAACCGTGTGAGGTCAGCAGGTCTACAGTGTGAGAAGATCTGCTGTTCCAGTCTGTAGAACACAGTCCCCTCTTCGGTCCCGCCGCCTGCGCGCACACACACACACACACACACACACACACACACACACACACACAGGTTCCATGATTGTAACTTCTCTAACTGAGAGTTACTTCTAATGCTGGGATGTTGGCACCTCCGAAAAACCTGCTCCTCCAATGTAGCTGTAAGTTAACCTCTGGGTTGGTGGGAACGCTGTTTTTTTTTTTTGCATTTTGGCGTGAGAATCCTGCGCTATCATTTCACCGTAGAAATATTTTCTGTTCAGCAGTTTATGTCAAACAGGATGCCTTTTTGGGACATTATTGGTGTGAAACTTTGAGGTCTGTCCTCCTGAAAAGCAGCCAAGCAGTGAATTTCTAGGAAATTGTCAGAGCCCTTCCCCCACACATGGTGTTTGTGAAGTGCATCAGTACCCATCACTGTAGCTTGTACAGTCTGGCAGGGGCTGTGAAAAACATCTCCCCTCTCTCCACCATCTCATCCACAGCTTTTGGTTGCTGATTTTTATTTTAACAGCACTGCGATGATGCACCGGCATAAGTAGAAATGCATCTCTTATGCCAATCTGAGGATTCTTGGTATCCATCCATCCATCCATCCATCCATCCATCCATCCATTCTGGTTAGCCATTAGGGTTGCGTTCCAGAGCCTGTCCTGGATCCACCAAGTGCTGGGCTATAAAACTACAGCCCAATGGCTCATTTGCAGAACGCAGGGCTGTTTTGTCTGAATCGCGTCAGGAGCCCCGAGGCCAAAGAATGTCATGAGATTAAATAATTCATTTATCTGCTTAGCTGATGCTTTTATCCAAAACACACTTAAATATCTTCTGACTTTACGGACAATACGCTGAGGGTAAAAACTGCAACTCTTATGCGCTCAGCTCCTTGCTGCCCCAAGCTACATGGCGGGTGTGGACTTTGTGGTTCATTATGATGGGAATTATGTTAAATATTCTTACCGCAGCAGCACTAATAAAGACGTGTTTATGGGGTTCTGCTGCTTTGCCCAGTTATTGTCCTGGAGCCGAGTGGGAAACTGCGAAGCCTTTAGCTGTTTTAATTTGCTTGATGTTATTACAGAGAGAGAGGGAGAGGGAAGGCAGAGGGGAAGAGAGAGCAAGGGAGTGAGAGCTAGAGAGAGGGAGAGAGGAAGATGGTGACAGAGAGCGAGGGAGAGACAGGAGTGGGAGACAGCCAGAGAGAAAGGGAGAGTGATGCGGGGGGGGGGGGAGACAGAGAGAAAGAGAGAACAAGAGAGACAGAGATACATAATTTATTTATTCATTTATTTGCTTATTTATCTATTTACTTTCTTGATGTATATTTCAGCTATTTGTTCTTGAACTGCTTTGGCAGCAAAAGTAAACATTTTTCATTTTTACATTTTTTTAATGCCCCACAAATTGGAGGAAGAGAAAGAGGGAGACAGACAGAGAGAAAAAAGGGAGACAGAGAGCGAGAGAGATATAGACAGAAAGTATGATCATTTATATTCTTGCAATATTGAGGATCTGGCATCGTGCTAATGGAGGTGGAATGTGGCAGGCTGGATGCCTTGAGGAGAACACACATAAATAAGCATGCAAACACACATAAATAGAAGCACATGACATCACCTTATGGAAAATACACACACACACACACACACATTTGTATGAAAGATGGGGCCACTGTGGCTTCATCTCCTCAGTTCTTTCACACTTGAAATTTCCTGAAGAAGCAAAGCCAGAGGCCAGTCTGTAAGTGGCTCGTGTGTGTGTGTATGTGTTTGCACACACATGCCTGCTATTCAGTGTTTGTTTGTTTGTTTGCTATTTAATGTAATGTTTGTGTGTAGCCTAAATATAATTGAACGCGGTTTGTGTTAATGTAAGTTTTTACTTGAATATTGTGTCTGTGTGTCTGAAGCCGGTGTGCGTACACGGGTGTCTTTAGTGGCGGTGTTGTCCTGCAGCATGCTAAAGGCAAACAGGCCACTGTTTACCGCAGTTCACCACCTTTATTCCAAGCTTTTGTTCGTACTAGCTCAGTGTAACCTGATTTTTGGGTTGAAGGGTTGAGCAATAAATCATTTACTTCTAATTTGCTTTTATCGAAGAATATTGTTTACAGGAAATGTTATACATCTCTTCAGTAAGCAGTTTTTTTTTCTTTTGCTTTGCCTTTGATTTTAAATTAATTCAGAAATAATTCTCTACATGCATAACTGCAAAAAACTAAAGTGCTTTGTCAGTGATTTTGGCCATTGTCTCTGCTGGGTCACGTTTTTGACAACATACCATAAATTATAAAAGTATGATTTAGCGAGTGGTCAGAGGAATATGTAATAATACTGTAAATTGAGGGACATCTGTGCTATTGAGCATTTGCTGCCTGTGGCCAAATGGTTGGATTTATGAAACCAATTTGTGAAGAGACTTCTGCTCCTAATTTGTTTGTAAGTTAGCAAACATCAAGGACCAAGGATGGGCCAGAATGAGTTTTTATAAATAAGCTGCTCTAGGTTTTTCAGTGCACTGTGCTTTGCTTGGGTGACTAAAAACCAGTAACAACCAGTAAGTTGACTTAGCTGCGACCTCAGTTCGGTTTGAGTGTTTTGCAAGGCGACGTGAAGGGTGACGGTGCCATGCTGGTGCCAGCTGAGCGCTTAGAGGTTGTGGGCGCTAGCTACCTCGGAGCACTGTCGTTCCCCTGAGAGAGAGACAGGTTCCGAAGACACTGAACTCGCTCCCCCTCCCCCAAAGCCTGCCATAAATTCCCAGAATGCCGTCCCCCAGCTCTGCCCAGGAAAGCAGCCCTGATGGGTTGTCTATTTTTATAGCCAGCGATGGCGCCAAGAACAAAACAGAAATGTGAGTGGAAACGGGCGCCCTGAGCCAACTAATGTGTGCGGCCAGAGCATGGCGCCCCATGACAATGACACGACGGTGCCACTGAAACCTGATGTAGTTCTTTTTGAAGCCAGCGGATGGTATAGCGGTTAGGGCTGCTGCCTTCCTCTGCTATAGTCCTCTCAGTCAAGGTGCTTATCCAGCTGTAAAAATGGGTAAATGTGTGTGCAAAGCACAAACTATAAGTCACCTTTGAGAAAAATGTCACATATTTGAATGAATAATACATAATAAACATAAATTCTTGAACTGAAGCTCAGATAAACAACTGTAAAGTACACTGAAACTAGAATTACTGCCCAGATTTGAGTGTAACACAGAAAGAAAATGGTTATTAATAACGGACAGATAGATGGACAGATGCACAGAAATTTGGGTTACTAATGGTGGAATAAGTGGGAATGTTGGAAAAAACACAACTTTCACACGTAGGCTCATATAATCTATCGCTATTCAGCCTGCTGTTTATTTATTTTTTTCTGAGCTTTTCTCCAAAGAGTCTTAAGATATTGAGCCACATTAATGTATTCGTTTATAGAGACATTAAAGCATTTTCCGATTTATATGTCAGGGTATTTTTTGTGGTGCCAGTTCTGGATAAGTACCTTTCTCAAAGGTATTACAGTAGGAGGTGGGATTTAAACCTGGGTCCTTCAGTTGCAAACGCTGTACCACCTGCTGCTCCTAAAGGATTTTCTGTGACTTTAATGCCTGCTTAGAAAGACTTTGCCTATGTTTACTCTCTCAGTTGAGGGTAAAAACCTACACCAGTACTGCTGCTGCAGGAGTAGAAGCCAAACAGAGATTTTTGGATTCCCGACTCAAACTCTCTAACTGCTGCACCACCTGGTGCCCACGACTTGTTTGTGCTCAGATCAAAATCCCCCAGAATGCAGTGGAAATGGACCGGAAATGAACGATCTGAGACCCAGGTTGTGCTCTTTCAGGTCCGCTCTCCATCCTGCGGCCAATTTGAATATGCAATGTGCCGCTATGTCCTAGAGGGACCCCCCCCCGGCTTCAGCAGACCCTCTCATCACCGCCAGGACTCTCACAGGGAGTCGATGCTAATTGGTAAGCAAATATTAATAACGGAAATGTCTGACCAGTGGCCTTTGGAACTCTGGGTAATGTTACTGAGGTTCAGTTTGAGAGTTATTAAGGTTTTCTCCCATCACATTAATGTCCTTGTTTAATTTTATGAGTGGGAACTAGATCTAATTCTTCATTAAGAGCTAAATGATGTGTCTGACCAGTGTTTACTGCTCTGCTAAATCTTGTTCCCATAATGACTTTTCCAAAGGGCAATATTTCTCCTCTTCACTGCATGTGCTCATTGCACACAGACCATTTGCACATTTATTGTGTTTGTATTCTTATTGTTTCCCTTTTGGATTTATACAAATGACCCCGAGCAGCAGCAGTCACTGTACCTGCAGGGGATTACTGGCTTTTTTGTGATCTTGTTTGACCGCAATGTCATAACAGGACCGATCGCCACCTGTCAACAGCGAAACAGGTGTAAGTATCGAGATCAAAGAAGAGCTCAGCAAATTCGGCATCTGACTTAACGTATCTGACATTTGGTAGAGATCAGCTGGGCTCGATCTTGGATCATTTGTTTCTTATTGATTAACAGACAAGACACGTACGGTGAGAAATCGGAAATACATTCACATACATAAAGTAAGTGCAAGAGGCTTCAATATTTCAAAGGCCTAATTGTGTAACACAGGGCACAAAAAAGGTGTCCATACATTGCAAAACTCCTCTGAATTACTAAGTAGATTGAATATCAATATTTCTCTCAAAAAAAGGTTAACAGTTTGGTCAACCCTTCATTGTATTTATACCACAGAGGGAACTTAATACAGATGTAGACTATAATAATAGCTGCATATAAGGGTAATTAGCCCATGTTCCATGCATTTGTCAAAAAATAAGAATTAGAGCTGTGGATTTAGAAGAAAATAAATATCAATGCATTTCCTTTGTTGTACAGTAAGTATTTATCTACAATAACTGACAGTGTGGCCCAAGAGGTAGAAATGAGTGTGGCTCTTTAAAGGGGTTCTCCCCTTGCTTGATTGTCAGTGCAAGGTAGAATATTGAATGTTGTCGTGGAAAAGTTTTGGCGTTGCACCCCCCCGGCCAGCTGACTGACGTGAATCTCTGCCCTGTGGCTTGTTATGTCTTCGGTACAGAGAGGCAGCTGAGCAACGAGAGCATCTGCACCACAGCGAGAGTGGACATGGACGGGGGCCCGTGGGGAGGCTACGGGGGGCGGCCCGAAGGCAGGGATGAGCACTTCTCTCCAGCCTCCACCAGCGCTTTCAAGCAGGATGCCCCCTATGGCCCGGGTGACCGCCTGGTGGACTTCCCTAATTCCCCGTGCGGCTCTCTGGGCTCTGAACACGCAGCCAGGTGGACTCATCTTACCGAGTTCGAGCTCAAGGGGCTCAAGGCCCTGGTAGAGAAGTTAGAGTCGTACCCAGACAGTGGAAGGTGCACATCAGCAGCCCCTGAGGACCCCCAGGCTCTGTTGGAGGACATGACGGTGAGACTCCACTGCATCCCTTCACTGTGACTTCCTCTGACTTCTCACAGCCCCCACAGCCATTCTCCTGCACCATGTTTCCCCTGCTTTTGCATGTTGTCTCTCTCAGTTTACACTGGCTCCTTGTGTTACAGTCTGTCAAAGTTTTACATCTTTGAAGACATGATCATTTTACAGTTTTTTTTAATAGCCTACACATATTTTTTCTTAAATATTTGTCTAGCAAGGTGAACTTGTGTTTAGACTCCAAACAGACAGATGGCAGTAAGGAGCACAACCTCACTTCCACAGTGTTTACAGCTTATGTCTGGAATACCTGAGTGCTGGTGATCAGTAAGAACATGAGGAACGTGTTACATGTGTTAATAGTGTTAATAGTCCGCGCCGAATGGGAGTTTTTGAAACATATTTTCAGCGACAGATTCATTCAACCAACAAAAAGTTAAAGTAAAAAGGCTTTTTCTTTAAGGACATGTTTATTTATTATTGCTTATTATTTATTATAAGTCCAAGACATTTAAAGAAACCAACTAGTAAATAAATTAAGGAATGTCTGCATTATTAAATTTGTGTTTATTCCTGCTTACTGGTAAGATGGCAGGACTTGTGAACAAGCTGAAGTGCAAAGAGATTTCCGGTCCCTGCTGTGTTTGTTTGTAGGGGGAGGAGCCAGTATGTCCAGACCCAAATACCATAAATGCTCACTGTACCCCAATAGACCCCCTGCCATTAGCAACTGATGTACAGTCAGGAAGTGACATGGTCCAAACCTGTGCTTCATGAAATTTACAGTTTGTTATTTGGTTCAGGCAAATTAAGGAGTAAAAACACCCCAGTTAAGGGAAATACACATTCTCCTCACGCACAATGGCATTTTCTTAGTTTATAGTTAAGAAAATGTACTGCAGGCATTTATGGCACTGAGCTGAAGATGAAAGATGTGTGATCTGTGTGAGTGGGAGCAGGTAGAGCTGCGGTTCAAAGGATGAACCTGAGGGAACTTTCAGCATGGGGCTCGCAACCAAAATCGCTCTCATTAATTATGTTCAGCTGTATGAGCGGGCAGCAAACCTTCTAAAATATCTGTACAGTCCGAGTACTGCTGTAATAATAATGGTAGCAGGAGGTAGAAGTAGCAGTAAAGCCGTGGGCACCTCAGATGATTGAGATGCAGCAAGGATGACAGAGCTGCTCCTGTCATGACCATCTTCTCATGTTAATGATTTCAGATAGTTCGCATCCACTCGCAGAACTGAAGTTCAAACACCACTTCCTGTTGTTGTGCTCTTGACCCTGAATTGATATAGCAAAAATGACCCAGCTGTGTAAATCACTGTAAATAGCTTAACAGTGTAACTCGCCATGGAGAAAAATGTGTGATAAATAAGCACACACGCGCTTATTAACATGAACTTTGCCCTTGGCATATGACTGACAGGGCCTTCAGTTGCCTATGAAACCATACGGTCAGGCTGGGGTAAATCTGAGAGCTGAAGTATCACAGAAGAACAGCACAGAGCAGCTGAGGTCACTGTTTCCCAGCATTCCTTGGGCTGTGTCTGGTGCTGTTGTGTAACAGGAGGAAGCCATGTGTACAAACCCACTGAGCATCAGACTGCCTGCTCCAGCTCATTGTTTTTTCAACTTTTATCCCGCAAGTAAACACAAGTATCTTTTTCCAGTAAAACAATAAAAAAAGAACATCTCTTACTCGTTCGTACACTTTCGGAAAACACCCCTCAGTGAAGAGCGATCATAAAATTAATTTATGATAATAAGTATCTTCCTTAATGTCTTGAGATCCTCAATATTTAAATGATAACCACAGCAATAGCCTCACATGTCCATATATCTCTCTAAGTGCATTTAAATTAAATTAAATTACAGTAAATGCAGCCTGTGATGGACTGGTATCCCCCTGAGGGTGTAGTTTTTTAGCCCCTGCCCAGTGATGTTGAGGTGAGCACTGGATGGCTGCAACCCTTACCAGGATAAAGCAGTTGTGGCTAATGGATGGATGGATGGATGGATGGATGGGTTGATGACTGGTTGAATGGATGGCTTACTGTAAATGTTAATATAAGAAATGTCCTAAACTGAAATGTCGTGAACTTATAAAATTTTATTTCCCGCTGAGCTGCCGTTTTCCAACACACAGAACTGAGGGATGAGTGGGAGCTGGAATGTGGTCCTCTGTTCGCTCACCTGTCCTCTTATATGACCTTGTGGCAGATGGTCCTGAAGGATCGCACGGATGAAGACCCCCAAATGGCCCTGGCCGGCATCCCTGTTCCAGGGTGGCCCACAGCACCGGTCAAGGTAAGAGCACCCAGAGGTCCCATCCCTGGGGTCGTGATTGTTCTCCACTTGGTGCACTTGTTGGTGAGCAGGCAATGCATCTGGTTGGACTGCGTCTCTGCAGCGTAGGAGTGCGTCCGCTCTCCATTTGTGTCACTGCAGTCATCCTGCTGCCTCTTCATCATTTCAGTATTTTTCATTCAGGGAAACAAAGTTATTTTTTCAGCTGTAGGCTTTAGCGAAGGATCGTCCTGTATGTCTCACTGTTACCTGTAAGAACAGGTAAAAATATAAAGATGCTCCTTTGCATTTTGAAGATATAAATTAAGATTTTCAGTGCGTCTATTTTCAGCTTGCACTCCCCTATTGTCTCTGTGAGCAAACCTCAGTTTATCCCATGAGCCCACAGATGGCAGTACAGAGCACAACAGAACAAGTCTTAATTTAACCGTTTTCCACAGTGTTTACAGCTCGTATCTAGGCTTCCACAGTACTGGTAATCATTAACCTTAAACATGAATATGAGACAAATTTTGGTGAAATTTCCCAAGTGAAAGGTTTTTTTGGTTGGGCTGGAACGCATTATAATTTTCCCCAAGAAAATAATGGGAATAACTGTCTCGATTTACGTGTTTTTAAAGAACGCCTTTTCAGGAACCAATTAGATGCATAAATGGAGGGATGGCTTTACGTTATGTATTTGGCGTGTGTTTCCATTTTAAATGCTGGGTTTTTTAACGGTTATGAAAATGTTGACAGCTCCTAGAAGCTTGTTATGTTACTATCACACCATGTGTGGTTTTTACCGCAGAGGAAAATGGGCTAAAAAAAGAGCCACACAGAATTGTGCTTTACATGGTGGTAGCAGTTTAATGTCAGCGCTGCTTTTATCTTCATTCCCAGCATCCTGTCCCTGGAGCTCAGGTGAACCTTATTTGCATAATTTCGAGTCAGGAGGCTGCGGAGTGTCTAATAAGAATGTAATGTAAAAAAGGCTCGTTTCGCCGCTGCCTCCTTGCCGTGCGGAAGCGCAGCTTCTCCTCCTTCGCTGTCTTGCTTTAGTGGACGCAGCGGAGCCCGGCTGGGTCTGTCGCTCTGGGCTGTGACCCCCACATATTGTGGCCCGGCCTGGACTCTCGGCAAATCGAGATTCTTCGTAACTGACAAAAGGGAAAAGCGTCCATTGTTGCACCTTGACCAATGTTGGCGAACTCACACGTGAAGGGTCTGGATTCAAATCCCACCTCTTGCCGTTGTACCTTTCATTGTAAGTTCTCTTAGAGAATGGTGACACGTAAATGAATTCATAAAGTACAGTGCTATGAAAAAGTATTTGCCTGAATTCCCCTGTTATTGCATGTTTGTCACACTGGTTCAGATACTTATACAAAATGTAATAATAGACAAAGAGAAAAAACAGCTTTTAAATAATTACATCATATATTTAAGAAACAGAGTTATCCAAAATAAATTGAGACAAATATGCAATGTTAGGGGGAAACAGAAAGGGGGAAAACACATTTTCACCGTACAATATATAATCGTAAGGCTGTAGACTTTTGAGTGAAGAACTTGTGGAATAACGTGTGCCCCAAAGGAAGCGGTCATGATCCACTGTGGTGCACCGGTGCACCATTCTTACTAACCATAAAGGGACACGAAGAGGGTTGGCCTCCATATACTGGAGTAATGCTGCTCCGACACGTTTGTCACCTGGGGTTGCAGGAGCCTGATGGAGGGAGCAGCACTGATTTGGAAATGAGGATCGAGGAGCAACTGAAAACATTTTGGTTGTGAGGCATTTTGAGAATCGTGTTAATGGTATCATGATAGCACGCAGGTTAAATCAGCAACACACGGTGGTTAGATGTCTCCCCTTTGGAGATGAAAGACTTTTAAAAATCCCACTTTCCGCTCTTGTGTCGTCAGGCAACGTACTGTATTGATGCTGCTAAAAATTGCTGTAAAGCAAACAAAATTAGGGAGTTTGTGGCTTTTAGCAAAGCATTTTTAATATTTTAAAAATTGAATATTATTGTCCTGATATACTCACCTGTTTAACAAGGTACCGGAGTTGATAATCTTTTAGGGGGCATAGCAGTGAAAGCTGGGACCTTGTCATCGAAAGAATCTGGGCACCTGTAATGCTCCACATCAAGATCCTGATTCTCAGCTGGTATGATAAAAATTACCGATGTATAAATGGGTAAATCAGTGTAAGCAGGATCACAGCACAAGTTGATTTGGACAAAGGCGTCAGCTAAATGAAAAAAATGTAAATGTGTCAAGAAAAGGAGCCGCCTGCTGACAGAAACTGGTGCTGAATTTGTGCTGCATTTCTCATGACTTTCATGATGCTTCTGATGTGAAGGAGCCCAGTTCTCCTCCTCCCTCCTCCCTCGCTGTCATGTGATCAGTAACTGGCAGCAGAGGAGCAGCAGTGATTTCACAGGATGCCTCCCTCCAAAGAAAGGGGAGCAGAAATGCTGGAAATGGATTTGTGAAGGATTGAATTATGATCCTGTGCTTTAATAAAAATGTCTAGAGTGGCTCTGTAGTGCAGTGCTCGTTCAAGAGTTTGCTGAAGAGGAAGTATTTGGAGAAGAGGGAGGCCAAGAACCTGTGTGTGTGTGTGTGTGTGTGTGTGTGTGTGTGTGTGTGTGTGTGTGTGTGTGTGTGTGTGTGTGTGTGTGTGTGTCTGTTTATTAAAGGATGTGACAGTGAGACACTATAATGCTGCAAATCCAGTAGTTTAGATGTCAAGTCCAACTGTTTTAGTATTTTTCTTGCAAATGTAATTGGTGGTCCAGCAGACATCACGGTCCCATATGGCTGTAGGTCTAAGCCCCAAGAGGTATGTTTGTACTGCATTTTTATCCCTGAGTACAGCTTTAAGTAGAGTAATAATAAGAACAACATGTCAGGATCTGGACATGCGCGTATTGCTGGTCCACAGGTCTGGACAGGACCTGTGTGGAAGGAAAATGAAGAAATCCAGAGTGAGAAGGATGAGCTGAGGGCCTTCTGAGCGCTTCACTCCTGTGGACCAACAAAAGGCTCCCAGAACTCCTTTTGGATGCAGCAACTCCTCAGCTTATGAACAGAATTGGGACCAGAAGTCTTTTTGTAACTCAATTTGAAACTCCAAAGTCGTATTTACCACTAAGTCACAGTTGATAAAAGGTTTATAATACAGACATCCTGTATTTATAGTTTAAAGCTATGTAAAAATCTTGGATACAGTTATAAAAACTAGACTTTTCATTTTCACATTTTTTTTTTTACTTTTACATGCATTAAAATGAAAGCATTTAAAATGAGAAAAAAAATTCTCTTCACAGTCTGGTATTTAATTCAAATTTTTGACCAGTTCATCTGATAAATTTGTACAATGTCCTCATCTTTTTACTGATGTCTGGACTCCAGGCACAAACTGTCAGCACTGTGTTGGTCTGAATTAAGGCTCCTGCTCCAGTTCTGGTTGGGGACTCTTTAGTCCCATCTCTATTTTTCATTCAGAAACTAAAAAATAAAACAACATGTTTCCATCCATCATTACCCACTTTATCCTGGTCAGGATCACAATAGCAGGGGGTCTATCTCAGTATCACTGGGTGCTGGGCTATGGAACTATACCCTGGAGGAGACACCAGTCCATCATAGCCCATATGTGTTTCTGTGGATTATTGTAATTAATATTTAACTGATTTAACTGAAAAGAACTGACTGCTTTTCCGGTCAAGTACCTTGATGAAAGGTACAACAGCAGGAATGTTGATTCAAACCCAAGTCCGTCAACTGCAAGGCAACATTACTAACCACTATGCCCCTTATTGTCCCAACTGTGACAATGACATATTTAAACAATGTATTCTGATAACGTCATGTCGGATAATACTGTACATTACAAGCATAACTGGGATCAGAAGCCTGTTCATATCCTATTTTGTTCATAACTGTAACCAGAATGTCTCAGTCAGTAAGCACTTGATAATATAGACATCCCTCAACTATTGTTTATTAAATTATATAATTATATACAGTTGTTGTTCATTCACAACTGGATTCTCTGAAAATCATGAATATAGCTGCAGGGAATATATGATTTGTGGTGAGGTTTTTATTTAACTATTCCATTTTCGTCAAGCGCTCCACCTATGCAGGGCGGCTGTGTTCTGGATCTTAACCTGAAAGCAGAGCATGAGGAAGCAAACACTGTGGACAGGAGGACATCAGTCCATCACAGGAGTTTCATTTTATTATCTTTTATTTGCTTGAAACAACATGTACAACTTTTATCAGCATCTGATCACTTTTAGTTTGCTTTATTATCCATAGAATCAGTAAACGCATCGTAATAGATATATGTTTTCATCATTTTGCTGAATAGGTTTGGTAAAAGTCTTGGACATACACGAATACTTCCCATATTAAACACTCACGTTATGGATTTGTGAAGATATGAACACTTCCAAGTTTGCATCTTTATTTCAAAGTTAATTTTCTTAAAATTCTATTTTCTAAATTGACCTGTTTCCATTTGCCGCCAATTGTCAGCAGGTTGCCAAATACAGTAGGAACACATTGGTGCTCACAGACACAAATTGCCTTCCACCAAGCTCCTTGTGTGTTTGTAGCGCCACAGAACTGAGCAGGACTAATTTTGCTCCATCTATTTTTTCATTTGTTATAGTTATATATGATCCTCTTAAAAAGCACCTAAAAGTGTCCAGATGCTGATGAATACTGCACATGTTCAGGTGATGTATGGGTCTCATCCTCGTTCCCAGTTTTGTTGCCCTCAGTGGGAAATAAGATAAGACCTTTAGTCCACTCTCTCCAATAGCTCTTCCATTATGCTGCTGTGGCACCAAATGCACGAGGAATACAGCTCTGACTTGCTTGTGTAAAGCGGGACAAAGACCCTTAAATAGGCTGTGCAAATGATGTGTATTTTACTTTCAGTCATTTTAAAGTAAACTTTAATGTTGCTTCTACTTAATGAAAGAGAATAAAAAGTGGGCATGCAGCATAGTGTACCCTGCATCATGCCACATTCCCAGTATACAAGAACAATGAAACCCTACACTTCCAAACTGCTAATGAAAATGGATTAAATGAATACGTTCTCTGCGAGCCTTTCTCAAAGGTTATGTACAACTCAGAATAAACAAAAATGCATTTCAACAACTAACAAAGCAGTACAGCTATAGACATGGTTTGTCCAGTGCCGCTGCTTTGGTGGGGCACATTATATGATTAGGAACACTACAGACCTTCATACAGTTGCTGAACTCCAGGTGGTCAAAAATGTGAGCCATCATGAGATATGAATGAGCATGAGCAGCAGAAAAAGATAAAAATTTACGAGGAAACTCACTTTTAATCCCTGGATTTTGAATGTGTCAATCAAACCCAGTCACCTGTCGCATGGTGCAGATCAGCAGGAAGGCAGGATGCCACAGGTGGATACTCAGCAGCCATTACTTCATAGAGAATTTATAATTCAAAAATTTATAATGCAGGAATCAAGTGTAATAGTAGTAGTAATAACAACAACAACAACAACAACAACAATAATAATAATAATAATAATAATAATATGGTGTAGCGAGTAGTATTGCCACCTTACAGACCAGGCATAGGTTTGAATCTGGCTCAGCCTGTGTGGAGTTTGCAAGTTTTTCCTGTGTCTGTATGAGCTTCCTGCATGTGCTCTAGTTTCCTCCCACAATCCACAGATGTGTGTTTCAGGTTAATCTGTCACTCTGAATTGCCATTGTGTGTGTGTGTGTGTGTGTGTGTGTGTGTGTGTGTGTGTGTGTGTGTGTGTGTGTGTGTTTGTGTGCACGCGTATGTGTGTGTGAGACACTTTGTGGGTTTAGCCACTCAACAATGGACTGGACTGGCATATTGTCTATGGTGTAGTTTCATAGTCCAGCATTTAGTGATTCCAGGATAGGTTCCAGTCCCCCATGACCCTGGGCAGGATAAAGCAGTGAATGATAGGGGATGGATGAAGCCACTATAAATATTTATGAAATTTCTGCTGTTGTTGAATTGAAGTGCCTTTCCTTTATACATCAGGACAAATTCGGTTTATATTTTTAGTCCTCAGTGTGTCCTGCTACAGGAGTTACCTTTGTCCCTTGGGTCCAGTTCAACATGTTCACCACATTAAGATTACAGTAGAAGAAATGTGCAGTGATAAGACTTGTAGGTTTATCTTACTAAACCTATTTTTTTTATAACTTTTTGTGCCTTGTTTGTCTGAATGGACCATCTATTTCTCTTTAGGCCAGCTAACTTCAGCTGTTTCCCCCTGTTACACAGTATTCTGTGTTTTTACCGCTGTTTCAGCAGGGCACAGATGCAAAAAGTATTGTAAACAGAGCCGACCTGCAGGGTGTCACTGAGTGTGACCTGCCCGTCCATTGTCATGCAAATATGAACTGTGAGTGAGTTCCTCGACCGCCCCACACGTGGCCTGCGGGTGCGAGCCGCTCAACAAAAGCAGGGCGAGCAGTGTTAAGGGAAGAGCAATCGAACCCACAGCCACTGATTGTCCCCTGTGGGCGCAAGCAGAAAGCTGGCGGGCCTGTTTGGCCACTTGCCACAGGGGGTGAAGAATCACACACTGCAAACAATAAAGCCCACATTTTCTTTTCTATTCTCATTCCAACGCTGGGTGTTGTGAGAAGGTCTTCCACACACCCTCTGTCCCCCCGTGCCTTCCTCCCTCCCCCAGGAAGGCTGTGTGTGTGAGGAGTGTGAGCCCAGCTGATGAGGGGCCCCCATTGTGGACCACCTAGAAATCCAAGTGCCATCTGTCTCTCCATTGGCTGGGCCCCCGCCTCTTATGGTCCTCCCCGGTGCATATTCATGAGGCAGCGGCCGAGTGGCTGCCTGTGCGATCGGAGGGGAGGGCCCAGCAGGCGCAGGCAGCAGGCGGCTCTCACAGCCGTGTCAGGGAGGCGCGCGCCAGGCGGACGATGACACAGCCATGGCCTTGTCGCTGAGCGCCGACGACGAAGACTATGACTCGGAGGCTGAGCAGGTCAGAGCCAGGCTTGGGGGCTGGGTTTGTACGCCGGGGTTTCTTCTTTCCTTTCCTCTCTCTGTTTGGAAATGGAACCATCGATGGAAAGAGCTCTGTGCTCGTGTGTGTGTATTGTGTGTTTTTGTGAAGGCTTCCTCTTCTTTTCCTTCCTCCTGTTTCACTCCGTCCCTTTATATCACTCCACTGCTTGTTTTTTTGTGAAGAAGCTTGGTGGAAAGCAGTGTGTGTGTGTGTGTGTGTGTGTGTGTGTGTGTGTGTGTGTGTGTGTGTGGAGTTGAGGAGGGCCTTTGGGGGAGGGGGGTGCTGTCGATGCCTGAGGAAGCCATGCGCCGCACATGGGAGGCAGAAGGGGGAAACTGGTACATTGCTGCGCTGGGAAATGCTGCGTTTACATCTAGTCATCTATCTGAAGCTTTTCCCCAAAGTAATGTACAGAGTTTACACTGATTTACTACATCTATACAGCAGGTTAATTTTTACTCTATCAATTCAGGGAAGGTACTTTGATCAAAGGTACTACAGCAGGAGGTGGGATTTGAATCTGGGAAAAGCAATGTTAGCAAGATGGGAATCCACGCCGCGCGCGAGTTTGTGTGTGTCCCCCCCCGTGTGTCCATCCTCCTTGTAGGCCTAACTTGTTCCAAGCCTTTTCCAAATGTTTCTGAATGCTCTCCTGCTACACTTCCACACGCCTGTTGCTGCTGAATATTCAAAGCGAAAGGCACCAGAGACACCTGGGAACTTGTTGGGGCCGTGGTGCAGGCAGCTGTTGTGTCGTCTTGTTTTCCAGCCATGTCTTTGTTGCGTACAAGTTGTTGTTGCCATGTCGTTTTAAGCAGGAAACCCCCCCAAAGCCCCCAAGCCGCAGGCCTGTGTGGTGTTAAGGGCCGTTTCCGCATCCTGTCACATGTGACCCTTGACCCCTGGTGCGCTTGTGGGCGTGGGCAGGAGTTACTTCCTGGCTTCTTGTTGTGCGAGTCCACCAGCTCCTGCCGATATCTCGGCCCCACAACACGCCGCTGAAATCAGGTCCCGGCAGTTACACGCGCTTACCGTTGCAAAGGCAACTCTGGCTCGCCCTGACCTACCAGTTTGTTTGATTCCAGGCCTTGCCTGCTGTCCAAACACACCTGAAGGAGTTGCATTCTTTGACTGACTCACAGACTTGCTTTGCCGATCACAATAGCTGTAAATGTTGCGAACATGTTTGGTGGGGAAAGTTGACATCTTGTTTCCATGGAAGGAGCAACTAAACATGTTTGGTTGCAGTCACAGAGCTGCTTGTTCATAGTCCCGTGGCAGAGCCATGCCGTATGTTGTGTGCATGTATGCTGTTGTTGGATGCAAGCAGCCCCTCTCTCATGAGGCACACGTGGTTTTAACCCGTTGCCCCAAACCCCCTTGAGGTGTGCTGGCCCTTTAAGGGATCGGGCAGGCAGCAGCCAGGCGTGGGGGAGGGGCCTCCGCAGGGGAGAACAATGAGACGGACCCCTCTGACCTGGGGGGGCTCTTTTTGCTGTTGTTGCGTTCAAACGGCCGCCTGTCAGCACTTAGCACGTTGGGGAAAAACGGTGCAGAACGACATCATTCTGCGCAAACTTAGGCAACTCTGTTGACGGGTCTCACCTAACAGGTGCCCGTGAGCCATCAGTATCTCACAGAGGTATAAGAAACTAAAAACAAAGTTTTTTTAAGCGTAGGGAATTTAAATGTAAACATTAAATACCAGACGTGAAATATAAAAAGTGTGGAGCTTCTCCGTGAATGCAAGTTTGCACCGTATGAGCAAAGGTTCAGTCTCCGGCAGATGGTGTGAAGCTCATGTTCACAAACTGCCCGGTTTCAGCACGGTTCCTTATGTGTCTCAGGGTTGCAAAATCTTCATGCTGATGTTGTTAAAGGGATTTTCCAGATGAAGGTGTCCTAATTTGCTTACAGTACTGGGATTTACTGACTTAAACAGTGTCGCTTTTACTGTATCTTTTCAAGAGAAGTACCTTGATCACAGGTACCACGGCAGGAGGTGTGACTTGAATCCTAAGACAGCAGCTTTAACTGCTACACAGCCTTTTTGAAGTCATTTCGAAACAAGGACAATTTCGTTTTGCTACATAAGTGCTTTTCTATTAAAGTGAAAAATATGAAAACTTTTCTGTGCTGAAGTATTAATGTCAAATATTTTAATTCATTACTGATTAATTGAGCTAATAAATTCATTTCTAAAATTGTGCAAAACTTCGACACTGTCTAAAAGGTCTGTGCGAAATTAGAAAACAGCGTTTTCATTTGTCACGCAAAGTGAGCAAAGCGAACCGCGGCGCTGATGAATTTAGTGCCAACCTGGATATAATGGCTCTGTTGAGACTAACAGCGACTCCAGAGGAGACGAGTTCAGTTTAAAGTGATTGAATCGTGAAACTGAATTGTTGAATTGATCTGGTGAACAAGCGGCATAATCAATGGTGTTGTAGTAGAAATACAGACGCGGAGCCCACAGTGACACGAGGCCATGG
Source organism: Heterotis niloticus (assembly GCA_018136845.1). Taxonomy (NCBI): domain Eukaryota; kingdom Metazoa; phylum Chordata; class Actinopteri; order Osteoglossiformes; family Osteoglossidae; genus Heterotis; species Heterotis niloticus. The sequence goes on along the minus strand of CM030890.1, from coordinate 15,587,120 downwards.
GGTTTCCAGGTCTGAGAGATTCGGAATAATTTTAGCCAAGCTAAAGACAGACAGACCAATTGATTGATTGATTGTTGATCTGAGAGGAAATTGACTCCTTCGTCTGCTAGACGGCTGGGTTTGAAGGTACCACTTACAGCACTGGAATGCATTTACAGTGTGAAACAACAACTTTCATGCTTGGCATTTGACCCGTGAATTAATTCAGTGGGGTCAGCAGGTAGTGCAATGGGTAGAGTTGCCGTCTTGCGCCAGAAGGACTCAAGTTTGAATCCTTGAAACCTCCTGCTGTAGCACCCATGGTCAAGGTACCATCAACTGACACAGTATGAACTACCCAGCTGTATAAATGGGTAACTCACTGTAAATTGCTTAATAGTGTAAGGTTCTAAAAAAATTAATAAATGTAAATATAATGTCCAAAACTGAGTTCGCCACACATGCTCTGGGATACCAGTCGGTATCACATTTTCATACCTCTTGCTGTGCAGGACTGTGAGACGCTGGTCTCTCCCACCTCTTATTCCAGTCTGTTCCACCTGTTTAACCACACCGTTTACTATTTAATGCTCTGTGTTTACCTGCAATGGACTGGTGCCCATTCAGTGTGGAGTTTCATAGCCCAGTGCCCCCTGACACCCCAATAGGCTCCAAACTGCCGTGATCCTGACCAGGATAAGGTGGTGAATCATAATGGTTGAATGGAGGGTTGCACGGAGGGGTGGATGGTCTGTCTGTAGTATTTACCCCAAAACAGTCTTTAAATGGGTTTTTCCTGAGCACGTGGCAAACAGTCCATAAATGTTGTTGATACTTTTTTGACAAATATGATAACACTGGTGCTAAGTGAAGTGCTACAGAGTGACGCTGCAGGAAAAAAGTGTGTCCCTATAGATCGCTGGGAATTGACACCCTGAGGGAATCTGTTTTCAATCCATGTTCAATTGTCATGCACCAGGTGTGTAAAAGTTTGTTTCTGGTGGGCTGTTGTTATTATTTACCTGACACTTTTTTCTGAGATGATTTACAAGTGTGAGGTTTGTACTTTAAGCTGCTTACACTGATGTACATATTTATGCAGCTGTGTAATTTTTACTCTATCAGTTAAGGTGAAGTACTTGGGTCAAGGGCACTGCAAAGGGAATGGATCTATTGAGTGCTTTAACCACAATGCTGCCTGCTGCCCCAGACTGTCTCTCCTGGTTTCTTTCTAGTCCAGCCTTTTTCACTGGTCTGTTTAGTCAGCAGTGCTTACAGCTATTTTACCCACATTTTACAGTGGAACACAGTAAATTTAACCACAAGAAAAATAGCTGCACTGCTCATGACCCATTTGTCAAATGAGGTGATGAAGAGGCTACTAAAGGAGAGGGAGGTGCATATGGTGCTTGACGTTGCTGCAGTTTTCTCTGCTGAATGGAGCCCTGGGACACCACTGAGACCCCTGCTGGAGCTGCTGGACTTGCTGGACCTGCAGCCTCCCCTGTGTAGTCAGACAGACTGATCAGTGTTTCCGTATCTGATCACTGCACAGTTTCTCTTTTGTTTATTTTACTTTTGCATTTATTTGTCTGATACGTCCCTCCAAAGCAACATGCAGTGCTAAGTTATGCATGTTTTACCCATTTATGCAGCTTGCTGGTGGAATTAGAATGTAGACCCTTGTACAAGCTGGCAGGTATAACAACTACGCCACCTGCTGACCTGTGTCTAAGCTCACAGTGACACCCAGAAGCACCTCAGAGATCCAGACCTCACTGGCCTCCTGTACAGCAGAATTCAGGGATGCTGGCACGGAACTGACTTCAGCTCATCACCTACTGAAGACAAGGGGAAGGGGAGGGAGAAAGTGAAAACCACACGGGTGTCTTCGCCATTAATCACTGAGATGTCACTGTATAGTGCATTTGTCACCTGGGGGTCTTCCAGCCCCTGTCAGCCAAGGGAGTGAGACTGAGCACTTGGAACAGGGTGGGATTTGTCACTTTGTCAAAATTAGAGTCATTGCCCCCCTGCTGCTTGTGCCCCCCAGCAGGCACATTATCCACATTATTTCCATAGAACTGCAGAAACCCTGCCATCTTTCAGAAGCGGTTTCGAAACCCATATTTCTCACACCCATTTCTCCCCCGAGCTGCTGACACTTATATAAGTTAGTTCTTCACCACCAGCTTCCTTTTATCTACCTGTGCTCCTATTCATCTGTCACTACAGGTCACCACCGGGAGTGTGCAGTGTGACGACAGCCCTATCACGCCTATAAGCTGTGTTTCAGCTGCTGAGTGTGGAGCTGTGCCCCTTTTCTCTTGTCAAATTCATTTTTGTTTGCTGTGGCACAGCAGGTAGAGCAGGTATCTCCAAGTCCCGGAGCTGTGGGCTTGAGCTGAGCTCAGTCTGTGTGCAGTGTGCATTTCTTCCCATGTCTGAGTTTTGTCCCTCAGTCCAAAGACAGGTGTTTCAAGTGGATCACTTGATTCTCAATGATTTTTTTTTTGGCTCTAAACATAGAGATTATCATTTCTGTCAAAAAAGGTAATTGTCTGGCATATTTTTCACATTGATTTACATTGCAAATCTGGTTGTGCCGTTGACTGAGATCTGTGGCTGTCAGACAGAGATCCAGCTTATTAAGACATCACCTGGTACACGGTAGTTATCTTTTTTCTCTGAGATAAATCTATATTAATTATATCATACCTCTAGACAAGCGGCAGCTCAGAAACGCTAGAATAGAGTCCAGTCTCTCGCGGGGGGGTTCTGTACCCACAATAATATCACTGTAAGATTGACTCTGACCCACACGGCTATGTCCACAGGAGACGATTAGCACAAGTCTCCCTACAGGATGTGTGACACCAGCATAGCCAGGAGGTGCCAGGTTCCAGGAACCACCACAAAATGAACAAATATTTCTGACAGGTGGTACTGGGTGGTGTGGCTGCTGTTCCTGATCCATTTCAGTGGCTTTGAAGTGGACAGGTTTGTATTGCTGAACATTCTGAGCCACTAGAGGTCCCTGTAACATCAGCAGCGCCGCAGGGGGGTTGGGGAGGTGGTGGCGGCGTTTGAGGAAGAACTGTTCATAAAGCAGCAGCCTTGGTTCTTCCTGCTTTTATTCACCTGGCAGTGTGATGGTGCGCATACAGAGTGAACGTGGCTTTACCCACGATGCTCAGCAGCTGTGTGGGTGTTGCTATGTGAGAACGCTGAATGGTCACGGGTGAAGCCGCTTGGCAGCAGCAGACACATCTGGCAAACAGACACGGAAACTAACACAACTTTTGGCAACGTCCATTAAACAGTTAGAATAAGTTCTCTTTAATGACCTTCGTGTGGAGCAGCTTATACAACTTGCCATTTAATTTTTATCCATTTAAACATGTTTCTGTGTTTATGTTTATTTGACAGTGTGTCCAAGCTGACTTACAGCATTAGGTTTGTACAATAAACTAGGGTACTGTAGAAGGAGGTGGGATTTGAAGTCATTTGAGTGCAAGGTGCCATCTGTTACCCCTCATACTAGATACCAAACTGTGACAAGTGTGGAGATTGAAAGGCCATGAAATTCCTGCGGTAGAATTATTGAACATCTTCAGCCATATTTTTATAAAGAGGCAATTTATCAATTTAAGAAACAGGTGAAAGTTTCTAAGTAGGACAAATAGTTATTGCATAACAATGGAGACTGACGTGGACAGAGGTGGAGATATAATGGTGAAGAGATGATGAGAGGAACCCATGGAAGTGTAAAGGGAGCTGCAGTACATTGGATGTGTTTCCATGGAGCTGTCTGGAATACAGACTGGAATCTTGACCAATTTCTGGTCTCTGTGAGTGTACATGGAGCTCCTGTCCAGCTCTTGACCAGCTTTCCCACGTTTCTCACACATGAACATTTCTCTTTCCCTTCCCTTCCCTTCCCTTCCCTTCCCTTCCTGGATTGCAGCAGCAGCGGCCAGCGAACCGCCCAAAACCTCCCAAAGTGGGTGTGACGGGTGCTGTCAAGCTGGCGGCCAGCCGCGGGCCGTCGGGGGCGCGACGCCGGAGGACCCGATGCCGCCGCTGCGAGGCCTGTCTGCGGACAGAGTGTGGAGAATGTCACTTTTGCAAAGACATGAAGAAATTTGGCGGCCCAGGACGCATGAAGCAGTCCTGCATCATGAGGCAGTGCATCGCAGTGAGTGAGCTGGGCAGCACCTCTGTAGTACCTCGGACTTCGTATTATTAGGTGGTGTGGAGTGCTGTGTGTGTGCGTGTGTGTGCGTGTGTGTGTGTGTGTGTGTTTGTTGTAAGAAATTCAGACTTTCTTCAAATTTATGACCAGGTTGAAGGCTGATGACCCAGTTGTAGGTCACTTCGGTTGTAAGTCATATTTGTGAAAGAATGACTGTTTCTAACTGTATAGTCCACCATATAGTAACCTCTTCTCAAACATTTAATGATGTTATTGACCTTTTTTGTTTTATTTCTGGTCACAGTATAGTATATTTTCCATATCATCATTAAATAACTCGCAACTGTACCAAAGTTTATTTTTAAAAAGTATAGTATGTTCATAACATGTTTAAATAATTCAGCATTCTGTGTCACATGACACTGATGCAATAAACACAAGCAACGCAATTTCTTGCCACTCTTCCATCTGTAACCCCTACTGAGTTTGTTGATGACTGATGGTCAGTAAGTGCTCAGTTGTGCTGTAGTGCTTGTGTATGTTTTTTGTGCGGCTGTCAGCAGACATTGTTATACTACAGTATTGTACAGGTACTGTATATTGTATTTTACAACATGTTCATGCACACATGTTTTAGCTATAAGATGTTCATTTACTTATCAGAATTCCCAGTAAAAAATTAATCTTTTGACAGTTTTTCTCCCTGTCATTTTATAAATTATTACAACTATTTATTATTGATCTTCATAAGTGCGAATGATAGGATTTTAATTTTTTACATTCACATGAATCGTGACACTTTAATTTAGTTCATTTGTGATTGCTTTGTGGTTCATGACGCGAGACCTTTAAAATCTGCTTGTAGATGAGCATACCGTTGGGACCTGGCCTTGTGTCTGTTTAGCATCATAGTTGGTTTAGGAAGACAGTTTTCTTGCCAAGTCACCACAGTGTGTTCATTTGGTTTTGGTTTATTGGAGGGAGTTCCGACGATAGAGATCTGACTGGCTGAGGAGGGTGAAGGAGATTCGTAAAACTGGAGCAAGTTATGGTCAGGAAAATATGGTATTATAGTGGCATCAGGTGGGCACTGACTCTAACCCCATATAACCCCTGATTCTGCAGCCTGTCCTGCCACACACTGCAGTGTGTTTAGTGTGTGGGGAGGCCGGCAAAGAGGACACACTGGAGGAGGAGGAACAGAAGTTCAACGTCATGCTGATGGAATGCTCCATCTGCAATGAGATCGTGCACCCGGCCTGCCTGAAGGTGAGAAATGACGGGGACAAAGGAAGATGGCATTCTGGGTGAGGGGCGGGGGCTGCTTCTGCTTACTTCACATTAATTCAGGTTAACTCAGTTTAACACAGGCCAGCTGAAGATAGGTTGTCTCCAATTATACTTTAACTCATCAACTTAGGTGAAGTTTCCATGCATTACCTTCCAATGTGAGAAACTAAATTGAGCTTGAGGTGATGACCATCACAGTTACGTTGCAGCCATGCAACACACGTTTGCTGTGAAAGATCTTCTAAAGTCAATGGAGATGTGCAGCCATGGCTGGTCTGGTCTCACATTTGCACTTGTTTGCAGAACGCTAAGGTGCCGTGCTGTTCGTGCCCAAATCCTGCTATTTCCCTTCCAAACCCCATTTCTAGATTCACTCAGTTTTCCACCTGACTTTCACCAAGTTCCCACCAGCTTCCAGCTCTTTCCAAACATTGCATCTCCCAGTGGAAAAGAATCAGCCTGCTATGGTATTTTTCTGTGTCTAAAGTATGATTTTTACCCAGCTTTTGGTGTCTGCAATGTGGGTCATTGATCAGCCACTGCTCTCAGTGCTGGGAATAGGGGAGGGGTGACATGCTGCAGCTTTCAGTTCCCCTTTGGGTGCCAGACCATAGCCACTGCACCTCTACATGTTTTCTGCTTCTCCTTCTGCTGCCAGAGTGGCCTCACCTTCCTTCTTTTGTGCTTTCCCTCATATAGGTCAAAGATGTATGTGGCGTGGTGAACGATGAGCTACCCAACTGCTGGGAGTGTCCTAAGTGCAACTACGCAGGCAAGACAGGGAAAGTAAGTAAAAAGCAAAGGATTTTTCAGCTGTCCTTCTCTTTGATTGCTCTGCTGCTCACATTGTGTTGTACAACATTACACCATTCGTACTGTGCTTTTGTCATACAGCAACACATGGAAATAATCAACAGAGAAGCAGTCTGAATATTTTTTTCATTATCTTGGGGAATATAACAAAACTGGACTGTAGATGAGACATTAATAAGAGTGCTGTGTGGAGTGTTTAGATCCCATTTATAATGGTATTTGCATCTAAAGCTGTTACCTGTTGCTGATGCACTTTGTGGCACTTTGCCTTATGGAAAAGTACCTACATTATATTAATAAATGTGAATGTAAGATGTGGCACAAGAAGACCTCATTGTGCAATCAGTTTGTTTACATTTGGTAAATATTTGGCAGCCATAATGTCTTAAAGGAAATGACTGACTGCTGGAAAATAAGGAACATGAGGTGTTTCTGTGGACGGAGGCTTTAGTTGGGATGGTTTGAACACAAGAAGGTGAGAAGACAATTGTCAGGAGGGAAGTAACTGGTCACAACACTCAAAAATCCCTGACTATCCATTCCAACGTTTTATTTCTCTCACAGTCTCTCACAGTCCTTCTAACCTCTCACGGTCCACTCCAGAATATTATATCCTCCAGTCCCTCGCAGGCCTTCAGTGACACCTCAGAAAACCTCTCATCGTTCATTCCAGAATCTCACAATGTTTTTAGTTCCTCACAATTCACCAACAGCAGATCCCAGCATCTCACAAACCTTACAACCCCCTCAATAATTTGCTGTTCCACTCTACGCAGATCCTCTTGGTGTGGCACTAGAAGGGAAGCTGTGGTGTCTGGTCATCCTGGTGAAGGAGCAACCAATTTCCTTTGAGACATCCTGACTAATGCTAAGATTTCCAAGTGATATCAGATTAAGAGGAGGGATACTATATAACTCCTCGTAGCCACAACCCATCAAACCCCCACACTCAAGGAGTAACGGTGGGAAAAATGGGGTTGCTTGGAGGTTTTAATCTTAGCTGAAGCATTCCTTGGTGCGATCAGAAGCCCCAGTACCAGGAAGAATCTGGCTTCAAACCCCTGAGGGAGGAATGGAGAGAGACCAGCATGTTGACTTGGATCAGCAGCTTGGCTTCATAGTGTGTCAGGTGCCTTTGGGTCCCCAGTAAGCAGCCTTGAGGGTCACATTCTGTGGGTCCATTAAGTTCATTCACACACTCAAAACCATAAAAAATATTCACAAATATTTTTTTTCTTCCATTTTAGGGACATGGACTCTCCCTCTTCCTTTAAAAACCCTTGACTACTTTAGATAAATCTTGTACATTTTTAGCATCACTCCATACTCTCAATGTCTCTGTGTTTACAGTCAATTTGGGAACTTTTCTACCAAAAATGTTCCCACGAGTCTGGAGAAACACACACACACACACACACACACACACACACACACACACACATATTTGGGCTCCTGAACAGTGGTTTTCTCACATCTCCTACCACAGTTGATGTTTCTTTTTGCGTTGTCCATCTTGAGATCTGTTCTTCTGCCATGAAGTACAGGTGCCAAGAAGGGGGAGCAGTACAAAAAATGAACCCTTTGTCACAAGGGCTTGTCTGTGTGTGCCAGAAAATAAACACTCTGCCTTTATTTTGTGGTTTCTGCTTCCTGTTTAAGTGAAGCTTCAAGGCAGTCACATGACTTGATGCCCGATGTAAGTGACAAAGAGAGGGACACACGCTTTCTGACTTTGTCTCGAATGCTTTGGTACACACTCTTGTCCTCCTCCTCAGAGCTGCTTGCCACAATAGGCATAAGGTATAAAGTTGTCTCTGTTGTCTTTCCCACCTTTTGGCCTTCAAGCAAAAGAGAGGACCAGGGTTCAAATATGCGTCCAACCTGCCTGGCTCGCTGCTGAAGGAGCAGCGAATGAACCGTGACGTGAAGGATGATGCTGATCTGGCTAGTGGTGCCACCAAGAAGAGGGCAGAGGAGCTGAGCCCCAAGGAGTACCCACCCATCACCCCCAATGATCAATTTCTGCTCGGGGCTGAGGACAACCGCAAGAAGAGAAAGCTGTTTGACGGCGAAGCTGACCCCAACCACAGAAAGAAGGTAAGAGGGCGATGACCTTTGACCCTTTTCTTCCAGCATCCCATGGGCTGCCAGTCTGAAGTACACATTTCACTTGAACGCAGGTTTGAATCCCAGAAGGCTGTTATGTCCTTGAGAAAATTGTTGTGGTATAAATATTTTAGCACTGTGTAAACTGACAGCTTAAGTGAGCTTTAAAAAAAGCTGCTTATACTTAGTTCCTTATTTTGTGCAAAGCGACAAAAGGAACTAACATGAGCTGCAGCTGAATTTGCTGTTTTATCAGGATGGTTAAGAGGGAATTTGGTAAGAAATCTTTCGAGAAACTCATGTCTATGTTCTACAATACCCTCAGCTGTCTCCGGGTCCCAGGTGAACATCAGGGTGTGATCTTTCTTCTGAATGCCTGGTTGCTCAGAGCACAGTCATCTGCTGGTCACGCGATTCATTATTTGGGCTCTTGGGTTTTGTTACCACACAGTACAGCTTTCTCTTAGTGTGAAGCACTTTGCCAATGAAGCACTCGATGTGGTGGGTGTGGCGGAGGAGCCCGGGCTTCCAGCCAGGTTCTGAAAAGCATCCAGAGTCCTGTCATCTGGAATATTCCTCTTTCTTCGTTCTGTATTGTATTTTACTTGGAATTTAATTTCTCTGTTCTGTGTCAGTTCTATGCAATCTGCATTTCCGCTTCTTCGCAGTCATCTTAAAGCAATTTATACTGGAAACTGATTCCTTGATGAAACTAAACTGAGGGAAACGCCATCTCTGCCAGCAGGGACCGCTTTCCCCTCCTACTTCAGCAGAGACTTCATTACAGCTGCCTTTTTAAAGGGTCACCAAGATTTTAATGTTCATGTACATCACCAGGGAAATATGCACTTTAATTTAAAGTTTTTGCTTCAAATTATCAGTTTGTGTTCTGTGGAAAGGGGTATAATTAAATATTTGGCAGAAGGATCTTTGGTCCTGTGACCCAAGTTGTGTCTCTAGTGGAAGATGCTCAGAGTTACGCTGTCTGCATGCTGTCCTGCTGCTCTGTCACTGTCCCCGTGATATTGGTTACAGGCACATCTAGGGTCTCATGATGAGCCACTTTGCATCTTTGTTGGGGAAGGAATGCCTTGAAATGGGAGTCTTGCTCAGTAGTGATGTTCCCAATTCAACCTGCTTGGCACTCAATTTCAGTGAAAGAAGTTGTTTGTTAGCATTGTTGCTCCGCTGGCTGTTTTTGGAAAAATTTCCTCATACATTATGAGAAGAGTGCCCCTGAGTCCAGGTTCTTGACTTCTACAAAAAATCGTCTCTTTCCAGTGGGCAGTGGTTTATCATGTTTGCATCATCAGCTGTGGTCTTCTGGGAAGGGGGTGATTGCTGTGGCAACACAAAATGACTGTGGATCTTGTCCTCCTTCTTGCCCTGTCTATGCGTTTGCAGAGGAAGTCCTCGCTGTCAGATGAGCCACTGTCCCCTACGCTGCTGTCCCACATCAAAAGTGAGCAGGACAAGTGTGAGGAGCAGGAGGAAGACACCGAGCCTGAACAAGAGTCAGAATTGCTGGCAGAGGGGCGCAGGGACAAGAGAGCAGAGTTTGACATTGGGGACGAAGTCCGGGGTCTGGGGGAGGACAGTGGAGCAGAGTTACAACCACCCCAGTTGGCGACACCCTTGCGTGAGAGTGACCAATCGCGGTCCAGCTCCCCTCGGGCAGGTCCCAGTGGAGAGGTTGCCAGTGACCTTCAGGATAAAGCTCGGACCCGGGCACGACGCCGGCGCAGTCTGCCTAGCAAGGAACTGAGCAAAGAGCTGAGCAAGGAACTCAACCAGGAGATTCAGAAGACAGAGGACTGCCTGGCCAATGAGAACCTCCGCCCTCTCAAGGCGGAGCCTGATAGCGAGAACGAGGAGCCCAAGCGGGTGCTCAACAACGGCAGCGATGTAGCTGCAGACTGGCTCCGCCCACGAGGGCGTGAGACCAATGGTGCCCCTCGAGAACAGTGGCGCCCCACCCCACAGCCACTCCCCCCGCTGGGCGTCACTCGGCGCTCGCAAGGGGGGCGCTCACCCCCACGGGGTGCACCGATGGAGCGCCATGTGATCCGGCCACCGCCAATTAGCCCCCCGCCAGACTGCCTGCCATTGTTGGATGGACAGGCCCATACGGCACGGCGGGAGGTATGGATGGCCATCTTCAGCTACCTGAGCCACAAGGAGCTGTGTGTCTGCATGCGTGTCTGCAAGACCTGGAATAGATGGTGAGTATAAGCGAGACCCCAGTGCCTCCTGCCCCAGGTTCAAGAGGCAATTTAGGAATTGCCCAAATATGTCCTGGAAGAATTTGTCCTTACTGAGGTGTCATTTACACCCCCTACCTACCCTGCCCCCTAGGTGCTGTGACAAACGGCTTTGGACCAGGATAGACCTGAATCGCAGCAAATCCATCACACCGCTCATGCTGAGTGGCATCATCCGACGACAGCCTGTCTCACTGGACTTAAGCTGGACCAACATCTCCAAGAAGCAACTGAGTTGGCTCATCAACCGGCTGCCCGGTAGGAGAAGGGGGCTGATGGGGGGGCTAGGGGAGGCTTTTGGGATCATTTAAATTTACACTTATCTCCCAAAATCTGCTTCTAATTTGCTACAGAAGACAGACTGAATATTGAGAAGCAGGATAACAAAATGACTTGCATTATTTCTTAAGGGGAAAAAATACACTTTGTTCCAAGCCCATTTTAGGGTCATCCAAAAATCACGGTAAATGATATAAATAGACAAAGTTGTGGAACATATTAAAACTAAATGAATAACAGTTAATGACAACATTATATATACAATGCAGTTAAAAAACCGTTTTCATGAAGTAAACTTGCCATTTAAATGCGTGTGAATTGGTGTGAGGAAGATGTGTCGCAATGAAATTATTAGAAAATTACGGCACAGTGGCGCAAAACAGGATGTAGACATAACCATGAGTTAAGCCAAGTACAACAATTTACTCATTTATAACAGCTGGGTAATTTTTACTCTTTTGGTTCAGTTTACTGTTCATGGACACTACAGCAGGAGGTGGCATTAGACCTGGCCCCCCAGTGTGAGGGCACCAGCTCTAAAAACTACATCACCTGCTGGCCAGTCAGCAAGTTGCTCATCTGAGCCTGGCGCTTCTCTGATAACTTTTGTTTGTGGTTTTAAAATAAAAGGAAGTGAAATTGAGCTGTCACCATACACTGTGAAGACAGAGCGACAACACTGATGACACTGAAGCATGCAATAGTGAAAGAGCTACTGAGCCAAATGGGCTGGGCCAGGAAAAAGTGGTTGCTGATGCTGAATGAATGAAACATTGTATTTTGTTTTGCAATAAGTACAGATGTCTTGAGTTTTTCAGCTGTTTTATGGGGTGAACTATGAATGATGTTTCAGACAAAGCTGCTTATAAAAACACATAGACTTAGAACCGCACATTAACACACAGTGACTTGAATTCACATTTGCTGACTGTGCAAAAATGTGCAATAATGACGGGGATTGGTGTAGCCAGGCTTACACACACGCCTAGCACATGGCCACACACACTGTCATTAGTCATGGCATAATTTATTATCAAGCATGAATAATCTACAAACTGGATAACCCAGGCATGGATGATCAAGTACGCTGTATTTGTTCCTTGAATTGCTTTGTGCAATTGGGTCTGCCAAGCAGCTTATCTTTTCCTTTAACAGTATTTTAAAGCCTTTGTGAAGTTCTTCGTAATACACTGCCCGGCCAAAAAAAAGTCATACACTGTAATATTACCATGGCCCGCCTTTAGCTTTGATTACGGCACGCATTCGCTGTGGCATCATTTCGATAAGCTTATGCGATGTCACAACATTTATTTATTTCCAGAGTTGCAGTAATTTTTCGCCAAGATCTTGTATTGATGGAAGAGTCGGACCGGTGCATAAAGTCTTCTCCAGCAAATCCCAAGGATTTTCAACAGGGTTAGGTCTGGACTCTGGTGGCCAATCCATTTGTGAAAATGATGTCTCTCTCATGCTCCCAGAAACATTCTTTCACAATTTGAGCCTGATGAATCCTGGCATTGTCATCTTGGAATATGAAGAAAAAATCTGTTGATGGAAAAACCTTGTCATTCAGTATATTCAGGTAGTCAGCTGAGCTAATTTTTTGGGCACATAATGTTGCTGAACCTAGACCTGACCAACTGAAGCAACCCCACATTGTAATACTAAGTTAAATCCAGGTGGTGACTTTCTTTGGCTGGGCAGTGTATTTCAACATAAACCATAAATTCTAAATACACCTTAACCCCCAGTATGCACCATATCAAAGAAAAAAGAACACTGATAACTTCCAACATGTATATACAGAGGAACAGAAATTAAATCATTTTTAGCCAGCAGATGGTGGATCGTGGAATAAAATGAAAACGCAGGAGCTGCTGATGTATAGATTTAGAAATGTATTTGTTGAAATCTGACGTGCACTGTCACAAAATTTAATCTGGTTTCCAAGGCATGGGGATGCAGGATGGATGTAGCTATAAGGGTGTGTAATGAGGCTGCACAAGACCACAAAATGATGTTTTTTAACCAGAAATGAAGACATCATCGGTCTGAGAACTCCAAGATGGTGGAAAGTGAGATGTTAACTTGCCTTCCATTTGACCTTTAAGCGCGACTGGTTCATGACCACTGGGTTGTGGTTTATGTTCCAATAAACTGTGTTTAAAGGGCTTCACACTGAGCGGTGTGGAGCTGAAAGTGTAACACAAGAGCTGTGAAACAATACTGATGTGAAATCGCACATCTGTTTATAAAACAGCTTAAACTGCAAAGTGTTCAGATGTTCCTGAATGGAGGCACCTGATTGGCATGGGATTTGGGACCCAGGGGAACTCTGGGGGTTTGAGAACATAACTCTAATGGCCAAGTACTGTATATTTGCACATATATGGAATTTTATGTGACTGCTGCTTCTCCAAACACAAAGTGATGAGGTAACCATTTCATATCAATGTTTGGAGAAGACAAAACAAATAATGTACAACTGTACAAACAGTAAAGTATGGTTACTTCCTGGAATGTGTACTAACATAGCGAAGTACTGTAATATAAGGCAGAGAGGTACAAATAGCAGGGACGCTGAACATAAACAGGTGTAGCTAGGGAAACATACATATTACTTTAGTTTAATAGCTTATTTATCCACTGTTGACCAGGTTAGAAAATAGAAAAGTGGAAAGTAATTGTGTATTTTATATCATTATACTGTATTACGCTTAAAGTGGTGCATACGCACTACTTCAGTACATAAGTACTGTTAGTGCTGTCAAACCGGCAAATGCTGTTGTTGGTCATAGTCCAGTGGAAAGGTGGAAAGGAAAAAGGTAATAAAATATATCAGTAACATATTTATGTCATCCAAATTTGTTACCCTTTCGTCACTAATGTGTATAGCACTCTGTGTGTACATATAAATATGTACATTTTTACTTTGTATGTATTTTAAAAACTGTCATTTTTATTTGTGTGTGTTATAACTACTGGCTCCTGTTGTCATTTGGTATCATGATGATGATGATGAAGGTGTTTTTCCTTCTCAGAAGCATAGCTCCACCATCACCCTTCTCACCAGTTTGGTTCTTTACTCCAAGCATTTGCAACCTGGTCACCCCTTCCTCTCAATGTTGTGTTCCAGCGTAGAAAACAGTGTAATGTTGTGTTCAAATGTCTGACACAGTCTCCTTTTCACCACTCCTCCTCCGTAGGTTTGCGTGTGCTGCTTCTGGCCGGCTGCTCCTGGGTGGCTGTCTCGGCCCTCTGCACCTCCAGCTGCCCCCTGCTTCGCACCTTGGATGTCCAGTGGGTGGAGGGCCTGAAGGATGCCCAGATGAGGGACCTGCTCTCACCCCCCACGGACAACAGACCAGGTAGATTCTCCAGGCTGTATGCAGGTCTGCGCTCACAGCGTGATCTCCACAGATCCTGACCTCATGCAGGGTTAGCGCTGTAGCACCCAAGGACAACTTGGGTCAAATGTGTAGGAGAAGTCCTGCTGTTGTACCCTGTGAAAACAGTAAAAGACCAAAATTGCTTTAATAACATAGATATTTCCTTAAATTGTATTACAACATGAGTCATTTTGAATACCAAGATAACGGCCATAGCAATAGATAACAGATATTGCAGTTGTTTTTCTGAGCAAGGAGGAGGAGCACCCTCTTGTGGAGACAAAAGCAGCTCCACAAAAGTTCAGACGATTGTCAGGCTGTAGATGTCGACAGCTCTTCTTGCACAATTACTTGTTTTAAAGTTCTTTAATTATTTACCTGTTGGTTATCTGATGTTTTTATGTGCACCACTCTACCATATTTGAGCCATTTATAAAGCTGGTTATTCTACATGAGCTGAGTTTTGAATTTTTAAAGATACAAACATTTTCCTCTATATTTATTGTTTTTAAATTACACCTTCTTCCCTTAACAATTTTATTTAAAGAACAATACAATGTAGGGCACCAACACAGAATAGGAGAGTGAATCCATCTTCACTCAGCTGCTTTCCAAAGAATTCACAGCAGAAAGAACCATTCAACCATTATTTGTAACCACTTATCCTGGTCATGGTGGTGGCAGCTGGAATCCAACTTCAAATCATTCATTGTAAAGCTTGGAAATCTCTCACACACACACACACACACACACACACACACACACACACACACGCACACAGTAATTTAGAGTAATAAATTAACCATAAATGAATGTCTTTGACTATGGGAGGAAAGAGTGAGAACATGCAAGCTCCAGAGAGACTGAACTGGATTTGAACCTGCACCCGCCACCATGCTGCCCTGCTCCACTGCACATATATTGTATGAATCAGTCACCAACTGGCATTAAATAATAATTTCCGGAAACCTTTGCTTTCAGTCATTTGAAGTTAAAGGAGTTTGTGGAGGAGATAAAATTAAATTTTCAGCCATTTTAAATTAATTCTAATGAAGCACAAAGTATGTACAGCATTAAAGTCTTACAAAGATGCTTCATTATAGCAATAACAGAGATTTTTACAGGATCCATTATGGGAATAAACCTAAATGCTGCTGGTTTCGGCACACAGGTCAGCTGGACAGTCGGAGCAAGTTGCGCAACGTGGTGGACCTCCGGCTGGCAGGACTGGACATCACCGACGCCTCCCTGCGCCTCCTCATCCGCCACATGCCTCTGCTGTCGCGGCTCGACCTCAGCTACTGCAACCACATCACAGACCAGTCGGTGAACCTGCTGACGGCGGCCGGCACGACGACACGCGACTCCCTCGCTGAGATCAACCTGTCAGGTAGGAGGTGGAGTCCAGTGTGGTGGTTTGTACCCCACAGGAAGGACAGAGCTGCACTGACCACTGTTTGTACTGCTTTTTGTCTTGTATCTGTGGACATGAGGAACAAGGAACAGGGCTGCTTACAGCAGTGTCCTTTCAATCAAAGGGCCCAGGTCTGAATTCTACCTCCTGCTGTAATTTCATTGATCGAGGTACTGCGTTTACCCTGAATCGATACAGTAAAAATTACCCAGCTGTACAAATAGGGCTAAATCACCGTAAGTAGCTTAATGGTATGTTTCTTTGGCGAAAAGGATCAGATAAATGAATAAATGTACCATACTTGCCTGAATATAAGACGATCCTGAGTACACGACAACTCCCTGTTTTTCACCATTCATTTGCGGAGAAAGATTTTTGGAAAATTTTATCTTTACATAGAAAAAGCATATTTATTCATATTTGCCATATTTGCATTTTTAAGATGGTCTTTTTGGAATCACCATCTTTGAACACAACATTCTGTAACTTTATATTTTTTGCCTGCTTGAGAGTTGTTTAACACTTCAGCCTCATGCCTGGGTTATCCAGTTTGTAGATTATTCATGCTTGATAGTTAAAATTGGCATCATAACTCCTGCTCACTCCTTGCTTAATTTGGCCTAACCTTGAGCTTCTTTTTCCCAGACCATCTTGAGGTTTTGCCATCTTTCACACTTGCTTGCTCCAGTTGAACATTTCTGTGGATAATCGACACCAGTGTATAAGTAACGCCACCTACTAGTGTTACACGGTATAGAGCCTTTATAGATCCAGTCCTCAAATATGACAATCCAGTCTTTTCCTAGATGTAAGTCCCAGAAAAAATACCATCTTGTATTCAGCCCAATACTGTAACACATTTCCAAGAAATCTTTTCTCACAAATGCACATGCTAGAAATTTAAGTCTAATACTGTGGAACATAAAATTAAGCTTTCTATTATTATTTGTTTGAAGCAGTAGCGTGGGGGGCTCAAACAAATTTTTATACTGCAGTCAAGTTGATTTGTAAAAAACACTTGAAAGTTATAATTTGATATTCTAGCTGACAGTTTTCTAAATATGAGGTTTGTACATTAAGCTACTGATAGTATTTTACGTATTTCCTCAACTGGGTCATTTTAGCGTATTGATTCAGGACAAATACACTGAATAAAGATGCTCATCCTGGTTCTTTCATTGTAAGACTACAGATGCCAGCCAGTAAAACAAATTAAAACTCTACTACCTGACTTTGTTCAAGGAATCACCCACTAAGCTACTTATTGATTTACCGATTTAGACAGCAGGGTAATTTACTGTATCAGTTCAGGGTAAGAACCTTAGTCAAGGGTGCAACGCCAGTGATTTGAATCGAGGTCCTTCACCTGCAAGGCATCGGCTGTAACCACAGAGCCACCCATCTGACTCCAAATACACCCGCCTTCCTCCATCTCATTGGAGTCGCTGTGTGATTTGACAGTCATTTCTTCTGGATGTTTCCAGAACATGTTCTCCATTTCCCACAGCCCCTTGATTCACAGTGTCTTCTTCCCTTTGACCTTTCACCCCTGCCCTCTGCAGTGTGCAACAGGGTCACAGACCAGTCGCTGACTTACTTCAAGCGCTGCGGGAACATCTGCTGCATCGACCTGCGCTTCTGCAAACAGGTGACAAAGTTGGGCTGCGAGCGCTTCGTGGCCGAGATGTCTGTGAGCGTGCAGTTCGGACTCACCGAGGAGAAGCTGCTGCAGAAGCTCAGCTAGCGCTGGGATGGGACGAGGTCCACAAACGGTCCTGCAGGTCCGTGCCTGGCTGCGTCTCCAAACCACTCTCTCTGTAGGGGAAACCAGAGATAAACAACACTGCAAAAATGTGAAGGTGGGCGCTGACTCGTGGACTTGCGGAACCACTCTGACTGAAACTGGCCTCGCCGCCCTTCCAGGACCCGAGAGCTCGGGCTGCAAACACAACAGGCCGACAGGTGCTGAACGGTGACCTGCAACATGTTCAGTGTCTGAAGATCAGGAAAGTGTTTTAAAAAAAAGCATGTTTTTGCCATTTTGTACTGTTGAAATTATATCAACCTTTCAACTTGTCAAGTTGTAAAAATTCATATTGTGTTTAATGAAAAAGGACTACAACTGATGTAGAGTTTTTTTTTGGTTATTTTTTTTTTATTGTATTTGTTACAATGCAAACCTCACACATCACGCAGAAATATTTTTGTATGGAATATTTTTGTGTTTGGAGCTCTCTATATATGCAGTATTGGATGCCCCCGGTGTACCATTTCCCACCTTTGTCGGTGTTTGGCTTCGGCTGCCGTGAAGAACCTCCGCTGTAGAGTCCTGCCTACGATCGCTTGTCCACATGAAGGTGTTCATGTTAATTTATGCTGTGGTGTATCTGACGTGGACATTCCCAGCGTGTCGGTACATAGGTTCTCTTTCCTTTTATTATCACTCGATATTCGGTCCATTTCAACGTGTTTATACCTGGGAACTCTGCAAAAGAAAAAAAAACTATTTGCACTGTTTGATTAGAATAAACATAGCTATTTTTTCCAAGGGTTTATCCACTATTTATATAAAGAGGTTTTGAGTGGCTGTTTCATTGTAGCTGCCCATATTTTACAGCGTCGCACACCTTTTGCAACTGCAAATGCTTTGTGCAAAGCCAGAGGTGGTCGTCATGTTTTAACCAGGAAAGGAACCTCTTTCCATTACAGTTTGTCCTTGTAAGTTTTTCAGTCTAGTTTTGTAGTCCAGGTTTGTCTTGTGTAATGGATGATTGTTTTAGGAGAACTCAAACTTCATTTGTACCATAAAGTTAGCACGAGGTACCGAGTCAGATGAGGAAAAGCCTCATGAGAATGTTGCCGTTCAAAATTGAAGCCTTGGTGACATCAAGCAGCACAGGAGAAAGCAGTGCCCCCCATCCTACCAGCATGGATTTCCTGCCCATCTCATAACTGCACCTCTCACAGGCAACCCTTAGAAATCTTGTGACTTGCCACCATAAAGCAAAACAAATTTAAAAAACTTTAAAATGTGAAGGGAAGCCTTACATAATTTTGAAGTAATAAAACGCATAGAATTTTCTTGAATGGCAGTATCATTATGAATGGCTCTGTGAAATGTAATGCAAATAACTAACAACTCAGGGACAGGTTGTGAATACTACAGTAATTGTATTAGAAGATTGGCCTCCCTGTGGTTGAACCCACATCTCAGGAACATCCTTGGACCATACCGGTCCTGTTTCACACACCACCTTGAGCCTATCTTCCATCCAGCAATTTTTCAGTGCTCCTTGCAACAGACCAAAAAACTTCAGTCTTATTAACCTTTACTTTTTACCTCCTTTTGACCCTTAAAAAAATTAGACCTTAAAATGTCAGTGTCAAAGGTCATGCAGGGCACGAAAGTGAGAGGAACATCTGTCTGTACAATCTATTTAGACAAACCAGCATAACTGCAGACAAGGTTTTACACTCGTGTGTGTAGTCTTTGTACCCAGGAGGCCTGCTGAGCCCCACAAAGCGACTTCTTTCCCACAATGACTCCTTGAAAGCACGGCTGCCATGTGTGATGCCACTATAGCCTTTGCGTGTTTAGATCCTTTAGTCAAAACGAACAGAAAACCATCATGGTTTGAGAATACAGCATGTCAACAGCACAGGGAGATGTCATTCACTGCCAAGGAAACGAACCTTGAACCTATTCAGACGGAACAGATGCTCTGCAAAACACTCTGGAGATGGCAAGAGTGGAGCAGGTGGATACGAGGTGCTGCTTCAGGTAAATGCTGAGGAGAAAAACTGAGCCCGGCATGCTTCATTATCTGTGCTACATGACCCAAAATTCCCGACGTTGGTCAATATTAACTATAAAACGCAGGACATGGCCTTCACAGCCACATCACGTGGAGTATCAACAACACCCAACATAAAAAAGCAAGATGTACTGTACGTAATCAATATACTGTGTTTATTAAAGTCTTTTTTTTCCCTTTTTTTTTTAAATGCCAAGGTAAAAAGCCAAACATTCGGAATACAAAGATCTGACGTCACCAAATGGCTTGGCGACTGCAGACCTACAGGGAAGCGGTTCTCTTCCAGGGTCCAGCGTGGCTCTCAGCAGCAACAGCACACTGGCTGCTTACAGACCCACTAACGTGAGAAAATTCGATGTCCAGTCCACAGCAGGACGAGGAAGGAGCTGGAATTGGGCTCCAAGTCTCAGACCTATGCTGTCAGAAGCACCGTGGGCCAGAACCCAAGTCCCAGCTTCACTCTGCAAAGTCACCAGTCACATCAATCAAACCAAACTAAGGGCAAAAACGTTTAAAACCGGTGAACAGTACAACTTTACTCAGTGAAAATAAATCTGAGGGACACGGTCCAAAAAATAAGCTATTAAACATTCAAAGCAAATGGAAAAATATATATGTACATCTCAAGTGTTATATTATATGCAATTCACATATTCACAATTGTACAATAATTCACTTTTCCTCTATTTAGCTCTATGTACCACAAGCGTCAGTAATAACTTACAGACCTTAGTTCTATGTGGTAAAACTAAATGGACTAAGAACCACCAACACATTTCAGGTTTTTACTGTCACTTCAAAGAAAAAAAAAGACATTTAAAAAAGCACATACACAATTAAATCAAACTAATACAATTTGGAAAAGGTAAAGTGAACGAGAATGTAGATAGCACCTGTCTTTATTGTTTTAAATTGAAAAAAAAATTTTTTATTTTTATTATTAACACCCAATGCTGTCAGTGCTGATAATGACAATGGAGACGAATATGAAGATGGAAGATACAATATTGCTTTTACAATTTTCTCCATTCCAGGAAGCTTGTGTTTGGTTGTTCCTTCCTGGACAGCAGATAGGTGTGTGTTTAATGCAGGACAGGTGCTGATGTCGACATCCACCGAGTGGAATGTGGTGCTGTGGGAGACGCGGCGGGAATGCGGTGCTGCGGGAGACGCGAAACACTAACTGCCCTCCACCCCCTGTGGTTTGGACAGTCTAAGGGAGTCGAAAAACTGTCCTGGATCCCCAGTTTGGCACCTCATTCACCCCCTTTTCCTCCCAGGGCTGTCGCCCAAGAGCCCTTTCTCCAACAAATGAGAGGATCCAAATCCATCAGTGCTCAGAACGGGACTGGATGGGGTTCATTTCATTATTGCACATCTGACTAGCGAGCCCACATTTAACTGACAGAACTTGCTTTGTACCTACAGTGTGGCACAGTTTTAACAGAATACCTTCAAGCGATGGGAGCTGCAGGGACGGAGAGTTACACAGCATGTGGCGCTCTGACTGGCGAAATGATGCCGCTTTGGTAGGATCTGTGGGATTTCCATTCTCCGTGGCCAAACAATAGTTCAAATAGAACTTATGGTTCAAAAGTCCACAAAATGTGACATTTTAAATAATATAAGGGTTGAGGGCAGGGATACCCCTTTGTTTTTTTAAATCCACTTTGGCAGTGCTTGAAAAATAAAATCACATATGTTAACAGCTAATTCAAGCGAAAAAAGTAAGAATCCCAAAACAAAAACAAGCCCACAAGGTGACAACCAAACCTAGGCTTAGTCTTTTAAGGTTGAAGTGGAGGGAGCAGTTTCACAGTGTCAACATGTTGACCCTTTTCACACTCCCCTTGCCTAGGGAGGGACTGGGTGAAGCCACTAGGACTTGAAAACATGCACGGCGCGCACCACATACTGCCTGCAGATAGGGCACTCGCTCATGCGCTTGCCGCACTTGGTGCAGGTCACCATGTGTCCACATTCGAGCAGCACGCAGTCGATCACGGCATCCATACAAATGCGGCACAAGTTGTCATCCTGGCTTGTCAGCTGCAGCCGTTCCCCGCCTATGCAGAGGAAAGACATGTAGGGGAGTTGGTGAGACAGAAGCTCAAATTCACAATTAAATACAACTGATTTTTTTATGGAGTACTAATACTAATACAAGCTTTCTGGTTTCTTCCCCCAACACTAACAGAGTCTAAACAACAATGTACAGAAATATGACTGCAGAAGCTATAACCGTACTTGTTATGGCTCAGAAAGAATACAATAACAACGAAAAGTGTGAGAGCACTCGGTGGAAATCAGTTCTTATTCTTGCAGATTGACAGGACACAACTTTGGGGAAAAGAGAGAGAAAAAAAAAAAAAAAAAAAAAAAAGAGCCGCTGTGTCTTCCCAGCTCTTCTGCAGCAGTTTCCTGAGATGTAGGACACTTGTGGGCTGCTTTGCTTTTGTTCTTCTGTTCAGGTTATCCCATACAGGTGTTACTCAATTTACATGTGTATTGATGCTTATGCATTTGTCAGGTGTGACGCACAACTTTGACTAAACAGAAGTGCAAGGTTACGCAGGTGTGCTCAGCATATACATGGCGGACAGGAGATGGGTGCGACTAGACAATGGTGTTGATGTCGAGTCTGTAGCTGTGGAACGAGGAGCTCTGCTCAGGGGTGTCTTTTCAGTTGAATGAAGCAGGACTAAATAATCCACTGTTAAACACGGTGAGGACAGCCTGAGGGGGAGATCCCCCCAGTTTGACACTTTCTCCCCGAGAAGAAAGCATGTGAAAAACCGCAGCATATAAATTCTAGAATTTTCCTCTAGAAAAGAAGAAACCTCTGCAAGCCAAAGTTTTACCAACTTAAATTTACCTGTAAAAAAACCTTACTGTGCAAAAACCCACAAGGGTTCACACACTTGAGTATATAATTAGGGAAATTTAGCAGTGTTCCAGCAGTTGACTAGGACCTGCTCCTTTCCACAAGCGTGAGACCTCCCCCCAAAGCGGCCTGCAGAGTCACCCACTGAGGGTCCGTTCTCTAATGACAAGGAACAGATCGGTGGAGCCTGACGGGCCTCTGCTGGACTAAGGCGGCTGACGGGACGAGGTAAGGATGGCAGCTGGCATCGAGATGGAGACCACGAACTACTGGGCCTTCCGGCTTCCAGGATGCCCACAAAAGCATGCAGAAATGACTTTGAAAACTTAATGGAAGCCACATGGCAGAGCTCATTAAAAGTTGTTCATTTGTCCTCAGCAAACCCTGCGTTGATAACAACACAAGTCATGCTGTGCTTAAAGAAACTTCATTAAATGCTTGGATGATGCCACAGGGTGTCACGTTTCTGCACCGTTCCACATAAACAGTGGCAGAAAAGTCACTATTTGATCATACTCTTTTCCTGCACAAGGAGCCCGACTACCATTGTTCAGACAAGTGTCTCAATAGGAGAGGTTAAGACATGACAAGTCCTTATGACAACAAAGACATGATTAAGGAAATCAGTGGTAGCGGAGGGTTGGAGGGGGGCTGACATTTCGCATCCCAACATGCATCATTCCTCATCCACTGTCATGCACAGCAGGGGTGTCATAGCTGGAGCAGGAAGTTCTGGTATTTCATGGGTCCGGTAGTAAGAGCTGTCTGCTCAGCGATGCTATCAGCCCCTTTGAGATAAATGCCCTGCTCCTGTCATGGTTAATTCTAGTTTTGGTCTGTTTATGGTTCAGCTGATGCATGAGCTTGATATCTAACCATCTATGAGACTGCTTGCCAACTGCTAGACACACAAGATTAACAACAAATAAACAAACTGGATCCTTAGGAAGAAACATTAAATGTACAGCTATGAGTTGCATAAAACACCCAATGGTCAGCTGGCCACACGGAGTAAAGCTATCCAATGATTTAGCCAGTGTCTGGCACAAAGTAATCCACATTTTACATTCAACTGAGTTGGAAATGAACCTTGGTTAAATTTAAAGCTTGCAAGGAGATAAACCTTACAACTGTAGATAGGAAGATAAAAATATCGAAATGTTAGTAGAGCACCTAAAAGAGAGGGGCAGAGGACTTGCTTATTCAACTCATTTTCATGGTGTTTACAGTTTGTATCTGTTGTTCGAGTGTTGGTGATGGATGACAAGATGAGGATCATCGTGCGTATTTATACAATAAATTAATCAACCATGGACATTAAATTGGATTTTGTGGAGGCAAAAGATTTTAATTTTCTTCCCTTTTAAATTATTTTTAACATTGCTCAAAGGTAATAAAAGCGGCATAAGAAGTCTAAGGATTTTTATGTACTAAGGCTATTAAATCAAACATTCTTACAGAACTTAACCCACGAATACATTGAGGGAAACCTATGTTATTAACAATTAATTGTGAATTAATAGTAAAGGTGACTGACATCACAAAAGATAAAAATTAGTTACGAAAACACTTCCGGTCCCATTTACGCAAATTCTGAATCCAGTGTATTTGATTTGCTGTTCCTTAACTGAAATTGTAATTTAAGACAATGGACTGTTATTTCTGTGTGCAACCACCCTTTGTCCTTTCTTACACGACCACAGAACTGCAGTACTGCATCTGCCGATCTAACCTTAAATGAGCTCTCCCCCCCCATTTTAAATGTTGCAATAAAATGAATTTGAGGTACTGAGGAATGTTTTACACAGTACATTAGGCAGGAAGCTTGGCAGTCGAGAGTAGTGTGTAGTCAGACTAAGTAGATGAGTTTGATGTACGAAGGCTTCCTGTCCAATGTGCAACTCCAACCATGGCCATGTTCCCCAGCACGCATTCTAACAGTTATTGGCCGCATGCTGTTGTTCCTGGAAGCTGCACTATGGGATGGCAATGATGTGACACAGCACAAATGTATGGCGGTGAGGACCCACAGTTAGCATGTATGCTTTTAAAGTCTCTTACCTCCAATTCCACCATTGCAGATGGGTGGAGGGTATGCAACCACTTTTGTGATTTTTAGGGGAACAAAACATACTTGTTAGATAGCAGTGCATCAACTTCATTTATCCACAGCAGGTGTGTGCTCATAGATCTAACCAACCCATTAAGAGATCAGCAGGATCTTACCTGCAGTTATACTGCTGTTCACATTTTCCACTGCAAGGAGAAAATGGAAAATAAGTCAAGATTGCTTATTTTTATTGCAAATACAAAACAAGAACACGGTCCTGCTTTGAGCTAAATGATCAAGTGGTTCCTAGTATGTCAAGTCAGCAAGTCAACAAGATCATACAGTATACATGGTAGGTGTGTGGAGAGAGCCCTGCACACAGAAGGTGCAGAAGATGTATGTAGGGGAAACGGGGGCTTGTCATCACACTGCTAAATAC
The DNA here is from genome assembly GCA_018136845.1 of Heterotis niloticus. NCBI lineage: Eukaryota > Metazoa > Chordata > Actinopteri > Osteoglossiformes > Osteoglossidae > Heterotis > Heterotis niloticus. Next base: position 15,562,206 of record CM030890.1, on the reverse strand, counting down.
AGCCAAACTACACAGCACTGTATAATATTGTTCATATCAAAATTGTACCTTGTTGTCACCTTCAGATCTGTGTAATTTGTGAAAGACAAATATTTTTGTGGTGACTAACATTTTTTTATTTTTCATGAGAGAGTAACTTAATATCAGATGTTCTGACATAAAAGTAGATCATACACATGTGCAGTAGACATAAATATACATCTATCTGTTAGCAGAAAGAGCTTTAAGCTTATTTAAGTTTCCAGGTTAAGTTAGCTAAAAGTCTATAGCGTTATAACAATATTTTCTAAGATTTTGTTCTTCATTTTACCGTTTATTAGACAACCAGATATTGTTCAAACTATTTATTTATTTTTCCTTTTACTTTAAAACCACAAATAGGACCGTATGTTTATACATATGGTAAAATTACTCATTCAACCAATTTTAAAACTTGGTGTCTCAAGCTTTAAATAAATAAATAAATAAATAAATAAACCCATATAAAATATAGAGACGGGTTTTTTCAATGGCACCTTATTGCAATCCATCTTACAACAACTAATAGCCTACAGCTAATGACATTTTACCAATTTAGTCTGAGGATAAAAGGGTACCAATTTTTTAACTAAAGTCTAAAGTCTAACCAGCCCCGGGCATCCCTACAGTGTGTAGGCTGTAAGTAGCACAAGGAGAGAACAAAGTGTTTAAAGTGCACTTGTGCAGTGCACTTAGGTGTCATAGAACACACACAGCATGAAGATGGTGAGCGGCTGTGCAACTCACTGGACTTCCTGTTCTGCTCGTTCTCACGGTACAGGCGTCTCACACGTTCCACCAGCTCCCACTTCTCGCAGCACCCTGAATAGTTGACAAAGTTGCGCGCCAAGATCTCCTTGAGCTGTCGCACTGATAGGCCTTCGACATCCTCCAGGCTAGAGAGGTCTGACAGAGAGGCACGCGCCCGCTTCCGCGTCATTGGGCTGGCCTGAGGGCAACAGTAAGGAATGAGAGTGCACGCACGCACTCACGCAACTCTTGAAGACCCTGTGCATCAGCTGTATTATTATTTTTGAGCTCCTGAGTCCATTGATTTTCTGACCACAGTCTAACATGTTTATGGATGCTTTCAATGACATTTTTGTGTCTCTTACTGTTAAGCTAAAGGGACACCAGAGTCACATATGGCCTGTATGTGTAGATGTCTTAAACTCCTTTTATCAGTCACTTTTTTATATTTTTGTTTCCCAAGTGAACTAAAATGCTCTAGATATATGTTTGCAATACTTATTTTATCATGTTAGAAGTCTCAGTGGTGAAACCAAAGTGTCAAAACTTGTTTGTATTGACATTTCAAGTGGAGCTTGAAATGTCAATACAAGTAGTATCATTAGGTGCTGATACCACTTTCTCAAAATGTGATTTAACATAAAAATATTACTAAACATTATGTATAGAAAACAATGCAAAAAATTCTTTATAGCACCCAATTATGCCTCAAGCAGCCACAAGGTATTTAAGATGTGCTCTGATGCTGACTGGGATCCTTTGGATGGGGGGCCAGGTGCAGTTGCATAAATATCATCAAGGGTCTTTAACAGGAGAGCCACAACATTTGATTTAATACAATATGCTTGTTATTTTTATGATCATTATTTATTTAACTGACACCTGTGTCTCAGGTGAATTACGGGGAATTGTGATGCATGTTATTATGAGTCCTCATTCATTATAGATCATTATGTTCATTTTTAATATTTGAAAACAGCTAAAGCCTTTTCTCAGGAAAGTGTGGCCTGAAACACATTATGATGAGCATTTCAGACCAACCTGGACAAACTTGACTGGTGGAATTATTGACAAAGCTACAGACACACCAGCAAATGTTTCCTGCTCTCTGTTAGATTTTAAGACATTTTCAGTGAGCAGTCTTACCTGCTGCATGTTCCCACTGGACTCCAGATTCAAGAGGGAGATGGACGTGGCATCTCTGAGGTCCTGTCGCTGATAACAAACAAGAGGAAATCACTAACAGTTCTGCATCTCAACTCACTATCCAAATTGCTGCTTAAAGAGAGATGCGTGTGGGCAGGAAAGCCCCTTCCAGTGAACACCTAAGACAACCACTTTTCATTAACTGTGGAAATAAAAATATCCAGGTGCATAAATGTTTAATTTTACAACTGTCAACTCTGAGAGCATCCTTGAGTTTGCACAGAAATATAATAAATAATGATAAGAATTTGCTCAAGTTCAACTTTTTGGATACATTTCAGGCATTCAGTATCACTTTCACTGGATAGTTCAGCAATATCCCTTGACTTTAATTTTTGGCAAAGAATTACAAAACAATCTAAAAAGATTCATAATAGTTTAAATCTAAACTCCAACTTGTTTAATGGGACCATTTGCAGACAGAATCAAGAGTCAGAATTAATAAGGGGAAGATGTCTTAGCTGGTAATGTCAGATCATCCACATGCCTTTGACTGGTACCAGATCCTCAACCGTACTCCCTGCTCTCAGGACCATTTCAGAGCAGGGCTCCGTGCCCTAATGTAATCCGGACAGCAGCTCCCCCACATGCACATATCTGAATAATGCATTGGGCTGCTTGGCCGTTCAAAAGCAAGCATGCACGGACACAAGCACACGCAAGCACAAACACACACACACACAAATTCAGTCCACCTCACTACCATCCAACCATCCCTGCCCCCCAAGAGCCACTTCAGCATCTCAGCCTCAACATTTATGGCTCTTAATCAAATAAAGCACCAGTTATAAAACTGGTTGCTAAAAGGAGTCATTCAACTAATTGTGTTCTCCCCAAAGACATCCTCCATGAAAGGATATTCATGGTCATGTTAGAGAATGTACCAGAATATACCAGTTCTCTGACCAACTGCTACACGGTCAATGCTCCCTTTCACCTAGGAAGATCCTTTGCTTCTGCAGCTTGTCAATGTTACAATAATTCTCAGTCAAAGCAATGCTTATTTTTTTTCCAACCCCCACCCATTCATCCATCCATTAACTTTAACCAGTTTATCCTGGTCAGGGCTGCAGTTGTACAGAACTTTTTCTGGATCACCGGGCACTCAGCGCTGAAACTGCTCTCTGAATGAGATGCCAGTCAAATATGGCTGCACACAGACAAGCAAACAATAAAGGCAATTTAGAGTGGCCAATTAACATGAAACGATGTCTTTAGACTGTGGGATTCAAACTTAAAATTAAATGACAATATGAAGCATCTCAAAAAGAAATGCCTTCTTCTTGGATTAAAGCTTTGTTGAATCTTCTGGTCTCAGTCCAGTCAGCAAACCACACCCCTGTTGCCCTGAACATAAATGTACCTCTGTGTGTGAAGGCGGGGGCATGTGTACCTGGTGAATGATCCCTGAGCTTCCACTCCGGCCGAGCAATTCTCCCTGAGAGACGGAGCGCATTGTTGAGGGAGGCGGAGTGTGGAGGGAGCGGGACCCTCCCGAGTCTGGGTTTTCTTCCACCTCTTCCTCTTCCTCCTCTTCCTCCTCCTCGCAGTACGCCGCCCCCTGGTGGCACAGCACCAGATCCACAAGATCCTCCTTTTCTCGGCAGGTATCAGTGGGAATGTTGCGCAGAAGCAAGTACTGACGCAGGTCCTTGACACGTAGGCGCATGAGCTGTGGCCGCTGAAAGGCTGTGCCACGAAGCAAGTGGCAAGTGGAGCACCGACGTAGGTTCTCTTGTAGTACGGAGCACAGGGAGCAGAAGTTCTTCTTGCAGTCACAGCAGATGTGCTGCAGGAACAGAGGAAGGAAACACATGTGAGGAAATTCTCATACACATTATATCTGCCAGCATAACATTTGATGTCCTCACCTGACTTTGCCATCTCTAGTTAAAAATCACTGGATGCATTCATACTATTATTTATTCATTTGAACTGTCCCAAAATGATCATGAACTGCTGGCCCATCTCTAGTGCAGAAGTGCCAGTCACAGAGAGAGACACATACAGTTGACAGGGAGCTCACACTGCTTTTTTCTTTTTTTAAACACTGCAAGTGTTAGCATCTTTGCTCTGAAACTGGAGCTCATGCGAGTTTAAAAAAGCAGACATCAACAACTTTTTGAAATCCCTTGATCTTGAATCAACTATTTGCCTCCCTTGCTCTTCAGATGCCCAAACATGAGGCACAGCATTCCTTTCATAGCAGGCATCAAGCAGTAATGGATGTGTAGCCAGCGAGCAAATGGCCTGTTGGCATGGTGACGGAGCATTGAGGAGAAGCTGAGTGATGAGAACACCCTTCCATGTCACTCTGAAGCACCACCACACTGTACAAGACAGCTCCAACAACAGTGACAGGCAGCCAGTAGGGGGCAGCGTCTCTGAAGGGGTAGATGGATTGGTCCTACAGCAGATGCCCTGACAGCAGTGCTATTCTGCTGTGAATTCCCTCCGCCTGTCTCATGTATCAGCAAAACGAATGGATCGCCATCACTGGGTGGGGTGATATGTGTCTCACTGTTGGGCGGAGGACAGCAACATGATATATAGCTTTTCCCTCAAACTGAATGAGAGATTTAAAATAAAGCTGTTGTAAATATGAAACAGTATTCAAAGTAAGAGACCCAGTAACTCAGAGCAACTGTGCAAGTTTATCACAAAGAAAGATGAGAAACCCTTCAGTGAAGCTGTGTAATATGTGTGATGTGTGTGCTATATTGCTGTGCCCTGTTGATTTACAGCTTCCGCCTTTACTTAAACCGGTGATGTAACCACCCGCATTTAGCCTCCCTTGTCCTGGACAGTGCAGATTAACCGGGCATGGCCAACCTAGAGAGGTCATTCATTAATCAGGTCTGGCTGAGCCATTGATGGATAAAAAAAAAAAAATAAGACCTGACGCAAAGTGAGAAGAAGGGAGACAGACACCAACTTGACCCACCTTCCTCCTGAAAACGGAGAATGCTTGGCCACAGGCCTTACACACCAGGCTGGGGCTCCCTGTGCTAGTAGGGGGGTAGGTTGAGTAGGCGGCACTGGGAGCAAAGCGGAAGGGTCCAGCACTTGTTCCAAAGCCAGCCTGCTGGCCCCTCACTGCCCCGGTACCCATGACTTCGTTCAGCAGACCACAGCACGACGCCCACATAGAAGAGGCCCCCGCCTGTGAAGGACAAGGCAGAAACAGCAAAAGGTCATGTCCTGGGAATCTACTAGCTGCTTCAGCACCCTATTGTTCGTCAGAGTGTACTAGGAATGACTATAAGTTTGATTATGCTTCATAATAAACTACTGCCACAGTGTTGATATGCAATTTTTTTTTTATAGAAATGTAACAGTTCAGTGCAGGACTATGACCCTTGAAACCCTTCTAGGCATCCAAAATGCACCTCCTGCAGCAGACTGAGATTGCTCAGGCAAGAGATCAAGGTCTTTGGGCGTAAACAATGGGACTTAATGAAAGCTTCATGAATTCACAGTAGAGAGGGCAAATGGTAGCAGACACTGCCATGATGGGGCAATTATGGGCACAGCAGGAGAAACATGACCTGGGGCTTGGGCATTGCTGGAGAAGAGACATCATTCACTTCCAGGCTCCATTCATAGGAAAAGCAGCTACCTCCTCAACCGACACATCTTCTTGCAGCACAGGTACCACACCCTGTGTCGCCCATAAGGGAATGATCTAAGCTTAATGCTGAGGGGTGTTCAAGCCTGCAGTTGTGCAGGGAAGGGGTAGAAGGAAGCCGTTGCTAGAGTGTAAGTCAGACACTTAACCCCAGAGAAAATATACTACTGCATAAACTGGGTGAGGAATGAAAATCCGAGCCAGTCTGAGTAAAGGCTTCTAACAAGTAATGATGTAATCTACTAAAGTAGCTCGGCATCCAATTAAAACCCCAATGACATGCGGGTTTTCTCGCACAGGTTGAAAACTGGGTGCCGACAGGAGAGAGGGAGGAAGAGATGGGGGTTGGGGACGGTTCTGAGTGACGCCAGCACCTAAAAGGGTCTGCAAAGTCACAGTGGGATCTGACAGCTGGCCAAAATACACAGGCGATGAGACAGAATTGCCACAGAGAAACTGACTTTTCCTACACAAAGAGAAAAAAGCTCTGTGCTGCTCTGCAAAGGGAATGCTCAGCAGAGGCTCTGTCGTGTGTCTCCAGAGACGCAGCCAATGCAGCACAAAAGAGAAACCGAGAACTCCCTGCGATGCGTAGATAACTGCCAGAAGGTGGGCAAGCAGTGCACAGCAGCCCATGGGAGCAAAACTGATGAATGAGGCTGGTGAATAAACAAATTTCAAAAATGAATGAATGAAAGTCAGGCCCTTCCCTGCTCCAATCTCACTCTCACGTACCCATCCAGAACATCTTCACCCCCAGACTGTCACTCTGTTTTGAGGTCCATGTGTTTTAGAAGGTATCGGTCACACTCATCACGCAATTCCTTCCTCTCTGCTCACCCTAGCTGTACCCTGGAGTGGGGCATTAACTGTTAAAAGGTGTCTCCAACAAGCCACTACAAGCAAATTGACCACAGTGAAGCTGGCGGGTGGAGAGAGTTATACATCTCTGTATAGAAACAAGGCAGCGCAGGCACGACTCTGACCGAGCACCGCAACGGCTATTTTGTGCACATCCTGAAGAACGAGATAGAGATATTAGTAAGAAGCACATTTTTGTTTATAGAAGACATATAAGTGATGAGCATGTTTCAAAAACACTAAAAGGATATTCATCTAAAAGTGTCACAGGAATAAAGTGACATCCGAGGCATCTTCCAGGACACAAATATCCCACTGACACACTGAACAGCGCCATTTCAAAAGCAAGCGCACAGTAACTTGAATAGTTTTCACAACCAGCCTGCTGGATTAAAATTGAAATTATAAATAGCAATTCATTGTTTTCATTGATGCATATGAGAGCATGCTGGGCTTTTTAATTTTTAAGCAGCCCTTCAGATAAAAGCCTTGAACTGCATTGTTAATGAGCACTTCAGAAGATTCACGGTAAGAAATCAGGACATTCATGTATGGACAAGGCCACCAAGCAACTGGTGACAGCGACCCAGTGAGATGAGTGTCCGTGGAATGACAAGGCGACTTAGCAATAGGTCCCGTCTCCACTTCTCCACCTGAACGCGAACGGATGAAGAAATGCTGAGGAATGAAAATAAACAAATCTACCTGTGGCTACACACAGTGACCTCCACATGTCACACCACAACTACACAGCCAGGTTGACTCTTGGTTAAACACGGTACATAACTGCAGGCATCGTGAGCTTTTGAGAACTCGCCCTCTAAACCAGCAGAGTCTTTTAAACAAAAACGCAGACGTGTGTGTTTACGGTCATGGTTGATATGCCCGCCATGGCTGCTTGTCGGAGTCAAACCCTGATATGTTTGACAAGGCTTGGCCTCGGAATTTTTTGTATACATATTTGGAGAAACATCTTCCTCATGTGTTGTCTGTACAATCTGGACGTTTACAAAGAACAGTACAACAAGTAAAGTGGAGTAAATGGAGAGGCTGAAAGTCTAACGGAGTAACGGTGATCAGATTCTTCATTGTTAGGAGTTTTATTAGCGAGGACAACGGCGTGCGCTGGGTTTTAGTGTCTAAGCCCAGTGAGCTTGGTGAACAGGAACAGACCAAAAGCCCCCGACACCCACAGCGTCCTCCTCCAAAAGGAAGAAAAAGCAGGAGTCCCTCCAACAGAACCGAGACCCAGAGCGCCATCCATTGACCGCAGTCATGACCGGAGGCTTCTCGCAAGCGCTGCGCCATTCATAAAAAATTACAACTACAGCCCCAATTACAGGTCCTACTGCACGGGAGCGCTGGTGTCCGCTGGCAAACTCGGCATCTGACATTTTTATCCAACTTGTTCGCAAGAAGCGAACAGAAAACAATAAGAGAGGTGAGAGCCGGTCGAGAACAAAAATAAAAGCACAGCAGGTAAAGAACAAAAGTGACGGGGAGCGGAGTTTCACCTCAGCAGTTCAGGAGCCCGCGGGGACGGCAGACACGGTTATTTGTGGTAGTTACGGTAGTTAACTGGGCAGCCATTAACGAGAGCCACACTCCGAACAACGGCCTAAAATATAAATATAGAAACAAATATAACAGTTTATATGATCTTTTCTGACGAGTTGCTACTTGGCTGCGGTCATGCGCACGAACTGGATCCCCCCCTCCCCACAGTCGCGCGTGACAGAGCCGACCCCCGGCACCACTAACACGCCGTAACCCCGAGACAAGCCAGTGCGGTGCAGTGCAACGCTTGTCCTCGACCCCTCGGCCAAGCGGCAACGCCACACCGCCAAGCTGCCGTACCTTCATAGCCGCTCCGGGTCGCTCGATCCTCCCAAATGTTCCGACAGGATGACCATCGCAGGAACCCCGGGGATCATCTCCGTGACGTGAGGCTGGCGTAACGCAGAATCTGCCAATCACAACCGCAGGATGCAAGATTGAGATAGGGTAGACCAATAACGTCGCAAAGCACGAGATTGACAATAGCTTTGCCAATCACAGCAAAAGTGTTTAGTGCGTCTTGCAAAGAAGCCAATCAGCTGCGACAGGGGCTGGCATTCCCGCCTTCGCTCGTAGGCTGGTGTGGGCAGACGCTTGTGTAGGTGTGCCGGGCGTTTGTGCTGCATGTGTGCTTCTTTGTGAAATATCAGTTTAAATTTGGCCAAAAGAATGTGGACATCCTTTCTAATCGTTGACTCGGGCTTTTCCAGCTGCACCCAAAGAGCATACAAACGCTTTTCTTGAAAACTGTGCGCTTCCAACTTTGTAGCCACAGTTTGGGGAAGCTCCTTTCCTATTCAGGCATGACTGTGCTCCCCCATGCACAAAGCAAGCTCGATAATTGCATGGTTTGTCCAGGCTGGTGTGGAAGGACTTGAGTAGCTGCACAGAGCCCTGACCTCAACCCCAGTAAACGCCTTTGGGATGACCTGGAACACCAGTTGTGAGCCTGGCCTTCTCGCCCAACCTCACTGATGCTCTTGTGGCTGAATGGGCACAAATTCTCAAAATCTGGCGGAAAGCCTTCCCAGAACAGAGGAGACTGTTATAGTAGCAAAGGGAGGGAATAACTCCATATTAATACCTTTGGGTTTAGAATGGGGGGGTTCAAGAAGCTCATATGGGTGTGATGATTAGGTGTCCACATAATTTTAGCCATATAGTGTATTTTAGAGGAAATGTATATTCCAATGACAACAGGTGTTTAAGAAATTCCCTTTTAAACGCAGTGTGATTGCCTTTAATGTGTTTACACCGGATTGTTTGCAGCCCTGCACATCAGCTGTTTACCATGTGTAATGTGAGTACGGGGTGACATATGACAAGTGAGTTCCACCTTCGCCTTTGTTTCTTAGGCAGATATTCTATGACTAATGATGACAAAATTAAGCTTATTATTATTATTGGCCCACATGGCGTGTATATATTCACACACATTGAAATAATGGCGCTAAAAAAATCAGTGCAATTAAAATAATAATGCCTGCTTGAAGCCATGGAAGCTTGCTGTTTTTGTGATGGATGCATTTCTTTCCTCTAATGTTGCACCAGTGAGCTGATTCTTACTGCCTCAGGTGATGACGTTTGAAAATCAGCGCTGAATTCGTGTTGTGTCCCAGGCACTTTCAGGTATATCACTCAATGTAAAGAGTAATAAAAATCCAATGACACATTTACTGAGACCAACCACATTTTACTCATCCTTGCGAACCTAATAAATCCAAAATATTACTCCGATTTTCAACCTCTGAATTACAATAGAAAATGGGAGTTCCCAAGCTTTTCTAAAAGCCTTGCAAAGACCAGGCATGTTCATGATATTAATAGAATCCCTCAATACTGTAATTTCAGTGAAGAAGAAATTGCTTTCATAGAAAAAAAACTACAGTATTTATATTATATACTCTATTTATACATAATGCAAAAGTTTCTGCAAAAGAAACAGATTTGCTCATAATAAAAACTCGGCTGCTTCACTGAGATGAATGTTTAGAGCTTTGCAAAATTTGTGTGTCAGAACTGCAAACTATGTTGACACAATAGGAATGTGTTTATAACTGTGGGGTCAAAGGGTATGGATCTACAGTATTAGCTTGAGCAACTGATCACTTTGTGAACTCACTCAGTCATGGTGTGTAACTATTTGGGAAAAACTGTAATTTTATATCAAGAAACAGATCGCATTACCCAAAATAAGTTATTTCATGCAATTCTGTAGACAAGGGAGGCCTGAATGTTCTTAATCTTCATACTTTAATATTTAATGTAATTAATCATACAGCAAAATTGAATATTATTCCCACTTTAATATTTGAACAAATGGGTGCTACTGGATACTGCTTAAAATGCAATTTCGTGAACAAGTTACATGATTGGATTTTCATAAACCTTTGTGTCCTGGAAGATTTTGTACAAACCCAATTTCTCACCACGTACACCTACAGTCTGAAACAACAGATACTACATACAAAAGCAAAACATTTTTTAGAAGATGGCACAGAAATAATATTTGTGGTGCATCTGTTCAATAACGCCCAACTATTTGGATAGTTTAATTTATTCAGATGTACAGGATTCATATCACACCCAAAGGACACTATTCCCAGCAAATGCTATAAAGCACAGATGACGCACATATGGCCCTATATTCAGATGCGTTTTCTTTAAACAATACCCACACCTCTGACCAGAATTACAGCAGTACTTTCATGCGGCATGCAAGAAAAACACCATTTCATACGGAAAATCATATTATTAAAAATTATGTTATTTGTTTTCGTTTTTATTCTCTGTGTTTTAATTAGAATAGCATACATGTTCGTATACCATGCTACATTTCACTGTCATTATTTAAAAAAATAAATAAATAAAAAAAAACTAATAATCTTGAAATTGAGGAAAGCGGAAACGTCGTTTTCAGCGGCGGAGAGCGGATCCATGTTTTTTCACTCGATTGTCGAGCCTGAAGGGGCGGAGCCTTCAAAGCGTTTTATACTTTAACACAATGCATCGGCAAACACAAAACACAAATATTCATGTGTAACATCTCGGGAAAATATGTCTAGAGCCTTCAAAGCTGACATGTTGCCCCCTGCAGCGGGTCGCGTATTGTATTATTTTGCTTAACCCACCAATCCACACTCGCCTTCTTGCCTCGAAGGGGAGGCGCCTGCAAAGCGGTAGTTTCGTTTTTTTCGGCGGACGCGTCCGGGCTTCGGTCCGGAGACCAAGATGGTTCCGCAGTGCTGTTCTGGTCACGTTTGCAGTTAGCGGGTCGCTCTCCGGTGCTCCAAGGAAAGCAGCGCCATGGCGAGTGTGCATGAGAGCCTCTACTTCAACCCGATGATGACCAACGGGGTGGTGCACGCCAACGTGTTCGGCATCAAGGACTGGGTGACGCCGTACAAGATCGGCGTGCTGGTGCTGCTGGAGGAGATGAGCATCTCGAAACGCATGACTCTGCTGGAGAGGAGGCGCCTCAACAAGCTCATCCTGCCGCTGCAGCAGGTGGGCCGCACCGCTTCCGTCCACCGCGAACTCTGTTGTTGCAACTTGCGCTTTTCCTCCGTCACTTCGTCAGTGTGAAACATTTCCTGCGTCACTATTATATTCGTTGACGTTTTCTCATGTAGTTACAGGTTTGCTTGTGCGCTTGATGTCTTCTTGTACAGTAATGTCTCTGGCAGATGGGGAAGGCTTGTCTTGAGGCCGGAGGGCTATAGAAGAATAAATTGTATTAACATTTTCGAGCTACTTTTAATAAATACAGTAGTGCTTGCATATACCCAGCCACAACGCAGGGAGTTTATTATGATGTTCTGTGCAGACATTCATGTTTCCTGAAGGTTGTGTGTTCGAGCCCCACTTGCCTCCTCTTTTGGAGCCCGAGTTACTGCAGCTGAATGCTCTCCCGTATAAATTCTAAAATGTTCTAGCAGTAAGTCACACTGGGCGAATCTGTCAGCTGAATCGTGGGGAATAAGTTTAGTGCAATAGCAGTGTAGTGCTACTACATTGTAAAATGAAGGTTGTATGTTTGAATCCCTACTCCTGGTGCAGCACCCTCAACCAAGTTCCTCAAGCTGAATTGATGCATTAAAAATACTCATCAGTACAAATAGGAGAAATACAGTCAGTTAAGAAAGGAATTAATGACCAACATCCTAAATGAATGTCTTGCAGTTTTACAAAATAGTTATGTCTGTTGGCTGGGACCGGGAATACTTTGCTGTAAGGGTTTCCTGTGCAGGGTGCCAAGTTGTGGCATCATGATGTTCTGCAGGTCAGCTAAAAACTTGATAAATATTCTGTATCACCATAGGGCCCAGACTTGACGCTCCGGCAGCTCCTGAAGACCGTGGAGGAGTGTTCGCCGGAAACCGGATTTGCCGTCAAACTTAGGTATCACAAAATTTCTCACTCTTGATTTTTACTCTTTCAAAAAAATCCATCAGGCTTCCTGCATTATGTGTTATACCTCATTGATTCTTAACTTCATATGTTAGAAAAACTACTACACCCAAAAGGTCCGTTCCCGTCATATTAGGGGTGTTCATATTCAATCATGATTATACGTAGATTACAAAAAAGTATGTAAAGTATAAAAGGTACAGTAAAAAAATACGGCGTCTAATTCAATTCCGAGTTGGCTCTAACCGGGTTCGTTCCACTAAGAGTTGTCTTCAGTTGTTTAGTGTAGCTGGTCAAAATAATTATTAACTGAGAACTTTAGATGGTGCCTTCCACCCCGTGATCTGTTAATATGCTGATATTTTCCTTTGCTGTAGCTCTGCATGTATCAAATCAGATGGTACTGGACTTCATGTTGTCAAGGATGTCCAAAATTGACAATTATCTTTCTTGTCAAGGTTGCACGTGATGGTAGCTGGGGAGCTAAAAGACATGGAGTCATTTTTTGACACTCTACCGAACCCGTTCAGCGACGCCGAGTCGGAGGCCAGCAAGACCAGTGTTGTCGGTAAGTCTGTTGTTGGTCACAGGTTGCCAGGCTGGTACAAAAGGCCATATAGCCTTACTTTTATTTGTTTCACAGATGCATTTTTCTAAGTATTAACTTATTGACACTCAGAGACGCTTAACTGAGTATGAAGAACTTTAGACACAGTCACAGGATAATCAAAGCCCAGCTTGTTTGATACCACCATGTTGCTGGTTCACATCCCTAAAGTATCAGCCTGTAGAAGTGACGTTCAAACAGGAAATGCATCGATAATTATAGCAGATGGTGTTGGGCGCGTTTATGTAGCTGTTAGGAGATCAAGAGAGAAATTTGTTGAAAACATTTTTGAATGCTGGGAGGGATTCAGCAGCTTTGAGGGACAGAAAGTTTGTTCCCTCACATCAGGGAAGAAATCGAGAAATGTCGAGTTTTTTGTTTTGGATGTATTAGGAGTGGCTCATGCAAGCTAGCAAGCAGTTCAAATGTGATTGATTGATTGATTGATTGATTCTTGGTCTGTATCTGCCCCCAGGGTTGTTCATGAGACATATGCTTCTAGCCTACAACAAGCTGTCCTTCAGTCAGGTGTACAAACTCTACACGGCGCTTCAGCGCTACCATGACGACTGTCTTGGGAGCCAGTCAGACCCCCCAGCCGTACCTGCGGGGGACACTGACATGGAGCTCTCCGAGATGGAATTGACAAGCACTGAGGATGGGCCGGGTGGGAGGATGGAGAAGGAGGAGCTGGACACAGGACTGATGCAGTACTCCAAGCAGCTGTATGCAACCCTGACGCTCCACGAGTTTTTCTTTTTTTTTTTTTTCTCTTTAGTTAAAAACGACTGAGTTTCTACCCCGCATTGGTTGTTTCTAATACTCTGGTGTGGGTTGTTTCCAGTGATGAAGCCCCTCGGAGATGCCCTCTTTCTCAGAAGCAAGCCGAGTATTTCCTTGCACGGCAGGTTTGTATGAAACTACTGTACATCCTGAATATGCAGTGAGAATGACAGTATAATCTTTCCTCGATCTGAGCAATAGGACCGCTGAAACATTGATAAGTTCAGAAATTTTGGGTGTCAATAAGTTAACAACTGTAGGTTATTTCTAAGCCAGTAAACTTGGACATTTTTGGCATCAGTAATTTGAGAAATTTAGTTTATCTCCTTATAGTGGGGCCTGCTTCTGAAGTGTCTTAATCTGTACCGTTTGAGTGGTTTTCAAGTATTTGAAGTGGGTGTTTGCGTTCCCTCTCCAGGCATACCTGCTGAAGAATGATGAAAACAAGGCCCTGAAACCTGCAGCCTTGCAGGAGGAGCTCAACAATATGCTGAAGTTCAACCCTGACTTTGCTGAGGCGGTACCTCTCTTACTTTGACATTCTCTTATCCTCAATCTGAGGACCTGATCAAATGTGGGGGGGTCTGTGACACTGAGAGTGGATGCACATGTGATGAGCTGAGACTGTGGTGCTCCTTAATTCATGAATAGGCAGGAATTTTATGGTATGAGTTTATCTTGTATTATATGTTACTTAATGTGGCTACAGTCCTCTTTTACTTAAAGGTTGAAACTGCAGAGCTCTTACACAACCTTTTTTTTTCAGTTCATTGTAACCCAACCCACGCTATAACACCTACCGAACATCATAGCCTAGCCTACCTTAAAATCGTTATGGGCTTGCCACCTTCATGCCGGGCAGTTATCTTGTATCCTGAGCCAGTGTACATCACGTCATTTAACCTGTGTACATCTTGTTTCTGTACTAAATACAGAAAAACTGCAGCTGAGGATGTAAATACAGTGGTGTCCATATTTTGGATAATAAAGAAGTAGTTAGAATGTGTGAGCACAGGATTGCAACTGAAGTCACTTGGAGACCCCAGTCTTACTGCAATCAAAGGAATTGCTGTTTTTTGTCTCCTACAGCACTACTTGAGTTACCTGAACAGCATGCGGGTGCAGGATGTCTTCATCTCCACACACAGCTTGCTGCACTACTTTGACCGGCTCATCCTGACAGGGGGTGATAGCAAGAGCAATGGGGATGAAGGCTATGGACGAAGCTTGCGTTATGCAGCCCTCAACCTGGCTGCTCTGCACTGCCGCTTCGGCCACTAGTGAGCAGCACAGCCTCCCTGCAGCTCCTCTGTCAGTCACGATACACTCACTGTTACCAGATTGGCTGGGGTAGCCAGCACCGTGTAAGAACAGGGACTTATAACCTGAAAGTTTGTGGTTCAAGGCCTGCACACTGTTCCTGTGCTTCTGATAAAAAAAGGAAAGCATACTTATACTGAACCATGTAAAATACTCATTTGTATTAATGGGCATTTTGGAGACATAAAGACTGATCCCTGACCTGTGTCCTTCAGCCAGCAGGCAGACCTGGCTCTGCAGGAGGCCATACGCATCGCCCAGGAGTCCAACGATCATGTGTGTCTGCAGCACTGTCTGGTGAGCATACACTTGCGCGCTCTCTCCCTCTCTCACATGCACACACACGTATACATACACCAGTGGCAGTGGTAATGTGTAAAACAGCTGTGGCTTCAAACCCAGGGTTGAATGATCTCAAGGTCTTTGGTTTTCAGTTACTAGCAGAATGTGCCGCTCGGTAAACATCTCTCATTTCCAGTCAGTGATTGTCTGTCAGTTGTTTGAATTTTTTTATTTATTTTTTTTGGACCAAGTCACTATGAGGACCAGTGTGTGAAGAACCAGAATGCCCTGTGGTTGTTGTAGGATATGATTGTCCACTTTAGTCTAAAGGAATCTATATTGCTGTAAAAATTTTTCTGTCTTTCTAGCATTTCTCACATTAAATGTGATCTGCTCTTTTTGTCAGTTGTAGCAGTATATGAATGGAGCCCAAAGGGGAAAAAGTATTATTTTTATGTCATTTTCTTGGTGTGGAAGATGTGGAAATGTAGCATAGAATAGAAATATAATTGCACTGTCAAAGCCAATAACTGGTTTTGGCACCTTTAACCTCCACACTGCAGCTTAACACATCCTATAGCTGTTGATCTCATCGCTGTGTCAGACTTTTGACCCTCTCCACAGTGCAGACGTGCTATAGCTCAAGAACAGGCAGGTTTGCAGGTTGTTTTGGTTCTGGTGGCAACATGTAATTGAGCCCAAAGTAGGACTTTCACAGAGCCATCAAACGAATATATATATTTTTTTTTTCTGCCACTGTAGTTTAAAAACCTCCCGTGTTTGTTTTTTCTTTACACTCTTTTTCCATCTTCTAGAGCTGGCTTTACACACTCGAGCAGATGAAGGGGTCAGACAGCTCAGTGCTCACTGAAGACTCTGTGAAAATGGCTGTACACTTTGGACTCCCGGTACTATCAGTATTTCAGCACCAATAGACTATGGAAATCCTGTGTGGTGGTGGGGGGGGGAATGGATGAACTGTAAAGTATTGAAATTCCTTCTCTTTTTCTCCAAGTACTTGGCTTCTCTAGGCATCCAGTCCCTTGTCCAGCAGGGGGCGATAGGGGGGAAAGCCGCCAATATGCTGATGGATGCACTGAAGGACACGGACATCCTACACTGGAAGCACAGCCTCTCTGAGCTAATTGACATCAGCCTGGCCCAGACAACCTCTATCTGGAGGATGTATGGGAAGAGGTGAGTTTTTAGAATCAGGCACTTTTGCAGTCAGGGTTTTGCTCACAGGACTTTGGTGGCGCTCCCTGCTGGCTGGATAACTCGTGTTTTGTTTTGCAGCACCATGGCGCTGCAGTGTGCCCAGGTATTGCTTAACATGAACAGTCTGGAGCAAGTGGACTTTGGTGTGCAGCAGAACAATACAGAAGCCTTCACTGTGGTCCTGTGCCATCTGGCAGAGCTACATGCCGAGCAGGTAAACACATCTGTGTTGATCAAGGCCCTGGAACTTAAATGTATTGGATCACTGAAGTTCCAGTTATTATTATTGTGAGTAATAACCATATTCAACATTTTTTTAAAAGCTGTTTGTGTATTGCTCAAATCTCAGCTGTTCACTGTTCTGCCAGAATCAGAACCCTTCTAGACACAAACCCTGGAGTGTAAACTGACTGCTGGTGTTTCATGCAGTTGGGTTATGACTTTTTGAAGATGCAAACCTTTTCAGTTTATTTTAAATAATATAGTCACTGACCTGTTAATCCACCAAGGCAATAGATGGCAGCAAAGAGTACCTAATCACAGTAGGATTGTGGGACTGCCTTATTTCAACTTTCTTCCATAGTGGTTACAGTTCACATCTGATGTTCCTGACTGTGGGTGATCAGGATGGAAAATGTTAATTTGCTTATTTAATGAGTCTATAGTCAGTTTTGAAAATGAATTTCTCAAAACGGTGGATTTATGTTTGTGTAATTGTATTTATAGTTCCATTTTCAATGTAGAGGAGTTGACAAAAATATTAAGTATATCTTTATAGCTGTATTTCAGTTTTTTTACTCGATTACATCTGAATTTTGATGCTTTTAATGGTTAAAAATTACTTGAAAACTATCAGGGTTATGCCTGTCCAACCAGTGTAGATGAGTGGTCTAGCTTTGCCCCTCCTCGTTGATCTGATCCTGTTTCTTGGCACCCCCCCCCACTCCCCGCTGTGTGTGTCAGGGTCTGTTTGGTGCAGCTACCGAGATCCTGAAGCACTTGAAGGAACGGTTCCCCCCTCATACTCAGCATGCCAAAGTAAGTTCCTGTCTGTGAGACCCTTGCATGTTATGTCAGACACCTACATTTTGAGAATGTTCTAGAAATTGGCAAGTGTGCTCTACACCCCCAGCTCTGGATGCTGTGTGACCTGAAGATCCAGTTTGACAGAGCCATGAATGATGGGAAATACCACCTAGCAGAACCACATGTTACCGCCATTGCTGCCCTTGACCAGATGGAGGGCCTGTACAGGTGGGGGTCTGCCGCTCAACCCTATGAGAGCTGCTGTCCTCTCCCCTGCACCACCACACACTGACACAGTGCCATTCATAGGAAAGCCCTGGTGATGAAAGCCCAGAACCAGACGACAGATGCCTACAGGGTCCTGCAGCAGCTGCAGGTACTCTGCGAGAAGACTAAACGCACAGAGATGATCATTCGGTAGGTGTGTACAGGCAACACAAGTCCTGCATGACTGCAGTACAGCATATTAATTTGTTCTCCCTTGTTCTCCCATTCCCCACCTTCCCATCTGTCTCTCCCCCCTGTGCCTGGTGGTAGGGTGATGTTGAGCACAGCAGAGCTGCACTGGGAATCCTCCGGTTTCTCCACAGCCCTCCCAATGCTGCTGCAGGCTCTGGTTCTGGCACGACAGCACCACCTCCAGGCGCTGGCCTCAGAGACCATCCTACACTTGGCCTTCTCCCAGGTTAGTTTGTGATGATTAACTGCTTGTTTAGCAGGACCAGAGCCTGCAACAACTAATAAATCAAACTGATCCAGGGTCAGTCATGCAGGGTTTCACACACTTGCTGGTTATGAGAAAGTGTCAGACCACAAACAACCCTAATGGCCACAGACCTTTAGAAATCAGTAGCTAGCATTGCGGTCAACAAATAATTCACTGTTTCCTGCATACGAATCGCTGTAATGCATGTATCTGCTTCAGTCAGCTTAATTTTGTTAGGCACATTACCGTATTTTCTGGACTATAAGTGTTTTTGTCTTTTTTTTCTTGCTTTGGGGTCTAGTGCAGCTTGTATTCTGGAAAAAAGGAAGTAAACTGTGGACCACTGTGCTTGTTATTTGTGACAGTGTGTTTGATAGCATACACTGATATTTAAATATTTATGTTTGGGCTGCTCTTTACATTTATCTACTGGTAATGTTTACTGTAATTTTGACCACTGAAATACCAGCCACATTTTATTTTTAATAAAAAATTTGCTTTTACTGTGCATTTTCTGGGTATGCCACATATATTCTGGAGCAACTTGCAGCCCAGAAAATATGGTAGATGTTCATTACACCTTACATTAAATTATACAAGTGTTATTGTAATGCACAATGCAATAATAAACCTGGATGACTCACTGAAATGTCCAGAGTTATAAATATACATAAAACTTTTATTAACACTTATTTATCTGACATTTATTTATACCCCTCTTTTTTTTTCTTTTTTTTGTGGGGTATGACTGTGCCCCTGGTGCCTGTTGTGTGCTGTCTGCCAGCTGATGCTGGGTGTGCCAGAACAGGCCCTGAATATTCTGCATGAAGCTATGGAGCCCATCTTAGCCCACGGTGCCCTGCTGGACAAGGGTCGAGCCCTGCTGCTCGTGGCCAAGTGCCAGATGGCTGTCACTGGTGGAAAGGCTGATCGGCATACAGGTGACTCCCTCCGAAGGGGTGAGACTCCCCTGTGTGACCATTACTGAAGTAGAATGATTTCAGTCTGAGCAAGCATTGCTGATTTTGGCTATGTGGAAGATTCTCTGTTTGCTTTCTGACCGTATCCACCTCCCTTCATACCAAAATGTACCCCAGGTCTGGAGCAGGCTGTCCAGACGTTGGACGAAGCCGCCTCCTATTTCTCCCGCCTGGGCTGCAAGGAGCGCCTGCGGGACACACACTACCTGCAGGCACGACTACACCATGCACTCGGCCACACGGCACAGCGCAATGAGTGTGCGCTGCTCTTCCGCATGCTGGAGCAGGAGCTACCACCCGCCCGCGCCAACTTCACCAACCGCCTGTGAAACAGCATCGCCGCATCCCCAGGGCGTAGCACAAAGAGAAGCTCTCGGAAAGATGATGTATTGTTTTAGATTAATAATTACAGCAGTCATATGGAAATATAGTGCTTATACTTTTTTTACCCCCTTTAATTATTTTGAGAACAGGGTACAAATGCCTTAAAGTGAACAGATTTTTTTTTTCCTTCTCCAAGCGATGGTCCTACCTGTGACTGAACTTTGTTCTACCCACAACCCAAATCATTTATAGTAAAAAAAAAAAAAAAAAAAAAAATGTGTGGACTTTGTGAAATACTGCATTGACATCTTCTATGTAAGTAAACACAGTGAGTGATGATGGCTGAGAAGAGAGCTGTAAGGAATCTTCTAGAACTACTTATTCTGGATATTCTAGAATCACTTTTATTAGAACCTCTGACAGTCCTGTCTGTTTCTGGAAGAAATGCACAAATATGAATATTAGTTTAGAAACACTTAGCGGCAGTAATAGACAGCTTTGTTGCTGTATTAATTGGCAGGATGCAAGAAAACAACTGTTTCGATGTTTGTGTGCCGCACTGTCACTGCATTGGGGGGGGGTTAATATATATATTTTTTAAAGCCTATAGGTGGTGTAGCAATATCGCTAACTTAACATTGCAAGTCACTTTAGAGAAAAGTGTTGGTTGAATGAATAAATGTAAGGGAAATGTAGTTAAGGTGGAATTACCTAGCTGCAGACATGGGTGTGTATGTTTAAGCAGTTCAGTGTACAAGCCTCACATTAGAGAAGCATCAGGAAAAGAAAAAAATAGTCTATAAAGAACTGTCTGGGAAGAGTGGTATACAGAAACAGTTTTCACTGAACATTGTTTGAAAGCTGTGCTTTGTGCGAGTTTTCATTTTCTATGAAGTTCTGAACGCATGTATTTTTGTATCAGCGCTAGGTGGCGACCAAGATCTGTGATGCTTTAAAGCTTACGACACGCTGTAAAGAGCAAGTGTAGCTGTGCTTTGGAGAGGTGGTAGAGGTTATACTCGTGTGTATGTTAGTGTATATTGGGTCTAGGCCTGAGGGACTTCCTGTCTGCAGCCCTGCAACTCCATTCTGTGTCTTCCCATGCCTAAAACCAAGCATCTTGAGCAGATCCAGATTCCAGAGCATCTCCATATATCTCTTCTAGCTTCCTGTAGCTGCCTTTATCAAGCTCAGCACTCTGGTTCTGGCAAATGACTGTAAATGGATCTCCTCCTTGGTACCTGCAGGGTGTCGTTGCCCCCCACACCCTGGCAGGAGTGCTGTGCTCTTTCATCGCAGGCTGCTTGTTGCCCTATCACAAGAGTCCCAACACTGAAGGTCTATTGATTCTCTGTTTTTGCCCAGATGTGATGAAAAGACCTATCTCTGTCCTTCAGAAGTGCTGAATCCCTCCCTCCCTTCTCAGAGGTCTCAAACTCCTCTTGAGCCATTTTTCATCTGGTTTGAAGAGCACTACATTTGTTTGCACTTCACTGCCATTTCCACATTGTTCATACCTGGTGTCTGAAGGTCCCTGAAGAGTAACAATGGACAGATTGCATCTGTTTGTGGCACAGAACAATCAGGTAGCAGGGATGATGTAAATAAAACAAACTAAGAAGTCTTACAAAAACTTTGCAATTGTAGCTACAGCTAAGATTTTTAGAGAACCTAAGTAGTGATTAAATGTTTGCATTTAATCTTAATGGACTTTTTACTCCAAGTCACAAGATTTTGTTGTGACTTGGAGTAAAAAGTGACCTTTTTTTCCGGAACAAACTGAGTCACGAACATGAAATGCGCTTATTTGTTCATATTCTTACAATCCGGAGCGTTGCTGTTTCTGCCCTGTGCACATTAATGGCTCGAGATGTGGATTTCCATTTGAAAAATGGTCTTTAATGTAGAAGTTGAAGGGTTTGCGCTGCTTAGCCAGGAAGTTATTACAAGGATTCAGAAAATATTTTTATGAAGCATATGAAAGGGGAAAAAAAATTTATTCACGCTGAGGAGTTGTATTGGGCACAATTTCGAATGCCATTTACTTGATTTATATTTTTAGGGCCAGCAGGTGGCGTAGTAGTGAGAGCTGTTGCCGTAAAAACGAGTTTGCCATGAAAATGGGGAAACCAAACTGGTAAGATTATTATTCTGTGAACCTCATTTTGTGGGTGACCTTGGAAGAAAGCACCAGGTGATGGTTTAACACCACAGCAGGTCTCCAGCTACAAAATGACAGAGCTGGGGGAATTTTACAGCTGTGCCCTGAGAGAAGCACATGAAGACAAATTCTGTCACCTGTCTTTCAAATTCAGTTAATTTCTGCTGCACTTCTGCATCTTCTCAGTAGCCTAGCTTATTGCTGCTATGATTTAATCTGTTGCTGATGTGGTGCCAAGAAAATAAAAACTCAGAAAGGAATAAAAATTCTTGTTTTCAAAGAGGACATCAATAAAATGAAGAGTGAGGTCTTGGGGGGTTCAGTTCACTGTGTGCGGTCTTGCAGTTCCTTAACTGTTTCAAAATGTTCAACCCTTGTGTCTGCAGTTTCTGATGTGGTACGGCTGTGCTGGACGTTGTTGACATTGTGGGACCGATGCTGGGAGCTACGATCTTCCCTGACTCTTATGAGGGCATGGAGCTGCCATCACCGCATCCCATCCACATGTTTGTTTATCCCAAGAAGGGGAATTATTTATTCTTACTTCCCAGCTTGGTTTATCTTTGCATGATAAACAGTGAGAACCAGTGTGATGTTCAGTGTGTGTGAGAACATCGGCCTGGACACATGTTGCACACCCGCTGGTCTGTGGCCAACACTGAGCACACGTGTGAAGTCCCCATGCAATCATTCACACTTAATGGCGCTGCTGTCCCCTCTGAGGTGGCACTGGGGGTAGCGCTGGTGCCTCCCAGCTCCTTGGATACAGGATTGAATTGTACTGATTTCCTTGAGGGGCTTCATTTTCTCCCACAGTCCAAAGACGTGTTTTAGGCAGTTTGGTGACTCTAAATTGTCCAATGTGTGTGTTTACCCAGGGTGTACCTTGCCTTTGCTTTTTTTGACCACCGCGATTGCACTGGACAAGCAGTTCGGAAGGGTCAGTTAACAAGCGTTCCTCTGCAGAGCCACCAGAAGGTGGTGCTATTCTGAGTCCTGATCGGCAAGGCCGAGGAGACACCAGGTCAGTGTGACCCATCCTCTGCCGTCTGCGCTCCATCAGTCTCACTTTGCCAAGTTCAGCCCACGCCGCTCAGCTGTCTGCAAGCAGTCAGACTGTCAGATAGGGTGAAATGAAACCGGGGCGGAAATGGGGCTCATCGAACATCAGGGTGTCGGGTTGATGGCCCGGCACCCCTCTCACGCTCGAGTGACAAGAGTCCTCACCGCCAGACAAAAGCCTCGAGTCACGTCGCCACCGTCCTCTCTTCTGATGAGTACTGACCACATTTACACCGTTACCACAGTACGAACGTGTTCGGCCGCTTCCACAGAACCTCCTAACACCCTGACCTTTGACTTGTGGACCCAGAGCCACAGGGAAGCTTCACTGTTTGCCCAGGCAGTTGTCCAGGCAACCTGGAACCTGTGGGAAGCTGCGGCTCAGACAGGTAGAGTTGTTAAGCCTCGACACTAGCGGGGGATCATATTGCAGTCGGCTGACCTGGGGGACAGAAGATTACGGTGATGCAGACAAACACTGAACACCTTTACTGATAAAAACACAGGTTCCTAGTGACCGATGTACTGATATTAAATTGGTTAAGATGATAAGAGACAGTAGATACCTTCTTGAGGTGAGTAGGCAGTGCGGGTCTGTGTCTTTGACCAGCGTTGCCCCAAAAAATGTTTCTGTGAATTATTTTTAAATCAACACCAGAGCATAGCCAGGTGGCAGCAACACACAAACAGGAGCTGCAGATGCACGCAGATGGATGCGGCCACATGGCGCCAAAAGGCTGCGTGTTTATATAGCAATCGTGTGTGAGAAGGTCCAGAAGGTTCCCAGATATTGAGCATCCATTAGAATCAATGCAGAGGTCAAATGTTCACTCTTTTCAAGTAGAAGAAAGTTAGACAGTTGAGTCAACAGCGTGTTTGTGTGTAGGGGGGTGGGGGGTCTTCTGGTGAGGAACATAAAAATGCATCTCCTTGCCTAATGTTTGCGCAAGCAGCCCCCGTGCTACAGAATCATTACAAGTTTGTTCTGTGGTTTTCCAGGATTTAGACTTGATTTATCCCCTTCATTTGTCTCTTTTAAACTGCTCGTTCATTTCACTTGCGCAGACTGTTGATGTTTTGTTGAGTGGTGGAACGTGCACCATTTCAGCCTCCATCTTCTCACATGAAAATGCCTGGAGGGAAGTTGTGTTAAATTTCAGCTAAGATGCCAGTGGAGATGAACATGAAGGTGAGCTGGAGAAAGACCCCATGAATGAGCATAAAGTTTTGTTCCGGGGTGCGCTTGAAAGCGTGCAAATAAAGATACGAATGAACATTAAGATATTTGGCCAAAAGCTCGCTGTTGTGTTTTAATGTGCAAATGCTGGACCCAAGCGGGGAGCACTGCAGACCTCCAACTCCTGTGCACCTGCCTCTGCTGAGCATCACCTGTTGCTGCAGCCACCCAGGCATCACTGACATTATGCTGCAACCTTTTCAGAGGTAGTGGTCGAAATGCCACATTTCCATCTCTCACCATGGGAACTGGGGGTTTGGGGGGGGGGGGGCTTCCTTCCTGAGGTGGAGAAAGTGGACAGGGATGATTTTTGAAGAAAAAGTTTGTGAAAAGTGATAAACATCACTTATGCAGCCCTATTAGCAACTTAAATCAATTTTCCCCAAATGCCTTGATATGTCAACCTGACATTTATTTTCTGACCTGTAGGTCCAGCTAATGTGGCCAATTTGTGACCCAGCAGCACAAAACATGATGGCAGCAACACATCGATTTTTGAGAACGAACACAGCACCTGGACTTGTGTGCAAAAGGACTGTGCGGCAGAAGCGAATTACAGCAAAACTTGACTGAGTTTCTGTTTCCAGGAGCACCGATTTTAGAAAAGCGCTTGATATTCTAAATCATAATAAACTTTAAATTTCATGAGAAGCTGAACGATCATTATTTCATGGCAAGGAGATTGATGGAAGTTATGTAATAATTTTAAAAAACTGCAGAACTGCTAATTCTTCATTATCTTGATATTTTACTGGTGTCCCTCAGGGGTGTCTTTGGTTTTTTAATTTGTTTCCTGAAGTACAAACACTAACATACACAGGCGACACCGATATTAATGTGCACACTGAAAGGGAACAGGTTGTCCATGAAGAAGCCTAATAATATTAATAATAAATCATAACTTCCACGAGTTGTGAGTCTTACAAAACAGGAGGTGACTCAGTAAAATAAGCATTTTTAGTGCAAAAGGCCTGCAGTGTATTCTGCTCCCGGGGTTTTGTGGTAAATATTGATTCTCATTAATCTTTGGAGAAAAATCAGAAGGGTTAGCAGCACACTGAAATTTAATGATGGGACCTGAAAATGTAGGAGAAGCCATAAAACAATAGGAGTTACTAAAATGTATGACAACTTTATTCTGCATTTCATTTTTTTCCTACGCTGATCGGAGTAAAAGGGGTGCTAAATGGGAATAGCAATTCTGAGACCGTGGCGCAATTTCCATTAACAAACGGGTGTCAGGTGAGGTAAGAATAGCTTTTAAAACACAGGTGAAGAATAGAGATGAATCCCAGCCAGGTGGCATGTTGGGAAAGGGTTAGTTTCTGCTGAATTTCTGCTTCTTTCCAGGTTCAGCCTGATCAGAGATGATGGGCAGTGACGTGGCCTTTAGAGACAACAGGGTCACATCATCCTGAAGGAGAGAGGCTCTGACAGCCCGAGAGGCTTTTCTTGTCCTTCATCTCTTCTGTCCTCAGCTTCTCCCCATTATCTTCTCCCATACCTGCAATCTTCTCCCTCTCCTTTCTCCTCTCTGCACCTCAAAAACCTGACATTCTGTGAGACTCATAAATCAAATGTTCGCTAAAACTAATTTGAAGTCATGAGTTTTTGTTGGTCCTTTTTGTGCCGGGCGCTGCACTGCTTTCTCATATGACATCGGGTCACCGGGCCTCTGTGGCCTCCTGCCACACGGGCATTTTATGGGAAACTGACGCCCGAGCCAAAGGCCTCAGCTTGAGCAGGCGACTGAGTCAGAATGAGGGACAAGGAGAGAGAGAGAGAGAGAGGGAGAGATCATCTTCTCATACTACACGATGCTTTCGGCTCATCCATCACTGAGCCCCCTTTGCCACCCGTACATATTGCACAGCCAGTGGAGGGATCAAATCTCGTCCACAGGAAGCACAAGCATCTGGGGAGACTTTTCAGCCCTCATGCTCCTCATATTTGTTGTGCTCCCTCGGCACTTCACCCAAATAAATCAAGAAGCCTGATGTGCAATTTTATATTTTTTATTGCCAAATAAGCTATAAAGACGGAAAAATGGATCGACGGTACACTGCGTGTAAGCACGAACCCAAGACAAACGTTCACAGGGGGCACACTGACAAACACGACACAAACATACACGTTCACTGGTGTCCAAGAACAACTTTAGGTCCAAATCAGAACGTAGGAAAGTCGTTGTTAAATGTTTGGCTTTGACAGCTTGATTTATTTTTATATGTACGCTGGCTCTTCAGCTTGGAAAAACAGCTGAGTCCAGAAGTCTGTCTGTAGCTCTTCTGTTGGTAACTTCAAAAACACAGAATCACAGTCAACAAAAGATAAACGTTACCACCATCCGTCACGTTATTTACAGTTCAAGCTAGTTTCTCACACAGTTGTAATAAAATTAAAAATTGTTTACATAGATTTTTAATTTAATATTTATTAAATGTCTGTGTGGGTTTCCTCTGATATCCTCTCACAGTCCAGAGATGTGCGTCGGTCCGTGCTTGACTGCGGCCACCCTGCCAGTGATGGGTGTGGTTTCGTGTCCCAGCACCCAGTTATTCTGGACTGACTCGGCACCGCTGTGACTCTGACCAGGATAAAGCGGTTAACCCAAAAGGATGAGTGGATGAAATTAAAAATACGCTGTCTCCGCAAACTCCTATTCAGTGCAAGCTTTTGACTGATTCATCCCGTAAACTTGCAGCAATCGCATTGCCATTCCCCATCAACACTTAGGAACACAAAACGGGATCTGTAAACACCGTGGAAGTGAGTTAGAAAATGGATAAATACCATGACAAACACACAATGTAAATAAATAAATAAACTGGAAAACGCTCCTATAGCTGAAAATTCACAACTCAGCTGTTCACAATGTGAGGAGCCAGCGTATAACTGTTTGATGGCCCCAGTTTGCATCCAGCAGCGGGATGTTTACGTAGCCCGTATTTAAATATTGTACCTTCGGACATGTATTTATGCATTTCTGATTTTGCTGTTTGTCATTGTTTATGTCTGCTGAGCGCTGCCATGTCTGTGTATCTGGCTGCATCTCGATCCCTTGCAGTTCAGTAAAATTAGCCGGACGGAACAGCGTGACAGGCGAGCAGCACATGGTTTTGTTTTGTAACGTCTTCAATGGACCGAGGGCCCAAATATCTCCCACTAACACTGCATCGCAATGAGATGCGTCTCCAATTCCATTTATAATCTTTAACGCGGCGCCCAAATGCACACCGGAGCTCGGCTGAGCGTTGGCTGGAGTGGTGGCGCGCAACCACGCACGCCCACACTCACACAAGACGTAACACAAAACAGCAGGAATGGAAATTTAACCATAGTACTAGAGCCTGTAATTGTTTACCTCAAATGTCTTTTAGTTAATAATTAACAGAGGTTAACATATATAATTCATATCACTGACAGACACCTTTAATGTATGTTCAGCCCCTGCTGGTGGCAAAGGCAGGTAAATGATGCCGACCGAAGGGTGTTTTTTTTTTTTTTTTTTTTTTTTTCTTTTCAACCGCAGTAAATGTGAAGTTAGGTAATACTGACAGATTACATGTGGAAAGTACAAACGGTATGAGAAGTTTTCAACAACACACACCATGTTTAAAGTGCACTGCAGCCCAGAAGTATACAATAAAAAGCAGCAGACAATTGCCATCTCACAGGCCGGTCCAAGTTCCCAGAACATCCCGGTGTCGGCCAGGCCTCTGCGGCCGTGAGGTTAACAGTCGGTTCGTCTTGATCTTCGGAAAAACACCTCCGTGTGGAACGTTGGAGTGGAAACAACAGCCACGGATGCAGTTACGCGCAGGAGACCAATAAATACAACCGCACTCGATAAAAATCATAATCGTTTAAGACACGAGCTGTCTTTTTTCCATACGATAAACTGGTAAAATGCTACATAGTCTGTTGGAAGGAGATTTTGTTGTTTTGCTCACCGGAAACACTATGATTGTATGATGAGTTGCCTTTCAGCATTGAACACACGCACACACAGATACAAAACAGATTTTTCCCTCCAACAGTGGCAAAACTTTTGACATCTGTCTGAGACTCTGGGCCATTTCACAGTACGACAGCTGACATCCTTTTGTTTGCTCCTTCCTGGTTTCGTCCTGTGTTTTTCACTTACATCCAATCCATTTTGTTTTCATTTTATCGCTCAATCCTTTTCATTCGAATTTGATCATTTTCTCTTTTTGATGCCTTTCCTTTGCATCCTGGCCCGGCAAGAAAGAGATGCCGTGGTCCTAAGAGGAAAATGATGAAAGGTCACCTCTGTCCAAGACCTGCTGTAGTCTGGAGGCCATCTACGTACATCTGTCCGTTCTAACTTGGGATGAAAAATTTTTTCTTTTGCCTGATTGTTGGGAAAAAATTGAATCTTTTTGCTGCAAGACAACAGTCATGATCTGCTGTAGCTTATAATGGAACTCCACAACTTTACATCAGCAGCTGCTTGCTTTCTGTACATATATTACAGACCTTCATCCTGCTTTTATACTTAGGCTTAGATTTTTGCCAGGCCTCTACTGTCATACATGACAAAAAATGCCAGTGATAATGTGCCTTTAAATTAAATTTTCTTTCATGTCATTTCTGAAAATATATAAAGGCCTCAGTTTAGGAAACCCATTTATCACCCTGTAGAACATACATGACCTTAATCTTAAACACTGTCATCACCATTTGGCTGTCTGTTTTTCCTCAATATGTTATCACTAAAAGTACAAAAAAGCAGAAGTGATGACAATTTCTGGTCACTTCTTCCCAACAGAGAATGACCGTGTTTTTCAAGCCACGCTGCTCCATCTTGTACGATTTTTCTTTTCTCATTAATTCACAAACATCTCAAAGCCTCACAGAAGTTCCCACTTTTTGTTGCACCGTTGCTCGCATCGACATGAGTGACACGGACGGCCACCAGCAAATGTTTCGAAAGAGTGGCAGTGGAGGGGCTGGGGGGCAATGAGAAGCAAAAGTCTAGACTTTGCAGTTTTGCCCTCGTCACGTGACGGACCGCAGGCTCTATAGTCCGTTGAACTTTTTCCATCGCCTTTGTTGGGAGATTAGCAGAGCGCACACAATGTGGAGTTAGGCCCGGCTCACCGCAGGCACGGACGCTCCTGGTACAAAACACCGTTGGCTCTATGGCTTCAGAAGCAGCAGCGGCTCCCATCGATCCCATTGCCATGGTGGCCTTCAGTCCATGTGCCTGATCTGAGCTCCTCTTGCCAAGGTCCCGGCATCCGCTCCCCCGTTGCTGTTCAAGAAACGTGAGGGTGACTTCCAGGGAAGGAAAAAAACACTCTCCCTGTTCTCCTCCCAATGAAACCCTACCTTATTACCAGGAGCACCATCACCCAACACGGTAAGTCAGTTGTAGCAGCACGTTTTCACACTTCGGTTGGTTCTGAGCCCGATTTCTGGTGTGACGGTTCTACTTATTGGGCATCTTGATAGAGGGAGGTCCATGTTCCATACCTCGCTGACTCATGCTTGCTAATACAGGTTGCTGGACTCATGTTCGGGGGTTTGTGTTGACATTGGAGGTGGGGGCAGGAGTTAACTTGGTAACGGAAAACCGAGAAGGGCCTTTGGTACGGCGGTTAGGCCCAGCTTGGCAGAGTCGGTGTGTGAAGCGTGATCACCTCTCACAGTACTGCAGCGAGTAGTTGTGGGACACCTTCTTCTCCGTGATGCACCACGGTTCCAGGTCCAGCTTGTCCTCTGGCTCCACTTCCTCTTCCCCCTCTGGTTCCTCCTCCTCCTCGTCTTCCTCCTCGTAGTGGCTGGCCTCCTCAATCGAGGTCTCCATGTGGTAGCTGTAGGGCTGTCCTTCTGTGTATTCATAGATGGTGGGCAAGCTGCTCTTTAAGCTGCACCGGCGCCGCAGGGCCACCAGCAGAGGCTGGGGCATGGTGAAGATGTCCACATTGTTCCCCAGATCAATCCAGGCCAGGCTGGAGAATTTCTTGGGATCTTTCATAACCTCGGTGAGATCCTTGACAATGGCAAGGGTGAGCCGGTTGCCGTTGAGCGCCAGTGTGGCCAGCTTGGGCAACCCGCCCAAGAAGGGCAGAAGTAGCTTGAGTTTCTCGTCATGGAGCTCGGTGAAGCTCAGGTCCACGGAGGCGACCATGTCCCCATTGTTCTGCAGGTAGTAGGCCACCCGGTGGATGTCCCTGGTAGATAGGGGGATTCCAGACAGGTCCACCGTATCGTCACACAGCTTCTTTTGCAGGGTGGTTTTCAGGCTACAGAAAAAAAGCAAAGAGGATCTGAAATTTTTGAAGATGAGCTCAAAATTCATCACCAATTCATAGTCAATGTGTTGTCTTTCTTGCTTGCATAATCACTAAAATGAGCTTTTTGTTTTGGGAGGATTCCTCCCTTCTCACAAACTGTCAGTGGCTCATTTGGTTTGTTTTTGAAACCAGCTCATTCGTGGAATCAGTCAGTGTACATACATAAAATGCCTTGCAAAAGTATTCAAACGCCTTGAACATTGCCTGGATTAAAAATTATTCTTATGCATTTTTCCAACTGTTATTTTTCATGCTCAAACACTCGTGTATCAGAGCCAATGTTATTTGAAAATGAAGAACTGCTGCTTAGAGGTATTCAGATCCCACACATTAATAGTTAGTAGAACCACCTTTAGCTTTAAGTGCACTTTCAAGGGTATGCACGTATATGTGTATCTACCTATCTAGTGCCATCTAGAACTGCAAAATCTTTACTTCACTCAGACTGCAAGGCCCGAGGCGACAGCACTGCTCTGGTTATTGGGCCGAGCTAAAGAGCAGAACATCCAAACGGGGCTTATATGCCACTATCCCACATCTGGGAAGTGAAATGCTGCTGCTTGCTCGAATGGGTGCTTAGCATCATGTAGGCAGGTTGTGTTGCGGTCAAGCAGCTGAACTCAAAACCGAATCCTGAAAGGTCGAACCAATAAAGCTTCAGCAATTATTTACGGACAGCTTCTACATTCTCTGTGATCACTTCTGAAACAACCGCTTACTGAGCAAAAAATAAATGGCCGTTTCAAATGACCAAAACGGCACGGGACGTTTCTGCTTTAAGTTCACACGCAGAGTGTCAGGGCAAATGAAAGGGACTGGTTTGGCGGCAGATAACTTCACAGCTGAATAACTGGTCCGTCTCTTTGCACATGGAATGAAGGGGTATGGAGATGCAATAGTTCCAGAGACAAGGACAAACACAGTAATGGGGCACAGCAGTGGGGAATGGACACATGGTCGTGACACAACGAAACGGTGTAACCCTTGGCCACGGTGATGGGACACAGTGAAGGAAGCTTGATCTGTTGGCAAATACTGGCAAATGAAAGCTATCCAAACTGGCCTTCCTTTTTGAAAAGGTAGGGAGGGTTGCAGGACAACAAGTTAGAAAGTTCCAGATCTTTCCCCACAGTGTTTAGGGGTTAACATGTGTTAGTCTATGTACAGGCAGAGCTGGCTGGGATATTTCATGTAGTCAGAGCTCAGAGACTATGTCATTTCACTCTACTGGTGTCATGATACCCCCAGGCCTGCAAGCTTCGCACCGCACATTATGGGGTTTGAATGAGGACGAGACGAAAGAAGAAAACATGTCAAAGGGGTCCATAGTAAAGCAGAAAAGCAGAAAAAGGAAAACAATGAAGGGAATGGGAGAAAAAAGCAGGCAATCAGAACAATGGAGAAACGCAGGAAAGTGAACTGTGTGCTGCCCACTGTGTGCTGCCCACTGTGTGCTCTCCCCTTTTACTGTCATATCAGATACACACACGTGCATATATGCACACACACACACACACACTCTCATGCGCACAAACACAGGAGGAGGGGCCGCGTCTGGTCTGTCGCACCGAAAGGAAATCAGAACCTCGTACCAAACATCTCCTCACATTCAGCTCCAATCCCGCATGCACGCATTCGAGCTGTATCGTGTCCCTGCGGGCATTTCCAGTTAAGAGGCACTAAATGTAAGACTCAGAGGGCCTCGGTCCAAACGGTCAGTTTTCGATGAATCCGCAGCGTTGCTCTCGGTCTGGTCTCTACAGGGGACATTAGGCAGCGATTTCTCACTTAGTGAACAGCACTCCGCTCGGTGTCTCTCTCATGGCATTAATGAAAGCCTACAGAGCTGAAATAAACAAAAGAAAAAAGAAGCCCATCAGGCATTATTTTAAAAAGTAATGGGGAAGCTGACTGGGAAATATTTCGCTTCAGACAGTCGCATCCCTGATATGCCAGACCGCTCCCCTTCAAACCAAGAGCAGCTGGAAATGTGAGTCAGCCAGAAAGTGGTTTTTAGGTAAAAACATTAGTTGTGTAACTGGTCCATCTTGTCAGGAAATGGCTTGGGGTCTCATGATGCACCTGGGTGGCCTACAGCTCCACTCCCTCCACCCTGTACTCCATCTCCTACCAAATGACCCAGATGAAATTCCAGTCATAGTTTTGACCCATGTCAGGCCACTGTATCTGTCACACTCGATCTGCATGATATGCGTTGCTCCTGACTTGTGGACAGTGCTAAGCTAAGACCCACCCCTTCTTCTCGCCATTTGGCCCTCCCCTGACCCTCTGTCTATCTTCAGCATATCACATTTATCCCATGATTCTGCATCATACAGTAGACGCGAGCTAAACTTACGGCCGAATAAGAAAAAGTGAGGTTATATATAAAGGAGTTATAATCTGCCATTTTCGAGCGAGAAATGGCTCGGAGGGGTCGTGGCATCATACTGTGCATCTGCAAAGGCATTCAAGCTTTCAGAAGTGTCTCAAAGAGCTCCTGTCTTGGACTCTCTATAGACAAAAAGCCCTTAAAGGCCAGGTGGGAAATGAGTATTCATTGCCACAGTTTGACTCCCTGCCTGTGTACTGGCCTGCTTCTATCCCTGTTCACGCAGTTCCTTGCTCCCGTTGTTCTCTTTCCAAGCGTGCTTTGTGGTCCCGATTCAGCTGTGCTGGTTTGAACAGTGGGGTCGATGCCTTTCCCACATACTGCACACCCCAGCTGTAACCCCTGCCTGGGAGCTCAGAGGTCAGTGGGTACTGGGGGAACCAGGGGACAAGAACAGACAAGCAGGGTTAGGGCTACACACTGGTCCATGTCACACCATTACCGCTACCCTTATAAGGAGACTAAAATAAAAAAGACCTGCTGGGAACAGCCTAGTTACATTTTCCCCTGTGTTTTAATTTACACCAACGTTATTTTCTTCTATTTTATAAAATTTCTGCTTGGTCGAAAGAACACAATCTGTGTTTATGAACCAAGCAATAAAAAGCATCCAGACTGAAAGCACCATCTTAACTCGCTTCTACGTTGCTTACAGTTTGTGCCTGGTGTTCTTGAGTGTTGGCGATCAGTAAGATGACAAATGTTGCACATTTATGAGAGGAATTGACCAATGATCAGCACCGAGTAAGAGTTTGTGCAGTCAATGTGTTCTTATTTTCAGTCATTTTAAATCGGTCTTAATGTCAGCATAGCTAAAGCTACACAAATATACCTAAAGCTAAAGTATACCAACTCCCTTTCCTTCCTAGTAGTTGTGTGATTCTGATTTTGTGGCCAAGACTATAAACCCAGCATGCAGGACGAGCCATGTGTTTTAACACACTGGGTTTCTATGATCTCCCTTGCAGAGGTTAATGGATCCTAGTTTTTGACTAAACACCCCTCAGGCGTGTGTGAATTTGTCCGCCATCAGAGGCGCGTTCGCATGATGCTCGAGTCCCGTGAGTGTCGAGTCCCGCATCAATCGATTAAAAACCACTGGGGTTCGATGCTCCGCTGGAGCTCATTTTTGACGGCTGGAATGTAATTCGGGCGACACGCAAAGGGCGCCTTGCCTCCGGGGGGGTGCGCCTGTTTTATGCTGATTGATGTGCCACAGCAGGGGGCGCCACAGTCCAGAGCCATGTCAGTATCAGCTCAGCCTGGCACGACCATGACCATCACAGCAAATGGAGATTAGAAGCACCGAGATATGAAATGCAAAATTTGAAAAAGGATCCTTTTATCTTTCATTTGAAAGTCCCTGTGACCACTTATTTCATTAGTGCAGTTCTGTTCGTTTTTCAATTTCATTTGTTCTGTTTCTCCAGTAACTGCTCTAATTTTCATATCATGACGGGCAAATCTTCCTTTACGGTGTTTTTTCCTGCACTTACTTCGACCTTGAGCAGTCGGCATATTGATGAGGATTTCATTTTGCGTAAGCCTGAAAACACATTAGAACATAATTTTCATTATTATTAACTAATATTACAATTAAAGAGCGGTGTACTGCATGCCTGGTAAAACTTTTTTGCAGTAGGTGGTGACCCAGGGGCTAGGACTGCTCACTTGTGCTCAGAGGTTGCTGGTTTGAACCCCTCCTTCTGCTGTAGAACCCTTGGTGAAGGTACCGAGTCCGTAAATCACTGTAAGCAATTTGTCACTTTAGAGAAAGTGGAACCCTGACTTACAAACTTTCTGCCGTTATGAAATTTCTTGAGACGTCTTTGGTATTTTCTCATTAATAGAGCTTGCATAACAATTCAATTTATGTGTCAAAGTCTCCCCGAATGTAACAGCATGCAGCAGTCATACCCCAATGGGGAAAAAGTAGTACCATCCTGCTTTTGCTCCAGTTAGGGTTCTTGACTGTGTCTTCTTATTTACAACATAAATATGCCTGCCAGGGAGCTCAGAATCTGCAGATGCACACACAAGAAATCCAGGCTCAACAGAGAGAGGGGCTGTCTTTCCCTCTTGAGACAGAGAGAAAGACAGAAAGAGAGAAAGAGAGAGTCAGCAAACACTGTTCTGCTCTGTTTCTTTGCGAAAACCCCCCTGCTGCTTCCTTCCGTGCAAAACTACCATGTTGCTAACATTTACATTACACATCAAACAAATGCTTTTCTCCAAAAGAGGACTGCCATGCAAAAAAGGAAACAAATAATCCGTTAATCATTAATACAAACTGAATGGTAGTGAGACCAGCTATGCTTTATGGGTTGGAGGCGGTGGCACTGACCAAAAGACAGGAGGCAGAGCTAGAGGTGGCAGAGTTAAAGATGTTAAGGTTTGCATTGGGTGTGACGAGGATGGACAGGATTAGAAATGAGTATATTAGAGGGGCAGCACAGGTTAGACGGTTTGGAGACAAAGTCAGAGAGGCGAGATTGCATTGGTTTGGACATGTGCAGAGGAGACATTCGGGATATATCGGGAGAAGGATGCTAGGGATGGAGCTGCCAGACAAGAGGAAGATGGGAAGGCCTAAGAGGAGATTTATGGATGTGGCGAAGGAGGACATGCAGGTGGTGGGTGTGACAGAGAAAGATGCAGAGGACAGGAGGAAGTGGAAACAATTGATCCGCTGTGGCGACCCCTAACGGGAGCAGCCGAAAGATAAAGAAGATTAATACAAATTGAAAAAGAAAAACTGACCTTGAAACCACTGAATAATAAAGTAAATGGAAAAACAATAAAACAAATGTTTAAAACTTTTTACATTGTTCTTACATTATCATGTACTTGTGAATATAACCAAAAATTTCACTGGTCATTAACTGCTTTTTTTTTTTATCTTACTGGTCTGTAACTAACATGTGAATGGATTTCCTGTCATGCTATTTCCCCTGAAAAGCCACCAACCTCACCTCTTACCCTCATCATACTTGGAATTTGTCACCAAACTGTGCAGTTCTACCCTGTTATGCTCAATACGGCCTCTCTAGTGATGCCACTCTAACTATCTAATGCAGGCTAATACTGCTTGGCTGGCCACCCTACTCCACCTGCTGCTGCTGAACTCTCGTTCAGTTGCTCTGTCCATTGTCTGCTGTGTTAAGGGCGGTCCTGTCTTGTTTCTTGTCATTTGCAGTAAAATGTCAGGCAAACAAAAGCTGTTTTGTCTGAGCACACAACAGATAAGAGCTGTACAACTTGTAGACTGAATCCGGATCTCACACCCCCCCCCAGCTTCATCACCAACTTCACTCTCACCAAAACATGCATGTTAGATGGATGTGGGAGGTGTAACAGCGTAAGGCTGTGCTGTTTTCTAATTTAGTTTTTTAAATTTTCTCTGTTTATGAAAAAAATGGTTTAAGCGCTTGTTTTTTTAATATAGATTTCCTCATCCTCTATACAAAGCAACATACTACTCAGAGCAAATAAGTGAATTTTCACAACAGACACAGATACACTCGGTTCTCAAATTACAGCCACTTAAAGTAAAAATAACAAATAAACTTTCAGTCTGAATAAGTTTGTAAGTAGAGAACCTACTGTATAGGAGGCTGTGTTGACAAAAGGAGCTACGGGGGGGCATGAGGGTTTGGACTTTACAGTATGACTAAAATGCCCGAGCTACCCACTGTGTCTTCATAGCAACCACTAATAGATGTCAGGGTCCAGGCCTCCATCTGTTCCCAAGCCAGCAGAAATACTGATAGAATCTTCTGGACGGTTATAACAGAGCAAAGAAAAGTGTAAAAAATACAGATGCATCTGACTGAAGTTTTGCCAGTGTGCTGTATCACACAGGCACATACCAGCTGAAAGATGGTCACTGGGTGTCCAGATGGCACTGGTCTGCCTATGTGGTGGAACATGGCACCTCGGGATGAAGCTTTCGTGACAGACGGCATCGCGATTGTATGATCAGTCATGACGCTGACAGCTGTTATCAGTTACACAGGAAGGCCACCTTTCCAGTCCTCTGTAGGCGAATCCTTCACACCGACCGGCAATGTTCACGAGGCTGCAGCGCTAGGTTGTTGGACTCATACAGGGGGCAGCCGCATTGCTCCCTTGAGCGGGGGTTTAATAAAGATGGTGAGAAGCTCATCATCTCTGGTACTGCCCAATGCTCTCCATGTTCCTGTGTCCTTTTTCTTCTCACTTCCTTTATTCCTTGTATTAGAGCCAAAACTCTTATCTCCCCTCATCTCAGTAAGCGCCTCTAATCTGGCACTGACGTCACTGCACTCTGGATCCTTTGCTCCACATCAACCTTCCAGTCATCCCCAGTTGAGGGGGTTGCAGAAGCTGGGGGGGTAAATCACCTCCTTTTCTATCTTTATGTCTCCCATAGAGACATGGGGGGGGGGGGGGTTCTTACAGCAGCACCATCTCTGTTTCCCTCTACACGTGGTGCTAAAGCTGCACTGAGACACGTTTATATGAAAGCGAAGCCACCCTTTGGCATCAACATGGTCACTGGATTATGGGGAAAAAGAGTCTGTGGAAAAGTCTGTTCTTCCAGTCCATGGGAACGGGAAGTGTCATCACTAAAATGGGCTGCAGAATGAGAGCAGTTTGTCGCACCAAACGGACATGTGAAAAGACAGTAAGCTCTCCCGACAGATAAATCCTGCGACAAATAATAACGGCAATAATTCATGAACAAGATCAGAGACAGATAAATTAAATCAGGTGTGTTTTATTAATCTGTCACTTTTAAGGCACCTTAAAGCATCTCATACTGACTCATAGTGCCAAACTGCTTATAATGATTTACTCTTTTATATAGCTGGGTGGTTTTTACTGGAGCAGTTCATTGTAAACATCTTGATCAAGTGTGCTACATCAGGAGGATCACGGTCCTTTGAGTCCAGAGGTGGCAACCCTAACCACTACGCCACCTGCTGCCCTTCATGGTGTCAATATAAGGACAATCCCCATAGACCATTGTGACTGACAGTGAAATTCGGCCCTGCAAACATGGGAAAGGCTGAGTGAATAAGGGTTCTGCCCCCCCCCCCCCTGCCGTTTCCACTTGGCTGCCAGCCCCTCCTTTGGCTGGTGTTCCGCTATCAATTGCCAATGTCTGGCTGACACAGCCTGTCTGATAGAAAAGAAAGATACTGAGCTATTTATCATACAGCCATTTACCTCTTGGTCAACAAGAGATGGAAAAGTGAAAAATACATGAAGGCAATGGGAACAGAAACCCTCTGGCTGAGATGCCCTCATGTTTGCAGCATCAACATGAATTAAATTACCTGTCAGCATAAAACCCACTGTGTGCTACATGTGTATTCTCTCTCAGAAAATGTGTAGCACCTTATTATTCTTTATTAACACCTCATTATTATTTATTAATTTATCTGTCACTTTCCTAGAAGGCAACTTTAAAACCTGCTTAACTGAATCATACAGCAGGGTAATTTTTTACTGTATCAACTCTAGTACCCTGATCACTGAACTGGAGCAGGAGATGGGTTTTAAATATAGGACCTTCAGATTGCCAGGTGACAGCTTTGAACCCGATGGCACCTGCTGCCAGCACAAGAGCTACTAAGCACTTGTGAGTCTCACTTGCACTTTCAAGCTTCTGTCAGGTGTTCCCCAGAAGCTTTTATACTTTTCCTGGGAGCAGCAGGTAACTCGACGCAGCTTTGGCAGTACCCAGCAACCCTGGTGACTTCTAGCTGGCGGACCATTTCCCAAATCGAATGGCAAAATGTGGGATACATGGCCAGTCCAATGAAAAAGAAAAACAGACCTTTGAAATTGCATGAGACTTATTTTACAGGAATCCATTTCTGTCAGTCCAGGTTATTTCCTTTCTTCCAAAAAGAAATTACACTGTCAAACGGCATCAAGTGACTTGACAGCACCTGCATGTCACCTACCTGGGAGAGACCGACTGAAACTGAGTTTGATTTTAACTCACATATCTGATACTTTGGGGTTACGACCCAATAATAAGCAATTGTTAGTGCCTAAGCCAACAATAGCACAGCATCTCCTGCTGCAGCCGATGCCATTTCCACTCCACGCCCCCTGAGGAGCACACAGCTTGCTAGGCAGGACTTTGTTTTTCCCAAACATAAAAGTTTCATTCAGATTATCTATTATTCCAGCCCGTCTCACAGGTCCAGCAGACCTGAAGGAGACCTTAACCGAAATGGGAAGATTTAGTGGATATGTTTGCAACAACCACCCTCCCATCCAACACCTCTCAGCCCACGTTAATAATCCTCTGTCAAGGCAGAGTCACTTTTGGATGGCCGCCGCGTCATCCTCGCACCAGACACGAGTAACATCTGGATGGTGTGCCTTTCATCTTCTCACCAGGCAAGAGAAACATCTGGAAGATTTCCCGTCACCCTCCTGCCAGTCAAGTTCATCCCACACACGGACATTTACATTTATTCATTTAGCAGACACTTTTCTCCAGAGTGATGTTGAAGTTATAGTAAATATAAGTACATTTCACAGCAGTTGAAGTGTTTTAGATGCAGAAGTGTTATTGTCAAAGCATAGACAGTTTATCTGATACCAGGATTTGTGTGGAGCACATTGGCTGCCTGTATAAATGATAGGAAACACAAATGTAAGACCATGATAGCTGGTGTGAAGCTATGTTATGGAACAGTTAGTAGATTATGAGAGAAATGGATCCAAAAAGGTGGAATTGAGACCCCTCATACATTTTGAAAGTGATTCAGGAGCTCTGAGGAACAGAAAGAGGTTAATGTACCACATGAGAGCCAAAACTGAAAACCTACACATTTTTGATTTTGGACCTCTTATGAGAGCAGTCAGAAATGGAGGAGCACAGTACTTTTCCTGGGGTGTAAGGAGTGATCAGGTCCTGTAGGCATTGGGTGCTGTAGGGTGCCGATCCTCTGACCTTCTTGTAGGAAGTAACCATGGTGTTGAAGTTGACAGAGGAGAGAGACAAGGCAGGAGGGCTCAGGGGAAAGACATTTAATGAGGATATCTGAAACCTACTGCTTCTCTGGTGTTACAGTTTGACCTCCAGATCAGAAACTGACAGTAGAGGAAAAAAGGACCCTCTGTTCACAGCAGACTGAACATAAAACTGTGGTCTCAGCTGGAGACGGAGACCCAGCATGAGGATCTTCTATGGCACACTGTACTGCCACATGGTGGCGTACTGCACATTTAGCTGAGCTGCCTTCGGGGGTGTCGGAGGAGGTGCGGGGGAGAAAACATCAGGGGGCTGTGTTTGCTTGGACAATCGGGTCAGATCCAGGGGTTGGTGATAGACCAGCTGTCCATCCAGGGCATAATATAACCTCTCTCTCCCAGTCTTTTCTAAACTCCCTTCCCCCCTCCCCAGCCCCCCCAGCCCCCCTTGGGCTCCCTGTTCGAGATCAAAGAGGGCAGGCACTTCGTGGCAGGATTACAAGAGGCAACGTCTTTTCAGCCGTGAGCCGAAACACAGAACACACAGATCCGCTTTTGTTCGATGCCATCGCTCAATTGCCTTTCATTCGGGTGCTTTTGTTTCTTCTGCTTTCGCTGCTGAAGCCTCTCTGAGCAGCTCTCTCTCGCCCACGACAGCACCAGCAGCAGCGCGCCTCAGGATCTGGACTCATGGGGCTCTGGCAAAGCAGCTTGTGATCACACATTTGTGCCTAGAAATATTGAGCAATATAAATGAATATTGACTTCAGTAATGGCTGCCGTGCAAACGAATTAAGTTAAGAAGTCAGCAGTAGGCGGCATAGTGGTTAGAACTGCTGCTTTGCAACTGAAAGGTCCCAAGTTTGAATCTCTGCTCCTATTGTGGTGCCCATGATCAAGGTACTTACCCTGAACTGGGTAAAGTAGAATTAGCCAACTGTAAAACTAGATGAATTATGGTAAGTGACTGACCTCATGGTAACACTGGAGTTGCTATAGAGGCTTTCTTTACATTCTATTACTTCTGCTGGCCTGACACTATGGCAGTTGCCGGACCAGTATGCCTAGCTGCTCTTGCATAATCGTAAAGTGTCAGCACTAAACACTTATTTACTTCTCTGAAAAGAACGTCTGAATGGACAACAATTAAAGACAACAGATGTGCCAACTTAGTTCTAATATCTGCTGGAATATTGAAATTGGAAGGTGCCATCCAGTCATTGTTAACTCCTGGGTGACAATTGACAGGGTTTTTAAGCCAAAGCGGAACAAACGTGGTTTCCTGTTGTCTTCTTCCAGCATATTTTTTTTCCCTCTTAGAGCGGCGCAAACAAAGAGGAGAACAGACACGCTCCACACACACACACACAAACACCCCTGAGCTGAGGTTGAACCCCACATCAGGAAAGCAGCCCAGAAGGTGTGAGACACCAGCTTACCTTGCTGCACCACCACATCCCTCTGCTTTAATATTAAACCTCTTTAATAAATTCTTTAAAACTGTCATGCAGATTGTAGCTCAAACCTTTGCAATGTCAAATGACGAATGACTTCTGTCCTTCACTCAGGTGATGTATTATATGTAGTAAGGGAGGGATACAATTACCTTGTTAAGAAAATGACCCATTCCCATCCTTTCTCTCCTTTCCCAAAGCCTACATAGTTTATGCTTTATGGCCAGCTCTCTCAGACAGATGATTCCAGTAAAGAGTCTTAGAATTTTACCGTGAGGTATACAAAGTTTGCACTCTGCATTCCACATTTCTATATCTGCTTTGCTTATTTACACAGCACAAAATGTTCAAGGCGGCGAGGTGAGATTATGAATAAGTGAGCGCCATCCAGGTTGCACAAAAACAGGCGACAACGCTCAAATGCCAAGAAAACAAGGAACTTCCTTAAATTGCTCCTTTGAAAATGAGCAGTTCACTCAATTTAACTGTTGCACTGAATTAAATTGTGACAAAATCCATACCTGGCATTTTTAGCACATGGGTGCATTTTCGTGCAGTTAAATGAGAGCATCAATCTCTCAATTTACTCGGTGCAATTTGTCCCTCTATGTTCTGTTCCCGCTGTGGCCTCAGTTGGTGTGGAACTCGAACAAGCGAGATATGGAAAGGAAGGGGGGCAGATTATTCCTCTTTTTGCACATCATTCCGAAAGAATAGTAAGTTAGAAGAGATCAGAGCAACACCTAAAATGCAGGTGATCGCAGTGTTGATTGAAAGTTGGGCTGTGATGTCTACATTGTAGAGACAATAAACAATATCAAAACAACTCAATAACTAATAACTGTACATATCATAAAAATTAATAAAATAATGAGCTCATAAAATAAACTTGGGGTGAAAGTGCACAAAATGCAATGCAAATGCAAACACGTGCACACACAGGCGAGACCATAGAAGCATGGGGCACAACTGAGAGCATGGGTGCACAGTTCCCACAATTCAATGCATCTTACAGTCTTTCTCACGCAGCTGCTTGGCAACATTTTCAAATGCAGGTTTGTAGCACTGGGTTCAGTAACACAGACCAGATGCACTAAAAGCTGGACCAATTAATGATATGCGGTATTAATAACTGCAGATCACAGAAATGAAACCTGGAGAAACCGAAAAACCGGGATGAGTGTACAGTTTCACTGGTTCTGCTAATGCTGGGACACCAGATTTGTGTAAACAGCAGCTACCGAAGGATCACACGTAATTTCCTGTGGTTTGCTTTCATTTTCACTACCTGCAGAGATTTAGTACCTCTGATTTTTCCC
The DNA here is from genome assembly GCA_018136845.1 of Heterotis niloticus. NCBI lineage: Eukaryota > Metazoa > Chordata > Actinopteri > Osteoglossiformes > Osteoglossidae > Heterotis > Heterotis niloticus. The sequence goes on along the minus strand of CM030890.1, from coordinate 15,519,604 downwards.
ATATATGTGCCGATAGCATGCTGTGGAGACAAATACGAGACCGAGATTAAACAGCGATCGGTGTCCTCTGGGAGCCTCGGTCTGGAATGAAGAAGGTGATTAACGTCCTTTCCTCCATAGTTTCCCGTGGCATGGCTACCCAGTCCTTCTCATTACCTAACCTGAAAAGCAACTCCTGGGACTCGTCCCCCATTATCTGCGATGGTGGCAGAGGGCAATAGGACCTATTTCTTCACAATTACCTTTTCCAATAAAGCCAGTATTACAAACAGGCCATTCCATGTGTTTGTAACTGTGGGAAATCAAGATGCAAAGCAAAATGTGAAAGTGTAATGGTGTCTCTCTGGGTCATTAGGGATAAAAGGAGCTTTTTGAGCAACTTTGTTGTGCCCTCATGATATTTTGCTCTTGTATAAAGTAGTATTGGCTTGTTTTTGGGCAGAAAATCTTGGACCTGTGTGCTATCGTGTAAGAACACAGTAAGTGTTATAATTGAAAGTGAACTCGGATGGATAACTGACGTCGGCTCAGCTGGGATATTTTGTAAAAATGAGTCAGATAAGTCCTATGGATACACGAAACTGTATATGATTAAGAACATTTAAAACAGTAAAATGTCCAGGAAATTCCCAGAGGAAGGGAACATTGCCCATCAACATTGGGGATCTGGTGGGTCACAGCTCTTGGGGTGTTTGCCTGATGTGAGCTCCAAATGCAGCTCAGGGGTGTGTATGGATTTTGGATGTTCTCCTATGTGTTTGCACCTCTCTAAGGAAAAAATATGTCAGAAGAAAACAATGAAAAACCACTTCCATTCCTCCTTACCTTAAAAACCACACCAGTGGTTGTCTAGGAGTCAGATATGACTCACTGGCACTTTCCAATTATCAATATTAACCCAAAAACAAATACATCATGTCCTATATCCTGGATATGGCCTCATCCAACCATTTTCAATTTACTATTAATACATTACATTTGAGACTGGAAATTAAGATCCATACCTTTTGTCTCTGAAAGCACTTTTGCTAATAATTAGAGCAATGAAATTCCTTTTATTATTGTTAGCTATTCATTTATGTGATGCTTTCCTTCAAAGTGAGGCTTGTGGACTAAGTGATGTACAATAATTCACCCATTTGCAGTGTAATTGTCGTTTTTTCTGCATTACTCAACTTAAGTACCTTGAAGAAGGCTTGCAGGAATTGGATTTGAACCCACATGCTAAGATGGTATTGTGATAGCTATAACCACTACAGCACCTGCTGGCTCTGTTTGACTTTCTCATAACCCTTCATGTTCAGTAACCTTAGCTTATCCTTCTATTTTTCCCGTTACTAAAAGCCATGGTGCCGTGCTTGCCCGCAGACTGGTGTCTGTGCCTAAAATTGGTCAGATTCATCATCTTCTAGACTTTTCTTTATGTGTGTGGCAGTGTGACTTCAGATATGACAAGGACCTCAAAGGATCTTTTAAGTCTACAGTCAAGGTAAAGGTAATAAGGAAGAGATGCTACTGGGACACCAGTTACTCCCTCTAAGGACAAGGATAATTTCATGAGTTCCAAGGACTAGCAGAGCTGGACCAGGACAGGGCCGTACCACGGTACACAGAGTATCCCCACGGCCGCAGAGTGGCCTCAATTTCACTCCCAAGCACAGCGGCAATAAACCAAAAAATATTCGTCCCTCTATAATTTGACGCAAGTGCAAACCTTGACGACTCCTTTCTGGCTGCAGCAAAGGCTATTTATTTGACACTTACTGGCTGTTCCATCATCATCATTCAGTTATGTAACCTGATTGAAGAAGTCATTTTCCTGGAGATAAATTTGATAAAACTCACTGGTTTTCCATCTGCAGCAAGGAAAACTGAGACTGAGTTGGAGCTTGAGTTGCAGTATTTGACAGCACTACTCTTGTAATACAGAGAGAACATGCTCGGGTAGCAGATGGTGTAGTAGTTAGCGCTACCACCCTATGAGCAGATCAGTTCTGGTTTGAATCCTGCTGCTGCTTTGGTAACCCTGATCATGAAACTGTAACCCACTTCAGACAACAATGTCAGATAAATAACTGTTAATGATGCTAATATGACTTCTATCAACCCATAGATGAAGAACAACACATTACACACAGCTTTCTTGAGTATTTTGCAAGATGCCCTAATTTGTAAACTTTACAATTTGGATAAATATGTGGAAGAGCTCCTTGATGCCTATTGGACCCGACTGCTCCCTGTACCTCAGCATCTTGGTTTTTGGTTCCCTATAGTAGATTGAGCTCCCTCTGTCCCCCAGAGCTGCTGAATCCCACCCAGCATTCGAAAAGGGTCTCTAAACCCTTCTTTTGGATCCACTACTACCTCGATCTCCTGTCTACACCATAAACTTCAGCTCCTTTATCTCAAGCTCCACAAATGGTGGTACTAATGCATTAACAAATGCATGTGCCGTACGTCTATCTATAACTCTTAGGCTGCTACTTTTGTTTACTCTGAATATCGTTTTGGAGGAAAGGCATCTGCTAAATGTGAACATAAAAGTGAATTTACAATATATAAGGTATTTGAAATGAATGGTGATCTTGGAAGTGAAACTCATTAGTAGGGAATGCCAACATGTGAAGTTGAGCTGCCGTGAGAACCGAATGATGTGGATCTGCGATCGTGTCTGCTGGAAGTGAAATGCACCCCCGGTGAGAGCAGTGGACAGAGAAGTGTGCGGGTAGAATGAGCAAAAGGTGCGGTGTGAGGCGCTACTGGATGGCGAACAAGAGAGAAGATGTGACAAAAAAGAGGGTGGTGGAGGTGTGGCACTCCGAGTCCAGCTTCTTCCGTCCCAGGAAGGCCTCGCCTCATTTCTCCTCTAAGATTAAGCAGTTTCACACTTTCACTCAATGTGAAATTCTGTACGAAAGGGACGGGCACAGCGGTGGGTCTGTGATGGAACTTGCGGTTGGACGGCTTCCCAGTTCCCAATCTGTACTCCGTGACTCATTTCACTGCCATTTCAGGGGTGTCCCGTGATTTCAAGTAGGGCTTCTTATAACATTTTACTCAGTAGCACAGCTGGGTTTCCAATGGAGCAATGCATGCCACCAAAACATGGTGAAAGGTACAATAGTCCAAGACTTACAAAGGTAATTATTTCCTGAAAAAACCTTTGTAAGGTGAATTCTCAAAAATCGTAGACTTAACTGGCATTAGTTTCAATGGTAGGAATGTTGATGATTGCGGAGCGCAAAAACTGATGTCAATGTATACTAAAATATCACCAAATACCATTTACCATGGACACAGTTACTCCAATAGTTAACACTGGCCATCCAAGCACAACGTGACAAGGCAGTTTCTTATCACTAATTACCCTATAATACTGTATGCTTCAGCTTTCTTTACTGTCATTCTGCACTTATACAGATGTAAAAGAGAGAATGAAACGTACTTTCTCCTAGACTGTGGTGCACAGTACACTAAACAGGCAATATTATGGCAATACAGATAAACTGAGGTACTCAGTATTAGACAGATAAATAAATAGATGAAGATAAGTTGATAAGAAGATAATAAGTAGATAAATAAATAATTGGGTATTTATGGTGTGGCAGTGCAAACATTACATTGCAACAAGTGGTAGTGATGTCAATGATGACACAATAGGAGGTGGTCAGTCCCTTTGATGTCCACACTTTGACAATCTAACAGCCTGAGCCTGCAGGAAAAGCTTCTTCTGAGCCTGATGACGTGCCAGACAGCAATGGGCAAAACAGACTGTGGACAGAATGAGAAGGGTGATGATATGAGATCTCCTGACACACTGCTTGTTGTAGGCGGTCTTGATGGTAGGCAGTGAGGCTCTGGTGATGCACTGGGCAGTCTTCAGTATCCACTGCAGAGCTTCTGGTCAAAGGCAGTGCAATTCCCATATTAAACTGTGGTGCAAGAGGCCAGGATACTCTCTATGGTACATCTGTAGAAGCTGGTGAGGATAGGCATGGAAGTCCAGCTGTTTTCAGTCCCCTCAGGAAGTGGAGATGCTGCTTTGCCTTGTTCACCAAGCGGGTCATGATGTTGGTCCTTCAGATTCACCAGGTGGGTTTTATTGTAGGTTCTTGGTGATGTGCATTCCTGCTGAACCACCAACAGTGTGAGCAGCTTCTGTCAAGTCAAGAGTCATCTCCTTGGTCTTGCTGACACTGAGAGACGGACTGTTGTCCTTCACCAAACTAGATGCTGCACCACTTCCCCTCTGTAGACCGATCCAACTAATGGACCCTTCTGTCCTGCTCCTCATGCCCCGTATCTGTGGCCACCCCTGCCCCATACCTGCCCACAATACAAAAGTATGATACTAAGGAAATTATGTATTAATTCTACTTTTAATGCAAATGAAAACAGAACAGTAGAGACAAAATAAATCAATGAAAAAATGCTAATGAATTCACACTCACAAAAGAAGCTGAAATGGTTTGGACTTTCCAAACAGGGGTCATGACTACTGACACTAATACAGGTGAAACTAGTAAACAAGGGGTAATGGAGGTTGCACACTTTAAACAGCACAGGTCAACTGATAACTGTGAAGAACATCGAATTGCAACGCGGGTCTCATGCTGCTCAGCTGTCGGGAGGCTTGAAAAATATAACTGCAGTGCTCTTAAGCGCAAAATAAATACCTTATAAGCCAAAGTAGGGGTATTAAACGAAAATCAAAGAAAGTTGAAGCCGAGTTCTCGTAACCCAAATGAGTATATTTCAGGGGATGATGGTATAAGAACACACCACCTCTTGGGCCTTGGACTTTAAACTTTTAATTCCAAACTCCTGAGTCTTACAGACTACAGTATATTTGAGTTGGCATTTCTAGCTCTGATCACTACTCTTCTTCCTGAAACAGCTGTATTCATACAAGGCTTGGGGATGTTTTTAGAGGTAACAGGATGGCATGAATAAAAACACGGCCTTGGGACTTATTTTTCTCATAGCCACGTCCCTTGGGGGAAAACAATTTCCTTTGACAGGGAAATGTCTCCGATATTTTCATGCTGTGAACCGCGGCTCGATTATAGTCCAGCTGGGCACTGACAGTGTCCGTTAATGTCTTTTTATTCATTAATAAAGTGCTGAAAGTTGCGGAGAAGCTTGCAATAGTGACTCTGGCGCTGTTTGTTACCTGCTGTTTGCCATTGGAGCTCGGAAGCTCTTCCGTTACATGCGTCTCAGGTGGAAAGAATTCAGACTCTCAATTTAACACAGTGGTCTTACAAAGGAAATGCGCTCTTCAAAAACATCTGCAGATAAACACACATGAATGGATGATACTTATGCATCATTTTATGTGTATGTGAAAACTCACAGTAAAATGTCTGGAATGGCGGTATGGGCAGCAGGTGGACAAGGACACAGGTCTGAATTCCATCTCCTGCTGTTGTACCCTTAACCAAGCTATTTACCCTGAACCAATGCAGTAAAAATTCCCCTGTTGTATTACGGTAAACGAGTAAACTTTGGAGGAAACTGTTAAGAGAAACGTATAACAGAACCAGGGCACTTGCATGTTTTGAATGATTGAGATGGTACACTATGGATTTACACCAGGCCTTACCCTGATCTACACCCTAACGTGAGCTCCCTTACTCTGTTTGTGGCAGCAGCTCCCTTCTTTTAGAGTATGAAGGCACCAGCTGCAATTTTGTACCTTAAATGCCACCACATCACATCTAATGGACAAACAGGTGATTCTGGCTCAGGGTGTTTCAGGGGAGGAGGTTCAGAGGAAACAGAGACACTATTTATAGATGGAGAGTAATGTTTGAAGAAAAACAGTGACAGATATTGGAGGAAAATGAAGCATTTTGTCAGTGAGTCAATGAGCTCCTTACCTCCTAGAAATGCACCGGTGTTTGCATGGAGGCAGGCAGGACACAAGAACCTGAGCTGACACCCAGGAGGTAGCAGTTAAGGATGCAAACGTTCACTTGACAATTTTCTTCAGAGCAACTTAATATTAAGCTACTTACACTGATTTACACGTTTATACAGCTGGGTAACATTTACTGCATTAACTCAGAATGAGTACCTAGGGTCACCTAGGGTGCTGCAGCAGGTGGGATTCAAGCCAGGACCTTCAAGCCTAAAGACAGCAGCTTTAACCACTATGCCACCTGCTGTCACTGTAACTTGTCACCTGAATTAAGGTTGCCAGTTTAAACCCCTTTCTTTTTCACTCTCCCCTGCCGACTCTAGTATCTTGAGCAAGATACATACCTTAACTTACGCCAGTAAAAATACCCAGTTATATAACTACATTGCCGTAAGTTGCTTTGGAAAAAAGGCTTGGCTAAGGATGAAATAATAATAATGAAAACATGGTTCTGGTCCATTTCTGATCATAAAGCCGTATCTGCTGTCGCGTACACTGTTTGTTTACATACGATGCAAACAGGCAGAGACACAAGGGACAAGAAGGAGCCCAGTGGTGCCACGTCAGATACAGTTCCTGACCACAAAGCCGATACGATAACTACAGTAGACAAGGAAGCCGGGGGGATGTCATCAAATCTGAACACAGGCAGCCCTCGAGTGTCCCGGTGAAAAGGGCACTCAAATAAGGTCCTCAGGAGAGAACGAGCAAAGAAATCCCATTCCCTGTTGTACAGATTGTGTCTGTTTCGGTGGTTACACTGACCACGGGGCACCAGGGCAGGACACCAGCTACTTTGAGTGGCCAGGTTATTGGGGGTCTGCCATGGGATCACATATCTGCCTCTGACTTACCAAAATTATTATATTCACCTGACAGTTTTCTGCAAGCTGACTTACAGTGTGAGGTTTGTTCAATGACCAATGTATAGTGATTCGGCACAATAATAACTTTGATAAAGGTACAGTTGGACGTGTACTTTTTTCCATTTAAAAAAAGTTTAACAATAACACAATGATGTACTATAGCAGCTAGAGGTATCATAGAGGTTAGAGGTGCTGTATTACACTTGAAACGACTGAGATTCAAACCCCTCATTCTGCTTTAATGTCTTTAAGTGAGGCACTCCAGAAAAAGTTAATCTATCGTACAAAAGGGTGAATCAGTGTATATAATGCTGGAAATACCTTAGAAGATATAAATAAATGGTCGGAACTGTTTCAATATTCCGCTATCCTGTTGAGGTCTGGTCATGCATGGATGGACTGTAAATAAACAACATCCATATATGCAAGCGTAAATAAACAACAACCAAAAAGGAATAAATTAATTCTATTGCATTACGGGTAATGTGGCCACTAGTGAAATCGAGAGCAGAGAGGACATTAAGAACACAGCATCATAGTGACAGGTCTGCTGGAGAAGCCAACGGGCACCGCCTTCGGAAACGGTCTGTGGTCTGACACGCAGCAAGGGCTTGGATACTGCGCAAGGAGGCTAAACCATTCAGAGTTGTAAAGAATTAGTGTCCCTGGGTTTGCTCAGCTTTAGTCGGCTTTGCCGAACACGGTGACTAATGCTGGCCGCTTCCCCGGGATTCTGGAGGTGTCAGACTTTCACTTAGCAGTGGGCCCCACTATATGAGTCACCGCAAAGGAGACTTTGCAGCCAATGGGATGTGAACAGACTGCAGTTTCAAAGTTTTTTTTTTTTTTTTTTTTTTTTTTTTTGTGGGACGCTTTCTGATTTATTCCACCCAGGAGTGTTGTCTTCCTCACCTTGACACGCCGACCACAGAAAACAGCACAGAGATCAGGTTAAATAAATAGGGAAGCTGATTTGATTTTAGCAGCTGGGCGAGACCCTCGCTGACAGGTGCACCACACCTCTTTTTTAATAACCGAATACCTGCTAGGTACGCCCTCTGTTGCATAAATCAGAAATTCTATCGAGTGCCAACCGCACACCCTCCCTGCGGGGCAGGTTCAGACGCCCTTATCTCATCGTTCACATCCTGCAACTTGCTCCCTCAGATTAATGGTGCCACCAACATCGGCAGTTGCCATTTGTGCTGTTTCGACAGTTTTATCACCAAGATCATGACAGTCGCTCCTGCCAAGATTACCGGCACACCATACAGGTGCTGATATCCACACTAAGGTAAAATGCTAAAAAGACATGAATACTGCAGCTATAGGCCATGTACCCCTGGTAGAGGATTTGGGCCAAAGGGAATCAGGGTAAATTAGGTTCATTTCATAACAGAAGAAGAGCTTTAGACATTACTGTTTCTGCCAGCAAATGGTGCCTGTAAAACTAAGACCGGAAGCAAAAAAACCATCAGGACAGATGGCCCACTGCAAGTGTCAGGAGATCTGAAGCAGCTCTGAAAGAGATGGGTTTTGAGACTCTGCTGGAATGAGTGATTCAGCATCTCTGAGGGACAGAGGGAGTCTGATTCACCATTCTAGAGTAAAAACAAAGAATCTACCGACTGATTTTAGACCACCAAAGTGTCCAGTTGTCGCTAATGGCATCGCATTTGACATTCACTAGCTTAAATATTTTAAAATATTTTTCGAAAATGACTGACACAAGTCAAGTGTTAAGTTTTTATAGCAGTTGAGAAGCAGTACATTCCATTTCTCATATTTCAATTTTTGGGCTTTTAAAAAAACAGCTCACAGCAACATAGAATAAGCACTGCATCAGTAAAAAAACAGAACAAAGTTAATTCCCAACCTATCCAGACACAAATGGTGGCATTAAAATTTGTTTTCGTCAAGTGCACTTTAGCTCAAGTTGGCTCTTAACCGCATATACAGATTTTCTCCAGGCATTCTTTTCTTCACTTGTGTGCTTAATATTGAAAGGGCTGTAACTATCATCACTGTGTCCATCCATCTGGTTGCTGCTTGTCCTTTTATTCCTTGTCCTACAACTTCTGCAAACATCACCCTCATTCTGACAGAATCCAATCTTCCACAGATGTGTCCAAATGGGATAGATACTAAAAAGTTGTGTACACATACTTTAAGCCTACCACTAAATCCTTGTCTCAAACAGCGTTGTTCAAAGCCAACAAGACCTGTATGTTTGCAAATAATCCCTTGTCACCAAAAACCCTGAAAAAATGCATGTGTTTATGAAACTTATCCAGCTGATATGAGTAATCTTGCTGTGTCAGGCACCTCCAGATGCAAGTGTGGCTCTGGGTATGACAGTTTGGAGGCTTGTGGAATCCTTTACGGAAAGAGGTTTATGACTCCTGGTTCTTTGAAAAATTGTTTTAAAATGGCCTGTTGTTCAAAACTGTTCAGATTCAGACTTTTAGGACTTTTAGCACCCCATAACAAGCCATTCTTGCTAACAGAATGCCAACCTTTCCACACAGATGATAGTTTGATGTTTTCATGTAAATTGCAGTCTCAATATTCTTATTAATACACCGACAGGCCTTTATTTTAGAGACTTGCTATTCAAAGCCGAGTTTAATCCCTAAAAATACATAATTAGCAACACAAAACATGGAGTAAATTCAACCCATACTAAAAAGTTTTGCCCATAGGCAAATTTTGTTCAGGCACAACAACTCAAGCAAATAATTTTTTCTCACTTATTGTGTTTGGACTTACAGATTGCATACTATTGTAACTTCATTTTGCTAAGTTTACAATGTTTTAATATAAACCTTTGGTTGTTTTTTTTTTAAAAAAACTGAAATGGAAATAATAAATGAAAATCAAACTCAAAATACTAGCAAGTACATACAGGTGAACATCAATATGTGCAGCTTTAATATATGCAATTTCACTAGAACACAGCTAAAATTTAAACACCATCTCCTGGTTTGAGCAATACTCGCCCCCACTATAATGTAGTACCAGAAATCCATGTGCCAAGAAATCCAGAAATTCAAAGTTCCCATGTGCTGCAAGTAGCTTGTTCATGTACCACACTGCCTTGGGACATAAAGTAATACTGCGCAGTACTGCAGCCTGCATGGGGCACACTTTGCTAATGTCCTTGCAGTCTTGTGTTGTATGTTCGCTTTGCTTCTAAGTGTTTGTGCAGCATCTTCATTTTAATCTCATAAATAAATTGCAATTTAGGAAAATGGGGCTAAAAACACAAAAAATCTGTGAAAAAATTGAACATAAATAAGGTAATAAGACTAAAAAAGTGCACAGAATACAAGATGGAAGGTAATTAAAAAAAGAAGAGAGACACTCATGATAACTCAGTGTTTGTGTTGTGTTGCTCGGTGCCCCTGTGTGTGCTATGTGGCGTGGTGCTGCGTGTGCTACAAGGTGTTTAGCAGAGTTTTAGTGACATTTGGGAAAGTTGGTTAGGGGTTTTCAGATTGACTGGAAATGCATTATTACTTCTTCCCTTTTAAAATAATATAAAGTGAGTTCCTGGTATACACCCTGGTTTAAATTTGTGCAGCATTTTTACTGTTTACCTGTATGTATATAATTTGGCAGTACATACACCAAAGCAGGTTCCTCAAACTGAATCATTTCCACTGACCCCAGATCACAGACAGACCCATCGGCTTTTTAAGAGAATCCCAATAAAGTTTTATCACGGCTGCACAGTTTGCTGCACTTCAGACCTTTGCTGTCTACTGTGAAGAGAAAACATCTTTAACTCTTCATGCAGATCCATTAGCCAGACAGGTTTTTACCATGTCAGTTCCACATCATTTACTGCAAAATATAAGACAGCGAAAGAAGATGTGTCTGTGAAGCAGTCAAGTGATCGATGACCCCTGATGTATACGGATGGACAAACCTGCCCCCATCTATGCTTACTCCCATGGGAGGTCAAGAAATCATGTTTGATTTGTGAACAAAGATGGAAACAACCATACCGCACTTCAACTGCCTCACATCTCCATCCTGTCCTGTGGATCATGTATGCACAAGCAGAACTTTCCAGACATGCCGACCCACTGGCCTCCAAAAGGTGACGTAGGATCATCGGGCCTTGGGAAAACAATGAATTCCACAACATCCAATGCACATTGAAAAACTTTTGTTGGTTACACGCTGTTGTGCAGCTTGATGCCCACAAGGCACAAGTGGTTGCTCACAGCTCTCTTCTCGTATAATCGAGTCCGAACATCAGTAAAATCATTTTATTGACATTTTAAAGGTAGGTTCAATGAGTTTAGTGCATGTAACATACTCCAGAGGAGTCTCCGTCTGCACCGCCTGGCTGAAAACATGGACTGGTTCGCGAGATGTAAATTGCGGCACAAATCAGTCTGTAACAAGTCTGTATCTGTCAGTGGTCACACCTGAGCGTGGAGCCATTGCTGAAGCAGCAGTGATGCTGAGAAGTCATAGAGGACAATCTACAACTTTTAACTTCTACACTCCTCCTGAGATCTCTCCAGACTTCAGCCTATCTGCTGTCAGAACAATAAAGCACCAGAAACAATCTGCCTGTTTGCCAAAAGCCAGAAGGAGCTTGGCTGAGATGCTGCTTTTACTATAAACCCCAGAGAGCTGCCGATGTCTCTCATCAGGCCTGAAGAAACATAGAGCTACAGCTGCTGGCACACCTTCTCAACTTCTCTACAGTTCATAAAGAGCACAGGTACTATAATGAGCTGAGCTGCCTCTCAGGAGAAAGGACAAAACAGCCTGGTGATGAAATACAAACAAGAATTAAGATGCAAAAATCACGGCTTTTGAACAAGTAGCGTGTTGACAGGAAACAAAATTAAACTGCAGCTTGATCAAAGGAAGATAACCAAGGATGTAGTTTTATTAATATCTAATGAAGTACTGTTCAATATGTTATCTGATGATATTTCTTCTGTCCAGATTTATAGCCTAGCTGTTAAAGCATATAGAGCCACCAGTTATGATATAGCAGTTTAATGTGAAGAAGCACCCTGTGAGAGACAGTTTCGTCCTAGTGATTAAAGCCTTTCAGGAGTCAGACCCAGGTGCTATAAATATGCGATCGTGACGCTGCTCCATCAGCCCAACACGGGGGGTGGCTCCAGTGCCGGTGACAGACGGCTGTACAGGAGGGGACTCACCATGCCTGAGACTTCCTCCTGGGCATGCTCTGCCGCAGCCACTTGGAGTGTGGAGTCAGGTGGTAGATGAGCTGCCGGCAGATCTTGTCGGATGACTTGAGGGTGTCGGCGTCCTGCAACGAAGCCTGCAGTGAGACCCCTCGCACTTCCGTCTCTTGCTCGACCACCTCCAACAGCACGAAACAAAAGTTGCTACTAGAATAGAACCACCAATTGCCATGTATAAGTGCCACGCAGCCAGGGTTCTACTGAAAGCAACAGCTGTTCTTGTTTTGTTTCAGCCAGTGGTACTACAACACATCCCCGTGACCTCACTGGGCTCTCGACGTTTCCACTCAGCTGTTGTTTCCTCTACATCTGTGAGGTCGAGGTGATTTGTTCTTGTCCAGACCTCTGACTTTATCCCTCAAGTCTAAAAAAAATGAGGGTGGCTTTAATATTATTAAGAGAACTGGGCCCTTGTCTTCCCCTTCTTCTCCACTGCCCAGAACTACACGTGGAGAAGAAAAGCAGCTGAAAGGGGTTATGAATCTGCACAAGAGGAGCTCAAAATGAGGTCAGGTTTACATAACTGCTCGTACGAATAAAACTAGCTACCTGCATGCTTAACTATTCAAACCATTCTCTTGCCAGCCCGAGCCATTTCCATCTCCCAGGTGTTCATGATAATATCTCTTTGCTCGTTTCATATCATTGTAAAGCAACCACACGGTCAGTTATCCTCCATTCCCTGTCCATCTCACCAGCTGTGCACATGGTGCGCTTCGATGTGCTCAGCCGAACCCATATGCAAAGATATAATGCCGTTCAATATTGACACCTAACTGATGTGGGATAAACAAAGGCCAGACTAAACCATAATGCAGGCTAAAAGACAAGGATGGCGATCCAAGTGCTTCAGCATCTGAATTTAATCTTCTGACGGTTGTTCAAAAATGAGGCTCACACTGAATTTTAAATGACTTTTGGAAAAAAGGAAAGAAATCGGCCTCTAATGTAATGGTCTCCAGCAGGCAGGATGGGGAAGGAAACAAAAGCAACAGACAACAGCTTGACAAACATCCCTTGCGGCTTCCCCCATATCTCCCATTGTGAGGGATGGCCTTTATCGGGCCTCCTGGGCAATTTCATCAGGCAACTCCGCAGATGAGGAGCAAATATGCTAATACGCAGCCTTTGTGCCGCCCGACCGCCTTGTTCGCCTCAGTGCAAGGCATTGCGGGATGGCGGAAGGTGAGGCAGATTCGTTGCCGGTGGCCCACATCCCTGCCTCCTGCAGCCCTCCTTGGCCTTACGTCTGTCCCCGGTGGAAGAAGCAACAATTCTTTACGCGGCTAATAATTAGGCAAGTGGGACGACAGCCCGCACCACACTGGAGTGCCTCAGCATGTCAGGATGAACTCAGCTGGAGAGCTCGAAGAAATAAATTCTGCAGATCAAAATGGAGGTTCTTCTGCTGCTTAAATGAACCTGAACAAAAGAAAACCATCTGGAATAAGGCAAAAATATTTTATTTTAAAAATTCCCTCAAAGGTTTTGCCGAAAAATGGATCACTTGCTGAATTTTGAGGAGCAATTCGCTTTGGGAGCGAAATGCATTTAGTTCAGAGGTCCTTTGCATGTTGTGTGACTTCCCATCAATACCATGGGGTAAGCCGTGACACATGGGATGGACATTAACTCACGCAACTATCACAGAAAATCACCCGACAGACCAAAATCTGCTGCCGTACAGCATGTCCATGCATCCACTTTGTAGGACGTCTTGCAACTAACAGTGTACATCTGCCACCTAAGCAGTGGACACAGAGGCAACGCAAAGAAAAGGTCAGCATTCATACATGGTACTTCTTGCCTTGCAGCAAGTTCTTCTATCGATTTACCTACCAAAATCTTTCTCATACAGATAAAACATCAGGAAAACCACTGTTAAGATGCCCCTTCATTTAATAAAGCTTGGTTCAGGCAAAGTCAAAATTTGATTTGAATTATTTTTGAAGCAAAGAGCAACGAGAGCAAAAATATGGTTTCAAAGCTGCACTGACTGAACTTGAGCATGAGGTATCCAGAAAAGATCTGAATGATCTACCAATGTGTAATAATGCATGTATATTTCTGACATCCCTAAGATGACTTTCAACCCTGTGGAATACCACTCACCTTTTTGGGGCACTGCATATCCCGTGCCAGGCTGAGGAGCAGCTCATGGGAGATTGGGTCCACTAGGTTCAAGAAAGCTGCATTCTTGTAAAGAATGTCATTGAGGGAGGTACCTTCTAATCCCAGGTCCTGCAAGACAAAAGGTTTAGTGAAACATACTGTATACTGCATTTCAGCAAATTTACTCTCAATTTTTTCATTTAAAATAAAAAGAAGTTTAAAAGTAAAAGCTGTATTTCAGTGAACAGATTTTCAGCAGGATCCAAATGGCCTAGAGGTACATAACCAGTACTGAACCTACAGATCCATAACTGGTAGTGTTCCATTGTGCCCAGAGGGGATTTCAGACAGCCGGTGTGTCTTAAATAACCAGAAGGCTCGATAGGCCATAGCACACACTCTGGCATAAAGTTTTCGTTGAAATAAAGGTGCCGCATCGTAGAAGACCCTGGTGTTTTTAACATGGTGCTCAGTGGAGAGGGTCACTCTTAGGACACTGCATGATTCATACACTGAGCCAAACTCCAGCCTTTCTACACCTTTTGAATATTGGCAAAAATCACAGGAGCCAACTTGCATATGAATGCCAAGGCAAGCTAGTAAATATTCAGATGTTAGACAGACTCCAAGGCTATGGCCTTTGACCCCACGATGCCTTAACATCCTGACACTTGAACTCATGTACAAACCAGGACATTCAAGGCCAGAAAGACAGGGGCAGTCAGTCAGTTCCCAACTAGTGATCTACTGGCCACTTTTAATATATTCTTTAAGAATGGGTTGACCAGTTTGGCAAACTCATCCTATACAATGATCTTATAATCCAGAATCTTTCACCTTAAATTATGAAAGACCTCCATGTTCCAACTACTACTTATCTCTACATCAAGATAGAAAAAAACACCAAAATTTTGCTTTAAAATCACTTCTGCGTTCATATGTTGATGTATTCAAGACCTTCTGGAGGGTAAATTATTCATAGCAGCTTATGCAAAAACCTGAAAGAGGCCAGTGTGGACCTGAGTACTGTGTCTTGCAGCACCCCATGGGTCCATGGACAATAGAAGGGCCCTTGGAGATGAGGATGTAGGGGCCTTGGGAGCTGTCCTGTGGCTGTGGAAGTGGTTCATAGGGTCAAACGTTAGCAGAACAGTAGAGCAGAACAGACTAAAGCTGGTGCAACTCAATGTTTGCCATTTTTTTTCCTTTTAATACACAAGCCATAATTTTCTCCAGAGAGCACTTATGGAATATTGTGGTGCCAGAATAATTTCTGCAACACTCCAGTTATGGAGATCAAAAGGGGATTTGCTAAATAATTCACTGTTTGCAGTTTAGTGCTTCTAACTTGAGCAGTGTTTCTCAGCTCTGTCCATTTGATACAGAGATTGAGCGGCTGGTTTAATGTCATCTGCAAATGGGTGCTACTGACAATGCATGTGTGAAAAAAACAAGTCCTAAGTGTTTCTCTGGACACTTCCTTGGGGGCTCAGTCCTGGGAATTCTGAGTCCCCTGAAAAAATATGGTCCTGGGTCCCCCTTTAAACAAAATAAAATTTATTCACTTGACTCTTGACAGCCGTGCCACTGTTGATTCTGTTCCTCTTATCACATCCGGTAAAAAAATCCCTGACACCCCCCTCCCCCCCCAAAAAAAACTCCTTATTAGCAATGGATTATGACAGAAGAAAATAGTAACGCACCAGCTGTATAGATAATTCATTCCCACCACAAAATTGAGGCTAGGGGCTTTGCTCTTCGAAGACAGACTGGGAGGAATAAAGAAAAAAAACGTAATCAAAACTGAAGTCAGAAACATCGATCTGCCTTTGAGGCCAAGTAAAAATTAACAGACGAACAAATGGTCTAATTTTTCCTGGAAAGGAAGACTATTTGGAACATGAGTGTATCATTTGTTTTCTTTTTTCTCATTTTTGAAAGAGAGCAAATGCACAGCAGGGTATCCGCATCTAAACCGAATTTGCTGTACCACATCCCCGCTGAAATTAAGTCGCAGTGCTGCAGGGAGATGCGCTGTGTAAAGTGACATGAAAAGAGAGATGGGAATTATGAGACTGGAGGTGAGACATGGGTTGGAACAGACTCACAGTAATGGCCAGACTGAGCAGGATGTCAGGGTTCATACATTAATGCTTCCCATCTAACTAAAATAGACAAGTGGTGATCCTTTGACAGATGCAAAATATTGAGTTCAATTAAATTTATTTTTACAGAGCACTCTTCTAAGTAGAGTGACAGAGCGCTGAACAATAGATGTAAAGACAGTTACACAAAAAAGACAATATATAGCTGATTTGGAGAGGTAAACCAGGTGGTAACGGAGGAAGTGGAAACAAAAAAGTAAACCATAGTTAATGGTAGAAAAAACCTCTAAGGGTTCAAGAGCTAGTAGCAGCCCCCCCCGAGGTATTTTAAGGTAGTAACAAAGGATGTGCGTGTGTGTGTGTGTGTGTGTGTGTGTGTGTGGCTTTCCTCCAATTTCTTATTGGTTGTGCCATTTCTGTGGACATAAACAATGAGTCTGGCCTTGTGGTCCAGTCAGGTGGACATAAACTTGCCTGTTTATGTCATCCAGATCTACCAAAAATGTTCTTTCTAGAAGCAACCATATGTCTGATTCTGGTGCTTGAATGAAGGGCAGCGTCACCATCCTGTCAGTCCAGCACAGGTTCAACGACTTGTACTAGAGATGCGCAAACACATTACCATTGAGCGCATCCATCAGTGTTCCACCACAGAGACGAAGCAGCAGCTTCGGTGAACTTCGCTGCACTCCCACACTCACCATTAATCCTCAGCGTTCTCTCGAGATGTCCACGGGTAGCCCCTCCCCACCGGACCATAATGCACGCATCTAATTCTTTGTTTGCTGATAACGTAAAGTCGAGACTAACATAATAAAGCTGGAAGAGTTCACACAAAGCACCCAGGTCCTGGCAGCCTGCTAGAAGTCTGCCACGCCCCAGGGGCCTTCTGGGTAATTTCCTCCTGTTGATTAAGGAGGTGCTGCACTCCTCTCTGTCAAGCCCTCCATGTAATTAACTCTAAATAAATTAAAAAATAAATATAAGCAGCAGCCGCCCGAGTTACAGGCTGTCTGCAGTGGGCTGGCAAATAAAGCCCAGGCCAGCGCTGCCACGTCCTTGGTAAGAGAGCCGCGTCACAGTGCATGAGAATCGCCGCCGAGACACCTTGGCCTCCAGTGACGTGACAGGCTGTAGCAAACATGGCGAGCATCCCCACAATGGCGAGCCCTCATTAGGCGGCTTGGCGCTACGAGGGCTATTTGAGTGGCTCGATGAATAATTGTCATGCTGTCGCTCAAAATGCCCATTTCCAGCTTCAGAGCATCCCGACCGAGCCACTAAAAGCAGATGTCCTTAATTTCGGGACAGATCAGACCTTCTCTGCGAATACATAATGGCGGAGATATGTTTTTCCTCATATCTCATTGTAGTTATCTGATATCACATTGCAAATCTAACCATGCAAATGGGCCCACATACAAACACACCCAAGCATACATCTGCTTATGTCTAAAAGCCATTACAGACCCCTGCCGGACATGCGTTTCATTAATTAACTTTTAAATTTTGTGGCTGAGTTAAGCATGTACATCATGTTCACGTGCACCTGTTGACACAATTTGGTTGATAACAGTAAGTAATATACTATGGTGAAGTAGACACCTTTATAAATTTATTTATATATTTGAAGCGCTATATAATTTAGGAACAGAGAAATGCATTTTACTTTCAAATTGCATGTTAGGCAAGGCGAGAGGCTGAATTTGCTTTTGCTGCGTGATATTTCCTAATGGATGTCTTGCAGAATGACCTCTGCTCTGTGGACTCTTCCGTCACCATAACAATGGATTCATGCTGTCTGTCCACTACCATAATGCACTTTTCCATTTGTCTTCTGATAAAAGCATATCAGGGAGAACAGGGGTTGGAGCTATCAATCCCCACTCTGAAAGCCTGGGGTTCAAAACCCTGTTCCTGCCACAGTACCCTTGAGGTTCTTACCCTGAACTGATTTATTACAAATGACTCCATTTGGTAAATCAAGGTAAAGTCGATTGAAGAAACACATCACGTACAGTAACCGTTCACTTCCTAAAGTTCATAACCTCATCCAACAGCTGGGAGTAAAATTTTTAAACAAATCTGAAAACAAACAAATGAAAAGGGGTCAGTGCGACACAAAATCTTTAGAAAATATATCTGTGCAGTATTTAGTAACGTGTAGAATTCAGGTACCCGAACCAAACGCAATTGGATTTGTTCAGGTGGATGTAGGGTGAGGGTTAAGAGGAAATAGATTACTAACCGTAGTGACGTCTGCTTGAACCGACGAGGGATCCCTTAGTCACCTCCCACCATGCGCAGCTAATGAGCCAAACTCGGCCTGTTTCCATGAGCTCTCGCTCCTGGGACAAAGGAGCTGTAGTCCAGTCCTGGAGGCCTGAACAGCAACAGACTCGCTTTTCTCTGCTCCTGTCATACCACCGACAGGAAGTGTGTAATGGCAGACTGCCCCACTGGCAGCCATAGAAAACACACACCACAGGCACGACTATACCATCAGCTAGAATGAGGGGGCACCATTGCAGAGAGTTGGACCCTGGCTGGTGAGAAAGCAAAGTGGAAGCAAGCCTAAAGAGAGGGAGAGGTCAGGCAGGGAAACCAACTGGACAGGCTCTGCATGACTGCCGGTGGGCAGCTGAGATGTCCCCAGAGATGCATGGTGGGCAGGAGATGGAAGACGGCCTATGAAAAAAGCCATACTAATTGAGAGCAGAAAATGGACAGCAGCACCAACTATGGTTGCAAGAGGGTACTGATATTATTCCCCGTCCTGCTGCCAATGGATGAACTCTCAAGAGAGGAAAACAACGGCTGGTAATGTGCACATTAACTCAGCATCAGGGCTAACAAGGCCAAAATGCACCTTTGTGTCAGCCAAGGAACACACAGCATTTGGACTCTGTCCTGCCCCTTGGGGGGCAGAAAGGAATTTCTTAGAGCATGTAAATCAATGGAGTGCTCTGAAGCTCCAAAGCTTCAAACTCTGTCCCCACACACCCTCAGGATGGAAAGTAAGCGGCCAGACCATCACTTTCCCATCATCTCCATGGCAAGGTCTGACTGCTTTACCTTGGTCTCCCAGGGCTTCCTTTAGAGCCGCCCACGCTCTCTTACCCCAGAGGCAGAAACACACATGGGCCCCCTGAGGAGGGCACAGCAGATGGGGATTTTTCCCCCGTCTCCAACCGACGCTGCTCTGGGCAGGGACCTAGACGCCCACACACTCTGAGCCTCTGCCTGTGGAGAAGCTCCCTGCCAGGAGAACTTCCGAGCGGGTGGAGGACATGAGCCAGAATGGGCACGCACGCACACACACGCGCGCGCATACACGCACACACACTGGAGTGAGGGACATCGAGACGCGGACAGTCAGCTGATGAAAATTCTTTGGCGTTTACTCTGTATTGGACTAGCAGACCAGTGTGGTTACATAACACCCCACTACCTGTGTGAGAGGGTCCAGATACGTGATATGGATCAGCCGGCTCAACTTTCCTCTGTTTATACCGGGAGCACGTAGGCGTGTGATTGAATGTGCTGGAAAATTCTGAAACACTTAATATACGCTGTGATCAATCAGCGGAACACATTCTAATATGAATGAGGAATCAGGGAGCTCATTATGTAGAGATGATCGATAGGTGATCAATAAGCTTTTACATTTCCTTGATCAGACTGATTTTCAGGGTTTAAAGCATTGACACATGTCAGCAGTGGAGGGCTTTTCATTTAACAGCCTATTAGACAGTGGAAAAGTCACGCGGTTTCAATAATGAACATAAATGATCACTATAATTTCTCCACGTCGCACTATTACGAGAATCTGGATTTGAGTGTTTGCGGGCAATATTCGTATGTCAGGAGGTTTTCTTTTTCCTTCGACAGTTCTTTGTCTAACTTTACTGTGGGCTCTTTTGTTCTGGGGATGAATTCAGAGTGACAACCTGTGGCCCCCACTGCTCTGTCTGCTCATCTCCGGGACTCACGAGGACACTAACCTCCACTGCGGTTCAATACTGATCTGACCCCTAGGACAAGAGATGCAGCGACACTTTGGATGACCCCTACGGTGACACCTTAGGTGACACCACCGATCCCCGTGATGAGCAGCGCCCTTTAGGTCTGCACTGTGTCACCCTGTCTGATCTTGTCGTGGAGATGCGAGGTGACAGTGATGATAATGATGATGGTGATGGTAGTGCTGCTGCTGCTGCTCTCCCTACCCACCTTCCTCAGCAGTTTGAGCACGTCCACCGCCTGCTCCACCTTGCACTCGCGGAGCAGCTTCTGGATCTCTCGGATCCACGCCACCCTGCGCACGTAGGGGCTGTGCTTCGGCTTGCGCAGCATCCCGGGCAGTCTGTCGGACCGCAGCATCAGCGAGGCGAGCAGCAGGTCCCCGGTGGCGCGCCCCGCGCCTCCCTGCGCGTCCCCGGCGCCGTCGCGCGGCTCCCGTCTCCTCTTCGTGAATTTGGAGTCGCCGTCCAGACTGCTCTGCCTGCTCAGCCGGGAGCCCATCCTCAGCCGGGCGTGCGGCTGCGGCCAAAGCAAGACAGTAAACAAAATGACAGGAGCGCAGCGTCGTGGAGAATCCGCCGATCTGACCCCTTTAAACTTGAGGAAAGCACCCGCGTCCTGGCTCTGCCAAGCGCGCCTTTTTGCCTCTCTCTTTTTATTATTATTATTTTTTTTAATCCGCCAAACCTTCGTATTTATATTGGTACGGAGGCGCGCGTCGGGATGGCGAAGCAACAATGTGTCCGTCGTCCGTGTGCACGCGGGTCGCCGTGACCGCGCCGAGCTCGCGCCGCCGCCGCTGCTTTCCAGCCGTCCGCGCGGCGCTGTTTGTGTCTCCGCTCCTGCTCCGTATCACGTGACGCGTCGAGCGGACGCTGTCCAATCAGCACCAGCCGAGCTCGCGCGACTGTTTATACTGGCGGGCCCGGCGCGTGGCCTGAACTGCGGGAGGGCTGCCCCCCCCCCCGCATAAATATTGTATTTGTGCAGGCAGTTGACGTGGGATATACAGTGTAGAGTGTAAAATGTAGAGTGTAAAGTGTAGAGATTAGGTTGTCAAGAGTCAAGAGAATTTTTATTTGTCAGCCCGTCCGTATACAGGTATATGTAAGGGTCGAAATGTTTCCCCGGGGGGGGGGTGCAAAAGGAACAACGCAAATACGCGCAATAAACGAATAATAAATATCGGTGCAGTATTGTCCAGGTCAACAAAGACTGAGAGTGACCGTGCAGTCATTGGTATAGTTGGGGGAGGAAGTGGTTGGGCCCTAGGCAGCAGGCTAATTCCCGGTGGTGGGGGGAGCGTGGATGCGTTTAAGACAGCCTGAGGAACGAAGCTGTTGCGGAGCCTGGTGGTTTTTGCCCGGATGCTCCGGTATCTTCTACTGGATGGCGAGAGGGTGAACGGGGCATGGGAGGGGTGGTCCGGGTCAGCAGCGATGGTTGTGGCTCTATGGGTGCAGTGTTTTTCGTAGAGTTTTTCAATGGGTGGGAGAGGACCACCGATGATCCTCTTGGCTGTCTTCACCAGGCGCTGTAGGGTCTTGCGGTCGGCGACGTTGCAGTTCCCAAAGCAGCTGCAGAGGACGCTTTCTATAGTTCCTCTATAGAAGGTGGTGAGGATGGAAGGAGGCAGGTTGTGGAAAATAGAGTATAGAATGTAGGATGTCGAGTGTGAAGAATAGAGTGTGCAGTGCAGGGTGTTAAGTTGAATGTAGAGTGTCAAGTGCATAGTATAGCGTGTGGAGTGTAGAGTATGAAGGGCAAAGTGTTGTATGTAGTGTCAAGTGTTCAGTGTCCAGGCACTAAGTGAGGTGTGAAACAGCTGTCCAGTGGAATCTTTGGGGGTGGCTGGACTTGATGGGGTGACAAGTGTCCCTCTCCTGGTCTTATGGGTTTTGCAGGGGCCTGAAAAGATCCAGGTCCCAGGTGGTGCGGAAAGGAAGCCCTACTTAAACTTCTGCTGGAGCTGCTTCCACCCCTTTAGAAGAAGCCAGTGAAAAGCTGAGGGATTTAGCAGCCATGCAAGAAACTACCCAGAAGTTGGACGGTTGGCTAGCAGTAGTGGACAAGTCAGGACCTCCAGGTCAGTTTTAAAGCATGTGGTACAGTCCTAATTTTAAGTTCAGCTCTTCAGACCAAACACCATGTGCTGCTCCATCCCATTCCACCCCAACATTAAAAACAAGGGAAACATGGCATGGATTCTTATGGAACTGGGCCAGCAATACAGAGACTCCTTTAACGGTCCTGTTTCCAGAGTCACCTCCACGGGTTTCCAGAACTCACCTTTAGACAGAGTTTCATCCAACGGCTCTAGTTCTAATTACGGGGCATTTCTTTACATTTACGGGGACCGAATTAGGATTCTGCAAACCTCTGGAAAGCCACAGCATGTGACCCAAGCTGCCGAACGCCCTTCTTCCCAGTTATGGTTTGGTTTGTGCTGCGAGAAGCTCTGAACCTCCATCACCCCCTGTTTGCTCACTTCACCTGCTAACATGCAGGCCCCCATCTCGTTTGCTGAGTTTGAAGTCACTGCTTTCTTTCATCTTCACTGCTCTGCTTTGTTTGTTGCACTAAAAGTTGAATTAATACATAGTAAACATTGAGTTTGTATTAAGTATACACGTTGAATACGTTTGGGTGTTAAGTGTGCACTACAAAGAAGAGCTTAAGCTGTGTTATGATACCATTGTGAACTGCTGAAGCAATTTTGTCCACTTTGTTGAGCTTT
This sequence comes from Heterotis niloticus, assembly GCA_018136845.1. NCBI lineage: Eukaryota > Metazoa > Chordata > Actinopteri > Osteoglossiformes > Osteoglossidae > Heterotis > Heterotis niloticus. The sequence goes on along the minus strand of CM030890.1, from coordinate 15,496,598 downwards.
GGTGATATATTAGTATAAATGGGTGGCAATTTTGGGGCTCATGAAGGAATACGAGTTTTACCTTTGAAATTAACGGCAGTTACGTCTTCAATTTATGACAGTTCATCTTACAAAGGGTTTTTCAGGAATGAATTGTCTGCAGGAGGCAGGGGAAGCATTAGAGCTGCACAAGTGGTAAGTGGGATGAATTCGGAATGCTCTTCCTTGATCCACATTATGTATGTCATGCAATGGGGCCTTGGTAAGTGCTTTTAAAGAGCCTCTAAGAGATACGGTACTGAGGTTAGAGTCGTTCCGCACAGGTGAAGGTGTTTGTAGTGAAGTAAATAATAAGTCTGTCTGGTGTAGCCTTCGGTAATGAATGATAGCGAGTGTGTGTTAGACAAACCCACTGGCTTGCACCAGGTTTGAGAAGCATCTGGACTGGCAGTTAAAGTAAAGGTGCTTTTTCATCTGTTTCTTTTTTAATTTTTTTAAAGACATTATGAGACTCAATCTGGTTCACATAACAGGAGTTTAGTGTAGTTTTTGTGTGTGTGTGTGTGTGTGTGTGTGTGTGTGTGTGTGTGTGTGTGTGCAGGTTTCTAATAAGCAGCCAAACTTTGCCACCGGATGAACTGTTAATTAGGAAGACATGGGAATCGCATTATTTTTCTCTGTTTGTACCCAGATCTGTTGGTGCCCAGGTGAGATTTTGGAGAATGCCAAGAGTCTCCTCTCTCTCTCTCTCTCTCTCTCTCTCTCCCTCTCTCTCTTTCTCTCACACACACACACACACACACACACACACACGCACACACTCTTATTCCATTTCCACCTGTAATCCACGAATTAAGACTTTTTCATTTAGTAATGGTGCAAATGGAAGTACTATTTTGTAATGAGAGTGCAGTGATGCAGAGTGGAGCAGTGATTTGGAGGAACGGAAGAAGTGTAATGGATGCAAGATGAGGTTTAATGCAGTTGGCTGCAACTAAAATGAGCACCTGTGAGCTGAGTCAGTGTGTAACTCCCATCTCTCCCATTTCTCATCCTGTGGCAAAGAAAAACACACCCTAGGCAGACTAAAGTGTGATATGGGAAGGAATGAGTATTGAGGGAATTTGGGATGTAAACAGCATCTCCTGCTAACTAAAACCAATATCACAATGTCAGGTTTTATTATATTTGTCATGAGACATATATATTGCGCAGAGCATATTAAACTGGGTGAGAGAAAGTTGTGAAAACAGAAGAATGTGTGACTTCTCAGTAGGAGGATCTTCAAGGGCATCTGTTATAGGGTGAAAACTCAACTCTTTAAAACCGTTGGACCCTTGAATGGTCAGTGACTTTGATAATCATGGAATTAGGGGCTAAGGTTGAGGTCCGCCTGATGTGTGTTTGACCTGTCTGTTCACACTACTTGAATGTAGAAGCTGACATGATGGCAGTAATTCAGTAAAATAACATTTTAATGGAATAGTAATTATACCCCATATTCAAATTAACTAGCGTTGGGAACTGTTCATGCAAAACAAAAAATAGACAAAGTCATTCATAAGTGTTATGGTTCACACTGGAGACTTTTAAGGGCACCGTGGGAATTCAGGATAACAGAAAATTGGTGAAATAGAACCAGAATTCTCATTAGCAGCACAAATGATGAGACTCTCGCAGTACTGATAGACCTGGCCCTTTCAGCACTAAGGACTCAAGTGGAAGTGTGATTTGAGACTCTTTGGAGAGTATTTGGGTGTAATGAGACATTCCAAAAATCTGGAGTGAACAATGAGTTTAAGTCTCATTTCCTTTTAGTAATCTCATTTTCCTCTTAACTAGTTTTGTAGACTCTTCAGTGGAACTTAGAAGTCAACAGGTCTACCTGGTTCAGATCAGAGTTACTGTAAATCCAGCCTGTGGACAACCTGCAACATTCTGGTCTGTTCTTCTAGCCTCCACCACCAGCTGATACACAATACTGTGTTTTGGGGTGTGTTTGACATTCCAAATAGTTTTTCTGTATTTCCCCTTGACATCTCGCTTCATTGGCTTTCTGTAGTTCCCTGTATGAAGTTCAACGTTATGTTCGCAGCCTGCAAGACAGTCAAAGGGTCTGCACCCTGATACTTACAGGACCTGAGTACTCTGTAGACTCCAGCAAGAGCACTATGTTCCTTCCCCTCTGGGCCCTTGGTGGTTCCACATAAGTTGTCCAAAATCAATAGTCAATTGCTTAGTTTTGCACCTAAAGTGGAATGAGTTTGCTGTGACCCTCAGAGCTGCTGAATCCCTCCTAGTCTTCAAGAAATGTCTCAAACCCATTCCTCTCCTGACAGCTACATAACTGAATCCAACACCATCTTCTATAATTATGTATGTATTTGCTGTTTGAATGTCTCTTGTATAGGCACCTGTTTGCGGGATGTGAACCAGCAGCCTGGTGGTACCAGACAAGCTGTGCTCTGATCATCCTGTTTGTGTCTAAAGCAGTGCACTTCTGTTTACTCTGGGTTGTACTTTACTTTTGGGAAAAGAGACTGCTAAATAAATAAATGTAAAAGTGTCTGACAGCGCTGGGATCGGAACGAATATGCAGATAAGTTTTTCTCATGTATATTCATATTGACACGCAGAGCACAGGTGTATCCAGGCATCTGAGGCAACGGTTATCCACCCTGGTGTCTGAGCTACTGGCAGAAATAAGCACAGTAATATATGTGAAATATATTCGCACGCACAACGTAAGAGCCTTGTCGATGCCCAGCAAATAAGTAGAAGAAGCAAACCGCTTCTGCTGTCTCCTTATTAAAAGCTTTCAAACTTCAAAAGCACATGAAAACTGCCCGTTGTAATTTGCTACTTGCTCCCAAATTGCTTTTTCCCCGCAGCAGTCTGGTTTTGCTTTCTTGTAAGTTTAGCCCCTGAAGCCTAATACATCTGAGAAACCTGCGTGGGACCCTTCCGACAGCAAGGTAATTAGTGCATTTGTCAAAACGGACTGTTAATTTCTTTTCCCTGCCTTTGGAGTGCACAGACACAAACCTTCAAAGCTCAGAGCAGCTGAGGCTTTTTTCTTTCAATTATTATTGCTCCTTTTTAAATTATGGACTGGCTTGGCTCATCCTGGTCGCTGCGATCGTACGGCCCAGCGCATGTTTTTCAAACAAAACACATCCATTTGTGCGGACAGCTGCACGGACCCTGGCAGGTATAGCCTCCAGGTGGGTGTCTCCTTCAGCAGGTGTGTCCGTTGCTCTCCCAGGGCATCAGCTTCAGTCCCCTTCATCTGGAAACCTGGAAACCCAGTATTTAGTATGGGGGCAAAGCTGTGATTTTGGACAGACAGATATTCTTCATGAGCTGTGCGGAGGGTCGGGGGATGCCACCTTTTCTGTTGGTCACGTGGGGTGGACATTTCCAGATGTGCAAAACCCGGCCGGCCACTCTGATGGTGGCATCCAGCAGGAATTACATTTTTACTCATTAATATTTAGCTGGGTTGATATTTGAATATTAGGGTCAGGACAGTTACCTGGGCTGAGCTCTGCAAACAGATGTGAGCATTAATTGTGGCTAAAAAAGGAACAAAGAAAAATAAAACTTTGTGAAATATCTTGGTACGAAGTTGTCAGGGTTTCCCATATGGCTGTAAAGCAAAGTGTTGACTTATATTTTTGCTTCTGAATGCAGTCATAATCGTAGTGGAAAAGATAGTGAAGGAGAGGAGAAAATTTGAGGATCACTAAGGATTGCGAGCAGGAACGGCTCCATCTTACGCAATAAACTACATGTTACAAAGACAAGGCTGTAGATAAGAGGATAAGGATAACATAGACAGAAACCATATTAGATAAGGAAACTTCTGCAGAGGTAGGCCCACCACACAGGAGTGTCCAACCCGTGATAGCATAAATAACTGGTGGGAAGTAAAGATAAAATGTAATAAAGTTATTTTCTTAAAGTTATAAGAAGTAAATACTTTATAGAAACCGTACTGGGGAGGTGGAGTAAGTCAGAATGAAAGAAAACGGCAAACAACAAGTGGTTGGCACCAGGAGCCAACGGAAGTTGAGACAAACCGAGAACAACACAAGAACAACTTCATACGGACGAGACAAGGCAACCCAGATTGATGCCCCAGGAGGACTAATCATCCTTGTCGCCTTCCCCAACCCATCAGGTTGTATCTAGCCTGTACTTCTGCAGACTTAGCACTAGTAGGAGACTGACCGCACCTTAGGACAGGAGTGCAATTGTGGGAAACTTTGTGTGCAACCTAGTAAAGTGTGTTGACGGTGAACCTGCGTTCCCAGGAGTCTTACCTACCACCAGAGGAGCTTCAGTATTCTTACTCATGGATACCGAATGGTGCCAGCGAAGCTAGAAGGGCCTGACTGGTAATTTATAGATAGTGCTGGTATGCGTCAGTTGTGAGCAGACAGTACGTTGCCCACCTGTCACGCAGCCAGACAGCTGCCTACATATAGGCATGACCTGTAGAATTAGAGCCCACCTGGACCAAGTGCTCTGCATGTTAATGTTAGTCAGACAGATTGGCCACTTCTCTGTAACCACAGAGTTGGACATGGTGGGGGCCCACATTATACTAGACGTAGATTTTATTACTATAGGGGACCCAAGGGGAACCTCTTTTGTGGATTTCCTCTCGGGAGGGATACAATACTGAGGAGTTAGTATTTCCGATCCAAAACAGATAGGATATAATTAAATATGATAATCCTGTTAGATTTAAAAAGGAAAGTTTAAAAATATAAAGTTGCTGCTTTAGTATAGTGTGCTGGTGGCCTTTAAGTTAACAAAACAGCTGTGTAAAGGGGACTCGGGTGGCATCTGTTCCCTAATAGAACCACGGTGCTATTTTCTTCCACAAATATGTTTCTCAGTTTAGAAGACACAGAACAAGTATATAAAAATATGCCAGGGTCAGTGTGTTCGTCACTCTACAGTCTAGCAGCTGGTGTCCATAGTTATTCAACACACTGATATAGAATGAATTCGAGGCAAATCCCCACAGACTGCGATTGACTGTGTTGATTCTTCATCCTACTGGGTCAGACCATTTGTCATGTTTTCTCCTTGCTTCATTTGATTTCCCATATTTTGGATTGTCTTAATAAACATTTGAATAACCACTTTAACTGTAAAAATCTGTTTTTCGTGAGATTTCTTTCACTGCTGTGAAATATAGATGAGGGTTCTAGCTTTGGTAACAGTCCCTTTTTCAGAACTAACTGAGTTGCCAGGTGCTGCCCATGTCAGAAATTGGAAAGGGACGAGTAAGGACACAACGTATTGCATCACCAAACTGTTTTATCACTGAAGTGTTTGTATTAAGTACATGAGTATTGTTAGTGTTGTCAGTCAGGCAGATGTCACAGTGTCATGTGTTAGTTAGGATCAAGTGGAAAGGAAAAAAATATTATCTCAAAATTTTATTGCCATTATATCACTAATACATGCAGTGTTGTGCATCATGCATAATTTCTGCATTTTCTCTGTGTACAGATTCTACAAATTATTTTTATTTGTGCATCTATGACAGGTACTGACACCTGTTGCCACATGATGATGACGATGATTTTTCATTTCTAAACCACCCCCCACCAAGCATTCCTCCCAACCATCTCTGTTTCCAGTTTTTCTCTTTACTCCAAGCTTTTGCTAACTCACCCCCCACCACCAGTCTATTCTGCATTTGTAGAAAATAAAACAAGTCTGATGTTTATTTCATGTTCGGCCTGAAGATCCTCTTATATATAGTAGCAGCTACTGGTTGCTGTAGCCAAACATGCAGATGCCACCAAGATAGATGTGTGCACTGGCCGTATTGACATGAACACAGTGATTACAAATTATACATTGCCAAACTTTATTTAATTTAAACTTGTTGAATTTAGCATAGTCAGGATCTCATTTATAGCGGTTTGGTTCCAATGATCAGGTTTTATGTCAGACTGGACATTAAGTTGGATTTTGCCATATACAAGGGTATATTGCGCTGTGCAACTAGCAAAAGTCTAAATTGCTTATTTTATTAATTCTCTTCCAGTCATTCTGTGTCATTTAGGATGGTTGATATTATTAAGTGTGGTGGTCCTAATCCACACAACAGACAATATCATTTTATCACCATGTTGACTTCTCTTTTTTCTCTTTCTCCAGCTCTCTCACTGTTTCTTTTAGAAGCTATATTTAAAGCCCTATTTAAAGAAATTAGGGTGATTTTGAGTTATTTAAACTTTCTTTCTTAGGCTACACTTGCACTTGCTGCAGCTTCCTGGGAGTGGTGGGTATGGGTCATGTAGCACTGCACTTTCGGCATGCATTGGGTTATGACAGACTGTTTTGGCTCAAAATAAATGTTGTACATACAATACATAGACTGACAGTGTTAAGTACAAATGGTCTTAAGTTGTATAAGATGTAAGTCACATCCCGACTGTGTATTAGTGTGTGCGTGTCTGTCCGTGTGTGTCTGTGATTTGAGTGAGTCAGTCATACTTGTGGCACATGTCGTGTATCTGATATCAGTAGTCACTGCTTTCTGAACCTTTCCAGAGACAGAATTTTAAATATATTGAGTGGCCTTTTTGGAGTTCAGTGAACTTGGCTACACAAAAACCCCCCTTACTGTGAGAAGAATCTGTTTGCCAAATTTCAAGTCTGTGGCTTGACAAACAAAGCTGTGTACAACAAACAAACAAAGAAATGACAAACAAAGATTTAGCTGTAGAGATATAGCAGTTACTACTGTTTGTACTTAGGGGTCTGGGGAGAGAAAGAGTTTTACAGATTTTATCCCAGGACTGAAAAGTAACTGTGAGGTTCCTCTGGGCAGGAACATGGTCAAGAAGTTGGTCGTCGCTGGTCTGGTGGTTCTGCTGCTCATCGTCTTTAGCCTTGTCTTCTGGGGCATCACCAGGGACCAAACCACCTCCTGCCCATCAGACAACTTCTACTCCAAAGCTGCTGTGGCCACAGATGCTGGGAGGTGCTCCGAAATCGGAAGGTAAGGGTGTCAGCAGATTTCAGGAAGGCGTCTCCCACATCCACACGAGCAGAAATGCAAACGCCCGTGGATGTTGGCATGAGCGCCTTAGATCTCTAACTTCAAAGCAGGTGGGAAGCAGTGAACTTGTAGTTTACCGCAGTAGCGGAATCCCCAGGGTTTTTTTTCTGTCCATGTATGCTGAGGAGATTTTTAAAGCCTTTTTCAGGTAAATTAAAACAGATACCAGTGGGAATCTGATGAATTTTAATTATTTCTAAGCAATGGAAGCTGAATATAATTTGCATGGGAAAAAAGTCACTTTACTTAAATATTAGACTCCTAGTTGTGTGGCATTTTTGGAAATAAATCAGTTTGGTTTTATACAAATTTTAATTATAATTTATGTAACTAAAAGCCAAGGGTGGAAAAGCCAGTAGCAGAATCCATAGTGCAAAACATGCGATTGCTTAAACCCAAGCCCAACAGGGAAATTTTTCAACACAACTCCTTTATAACTTTGTAAATTGGCACAAAGTGCAGCACAGCTTAGAAACTGATAGCAGATGGAGTTTGCAAGTGGCCAAGCATGGTGTTTGTCACACCTCAGCAGTCTGCCCGAAGCACAGACCACATCCCCAGTTTGCCTGAGGCGGCACCGAATGCCACGCTGAACCGCCACTTTCCCGCACAGTGACCATGGAAAAATCTCTCTCCCAATATATTTTACCAGCATTAAAAACCCCACAAAGCATCACAGATGATGTGTTTGAATGATGTGTTTAGCATAGTCCTGGTTTAATGCTGCTTTCACAATTTAAGTTCCAAGCAGTTCAGCTAAATCCAAAACTAGCCCTCATACCAGTTGGTGCCTAACAAGATAGGATAGGACAGGATACAAACTTTATTAACCCTTGCATGCAAGTTGAATGCAAGCTGATAACCACTGCATGGGGCTGAGGAGAAAAACGTGTTAAATGAATCAATGCAAATGCCATGAAGAATAGTGTGATAACTGTACTTGTAGAATAAAACTTTAAATAAAAGAAAGACTTAAAATTTGCAAATAAATCAGTAATGTTCATTTCAAGATGCCTAAGATGAGATGGAGCAACATATAGTGTGGTGGTTCAAGCCATACACTCAAGCAAAGGATCTGGGTTTGACCCCCACTCCTGCTATAGTACCCTTGAGAAATTGTAATTGTCCCAAAATGATAAAGTAAAAATTACCCTGCTGTACAAACCAATAAATCGTCTTAAGCAGCTTAGTGTACAAACATAACACAGTCAGTTGCCTTGAAGACATAAATGAATAAATAATAAAAAAGTAATTAATAGCAAAACACCCCTCAAACTATAATTATGCCATTACATGTACATCTCAGTAAGAATATAATTTTCAGTCTCAAATTGAATGAATTAATAATAAACGAAAACTTGGAAACGCCCAGATGGAACGAGGCCCGGGTGTCGGGATACAGGATGTGTGGTGGTGTTTGCCAGGGCTCATCAGCGCAGAGGTGTTAGCTGTCGGCTGCCTGCTTCTTGAGCTGCGAGTGTGTGTTCTCCAGAGATGTGCTGAAGAGGAACGGCACGGCGGTGGACGCCTCTATCGCCGCCCTGCTCTGCGTGGGGCTCATGAACGCCCACAGCATGGGCATTGGCGGCGGTCTCTTCTTCACCATCTACAACGCCACCACCGGTGGGTTTCCTGCTATAAAATCAGAGCGATCTTATCTGCGTAGCCTTCCTGCAGTCCCCTAGGGGCCTTGAGCAGCGCTATGTGTAGAAAAATATGAAATGAATTATGTAAATACAGGAATGTTGCGATCTGTGTGTTTTGCTTTGGGTAACAGATTCTGCACAGGAAACAGACATTAGCAGCAAAGGAATCAAACAGGTTGGGTGACTCCGTGTTTCCTGTGTGCCCCCACAGGGAAGGTAGAGACGATCGATGCCAGGGAGACAGCGCCCCTCAATGCCACAGAGGACATGTTTGGCAACAACACCCAGCTGTCCCGGAAAGGTACCGCTGTGGCACATGTGATGTTCCCCTTTCAATGCGCACAGTGATGACACGTACTGAAAAATGCCGTACTTTTTACTGTACTTTTCCCAGTTAAGAGAACAGGAATGCTGGAAGGTCAGAGAGAAGAATGCGTACCTCTGTAGTCCTTCACAGCACCCTGAGCAAGCAGTCATCTTACTTCATCTTGATTCATTTCCATTACACAGTCTTCCTCCACTTTACAAAAGTAATTAATTCCTTGAAAACATATAAATGAAAGTCATTTTAACCATTTTGTGGAATGATAAAAATTTGTATTTGTTTCTTATCCTCAAATTTGACACCCATCTATGCTAAATGTACCCAATCCTATTAAACTGAACACAGTAGTCACTATAGCAGGACATTTGGTGGCTTGACTTCATTATTTACACCACCTGTGCTCATTCCACCCAAAGGTATTATGTATTGCCCACTTAAACTATGTATGTGATACTCACATTTATGTGTTAAGTTCTAACACCAACAACAAAATAGTAAAGACTAAAGAAGTGAAAACAATGCAAATACATTTGCAATCACCAACCACACTCGGATGATCCAAAAGGGGACCGTGGTTTCCGAGATTGAATCGGGCAAGTGGAAGACAAGGGGAAATGGACGTTGAGAGCTTAACACAACCCGAGCCAAACTGTAACTGTGCAGAAGACTGCATGATTGCCCCTCAACAAGTGGAAAATTTCAGCTTGGTTCCCAAAAATACAAAGAAATGCCACATACATAAATGGAAGTAGGGGTATGAAATGAAAATCCTCATGAAGTCAAATTCTTGGCTCTCCAGTGGGCGAACCTTGGGGTATGACTTACCGATCTCTTGATAGCTTATTGAGTCTTTCAGTAGACCTCCTAGCCAAGAGTCTCAAGGTCTACGGTCTCATCCCACCTGTGAGGAAGCTGTTCACATGGGGTTTGGGTGACAGGAGTTGCTCGTTCGCAGGGGGCCTCTCCATTGCTATCCCTGGGGAGATTCGCGGCTATGAGATGGCCCACCGACGGCATGGCCGGCTGGCCTGGCGGGAGCTGTTCGAACCCAGCATAGAGCTGGCATTCAGTGGCTTCCCTGTGGGCAAAGCGCTGGCCAACGCCATCAAAAAGAATGAGGAGTCCATCCAGGGCGATGTAGCGCTGTGGTAAGACCTGCACTGCAGCTGCAGAAACACACCTGGGGCCCATCCTTAACCTTTAACTTAGACAACTGTATAAAAGATTTAAACATTTTAAGCTATGTAAATGTGCAACACTGACCGCCTCACCAGGCATTGACCTTGTGAATATTACTATATCACTTAAAAACCGAATTCTGATTTTAGATGACATATCCCTCCAAATAACTTTTTAAATGTTCTTTCTTTTCAAATTAAACTAGAAAATGTAAAACGAAAAGGTACAAATGCGTGCCTTGAATAATGACAAGGTGCAAAAAACAATTATGATCAATAAAACATTTAGCTGCTGATATTGCTTATTAGCTATTAACACAAATTTTTAGCATAGCCTTAGGTGCGGAAATAAACCAAATTAAGTTTAGAAAGCGCTTTTTACTTAATATTTGCGTAAACCTGTAACGCTCTTCTTAAATGACATGAAATTTATTCATCATTGCACGCAGCATGTACGCCATTATTGTGTTAAGCAACAAAATTGCAAAACCGTCACCAATTTTTCCACCGGGACTGCTGCTGTGTAAATGACAGGGTTTCTGATGTCCATCGTGCTTCCGTCACAAAGCAAAAAACGTGCTTTCTTTTGTTCTCCAGTCTCATAAGCAATGCGGTAACTGCAAAAATTGCATTTGTTTTTGTGGAGGGCATCACTTCGCTATGAGAGGTCGAAAGGAAAGATATCTGTAGGTGAAGCCAGAGTTTATTTCACTTTTCCCCACAACAAAAACTCAATGTGCAAAGGTCCTTATGGCACTTTTTTTCTCATCTTGTTTTCTTTCTTTCTTCATTTCAGTGAAGTGTTTTGTGACTCACAGGGAAACATTCTGAAGGAAAATGATATTATTAAATTCCCTAAACTGGCTGAAACGTACCGGCACATTGCGGAAGAGGGCCCTGACGTGTTTTACAATGGGACGATGGCTCAGCGTATTGTGGAGGACATCCAGATGGCAGGTCATTTGTCCTCCTGATCTGTTATTGCGTATCACTGATATAATTCAAGGTACCATGCTGGTAATGAGAACAGGATCAACACTGGAACACTGCAGTTTGCGTTTTGCTTCTGAAAACATAGAATAAATAATCCAGCACAAAAGAATGTGTTTAACAATAACAGTGCACCTATTGGGCACTAATGGACCAGCAGGGTAGCACAGCGGTTAAGGAAAATGGACCTCTGGCTAAAAAAGCTTCCCTGCTTCTGTACCCTTGAAGTGCTGCTTACTGAAACACCCCGATGTAAAAAGTTAGATTTGCGGTGAATTTATAGTTTTATTTAGTTCCATTTAATTCCATTTGTCTTTATATAAAATAAGCTGTCTCACCCTGTTTAACAGCGGGCATAAACAGAAGCAGGCAAAGGAATAAAATATGCAACGGTTAACACTGTAGGTCACAATAAGAAGAAAATAGTGCTGGTCCCAATACTGAACCCTGCTGAACTATGTATTTAAGAAGTTAATATGAGAACTCCACACCAGCTGAAAAGCTTCCACTTAACCACATAAACAGTCATCCACACAGACCAGATTACGGTCTATAGCGGAAGAGAAAATGCTAGACTCAATAAATGTTTGTGTGACAGAACATCAGGTGTCAACGGGTGACGGTGGAGCACTGGCGATGCCAGTTCAGTTTCTACCTTACGTAAATTAAAATAGTATTATGATTATCTACTATGCACCATTATTTAGCTGGAATTTTTGTGACTTACAATGTGAGGTTTGTATACTAAGCTACTTAACATGATTTACCCATTTATGAGAACTGGGTAATTTTTAATGTGTCGATTCAAGGTACAAAATCTAAGTTAAAGGTACTAGAGCAGAGACAGGGATTCAAACCCAGGTCCTCCCTGTGAATGGTCATAGCTGCAACCACTGTTCTATCAGCTGGCCCACATAACAGAATGTCTTGTGACCATGATGAGACCCAGAAGCAATGTCACTACCCCTATCGACTTGTGTCTTTGTGCTCCAGGTGGAATTGTGACCTTGGAGGACCTGTCGATCTACGAACCCTTGCTGAACGAAAACCCGCTGCAGCTCCACACTGGGGAATACACTGTGTTTGTTCCTGATGCCCCCTCCAGTGGTCCTGTGCTGGCGCTCATCCTCAACATCCTGGATGGTGCGTGAGCCCGTTGTGTGTATTACAGTGCAGAAAAAAAATTAAGGAAATGCGGCCACGATTTCACTGCAAGAACCTCAAGTTCTCACATGCAGGTATACAGTAGGTTGTTGTATTGGTACTGGTGTCCCACACACAAGAAGCCCAACATCAGAAGTCACAGATTCTCAGTGTTGGCTCTTGTTCAGCCTTCAAAACTGCGGAATCCCTCCCAGCATTCAAGATTTCTGAGGAAAAATTCCAATTTGTTCCGAGCCCAACACAATATCACCCCAAATTCATCCACAATTATCCCTAATATTGTAAGGAAAAGTTGTGTAACACATTAAAATGAACTAAATAATAATAACCATGTTAATATTAGAAATACTAAAAACAAAAATTGTTGAATGTGGTAAACATACCATGATGGTGTGCATATACAGAAAGATATACGTTACAAACAAACAAAGACAGATAGGTAGGTAGGTAGGTAGGTGGGTGGGTGGGTGAGTATGTAGGTAGATAGGTAGTTTAGGTGCGATGGTGCAAATATAATGAGTACACAGATCACCTGCAGATCAACTGCTACAGAGGATGTGGGTACGCGTTTCCCACAGTGTATTGCGCCTCACAGTCTCTCACTCTGTGAGAGCAGTTCTAGAACACTGGGCCGAACATGACTGTCTGGACAAGATATGGCAGACTGAATAAGTGAGAATCCAGAATGGTTAGCAGTAAGCTTTAACAATGTTAGACTGTATTTGTGAAAAGCCGGTTACCAGGATATCAAATAATAGGATGCGAGTGTACATTTGCATACTTTGTTCCTCCAGTTAGGTGTTTCATCTGGAGTGCCATACGCAGCCACAGTGATAAATATTTATCGGTATTTCAGGTGGACGTTGTAGGAACTGCAGTGCCTAACCGAGTTAAACCATCAGCAGGACTGGTGTTCATGAGTTAATCCTGATTTTCACATACAGGTGAACATTTCGGGGCTTACGGTCTTTATTATGCAGCAGATAACGGTATCTGTGGTTGAGGATGGGAGCCCTTGTTAGAGGCCTTAAATTTTTTTCCCTTAGCAGCCTGCTGGCGTCACCTGCTATCACCTGTGCTTCAGGTTGGCGCACGTCATGAAATACGGTTCTTTTGAAATGACCAACAGCAACTTGTTGCCTTCCTGTCCTCAGGCTTCAACTTCTCAGGCATCAGTGTGTCCACGTCAGCGAACCGGACCCTCACGTACCACCGCATTGTGGAGGCGTTCCGCTTCGCCTACGCAAAGAGGAACCGACTGGGAGACCCCCGCTATCTCAACATCACTGACGTGAGCTAGTAGGGCAGGACTGCAGCTTTGGAGGGGTCACTTTCCTCTCATTTTTGGGCCTCCCATCTGTCCTTTGTGAGAATATCGAGTTTCTATGGTCCAGCTTTCATGCAACAGTCTATTGCCAGTACTCACAGAGAGGGGTCACCTGTCAGAACTTCAGGTCGTAAACCAACAGCATCCCCTTTCTTTTCTCATTCCACCCCTCCCTTCCCCCAGCTCCTCCACAACATGACATCTGAGTACTTCGCTGACAGCATTCGGAGCAAAATCACCGATGACACCACCCACCCCGATAGCTACTATGAGCCAGAATATTTTGTGCCCGACAGCCATGGGACGGCACACATATCCATCATCGCAGAGGATGGGAGCGCGGTGGCAGCCACCAGCACTATCAACTTATAGTAAGGGCATCCAGGGGTCTGTAACTTGTCACAGTCATTGAAATGATGCAACAGAATAGCATTTTTGGGCTATTTTGAGCCAGGGCAGCAGGTGGTGTAGCAGTTTGAGTTGTAACCTTGTGCTTGCATGATGCAGGTTCAGATTCCACCTCGTGCTGTAGTGCCCTTGGTCCAATTACTGGCCTTGAACTGATACCATACATTTTAGCCAGCTGTATAAATGAGTGCATTGGTGTTGCTGACATACATTGCACGTCACTTTAGAGACAGACATCAGTTAAATGAATAAATGTGAATGCCAGGGTATATGAAATTTAATTGATCTGACTTGCATCAAATTTGCCAGTGGCAAGACTCTGAGATGCACATCTCATGAATAAAAGCAGCACCGAATTATTATTTCTGCTCCCATTTGCGGCTTGCCTTTTCTCGGCAAAACTGGGTTTTAAGTCTGCTCTTTAAACAGTTTATTTTTACTTAGCTCTTTTATCAATCAGAATGACGGCACAAAAGCAGTACTTTTATTTTTACATCTGATGCACATAAAATGTTTGGTGTTAAGAAGAAAAATGTTGCCAGTGATGGATATTTTTCATTAGGTTGCGAATAGGAGCCAACATAAGGGTTCATATTTCAGTTCATTTAGAAAACAGAGCCCTTTCTCTGCTATAGACGCCTTTGTACGTGTTGAGTGTCTCGGGTGTCTGATGTTGGTTCTGGGTCTTATCGGACTCCTCAGCTTTGGGTCCAAAGTGATGTCCCGTTCCACTGGCATCATCTTCAACGATGAGATGGACGACTTCAGCTCCCCGTACATCACAAATGGCTTTGGGATACCTCCCTCCCCGAACAACTTCATCCAGCCAGGTGCGAAGGCCAGACTCCCAGCTGAGAAGAGTGTCAAACGGAAGCAGAGGAAGAGCCAGGGACAGGAAGTTCCCTTTGGAAGCATTTCAGACCAATTTTAAAATAGTCGAGCCTGAAAGAGTTCCGTGTAAAATCAACAGACTCTTGGACCTTGCGTCCAAGGTAGACGCACAAGGATGAACTGTGGTTCTTATCCATTCCCAGGGAAGAGGCCCCTCTCCTCCATGTGTCCAACCATCATCTTTGACAAAGACAACAAAGTAAAAATGGTGGTGGGAGCTTCTGGAGGGACAAAGATCACGACGGCAACAGCCCTGGTGAGCCTTCGCACTTAAAGACCCGTTACTCCATTCCCACCCATACGTGTTGTCTCGCAACGTTCCTGTCTACAAGCTGGCTTTTTGTTTCCTCTTTCAGGTCATTCTCAATTCGTTATTTTTTAACTACAACCTGAAAAAAGCCGTGTCGGAGCCCCGGGTCCACAACCAGCTCAACCCCAACATGACTGTTGTGGAGAACAACTTTGAGAAGGTGGGTCACTCTGAAAGACCATACTTGCAAGTCCTTCAGTTCAGTAAGAATCAATCTGTGTGTCTGTGTGTGTATGTGTGTGTGTGTGTGTGTGTATGTGTGTGTGTGTGCGTGTGTGCTGACAGAGTGTGTTGGACGGCCTGGCTCAGAAGAACCACGTGACGCAGCTGCTGAATACCCCAGGCGCAGTGGTTCAGGCTGTCATGCGGCAAGGGGACCAGATCTGTGCTGAATCGGACCCCCGGAAGGGTGGATACCCAGCTGGATACTAACCCTGAAACGGTCTGTCAAGACTTCCCTTCTTCCCCCTCTCCGTTCCTCAGATGGCATCCAGAACCAAAACCGGGACCACATCCTCTATTGTTGGCCACCGCGCTTTGAGAGAGAACCCCAAGCACTCCTCCATGAGAGCCGGATCTCCTCTCTTTCTGTCCCACCTCCAGGGTCATCCGTTCAGTCTCTTTTAATACCTCTGCATCCTCCCACTCAACACTTGAGCGGCACTTACCGTCTGTCATGGGCGCTTCGTATTTTCACAATTTTGTATTTTGTATTGTGTTTGGAAAGCAGCTGAGATTGCAGACTTAGGAGTGGCATTTTTTAAACAGTTACCATGCGGTCTTAAGCTCATGCAAGCGCATCCCCTGGGTGGCGCAGAGAGCATTGCCTTCCACCAGGCATCTTCAGCGGACAGGCCGAGACCTGCTTCCCACTGGACAAAAAAGGTGCAAACCTCCATCTGCGTGGAGCTGGCATTTTGACACCAAAAAGTGAAAAATAAATAAATCCTTGGCAGGAGACTTTTACGAGGATCTTCAGAAGGTGCTTTAGATCTTACATTTTCTTTTCAGAATACAATATGTGTATAAAGAGCGAAATTGCCAACATTCAGGGTCGTCCTGCTGTGGACTGCGCATGCCTACAGTAGGTTGTCTATGTGCTGTTTTTCCCGGTTCAAACTCATAGCGGTGAGTTTCCTGGGGTCTTTTGGGCCAAACCACAGGGCTTCCCGTTCGTCTGCTGCATTTTTAGAGCAGTCCGTTTAGCATGGCTGGATAGCACAGGGCTCCACACTTTCCTTCTCAGGGAGTACCGCTGCGATGCATAGGCGTCACTTACAGGGATTTATTTTTTATTCTTTCTTTATTATAATTTTGAACCAAAGACAGAGGAGGCTTTTATCTGAGAACCTCTGACCCCCCCATCTCTAATCAAACTCCATCTCTGAGCTCTAATCTTCGCCCATGAAAATTGCAGTTTAGGAGAATTATAGGTTTTGGGTTGAGCTGTGGTTTTCAGGAACAAATGAACCATTTACACTGGCATTATCCTCCCATTCTTGTCCCCTCACGGAAAATAATATATATATTTTTTTTTCCCTTAATGATTATTTTTAATTATTATTCTTTCATGATGCTGTGTGAAGACAGAGACACACATGAAATACAGTTTGTTGATGTTTAATATCAAGTAAGACCGAAGAAGTAAATGTATATAATCTTTTAAAAAAAGGAATTTTCATATATTTTTTTAAACTATACATTGTTCTCCTGCCATGCTTGTTATTAAACATTTTTGAACAAATTGATGTCGTTTGAATGGGTTGTTGTTTGTTTGGGAATTCTTCAGTTATTTGGTTTGATGAGGTTTGATATTAATTTTATACTGACTCAGCACTTTCTGGCCCTGCAGATCACTGTAACGCATGCTGTAACGTACAGTTTATTGTTTATTCTTCCCTGTTCAGGGATGCTTGTGTCCTGTCGTTTACTGTGCTGTTAATGTGGCAGCCTGCACTGTGTCCAGCTGTCTGCGGTCTTCACCTTTCATATCAGCCTATATGCCTGGCATCTCCGCAGGAGGCTATTATTCTAATTTAATATGTTTCTTCTATCGCTCTCCGAATGGGGATTAAATATTTTATGCAGTGTTCTGATTGCATTCAGCAATAATTTATGGAAGCAGAACTGAGCTGAGCTGCTTTGAGGGTAGGGTATACTAAAAATGAGGGAACTGTGTTTTGTTAAGGTCTCTGGTCCCAAATCCTGCTCCCAACACATGGGGCTCAAGCTGTTTGTCTTCCTCTGGATTTTGCTGCAGATCCTGGGAATCAGTCTGGAGCAAAATCCTATGCCTTCTGTACCAAGACAAAGCCGTTTTAACGCACAAGATGTGCAAATACACCATCCTTTCAGCTCCAAGCACTACACCTGAACACTTGTGTGGGAATTCTGACACGATCCCTTATGTTCTGAACAGTATATTTCCAATTGCATTCCAAGTAACAATATAAAATGTCATGTAAAAAAGTGATTAAAATCTTTTTTGTATGCTTTTCCTAGGCTGATATATTATCTTTTTTTTTTTCCCAGATAAAATCTGTGCGTCATGTTGGGCAGTGGACACTAAGGGACGGTGTGTTGAAACAAACGCCCTCAGTTTAGCAGAAATGTAAGGAGGCTCTGAGTTCGTACATGATTTTAGGCTGAATTACATGTTGACACCACCTGCCGAAAACATACAGTACAGTCAGGGCTGAGTGATGCGGAAGTTGGGGGTAAAAATCATTCCTTTTTGTGTCACTACATACTAGGGTACAGAGTCGGGCTGGGGAAACATTCCCTCTTGTAATAACGGAAATGAAGCTTGGCGGCACATGGCAGGGACTGAACAAGTGACCTTTTGTAGGTTCATGCAGACATTGTGTGGGTTAGCAGTGTATGGTTCCTTAAACCTCAACCTACAACCATCGGAGTAGATTTGGACTTGTTTGGTCCTCCCATGTTTAATGGTTAATACAAAATTATACAAATATATTTTCAGAAGATGCTATTGCATGGTGACTTCATCTTTCTAGATTAAATCCAAGACTGACGGTTAAGATGTTATGAAGCAGTATGTACAGTATCTGGTCTCTTTCTCCAAGGTGGCTTACAGTGTGAGGTTTGTTCACTAAGCTGCATACAACCATGGAACCATTTACACAGTAGGGTCATTTTTACTCTACAGTTCTGGCTAAGGACCTTAACTAATAGGAACTGCACTGAAGCAGAGGTTTATACCCAGGTCCTCCAATTAGTCAACAATAACAGTCACACAGACTACCATTCCTCAAAAAAAGCTCAGTGCAGCAGCCCAGCCTAAGAGTCCAGCCTAACAACCCAGCCTAAAAGCCCAGTTTAACAGCCCAGCCTAACAGTCCAGGGTTAGGAGTTAGGATTAGATTTAGGGACCCACCAAATGGAATCATTTTCAAACACAATGATAAACAGCACACGACAAACTGAAGTGGAGGTGATTTAAACAAAAAACCTCTCCAGCTTTCAACATTTTATTAACAATAAAATTGAATGCTGGGTGGAATTGGAGAGCTGCCCATCCCCCACATCTCCTTCTTGAGCCTTAAATCTGTTGTCACTTTACATCTGAGTTTTGTGACAACCGTCTTTTTCAAAGGGGTCAGAGCCCTGCCAGTCCTCTCCCACCTTCAACAGCTCTAAACCATGTAATAAAAACTACTGGATAAATATACAGGTACAAGATGCTTGTTCCTTGTGCTTAGCAAAGCCTTCAGATGACAGTAGTATTTGCCAGTAATGGCTGGGTAACCACAAAGTGGGGTGTTCAAAATTTTATTTCATCAAAGCCTCTCCCTCCTCATTTCAGTAGCATCTCCACTGGGCCTGTCCACCTTTCCCTTCCCCCAACTGTCCTTGTTGCCCAAACCCTCAGTCCTCCATTACATCCCAGCAGTAAGGAGAGGCTCTCAGCAACAGGCCAAACAGCTGCAGCTGAATATATTATGGGGCAGCAGGCAGAAGCAAATGTATTTTCCAAAGTCTAATGTTCATGCATGATCTCAAAGTGAGGTGTCACCCTTATCTCAGAGGGCCCATGGCCTCATAATATCCACATGAACTTGAACTGAGGGCACAGTTTGGGCCTCAGGTTACCTGGGCAGGTCCAGATTCTCTGTTCTACTGTACACATCGTGGCACACAGCAGCATGCAGTATGAATGAAAAGTCTGAGTGCACCTGGTGGAAACCCATTTGTTCACAAGGCATCTGGTGAGCAAGTTTGATCGCAAAACCAGCCACCCTGTGTTCCAGGATCTTGTACAGCAGTTCACAGAGATAAAGGACTCTTATGTGCTGCTTTGCTTACATTCTTCCGTCCAGTTTGTCCCTTACATGCATTGCCCAGGTTTCCAGGTGTACCTGCACTTCACTGCCAACTAAAAGTCAGCAGAAACCCTGCCACAGGCCTGCGTGTGCAATAATCGAAATAGCATGGGGATTGTCTACCATTTCACAGCGTTCCCTTCTATGCTCAACAATATGAAGCGCTTTTCCTTGCTATGCTGATTTAAAATGGTCCCCTTTGGAGAAACAATTTCCATTTAATATGATAAATTGTCTTACATGCAACATTTATTAAAAAATCCCCCCCCCCCATTTGCAGAATAACAGTCTGTGATATATTACATGCAGCATTAATCTGAGATGATGCAGTTGGCAAAGCTACATTAGTTGAATGAACCAGTTATGGGGAATCTAAGATGCTTTTCTGAGGACCAGCACAGTTTCTTTTTCAGGGATATAAAAAAAATATACCAGCACAACAAAAGCTGGACTATTTAATGTATAATACAGCTGCAGAGCAGCTTCATGGTCACCGTACATATTAACACATTTTTCAGACTCTCACATCTAAAACCAATAAGGTAAGGAATGCAACATGGTACTGAGCAACAAGGTTGAGCAGAAAATGAAGTGAAAAGTGTCATTTACTATGCATCATGCACTTACCCATGTACTGTATGCAGCAGGGTAATATTTATTGTGTTGGGTCAGGGTTACTACCTTCATTAGGGTACTGGAACAGACTGGGGGCCCTGGTCCTTTACCTGCTAGGTGACAATTCTAACCACCATGCCACCTGCTGGCCTTCATCCAGACCTGTACCCCAGAATTGTGAAGTGACAGAAGTATCCAGTGTGTTGCCTTGGCAAACTTTTCAGCAAAATGAAAGAACTGAAATAAAAAATGCGGAGATCACAGAACCTTTGCTTATAATTATTAGTGAACTCCACAAAACTCACAGAAATGTTTGGCCCAGATATGTCTGTACATTCAAGACTGAAAATATCCAAAATCCTATGAATACATTATTTTCATCTTTCTGACATCTGAAAATACATAAAGATTTAAAAGTGAAAACTCCGCATGTGTCACCGTGAGTGGAATCTAAGTCCGCAGAGACTGGGCTTCACCACGAATCGCTTTCTAATCCTATTATTCTGCCTCACAGAAAGCGGTAGCCAAGCTCCTCGGCTCCCAGGGGCAGAAGGGTCGAAAAGACTACTCAAACGGGAGCAGATCTTGTACAGGAGTTTTAACCGGGGACCCCTGCAGCTGTTGGGACCCCGGGTACAGACACCCTCACACACTGTTGTGTCCGTGGGCCCAGGTGTAGAGTACATGCAGGTGTGTGATTGATCAAGGGCAGTACAGCAAGAGGTGGGATTTGAACCTGTTTGTAATAATCTGTCTATGACAACAATAAAGCACTTAAAGCCATCACCTTTCAATCAAAGGTCGCGGGTTCAAATCCCATGTCCAGTTGCACTGTTCTAGAACAAGGTAGCATGAATTACTCCAGTAAAAATTAACTTGTTTAAAGAGGTAAATCGGTATAAGTAGCTTAACACTGTACATTGCTTTAGGGTTACAGTTGGGTTTAAGGCTCTCAGTTGCTGTTTGCAGTACAGAATTAACTTTGGTGATCAGTGTGGACAGTTTATGATCATCTCATGTAGCTCTCAGGTCAAATTGAAAGCACCAGGCTGAACTCCTAAGATTTCAGGCCTCTCTCTGTGAGTCTCTGACTACAGCAAAGCCAGAGTTGGGGGTGTTGTCTTCCAACAGGCTCAACCACATCAGTACCCCGCTGCCTCCCCCAGTTTCCTGGTGTCTGACACGGCACCCACACAGCCCCCGCGTTTGGACACAGAATTGACAACATTGTAGAAGTAGCTGGATTTTCCCACTTGATGACCCAGGGTTTTCAGTGCCTTAACCACCTCCTGGAAAAGATTCAGATGAGAAACAATATGAGCCACCAATTTTGGGCCTGAAGCACAGAGAGTGTACATGGTAGTGTTTTCACCTGGTCAAAGTTGGGCTCAAACTTCAGAGCATTTTTTGAGTCCACAAACACCACAGGAGCTGAAATGGCCTCCTTCAGGTCCTTCCCAAACCACAAGTGGTTCATGATGGCCTGCAGAGAGGAGGGGGGTGGATGAGGGCAGGTGACTGTTTAAATAAGCATGAGTGAGGTCAAAAGAATGATGAGAATGTTACTAGAAGAAAGTGGGGCTCGTAAAGGTGTGAATGTTTTCAGTGTAGGAGTTATTGCAACATTAGGAAGTGGTACTTTTTGCAGGAGTTCCTGAAAAAATGTCAATAAACTCTTCTAAATATTGTTGTGCATAATACAACATTTTCAAAATTCTCAGTTCATGTATGCAGAGTACAGACATACTCACTTTATTCATGCGTTTGGTTCTGTTAAAATCATCAGATAAAGCCATAAAGGACCGAAAATTTGCTGTAAGACATTTATTTATTCATCCCATTTCGACTAAAGCTCACAGAATGCAGAGTTTCCTTTATTCTGGCAACTTTGTGTGCAAGACGGTGCACAGTGTAGGCCGGACACCAGTTTATTTTATTACCTTTCATTGACACAAAGCAACGTTTAGCTAATTCAATTTCAAAACTAAAAATAAAAAAATTTAATAAATATGATAATAATAAACAATATAGATGTAATAATATAAATATGAATAAAACTTTGTGAGCCTCTGGTGTGTTGTACATTGTGCATGCAAAACAGTGGCAGATTCCACAGTAGAGTAAAGGAAGGATGTTGAGCTACAGTCCAATGGAGGGTTGCATGGAAAGAACGAATGAAGTATTTTAAGTATGTATTATATAATTATATATAAAGTATTTTATAATTATGTATTTTGCTTTAAATGTTGAACACATGTCTCAGTGGTTAACTAAGAAAAGTGACCACAAGGAAGCCACCACTGTGGCCAACTTGGAGTGAACAGTTAACCTGAAACGCATCTTTGGACTGTGAGAAGAAACCAGAGTAGCCTGTGAACCTCCTTGTGTATCAGACACTGTATCTGGTGTTACTTTTTGAACACATTACGGTACTGTGCTGGAGGAGTTAAATGTAGCTGACAGGTTCACTCACCAGGGCCATGCCAGTAGTTATCATGCTGCCCCCAGACCCCCCGATCACCAGAGTCTTCTGCTTGGCAGGAGAGTGCAGAACAACCGGAGCCATAGAGGAAGGGGGCTGCTCTCCTGAAGATAGGCAGGTTAAACACAATCCAAAAAGATCAGAATGAAATAACAATACTAAGTGCAGAAATGAGAACAACTGAAGCCCATGTGCACAAACGGGGAAAATATCTCTCTGCATCTCATTACCAGCTGAGATGTTATTTGCTAGGCCACAAAAGTCCAGCAGCTGGTTGTTAAGAATGACCCCAGTCTTTGGAGAGTAGATTTGAGAGCCAAAGCTGTGGGAAGAGACAGCACTGTGAGACAAACACATAAAGCAATGGAACACACCCGCACAGGGGTTCTTCCAGGGCACACACTCGAGTCTGACATAGTGTTACTAAGGAATGTGGGTCACATCCTCATTACACGATAATGCAGGCATGAATCACCGCAAACAATGACAAGAATTGATCAAAAGTTGGGATATATGAAAGATGACCACATTCTCGTCAGCAGGCTGTCACCTGTGGCTGCAGGAGAGTTGAACGGTGTCATGAATGTTCCATGGGTTTAACTTGCATGTGTCATACAGGATCCATGGGAAGTATGAAAGGATCCCATGAATCTCTTTCATAGAGTGTGTGATGATGCCACGAAGGTTCTATAATCTCCCCAGATATTAACTAAACCGTGGGACAAAAGGTTCATGTCTCTGACATGTATCTTCAAGTATGAGATGGTATTATGAAGGTTCTACATGCTCATAGTGTCTATTATATTGTATGTCTGACTGAGTACTGGATGATGTTACGAAGGCTCCACATGGTCAGAGTCTTACATTTGATTAATGCTGCTGGTGGCCGACACAGCCATGCCATCTTCACCCAAAACTGAGACATGAGTGGTTCCCATGTGGTCCCAGGAGAGTGTAACATTGTAATAGGAAGAATCATGGGTTTCATTGCTGCTGATTTTCCCTCGGATGTCATCCGCCACCTCGTCCCTGGTCAACTGAAATGCGTCCTATCAAAACAGGAGAAAATGACTCTGTTACGGTAAAACATCACATGTTGGGTTGGGTTTAATGTACTGTTGGGGGCATGACCTGAAAAACATTTTAAAAACAGGCTAAATTGACTCGGTTTGGGCTTCTTAACTTCTGATGAACTAAACCAGTGAAATAAATAACGTGTGACTCCAAGGTGTGATAACACAGGGCTGTTACACAGCAGTGCAGTTCCAGTCTCTCCATGGGCTGCAGGTGGGATGTGTGAAAGCCTTCTTTAGCCATACGACAACTTCCAGTTCTTTGCGCACTTCCTGTAGTCATTTGCCACATGCAAAAAGACTCTCCTAAAAAGGAATAGTCTATATTTTGCACATGTGGCATTTTATAGCCCCTGACAAGGGAAACCGAGATTAACTTCAAATGAAACCACACAGGTGTGGATAATGGAGAACTTAGAAAATGAAAATAATATTACTTGGTTACATTCCTAGGTTAAAACAAAAAGTAATTTATACACTGAGCTGCCAGTTGTTTAGGTCCCCGTCTTGTAGTGTGTTGAACCTCCTTTGGCCTTCAGAACATCTTGAATCACTCTCATGGATTCAACAAGATGCTGGAAGTTTTGTGCAGGAATGTTGTGCCGGAAGGAAATGATGGTTGTGTGCTGCAAGTGGGATAGCTGTAAGGTGTTGCTGCAAACAGCCCTTTCCACCTCATCCTAAATATGTTCAATAGGGTTGAGATCCAGGGACTGTACAGGTCAGGGAAGCAATGAAAACTCGCTGTCATGTTCCTGAAACCACTGGGTGACAATACATGACATGAAGCTTGTGTGACATGGGGGTATCATCGTTTTGAAAGAGTCCATCTGAGTGGGATACACTGTAGCTATGAAGGGATGAAGTTGGTCACCAGCAATGTTCAGATATATTGTGCCATTCAGACATTCTTCAGTGGGTATCAGAAGTCCTAATATGTGGCAGGAAAACAATCCCCACACCATCATACTGCCACCACCAGTCTGTACTGTTGACACCAAACAGGATGGCTCTTTGGACTTGTGTTGATTGTGCTAAAGTCTGAGGTAAAGGTATCTGACCAGGCACTTTTTCACACTCCTCAATGGTCCAGTTTGATGCTCCTGTGTACACTGGAGATGCCCCTTCTTGTTCTTCTCTGAATGGTGCCCATTGAGGTAAACACTAACTGATACTAGAAATGTTTCTCTGCCTGATTTATACCACACACCGCAGTCATGTGACGTATGGCTTGTTGTAATGTACAGATTGGATTGAGGTGTGAGGGGTGTACCTAATAAACTGGCAACTCAGTGTACACTGGATGCTCAGGTCACACAGTAAATTTTTTGAACTTCAAAATCACTTTTGCCACTAAGTAACAATGAATAAAAGATTAATACAAACTTTCTTTGATTTATTTTCAGATTAGCTTTAGTAAAGCAAAAAAAAAGTAGAGCTTTGATAAATAAAAATAATTTAAAATATTTTTATTCACTTTATTGTTTTTTTTTTAATTCAGTTTAATTCCACAAACTGATATTCAGTCCTGCTCACCAGGAGTGAGGAACTCCAAAGAATGATCTGTAAAAACTGTGGAAACTAGTTGAATTAAGGTGGTCCCAGTTTGGTTTGAACTCTGTACTAGGAAAGTCAGTTGGGAGGATAAAAAAACCTCACTTTTGCTACACAAAAAACAGAAATTTTAGAAAACAGATCAGTGAAGAAAATATGGAAAATGTTTGCATGGTCAAAAATTCATTACTCAACTATTTGGAATAGAAGAAGCCAGTGTAAATGAATGTGCTTCATTGAAATACACACACAAAACGGCTTCTGTCTCCATTTCAGATCAATAAAAAGAAAAAGTCAATTTAGCTGGGACTGAAATGACATAGCAGATTCCGCATAAAACCTCTCTTGTAATTCCTTAACAAAAACATTTTTGTGTTGTATGTGAAAAGCTGTAAATCAGTGCAGCCACATTCACGACACTGCCAGATATCTGTAAAAGACATGGGTGCTGAAGGCCCCAGGTCAGCTGAAGCCACAGCTGATCTAGCCTTTTGTGCTGAAACCACAGATATAGTAGGTAGACACGCTGTGATTGACTTTAAATCCACCCCCAGCTCTTGAACTTAAGCAGAATGATGCTGCTGCACGGGGGTCTCTTGCACCCCGGTCCCAGCCTGAAGGACCGATGGATGAAACTGGCAGGAGGCCCTGACTTTTGAAGACACAGAACCGTGGGTGTGGAGACAGGACCGAATGACTAAATATTCAACAGCAGAGACCCAGAGAGCTCTGGGGTTTATCTCTAGCTGAATTAATTCATGCTGAAGGGTCACCACCGAGGGGCCGCTGTTGTTGTCACCACGACTCATAACGTACAGAAAGACAACAAGTGGAAAATTCCTACAAGCAGAGGAAGACGGGAGGGGAAGCTGGAGAAGACAGGAGCAACTTTGAGGCCCACTTGATGTGCTTGATGGGTACAACCTTGTTACTTGGACCTAAAGGTCAACACTACAGCAAGTATTTAACAATAAATATTTTAATGTTTTAGAAATTATGCCCTAAATGCCCATTAACTTGAGACATCGAAATTATGGATAAAAAAACATCAGTTAATAACATTAGTAAGTTATGCTCATGGTTTCACTTGCTGATAGGAGCAAGCAGATGGGTGCGCTCGATCACAGCCACAGTGGACCCACTCCAAACAAAAGTTTCTGGAGGAGCTCTGAGGAAAACAATAGCTAACATTCACTCAACCTCTCTTAACAACAGGATCATGCCATTTCTCATTGCCCACAATCCAAAATGAACTCTTAATTTATGCAAGATGCTCACCTTGTTGGAGAAGAAGTTAGGGTCACGGATTAACCTCTTCCGGCTGTTGGCAAACTTGCAAGCCTCCACATAGCGGTGGTAGGTCAAGGTCTTTTGGTCACCGAGGACTGAAAAGGGGTTCAGGTTGTACCCTATCAACAAAACGGGGACACTTGATAGATCTGCCAGTTGAAATAATATACAGATATGCCTGGTGTTTCATCAGAAGCAGAGCTGGTTTGTTTAGCTGACTCTGGAAGAGTTTTACACTGATCTGGTGTAGTGGCTGAACACTGACTAAAGACTTTCAAAGAAGGATCTAGAAAATCCTTTGTTTGGTACATTAATCCAATTAAAAAAAACTAAATAAATCAGTCATTTGTTTAAAAAAAAAAAAAAAAAACCCTCCTCCACATAATGAAGGTAAATAGTGCATCTAGCAAGATGTTAAAAAGTGTGAAAGAGATGCATCAGAGTGGTTACCTTTCATTATGTTGAGGATGAAGCTGAGAATCGCTCCACCTGCGGGGGGAGGGGGGACATACATTTTGTAGTCACCAAGAGCGACTGGCCAGGCATCCATCACTTTTACTTTAAACGATTCCAGATCCTCCAAAGTTAAGATCCCGCCTGTAACACAGCAAGAGAAACATCAATGCCCGCCTAATGGAATTCCAGCCCAACTTCCAGAAGGGATGGGGGAATTGAAAGCTGGAAAATTAATTGAAAGCTGGAAAATAATTACAGATCAAATCACCAATAATCGGATTAATGTACTGTAAATAATTTTCTACTTCCTTACTGTGGTGCTGTTTGCAATTTGCCCTTGACAACATACTGCAAACCTGAAGGAGTTCCAAATCAGACACATAATGGTGTTTTCTACTTTTTGGACTCCAAGCAGTGAAGGGACTATGGGGGCAAGCGGACCTCAAGGACCAGAGGTTAGAGCTCTGTTGTGGCACCTGTGTCCTTGATGTCCTGAATTAGGTCTTTTGCTATCTTCCCTGTGTAGAAGGCATTGGGCCCCTTGTTGGCAATGATCTCCAGAGTATCAGCCAGCTTCTCAAACCTCAGTATGTCACCCTTCTTCAGCAGGCTCTTGTCCTCCTTGATGAAGAGCTCACTGAAGGCAAAAAGCAAACTGGTCTTAGACCTGGAGCTTGCAGGTAGGAGTCTGACCTTAAAACTCCACAGTTAACAGATTCATCTCAGGACTTTGTTTTATGTGTTCTTAGTTATACACAAAATATGCAGTTAAAGTATTTCTCACACACACACACACACACACACACACACACACACACACACACACACACACACACACACACACACCATTAAAACCACCTGCCTAATATTGTGCAGGCCAAAACAGCTCTGAGGCATGGACTCTACAATACCTCTGAAGGTGTCCTGTGGTGTCTGGCACCAAGACGTTAGCAGCAGAACCAGATGGGATAGCCTTTGCTACCCATATGCATCAATGAGTCTTGACCACCCATGACCCTCTCACCAGTTCACTGCTTGTCCTTCCCTGGACCAGTTTTGGTAGGTACTGTACTAACCACTGCATACCGGGAACACTGACAAGACCCACAAGACCTGCCATTTTGGAGATGCTCTGACCCAGTCGTCCAGCCATCACAATTTGGCCCTTGTGAAAGCCGCTCAGATCCTTCTGCTTCCCCATTTTTTCTTGCCTCCAACACATCAACTTCAAGAACTGACTGTTCACTTGCTGCCCAATACATGCCCCCACCCTTTGACAGGTGCCATTGTAATGATATAAACAATACTATTCACTTCACCTGTCAGTGGTTTTAATTTTGTAGCTGATCAGTGTACAGTATATTATATAAAACTTTATGTAATTATGATATGTGTACATAGAGGTTTGTGTCATGTATAATATATATATACTGTATATAGATATCTATTATAGCTGTTTTGTAGGAAAGGTTACATAAACCACAACTGAAAATTTTGACCACAGATAAAGTACAGGCTTCTCCTGCATAACCAATGCTCATTAGAATTCACACTAACAAGCGCATGTAATTTGTAGGCCAAGTTTGCATGAGCCACAAACTCACATTTGCAACAAATACTTTATGAGAAGAGAAATTATCATTCAAAATCCACCCTGGAGTACTTCTCCTAAGTGCAAGCTGAGGGCATCTCACTTAGATCTCTGCTGTCATGCAGTCATGTGCTCCCTCACGAGCATCTCTTAGAAAGCACATAAATATTTTCAGCTTAAACCCAACATCTATCATAATAATGAGCACTAAATCAAAAAATGTGATTTCAAATAGCCAAAAAATAAAGCTGAAGACAAAGGAAAGCATTACTTATCAGTTTGAAATGTCAATGTCCACGAACAGCTGATTGTTTGTTAGTCTGTGCAATATTTTCTCCCCCTTATAATTTATTCCACCCCTCATTATTTATACTTATTTTCTGGTGATGTCGATGTATCTTTGCACTTGTTGTATGTATGCATGTATGTTTGTACTGTATGTGTGTGTATGTATGTATGTGGTTGACTGTCTACTGTACACGATGAGCGACTGGGAACCAAAGACAAATTCCCTGTATGTGTATGCATACTTGGCCAAATAAATCAGACACTGGTTCTAATAAAACATATAGAATCGCTGTATGTTCCCAGGAGAAAATGCAAATTGTGAGCAATGTTTGAACCCACAGCCCAGGAGCTGTAAAGCCCCGCCGTGATGCTCAAGAACAACAGTATGAATCAACAAAATAAAAGAGGGCGATAAAAGGAAAAGGGGGAAAGTGGTTATAGAAAAAAAGCATACAAATGTGTTTTGTGTGAGTAAGTTTAAACTGGTAGGCCTTAAGTCTGTATTTAAATGTGTCCGGGGCAGGTCTAATATTTGAGACTTGGCTTTGAATCAGATTTTCTTTGTGAAAAGATAATACAGGAATTTTGCATGTTTGGTGAAAAACTGATAACATTTTTGGTTCAGGAACACATTATTGTCTATTAAAAACAAAGGCAACTTAAAATTTGTTTTAGGAGGATTCACCTTACAAGCAGATTTTCTTGACCAAATAATGTTCACTGTGAACCAACTGGTTTTGATGTACTGTACCGCAGAGGTGAGGTTCCGTTGATGTTATTGAGGAAGAAGAGGTAGCGGTCCAGGATGCCTGACACGATGATGCCCTCCCGAGCGAGTTTAATGGCCGGCTGAAAAAGGCTGGCCCACGGCAGCCGCCCAAACAGCTTGTGTGCCTGCTCGTATCCACGAAGCTCGCCTGGGACTCCGATCCACTGGCTGTCTTTGGGGACAATCACAAGGGCCCAGTGTCACAAGGTCACACTTGGGACACTTCATTAAAACAAACAAGAAAAGGAACAGAACCGAGATGGTATCAGTGCTGCAGCACTGAGGTTCACTGCAATTTTGTGCCAAAGACCATCTTTCTGAAAAGATGCCAGCCAGCCAGCCACCCATACACACCCTGCCCCACCTGAAAGTGCATTTCCCCCACAACATCAGACGTAATTGCTGTGGGTGTAGTCGCCTCTTCTAGGAATTATGGCTGTGTTGATTTGACTACAACTCTCAAGCACAACAACACAGGTGCACATATTTTAATTTAAAAAGTGGATTTCCCTAAACATTATATTAATGTATTTATCCCTTTGTCTGGAAGTCTGATGCTTATATAATCATGAAATTCCATTCATGTCTTGAAGACACATGAGGATCACTGGCATCTGTGTACAGTGTATACGAAACATGCAGTCTGGCTCCAACGTGCCACCGAGAATGTTTACACCCCACTGCTGTCGGATTATTAAGGATTATTATTAAGTTATTTTCCTTTTGTTCCCTGATAGAATTGACCTAAAATGAGACATCAAATTACATCTCCTCACACCGTTTTTACTAGGAAACATGCAATACAAATACAAATAACAAAGGACTAAGCAAAACAAAGAGCTGTATGGCTCTTTTGTTGGACAGAGATCTCCAGAATGCATTGGGTTGGCTTTTGTAGACACAGTAACCATCATAGAAGCAAAAACACTTGAGAGTCAGGGGACCACAAGGAAACAAAGTGAGATGATAGTTTATGGCTGCACATTTATATAGGATCCAGCATAATAAAAATTCAGTATAGCGGTTTATAAAAATAGATGCCATTTGGCTCACATAATAAACCTTTGGCTCCATTTAGTGAGATCTGTTACCTGACTTCCTGCCTAGGGTGTTACCTGCTTAACTTTGCTCCAGGTGTTTTTAGAACAGGCTCAGTGCCATCTCAACCATTTTGCCAATCCATGAAAATGTTAATTCTTTCCCATAAGAAATAACTAGAATTATATAGAGTGTATATAATACCTAGATCAGTATCTGAGTCCAGAAGTCTCGGCATTATGAGTTCTATCTAGGTGACGCTGAATCAGACGCCACATCAGAGAAATACTGGAAATGGGTGTGGGTACGAGTGTGACACCAGGTGGAATCACTGCGCTCAGGTTTTTGCCTCGTAGCCTAGGTTTAAACAAAGTTTATGCTTTGTCGTTTTGGTCACTTCTGTTCAGTGGGCGAGACTCCCAGTAACAGTTCAGTACAGTAACAGCCCATTACTATAGGCACATTTTCCTGCTTGTGATATTTTATATTGCTTACATTCATTCATTATTCAGATAAATGTGAGTTTTAAATGTTTGTTGCTACTACTAAATATAGTGAGGAAGAAAGCGTAATGTTTGTTACAAAATTGCATATAAACACACAAATGCATATTAATGGCCTCATTAATGGTTTTTTTAAATTAGATAATAGATGTTTGAAGCATTTTTTAGTCGCACTGAAATAGGTATTTTAGTTAGGGATATTTTGGGGAAATTAAGTTGGGTTTACGGATGAACCCAGAATGGAAATAGCTTCCCGATTTCCAAGTTCTTAGTATTCGAGCCATTTTTAGGACTTATTTATACTTGGATACCAGTGTACAGGTGTAAATTTACTTCATACAATGGCCACCCACCTAACAAGGTGATTTCACAGAACAGATTAGGCCCTTTAGGAGGGGAAACTGTAGTGCTATCTCCAGTGAGGTACTGTTGACCTTGTTCTACCTGCACGCTGAGCCCCCGGTCAGAATGACTTTGGTGACTCATGAGGTCAGGTGGGCAAACCTCTTTCCAGGCCCAGGGATGTGAGCGCTACCTGGCAGGAACTCGAAGGTCTTGGGGCAGTCGTTGCGCAGGTCTGCTTTGAAAGCCTTGGGGACTGTTTCCCTCGAATTAATGACTATGACCTTTCCTGGAGAAGAAAAAAAGGTTCATTACACAAGATTACTGAATAAATTCTTAATAAACAACCTCAATACTCTGATGATCTATTGAAATAATATTGCTTCATTACTGATCTCCAAAGACCCCCTCCACAAAAAAAGTCTATAACTCCTACCCATAATGAAATAATAAACAAAGCAGCAGAAAAACAAACAATGAAACATGTAATAATTTGAACTTCGCAGCTCGCAGCAGTTCTCATTTAAAATATCTTTGTTCTTCGATGAGTCAAAACAACAATACCGAAAATCTTGTGTCCCCATAAAATTTATTACAGCAATATTTCATTGTCTTTCATAATCACTCTTTGGTTTAATGTTTCCTGCTTGTGCTGGAGAAAAACTGCTTTTTCTCATGGCCTCGCTGCCTTCGCTTCTGGGGGAGATTGTGGGTTCGTAGGAGGCAATGTGTGGTTTCATGTTAACTTGTTAGTGCTCTGTTTGCCAGGCAGCCAGGATTTTAATCCTGCCCCAGTGTCAGTCATTCTCCATTAATTGATATAATTCACAGTGAAATGGACGGTAATGGGGTCTGTGTGCAGTAATACCCTTTTTTATGCATTGAAAAATCCCTCCATTTATTGCAATTCGGAGCCTGCAGCCGTTCCCACGTAATGCTGGCAATTTCGCAGCAATCGTGGATAATGGGGAAGTGATCTGGCCTTTCTGGAGTCACGTGGTTCGTTTGGTTTAGTTCAGCAGACGGAGAAAGAGGCAGCAAGCACACACACACACACACACACACACACACACACACACACATAGTTCTCTTGTGTCACTGTAGAGATTTCACTTGAATTAAATAAATGACATCTAACGCCACCACAGAGAACCTCAAAAATGTACAAGCATCTTAGGTGCCTTTCAGTCTCTGGTAAAACAATTTCTTACCTATTTTTGTGGAGCCTTCAAAAAATTCCTGCACATTTTTAGAAATCGGAAGCGTTTGCAGGCAACACAAACGTGTAGACTCGATGCAAATAATTCATGTCAAACTGCTGTATGCAGCAGGGAGTCAGGGGGCCAGTGGTGGCACTCTGGAACCTAGCACTTACCACTCTTCTCCCGCACGGTGAAGATTGAGCCCCCACCCAGGCCCATACTTTGCGGGTTCACCAGGGATGTGCACAACAGCGCAGCGATAGCGCCATCTACTGCCGAGCCACCCTGTTGCAGGATGTCCCTGCAAGGAAGGAAAAGGAGGAGAGGAGGAGATGCAGTAAAAGAGTTGCCTCAACATGCAGGCATATACACACAAATTAATAAATGTCAATTACTCGCTTACTGACTTACTCAAATTTTACTCTAATTTTGAACAACAGGTTTTCCTCAAAAATGTCTGCACATGGTTGGCAGAACACGAACAGTACGTTCAGACAGTTTTATTTTGTTATTCAAATTCAGAGCCATCATGGAGATTAGAGTTCCACCCATTTTTCTTTTCCAGAATACTTGCAGTGACACAAGGGAAAGTGCTTGGAAACTGGTTCAAGTGTAATGTTTTAGCAGTAATTGAGCAGACATCCTGATGCCCATGAAACACACGGAATAAGAAAATAAATGGGGAATTAGTATTTCCATATTTCCAGAATAACAAGAAGCAGGTTTGTCATTCACCATCTAATGATAAATAAATGTGGAAAGAGCTATAGGGCCCCATTCTCACAGGGATCCTATTCCTATTCCTTTTCCAACATGCCCCATTTTCCTCTGCAAAATGGGATCCATTCCTACAGCACCCCATTTCAACATGGACACCACTCAAATGGACTCCATTCCCATGAAGCCCCATTCTTACAGAGGCACAAATCTCTGCAATACCCCATTCCCAAATGGTCCCCATCTCATACAGCCTCAGGCCCCTATGGCGCCATATTCCTTCAGGGTCCCATTACAAAAGGGGCTTATAGACACACAGGTCCCTAGTCTCACAAAGCCAAGCTGTGGTCTGGTCTTGAATATGACCAGGAAGGGGGCAGCACTACACAGACTTCTAGTCACAGAAATACAAATCAACACCCTTCAAACAACTAATAAGAAAAGGAATGTTGGCTCAGATAAAGGAAAATCTAATGAAAAGCCCAATCAGGTATAGCATTTTGAACCGTATTGTCCAACCCACACACACACAGACACACACACACACACACACACACACACACACACACACATGCAAATACAAATACAAACTGAGTACTATCTCCAGACAAAACAAGTTACCAAGTCAAGGGTCATTCATCTTTTCCATAACTCTATTAACCTCAATTTATAAGCCCTACTTCTACTGGCAGACAAAAGTAGACAAAAAAATAAATATTGAGGAAGACAAGAAAAGAGAACAAAGTATGATGAGTGCTATACACAATAGGCCAAGGCCAAGTTTACAAATCTTTGGCTGTAATAGAATGTCCTCAAAAAGAAACCAGAAAGTTAACATGGAAAACAGAAGTAGAGTTGTGTTTGTCTGTGTGGACCAGTCATGGAACACAGCCAGGAATGATGCGAAAGAGGCCAGAAACAGGCCAGTGAGAGGGGTGATTTTTGGCTGTTGCTAGGGAAACCAAGGACAAAGGTTCATACCTAGAATATTGCTGATTCATATCCCAGCAGCACAACTCAAAAACACTCAACAACCTGCAGATCTGATGTTATCGGAGCAAACATCCCAGCCCCACGGCAGCAAGACCTATGCAGCCGTACAGCTCTCGGGATCAGCAATGGCGTTGTCGTATGTCTAATCCTTCCCGATTCATTTGCATTTTTTTCTGGCAGCCTCAGCGGACATTGGCAAGATGCCACACTGAGAGTCACGCATCCTGAGTGATAAAATCAAACATACACTCACCAAGTTTCCTGGATGTGACGTGTCCAAAAACCAAAATGCAGAACAAGACAGTAAACAAACTGCATCAGATGGGTGCAGGGACCCCCCCTCCTGCACCAACGTTGTTCCTAGTTCGTATACATCTCCCCCATATACTGTGCACGCCTACACTTGGTTTGTTCATGCGTTGTGTACGTCAAGTCAAAGTCAAAGTCAAAAGAGTTTATTTGTCACTTACATGGTTACTGAGTATACCATGTAGTGAAATGTGCCTTGATTCGACAGGAGACTACGTGGTTACAATTAAAAAAAAAATTAAGACGAGTAAGACAAACAAATAACCAAACCTAAGAAAACAAGGACACACAGCAAATAGATAAATAAGAAAATAAATAAATAGATAGATAAATAAAACAGTAAATAAAATAAAACCTTAAGGTGTACTGTGAAAAGACTACATATAGCTCCCCGTCAGAGAATCGAACCCTGGGCTCCCACGTGACAGGCAGGGATATTCACCACTATACTAACAAGGAAGTGCCCATTTGACATTTTTCTATGTTTCACCATGAGCTTTGCACTTTTACCTGATGTGTCTGATAACCAGTTAAAACTAGAAGTAAAGAAATAACCATCTACCTTTTATCTATGGCTTAGACTTCCTGACTGACAGGCCTCAGTTTGTCAGTGTAAGAAATAATAACTCCAAAGCTCCTTAAACTGAGCACCGACAACCCCCAGGGCCATGTGGTCAGCCCACTGTTGTTCATGCTGCTGACACATAGCTACTGCTCAGCACAGGTCTGACAATATCATCAAGTTTGCAGACGACATGACAGTGGTGGGGCTCATGAGCAACAACGATGAGTCTACATACAGAGCAAAGGTCACTCCATGCCCCTAACACCCCCCCCCAAGAAATGCACTTTATATGCAAAATCCCTTTATAAATGTGCTCCAGAAAAATGGTATCTCAATTGTAATGCATACTGGTATATGGATGGGCTAACAATAAACATCTCTTGAATCTCTTGAGTCTAAATAAATAACAGTGATAACAACCAGAGCTTTAATATTTAACAGCTTCAGGTCTGCATGTCAAAATGGGCTGCTTTAGGGAAACAATGACCAGCTGTGTGCACAAATAATTAATTACGAGGCTTTGTTTCTATCAGTCTTTCTGCAGCGCAGCACCAGAGTCCCATCACCTGTTCGTCTTCAGGCTCTGCAGGTAAGCATGACACCAGTAAAAACAGGTGTGTGATCACACCCTGAAACAAACCACTGGCGTTTGATATCTGTCACCTGTCTTTGGACAGAACTATTGGGTGGTTGGGAGATTAAAACATGCGCTTATACTTTTGAACAAATAATGCTCCAAAAGCAGCAATGAGTGTTGTCAAAACTGCTGACTGTTAAAGTGAACCTTTAAAGACTTTGACATAGAGAAGAATTATCAGGAAATGGAACATAAAATGCAAAAACAGCAATAAAATGGGTAGCAGTAAATGTAGTGGAAATTTTGGTGGATCAGAGGTGTACACAAATAACATGACAGCATACAGTAACTCTGTATGTTCCTGTCTGTGTTCCTCATTTCAAAAGTTACTTCTCCGAACACACGTCATCGTGCATGGAGCAATTGTTCAAAATTAATGTAGCTCCAAAACCTATGAAGTGGTGCAGGAGAGGAGTAGGGATGGGATTTTCTGTTCTTGCATTATCCTTTTCATTTTAAATTCAAAACCAAAAATTTAAAGGAACTTTATAGAGGAGAGAAAGTCAGAGAGAATGAAGCTGTGACAAAAGATCTCTTGGCAAGAGCTGAAATAGAGAAAAAGCCATTGCGGTGAACATCTCCAGAGGCCTGATTTCTGCATTTTATTCTATTTCACTAAGTTTTGAAAATAACTGCTACGCCACTCTGAGGGAGACGTGGGGATGCAACCTTGACATGTACTTCAGAGATCATGAGTGGTCACCTATATGTACAGCAGTTCTCTCAGCATGCACTTCACTAGGCATCCAGGAGCAGAACTTCCATGCTCACCAACAAAATCTAACTTCTCCAGTGCATCTCCATAGGATGTTTCCAGAAACAGCACAGAGAAGTTGTAAATATAAAGCTGCTCCTGGCACTTTGATACACCTATTCTAGAACTGTGATAAGATAAAAGCTTATTGGGAGGGAGTTCACTCAGCCATTCAGAAGATCTTTAATATTTTAATATTTAAAGTTTGATTTGACACCATGTGTTTTCTTGCAGAACCTCAACCCAAAGTCTCTTTCTGAAGCTATAGAGTGCAGGCTCTTCAAATTGACATGCTAGGCAAAGAAATGCATCTTAATGCTTTGGTCTACAGCTGAAGTTACCTCTGTAAATATGTGGCTATGTAAAGTGTTTAATGTCCTCCTGCCAGAAAAAGCTAACATCTGGTTTGCATGGCCATTCAAAGCGTTTTCAGAATGTATGGACCCCCTTCCGGAACTTACTAGAAGGTACTGTACGATCATACCTGAGATAGGGTATACACATCTGAGCCTGAGCTCCCTGCTCCATATGAGCAGATGTTTCACCTCTTGGTGTCTCTGCCTGTACAGTAAATGCTGTTGCGATTGGACGCTGTTCATAACTCAGAATTAAAAAAGAGGCTGCAGCTGTAACCACTACACTACCTGCTGCCCCTTACGGGGAACTGCGATATCCCATGAACTAACATCACAGTCGATGTCCCGACTGACTGCAGCGCCATACTGTATTTGGGTGGTTCTTGTCGTGACTACAGTGCGACACCACTGCAGGGGGTGGCACCTCATGAAGGTGACATCTAAGTCAGTTTAACAACTCCTACAGGGACGCAGTCCCCTCCCCCGTGGGAAACAACGCACAGTTACAGTACATGCAGAGCAACAAGTGAGTAAATTAACGTTTATGTGCCAAATCCCTCTGTACCCACACAGCCCACCTCTCCCGCAACTTCCGGGAGTCTCCCGCATACAGATAGCGGCTCCCTGACGCCCGCATATTATTTTGCTTTTTAGAGCGAGAGAACAAAGATCCCAGAGCTTTTCTAGAATTTTTGGAGAAGGAGAGAGAGTGACAGAGAGAGCATCCTGCTTGTCTCTCTTTTTCTGCTAATAAAACCCATCACCTACTGGGAGGGTGCCTCTCTGAAATGAGTTTTTGCAGAGTGGGATGTCTGTCGTCTTTTCAACTTTCTGTCCTGACGCCACGTAGTGAAACTGACGTTCGTGCGGATTCCTCGCAACGTTCACCAGTTTGCTGCCCTTCGCTTGTCTCCTGGTAAACTTTCGTGGACTCGTACACGCGCAAAACGTGCCCACAGATATTGACGCACCACGTTGGCGGGGGAGCTGCCGCATTTAATGCGAACGATGGGTGGAAACGCGTGAAGTCTATTTGGAACCTCGAGCATGGCGGCGGCGGGCGGGAACTCACCTGCCGACGCGGGAGCACGTGCCCGAGTCTGCGGCCACGGCGGCGCGCGAGAAGCCGCCGCCGGGGCAGGGGCGCGCGCGGCGGAGCGCGAGGCACAGCGACAAGGTGAGCAGGAGCGCGCCGAGCGCGGCCGCGCAGGCGCACACGCGCGCCTTGGTGATGTGCTTGGCCATAACCTTCCCGGCGAACGCGGTCCGAATGGGTCGGGGAGACGGAAGCGCGGCGGCCAGGGATGCTTACTCCTCCCTCCAGCCTCCTCCTGCTGTTAAGAGGAGTTCAGTGACCCGCTGCGTTGCCGTTTTTTGTCTTTTCACAACAGGAAATGCCCTGTTTGTTTTGCTATTTACGTTGCGGCTGCCAGACCTCCGGCTACTTCGGTGCGCCAAGTGCTCACGCGCGTAAACCTTTACAATAATATTCCAGCCTGATCTCACGTTTTAACGGAAATTGTTTTATGTCAAAAATATAAGAAGACACAAGCTCCCCGAACCGAGCTCCGTCGTCCATTCAAAGATTGTTAATATAAAGTTAGATTTCTCGCCATCTATTTTCCTCCAGAACCCCAACTCGGGATTCTCTTTTATGATGAAATGAGGAGCGCAGGTTGTTCACCTTGACATCCTTGGTAAGGAAATATATTTGAATGCTTTTGTCAGCACCTGAAGTTCCCTCGGTAAATAATTTAATTGTCTTAGGTGTTTACTATAATAATTTCCTCCCACTAGAAGAACGTACAGAAGTTTTTTGGAACGTATAGACCCCCTTCTGGGACTTTCTAGGCAGTTATGATGTGGTGTAACCACCTGAGGAAGCCCTCAGGTCATCAGCAGACTGCTGAGATGCAAAGGTGCACCTGGACAGACAGGTTTGGACCTGTGGCCTAGCAGGATGCTTGATACGGGCTCCAGTTTCAGAATTACCGTTCACTGGGGCTAAAGTCTCGGCTCACTTGTTTATTCCTGTAAAGTCAATTCCATGTATGAAATTCACAATGAAATGCTTACTTCTGGGCACCCTGCTATTGTTACCACACAACAATAACACAAGTACACAAAAATAACTCAAGGAAACAATAAAATCATAAAGTACATTTAAATTTAGGAAGCTTTAAATATATATGTGAATTTTGCAGGGTGTTACAAATATGATTCAAGCGGAGAAATGACCAACTGACACTCTGTGTTGTGACTCTATTATAAGAAATGGAGAAAATCTGAGAGTCTGAATTTGCTCAGATCTCCATCAGAAATAGAACCTCTTTGGGCCGCTGTGACTTTTTGGCATTTCGGGAATTCCCAAAGTCCATAGCCACCCCATTGGTTTTGCAGAAGTTAATGAAAACCCCATTGTTTCTTATCACTGTACTCTATTCACTTCCTTACTATAGGGCCCTCCTCAACCTCTTTTTAAAATTATAAATTGCTTTAAATGCAGAAGTTATTTAAGCTGTCACCTGGTTGGTGACATGATGAAATGTTTCCTCAGTTGCATCAAACCTTCACTGACATCTTGTGGTTCTTTGCTGTTGGCTCAACATGCAACATCTCTGGTATCACATAACATAACCAGCTATAACCAGTACAGTACAGTAGTGCCTCAGTATTCAAAATCTGTATTTGAATATTTGCTATACAACTCTTGAAAACTAGCAACTAAATGCTGGTATCTAAATGTAAGCTTTTGCTATAAGAAACTTTAGGAGGTTTATGTAAGAAAATTATGCGAAGGCAAAGTTCCGTGCCGGATGTTTTTGTCCCCCCTTCCACCGCTCCTCCAATGTAGAAACCTTCTGCAGCCCCCCCCCCCCCCACGGCAAACCTCTCAATCCCCTTTACTTTATTTGGTTACCTAGTAAAAGCTGTTAGCCTTGTTTGTTTAAATTATCTGTAATGCTTTTAGCTACACTTCATTTTTACAGTAAGCCCATTTATTTAAATGCCAGTGGTGGCACTACACACGAAATGCCTGTACTGCACATACCGTACAGTAAGTTAGAAAAATGCAAATTAATGATGACATTAAGTGTTTTCTAATTTGGTGACTGGTGTTTACAGTGTTTTACCCTGCTGAAGTCATGGGTTCACAGTAATGCAGGTGTTTTCAGATGGGGTGAGTGCATTGCTTATGTCTCATTTAATATAATGGAAAGTAGGCACTCGGTATCTGAAATTCTGGTATTAAATCTATTTTCAGGGACAAATTAGATTTAGATACCAGGGAATTACTGTATATTTGATTTTATGAAAAACTATTTGTGTGTTGGAAAGAAGCCTAAAAAGTGTCCGGTGCTTTAGTTGAACATTGAGGGTTTCCCTGCAGTAGTACTATGTGCTTATTAGAGGTATAGCATCACTCAGCTGAATAGGATGTTGACACTGACATACACTCTAGATTTATTTGGAGATTATTATATAATAAAATGTACACTCACCGGCCACTTTATTAGGTACACCCATTCAACTGCTTGTTAACGCAAATATCTAATCATCCAATCACATGGCACCAACTCAATGCATTTAGCCATGTAGACATTGTCAAGACAACCTGCTGAAGTTCAAACCGAGCATCAGAATGGAGAAGAAAGGTGATTTAAGTGACTTTGAACATGGCATGGTTGTTGATGCCAGATGGGTTGGTCTGAGTATTTCAGAAACTGTTGATCTACTGGGATTTTCACAACCATCTCTAGGGTTTACTGAGAACGGTCCAAAAAAGGAAAAATATCCAGTGAGTGGCAGTTCTCTGGGCGAAAATGCCTTGTTGATGCCAGAGGTCAGAGGAGAATGCCCAGAGTGGTTCAAGCTGATACAAAGGCAACAGTAACTCAAATAACCACTCTTTGCAACCAAGGTATGCAGAAGAGCATCTCTGAACGCACAAAACATCAAACCATGAAGCAGATGAGCTACAGCAGCAGAAGACCACACTGGGTGTCACTTCTGTCAGCTAAGAGCAGGCAATGTCACGGGGCTCGAGGGCCCGGGAGTCATGGAGGAAGCAATCACGGGGCACAAGCAGCTGGACGGAAAAACCGGGAGTGCTTTACTGGCACACAACGAAAAATACAGGCCAAAACAAGGGTGCTTGAAAACTGTGAGGGACCGAGTCAGCAGGCACAAGGAATCACGGGTTAATTGTTAAAAAGAATCCTTTATTCCAAAAAGGTAGTTATGTCAGCAACAAATAAATTTGGGCCCATAAAAAGATAAGCTGAACATAACCCCCCCCCAAACCAACAGCACAAATCAACTAGACATATAACTGCCACAAATAAAAATATGCTCAAACTATCCACTCATCTGTGTGGGTGCCGGAGCGGCTATCACACCCCCCCCCCCCGTCAGAGACTCCCCCCTCTGTGGAATCTTCACCGTAACAGCGGGAAAGGTAGTCAGCCGTTATGTTGTCCTTCCCAGGGATATGATGAACAGTAAAGCGGAAAGGCTGCATGGCCAGATACCACCTAGTTATTCTACCATTACTGTCCCTCATCTTCTCCAGCCACTGAAGTGCCTTATGGTCAGTCTCCAAGGTAAACTCTCTTCCAAGCAAATAGTATTTCAGAGAGTCAAGTGCCCACTTGATTGCTAGGGCTTCCTTCTCCACTATAGAATAGCGGACCTCTCTTGGAAACAACTTCCGGCTGACGAAAGCTACCGGGTGCCGATCCTCTGGCGGCCCTTGTAATAACACAGCTCCAATACCTCTATGAGAGGCATCAGTTTGTAAAATAAAATGTCCATCAAAGTCCAGACTATAAAGAACAGGGTTCTTACTTAATGAACCTTGAATATCCTTAAATGCAGTGACTGCCTCCTCTGTCCACTGCACTTGGTTAGGGCATCTAGAACTTGTCATGTCTGTCAGCGGAGCTGCTCGGTCAGAAAAATTTGGAATAAAGCGATGATAGAACCCAGCCATACCTAAAAAGGATTTTAGTTGTTTTTTTTGTTTGCGGCAGGGGACACGACTCAATAGCATGGACCTTGTGAACTTGTGGCTTAATTATTCCATTCCCAATGATGAATCCCAAATACTGAGTCTCTGTTTTTGCTAAAGCACACTTGGTAGGATTAACGGTCAACCCTGCAGAGCGGAGACGCTGGAAAGCCCTCTTAAGATGCTCCAAATGCTCCTCCCAGGTGGCACTATATATGACAATATCGTCTAGATATGAACAAGCAAAATCAGATAAATCATGCAACACTTGATCCATCAATCTTTGGAATGTTGCTGGAGCCCCGTGAAGCCCAAATAGGAGAAAAACAAACTGGAAAAGACCAAACGGGGTCCTAAAAGCAGTCAGCTCCCGGGACCTCCGTGTCAAAGGTACTTGCCAATATCCTTTGCACAGATCAATAGTTGTAAAATACTTTGCTTTACCCACGCACTCCAATAGATCATCAATTCGCGGTGTTGGATATGAATCAAATTTGGAAACAGAGTTCAGGTATCTAAAATCAATGCAGAATCTTATGGTACCATCTTTCTTTGGAGCCAAAACCACCGGACTACACCACTCACTCTTTGAAGGTTCAAAAATGCCCAGGGACAGCATGTAGTCCACTTCTTTCTTCAATGACTCTTGGAGGCGCTCTGGTACCCTATAACTCGGACACCTCCCCCTTGCATTATCGTTCAACACTATATCATGCTGAACCATATCCGTACGACCAGGGTATTCTGAAAATACATCCAAGTCAATCGAAGCTCTCACCTGTACTTGCTGTTCTTCTGTGAGGTGATCCAGATTCAGTTCAGTGGTAATTGACGAGGGCAGATACTGGTCATCCACTTCCTCTTCCTCCTCCACCCCTCTTATCAGTAACACTTCAGCCCTTCTTCCTGACCTTGAAACCCACTCCTTCAAAAGGTTGACATGGAGGACCCGACTAGAACCCGACTTCCCTGATATGGAGATCTGGTACGTAGTGGGTCAAGCTTCTTCTATACTTCAAAGGGCCCTTGCCACTTTGCCAGTAGCTTACTGTCTGAAGTAGGCAGCATTACCAAGACCTTCTGTCCCGGAACAAAACTCCTTTGTCTAGCTGATCGATCATACCAAACCTTCTGATGTTGTTGGGCCTCTGCCATATGTGCCTGAGCCAGTTCACTCATTTTCTGTAATCGCTCCCTCATTTGAACAACATAAGAGATCACATCCACAGGTTCTTCCTTGTCCAAGTCCCCTTCCCAAGTTTCCCTCAGCAGTGTCAACGGACCCCTTACCTCACGACCGTATAACAGCTCAAAAGGGGAAAACCCAGTAGAGGCTTGCGGTACTTCCCTATAAGCAAAAAGAAGATAGGGGAGCCACTGATCCCAATCAGAACCTGTGTCATTGACAAACTTACGGAGCATCTGTTTAAGTGTTTGGTTGAAGCGTTCTGTCAGTCCATCTGTTTGTGGATGATATGGAGTTGTTCGTACACTCCTTATTCCAAGTAGTTGGTACACCTGTTTCAGCAAAGTTGACATAAAATTAGTGCCCTGATCCGTCAGAATTTCTCTTGGGAATCCAACCCTTGAGAACAACTGCACCAGAGAAACTGCCACCACCCTAGCTTTAACAGACTTTAACGGGAACACCTCTGGATATTTAGTGGCGTAATCAGTAATCACTAACATAAACCGATTCCCAGCTTTGCTTTTCTCCACTGGCCCAACAACGTCCATCCCCAGACGTTCAAAAGGGGTCCCTATTATGGGCAAGGGTTGAAGTGGAGCCTTAGAGACACCCCTTCCAGAAGTCCTTTGGCACTCAGGGCAGCTCCTGCAGAACTTTTCAACATCAGCTCTCAAGCCAGGCCAGTAAAACTGGTGTTTAATGCGAGCTGTGGTCTTGTGTTTCCCCAGGTGGCCAGCCCAGGGAATAGAATGACCCAAGGCAAGCACTGTCCCTCGGGCCGCTTCAGGAACCACTAGCTGCTTAACTGAACCCTGCTGAGGGTAGAGAATACCTTTCTGCAAAAAATAACTG
Organism: Heterotis niloticus; assembly: GCA_018136845.1. NCBI lineage: Eukaryota > Metazoa > Chordata > Actinopteri > Osteoglossiformes > Osteoglossidae > Heterotis > Heterotis niloticus. The sequence continues at coordinate 15,452,358 of CM030890.1, read as the reverse complement.
TCACCCTTGCCAATTGGCTCTTCCCCTGCTTCTCTCTCTTTGGCGCCTTGTAATAAGGCAGCTAAGCTCGGGTCACTTTGCTGCATTTGCCTAATATTAGTGGGTATCTGCAACTCCAGGGACATCTCTGGAACAACTTCAGCTGATAGTTTTGACACCGTATGGTTAAACCTCTCCTGCCTCCGCTGTCTGCGTGACTTCCGAGACTTTCCAGGCTGGGTCTCTAGGTCAGCATTATAAAATGGCAAGGCCCTGAGGGTTAAAGATGGTTCATTTGACCGCTTAGCTTGAGCTCTAGTGGTCACAACATTGCTCTGTTGACTGGAACCCAGCAGATCAAATAGAACAGGTAGATCACAACCCAGCACCACTGGAAATGGTAGTTTATCAACAACCCCAACATTTAGAAGATAAGATTGTCCTTTAATCTCCATATAAACATCTGCTGTCGGGTACAACTTCTCCTCACCATGAACACAACAGATGGGGATGGTATCTAGGGTGCAAATCACACTTGATGGAACATACCGTCTATGTACCAAGGTTTGATCACTACCTGTATCAATGAGTGCTTTAATGCTTTTACCATTGATCTTTACCCAGGTAGTTTTAATATTCCTATCCTTCCTGGGCCCAACATCTGCGTTCTGGCAGGGCATAAAGCACATCTGAGTAAGTTTCACAGGGTTCCGAGGACATCTTAGCTTGGTATGCCCCTCTTGTCCACACAAATAACACATTGGTGCTTTATAACAGACTTTTGGCTGTACCTTGGCTGCCGAATTGTCCTTCACTAGGGACTTTCCCACATTGCCCACATTTAATGCTGGCTTCTGGTACTGAAAAGAAGGTGGCAACCTACGTACCTCTTTACCTGCACCCCATGCCACATAACTCCACAGCTGGCCTGCCTTTCTGGCTGCTACAAAGACATCAGCAAGAGTAGCTGCCTCAGCCGCAGTTGCAGGGTCATGCTCCCGTATCCACACCTGTAGCTCTGGAGACACCATTCTCAGGTACTGTTCCAATATGATTATTTCACTTATGTCTTGGACTGTTTTACCTTGAGGTTGGATCCACTTTCCATACAACTCCTTCAGTCTCACATACAATTCCTTAGGGCTTTCACCAGGATCCACATCCAGAGCACGAAACCTTTGCCTATAAGTCTCAGGGTTAGCATCAAATTTCCTTAAAATGGCATTTTTCACCTTGTCATAGTCAAGGCCCTCCTCCATATGCACATAGGCACTCCTTGCTTTACCAGTTAACAATGGGACGAGCCTGAAAACCCAATCAGACTTAGGCCAACGGCAGGCTACCGCAATTCTTTCAAACGTCACAAGGAAGTGTTCCACATCATCATTCTCAGTTAACTTTTCCAATTTTGGATCTTTCATATACAAAAACTGACCTGTGCTGGCAGTTGTTTGCTGGTCCTCTACTATTGGAGCTGGCACTTGCATACTTTGAGGAATCCCATCTAAACCAGGGGACTGTAAACCAGGAATTGAAGCTGGCACTGGAGAGGTGCGTGCTTGGACCTCTAGCTGGAGAAGTTGGAACTGGTGCTATAGAGCTTTAAGGCACTGGCCCTGACGTACTGACTCCTCCTTTAGCCGAGTCTCTCGGATCTCCTGTTGCCCAAGGTGTGCTCGAATGATAGCAGCCAGATCTGCAATGGTTGGCTCTCTCATACCTTCACCCTCAATTTCTTGGGCTCCGCTTGAAGCTACCGTCTCCACTCTTTCTCCCTCATCCATCTGCTCCTCCTCTTGTCCAGCAAATTGTCCTTGGTGTTCAGTCCTCTTCAGTTTAGCACCCTTGCCTGCCTGATGCATGGCTTCCAAAAAATAAGGAAAAGGGAAAAAAATGAAAAAAAACCTGTGTCCTCTACCTGCTGATCCCACTTCTGACACCATATGTGAGGGACCGAGTCAGCAGGCACAAGGAATCACGGGTTAATTGTTAAAAAGAATCCTTTATTCCAAAAAGGTAGTTATGTCAGCAACAAATAAATTTGGGCCCATAAAAAGATAAGCTGAACACAACCCCCCCCAAACCAACAGTACAAATCAACTAGACATATAACTGCCCAAACAAATCAACACAAATAAAAATATACTCAAACTATCCACTCATCTGTGTGGGTGCCGGAGTGGCCATCACAAAAACCAAAAACAAGCGTCGCGGCAGGCGAGCTGAAAAGCACCGGGAAACACAAAGCCTTGACGAGAGAATAAACAGTTACTGAAACGAAAACAATAATAGATAGTATACAGTAGACTGAGCCACCGGTAAAGGCCCGGGAGGGCCCTTTCAAAGTGTCCGCAATTAAGTGCACCACCTGCAGGCGCTCAGTCCGGGAGGCGGGGCGGAGAGACCATGCACATGGCGGTCTCGCAGCACCCGCGGGGGTGACAGCAACTGAGGCTACAGTTCGCACAGGCTTACCAAAATAGGACAACAGAAGATTGGAAAAATGTTGCTTGGTCTGATGAGTCTCGATTTCTGCTGCAACATTTGGATGGTAGGGTCAGAATTCGGTGTCAACAACATGAATGCACGAATCCATCCTGCCTTTTATCAATGGTTCAGGCTGGTGGTGGTGATATAATGGTGTGGGGGTTATTTTCTTCGCACACTTTGGGTCGCTTAGTACGAATCGAGCATCGTTTAAATGCCAGAGCCTACCTGAGTATTTTTGCTGATCATATCCATCCCTTTATGGTTGCTGTTTACCCATATTCTGATGGCTGCTTCCAGCAGGATAATGCGCCATGTCACAAAGCTCAAATCATCTCAAACTGGTTTCTTGAACATGACAATGAGTTCACTGTACTCAAATGGCCTCCACAGTCACCAGATCTCAATCCAATGGCGCACCTTTGGGATGTGGTGGAATGGTAGACAAATCTGCAGCAACTGCATGATGCTATCATGTCAATATGAACCAAAATCCCTGAGGAATGTTTCCAGCACTTTTGTGTATCTATGCCATGAAGAATTACACCAGTTCTGAAGCCAAAAGCGGGTCCAACCCGGTACTATCAAGGTATACCTAATAAAGTGACTGGTGAATGTATTATTATTATTATTATTATTATTATTATTATTATACGCTCTAGCAGGTTATACATTACAGCAGGTTGTCTTGACAATTTCTATATGCCTTAATTTATAGACACTTTTCTTCAAACTGGCATACAACTCAGAGTAAACAGAAGTGCATGAACAACTTTGGACACAGGCACAGAACAGTCAAAAGCACAGCTTGTTTGTCTGACACCACCATGTTGCTGATTCACATCTCGCAAGTAGCTGCCTATAAAAGTGCTGTTCAGACAGCAAATACATAGATGATCATAGCAGGTGGTGTTGAACTCATTTATGTAGCTGTCAGATCAGAAGAGAAATGGCTCTAAAAGAGATGGGTTCGAGATTCTCTAACAAGTAGCAGAGTCTTAATTTGCCTTCAAAAAAGTTTCAGCTGTTCACCAAATGTTGAAGTATGTGGTTGGATTTTTCTTTTCAGAAGGAAAGCTGTGAGTGATGAAGCAGGCAGAAACATCCTTGACACTGCACAAAACATCTTGGTTACCATAGAGCATCAGTGATGGACTGATGGCTGCATTGACTTTTCCTGTTTGGACTTGGACATTGGCCATTTCCAACTGGCTGCTTCTCTATAAACACCATCACTGTTCCGATTTACTCAGCAAATGTATATTTGTGTTGAGGTGTTGATTCAAAGCCCATTTTATAATTTTTACATGATGTTGAACTCAACTTCCCTCTGACATGCTAGTGAGCATCTGGCAACCAATGTTGCTCTTTTTCTGAGTAGTATGACTGTTTTGCATCTCATCATGATTTTCAACCATGTTCACCTTACAACATTCACAAATGCAATTTTTGTCTAATTTCACCTGCAGTTTTGGAAGCTAAATATCCAGTTTATTTTTAAAAATCTGTTCTGAATAACAAAGGAAGACATAAAGCTGTTAATAGCAGTGCCAGGCCAAAGTCTCCCCACAGGAAAGCTACTGATTTAACATGTTGCCCATGCATGAAGGAGACACAGAGGTGGATCCAAGCACCCATCAAAATGATTGATCAACAGGGGATTCACAGGTGATGCCTGGGATGTGATGGGGTGAGCCAATAGTGATCAATGTCAGCTAGAAGTAGGCATTGTGGTGCTCCATTCCAGGGTAATCAGTCATTTCCTGCTGGGCTGAAAATAGGAAGTAGAAAAGAGGAGAAGGGGCCTGGCTGAAAGTTGTACAAGCAAGTTAAAATGTACCAAAGGAGAGAGACAAAAAGTAGATAGATATTGAGTAGACAAAAGAAAACCAGGCAGCACAAACATCCTCATGTTTAAAAGTAGACATAACAGTGAAGCTTCACAAAATAATAGGTTAACAAGGTGGTGACTGTGACCTGACCAGGTGCCACGAGGATTCGCCCATGTAGATTTGAACTGATGAAGCTGTAAGATGGGTCAAGCTGGTAGAGACTTATTGTAATTGCCCAATGTCACATAATGCACATTTTCCCACAAATAATATCCATCAAACTAGTCATATGAATATAATTAAATGATATTAACATAGTATAACACTTAACAAGATAGATAGATAAAGCATAATATAAGTAAGAGAATACTAAATAGAGATAAATATACTGTATGTCATTTGTCATGCCTGGACTAGGATTTTTGTGTTGCAAGGCCACGTACTTCTGTTTATGTTTTAGTATCACCATGTGCTTTTGTTTGTTCCCATGTGCTTCTTGTACCACCTCCCTCACCTGTTCACTGTTATTACTTTCATTATTACCTCCCGAGTTACTCCAGTAGCTTGTCTTTGTTGCTTATGGTTTTGGGTATTTAAGTCCTGTGTTTGTGCTTGGTTCTTTGTCAGGCTGCTTTTCCTGTGTCTGGTCTGTGAGAGTGGTTTTTGTTTGTTTCACTGATTTTCAACCCCGTTTCTCTTTACTGGATTTGTTTTTTTTTTTTTGGCTGATGGTTTAGGATATTTGCTGTTCATTTATCTGGTTTTTTGACCCTGTTTCTCTTGACCCATTTTTTGCCTAGGGAATTCGATTTCCCTGTAATAAATCCACTTCAACGAGTCTGCAGTTAGGTTCTGATCCAAGAAATTTAACATTATATATGCGGGTTAGTGCAAACTATCAGTAGTGTTGGGGGTGATAATACAGTGGGTGGTGGCAGTCAGACTCTATGCTGCCTACATTTTGGCAGTCTGACAGCCTATAGGTCCTTGGTGATGTGCACTCCCAGGAAGTTGAGGCTATGTGGCAGCTGCACTGCTGAAAAATCCACACACAGGAGTGTGGGCAGCTTGACATCTTCAGAAGTTAACAATCATCTCCTTGGTCTATGACACTGAGACATGTTGTCTTTCGCCAGGGTACACATTGCTCCAGTTCCGTTCTGTAGACCGACCATCGTACTCAGTGATGAGACCCATAACTATGGTGTCGACAACGATGATATTGTTGTTGGTGTATGTGTAGACACTGTCATGGGTTAGTTGAGTAAACAGCAGTGGGCTGAACAGTGCTACGATTATCTGTGTATTTGCTGTTTGAATGTCACTTCTACAGGTAGCATCTTGAGGGATGTGACCCAGCAACGTGGTGGTATCAGACAAACAAGGTGTGTTTCGATCCTCTTGCATCTTTATATAAAGCTTCTCATGCACATATCTTTACACTTTAGAGAAAATCTGCTAAATGCACAAATGTAAATTTGAATTGTTGTGCAGGACAAATAAAGGTCACAGGGTGTGAAAGTGGCTCAAACTGAAAGCAATTTTTCATGCTGGGTTGAAACAGTCTCAGCACTATGACAGAGCAACACAAAAACTTGGTGTCCTTGTGTCACAAATTTTATGCAGTCTCAGCATTCTTATGATTTTTTGACTTTTTGATGGAAACTCACGCCTGCAGAAACTTGGTGTCCCAGACAGCAGATGTACTCAGAACAAGTTTAAAAAAAGCATTTTGTTTAGGCAGCCGATCAACAACAAAACAATAACATCTCCTAGTTGGATAATTTGGTACTTTGTCATTCCTTTTTTTTTTGTTGAATAAATAAGATGCATTCTGGCAACCAAGAGGAAGCAGCAGACTCGAGCAATCCTTCACACATTCCATCAGGGAAGCTCTCATCATGTGAACCAGTTTCTAAACTTTTTCAGGCTACAAACAGCCTGAAACACCTGGCTGGGTCTGGGTAGGAGTTGCATGAACCTCCGCTGCTTGGCTGCACCACAGAACGTGTGGCCCTTATTCATAGCTCCTTTGGGTACAAATCCTGGGGGCATTTTTCCAGCTGTGCTCAATTCCATGTAATTTAACTAATTATCTGTACTTGTGATCTGAGGACGGTAACTAATATAGCAGAATAGGGTGGCATATTTTATGAAATGAAGAATACCCACTGGACCCAGAATGCAAAGCGCTGCACTGGAAACAGGTGCTGTGATTAGTGTTACCACGGTACTTTGAACTTCTTTGACATGTTGGAAAAGGTGGTTTAAATGTTACAACTGAAACATTGAAGGGAGGTGGTTGTGGAGCTCATGAGGGGCACGGAAAGCTGAGGTTCTAATTTCCATCTCCAAGCTGCTCCCACTTCTAGAGGAAGGAACATGAGAGTCCAAAGGAGCACAGAAGGCGATACAGATACCCCCCCAAAACAAGTCTTTAATTTAAAAAGATTTACAGTATATATGAGTATAATTATTTGACATCCTTTACAGTGTTGTGCTCAAACATGAGGCTAATTTTTCAGATTTATGTGTAGCAAGAACTGAATGTTGGGGAATAGTATAATTTGGACCTGACTTGATGTGTGTGTATAGAAAGTGTATTTGAGCATGAATGTCAGTGACAGAGTGAGAGCATTGTGAGTGTTTGCAGTGTTTGGAGTTAGGAGTACAGTAAAGCTTGTTTTGAAAGTGTGCTGCCCGATTGTGAAGGATTACTGCAAAATGTTAGGCATATCAATAAGCATCATTGTATACGTGGAACTAAAATATGTTAACTTTGCTGATTTAAGTTATTTCTTATGCCCTGCAAGCATGATTGACCACAGAACCAACTGGAAGTTGTATAAATTATTTATTGCTTAAGACAATGAGGTGTTTTAGTTCAGTAGTTTTCCGCTGTATGTACTCACCTATGAGATTCTACTAGAGATATCAGAGCACCTACCAGCTCAGTGAGAGAGACACGTGCACTGTGTGATGTGACCGTTCTCCCAGACATCTACTGTGATGAAGCAAATGCAATAAATTCGAATGTTTGTTTGGAACCTCTTGGCTCTTAAATTCCTTGATACAACTCTCGAAGCTCTTTTGTATTATTTACTGCGAAGGACCTACACAGACACAGCAGCCACTCAGTTTGCTGGTGACACCACCACCCATTCTTGTCCACAGTCGCTGCTTCTGCACCTTTATTTCAAGTAGTGAAGCACTCATTTCACTTCAAATGGTGCTCTGTGATTCTCATGCAGCCATCTTGTGAGCTCATTTCAATTTATTTCATGCATCTATATTATTAATAGATGGAAACATCTTGCTCTTCAATATAAATGTTATTATCTATCTCCAGTTGTTGCTAGAGCAAACATGAGGGTGACTTTGCGGGCCCAAGAATGAATGGTTAAAAATTTTTCCCATTCAGATTAGCTGTAATTTTGTTTTACAAGATTTTAGCTTACAAGTTGATTTCCAAGAATGTATCACACTTGTAGGTAGGGGAACACCTATATACATAAATCTGCACTTTATGCTGTTATCGGTGTTGTCATGTAGATCTTTCTGACACTGGAATACAGTTCAGGGATCTTGACCTGAATTGTCCAATGTTGTCATGTTCTTGTTGTGTCTATGTGGCTTTCTTCCCATAGTCCAAAGACATGTGTTTCAGATTAATTGGTCACTCTAAATTCCTCAGGGTGTGTGTGTGTGTGTGTGTGTGTGTGTGTGTGTGTGATCACCCTGAGATGGAATGATGTCCTATGGGAGGGGAGTTCATAGCCTAGTGCCCACAGATTGCGGGATTGGTGCCGCACTGCTGTTGTCCTCATCGGGATTAAGTGGTTACTGGTAATTGTTGGGTGGATAATCCTTACTAATTTGTAAGTAATTAAAATATATTTTAAACTATGAAGTTTAGAACCAGTGTAAGGTATTATGAGTTTCCATATGTAATTTTGCTTTAACAAATAATAAAAGTGTGATCACACTCCAGCCTGGTTGTGCTGAATGCCATATGAGCGATTTTTTTTTTAGTTCTCATACAGGTGGGAGGGCAGAAGCTCAGTGTGTCTCACAGATCCTGGAAAAGCTCATCAAGGTCTCATTCCGGAGGAGGAAACCACCACGGAAATGCTTCGCTTAGTCTGTGTGTTCTCAAGGTTTTCAGAATAGCTCTTCATTCAGTGAACAGCAAAGATGAACGCAAATGCAAAAAACTGCCACTGTTTATTCATATTTTGCCATATCCACAGAGTCCAGCTGGTCTCTGATGATACTTGCCCTTGTTTACAGTAAGAAATTCAAACATTTCAGTAGCACCTGGGTTGTCCCTACCTATTTACATTTAGCTGAAACTTTTCTTCAAAGCTGCAGATAGCTATTTACCCATTCATATACTGATTTGGGTAATGTTTACTGGAGAAATTCAGGCTAAAAACACTGCGCAGGACAGGCAGCTCAGACAAAATGACAGCAGAAGATGGGACTGAACTGCAACCCCCAACAGAAAGGAAGTAGTTCTAACCCCTATAACACCAGATGCCCCAGGTGTCAGCTTCTGTCTTTCTGTCGCACATATGGAAACACATGGACTGTTTACCCATAACACTGCAAAACTTAAGTTCATATTTTGGGTTTAATTTATTATTAATTAAAGCTTTTGGTTAACTTTGTTTGTGCTTACATTTGTGCCTTTAAACACTTTACTCATCCTTTTAATATTTTCATCTTGAGCTTAATCTCAGGTCTTAAACTACTGCTGAAAGTTAAAAGCAGGATGTGAGCAGGAAGTTACTAAGAGACCATTGTGTTCTGTTGTCTCAAAACAGACAGTAATTGTTTTTATTACTCGGTACAGTACATGTTTTTGAGAGATGCAGCGGACAGGAGGAAGTGGAAGCTTTTGATCCGCTGTGGCGACCCCTAACGGGAGCAGCCGAAAGAAGAAGACAGTACATGTTTTTAGTTAAAGAACAATATATCCTTTGTGTGATGTTGATTATGGGAAATAAACCCTCAATAGCATAATAGCAATAGAAAGGTGTGGTTTAAAGTTTTACTTTTCTTGTTTGTTTGTTTTGTGTTTAAACTGGTGCATTGCTTAACCATTTAGTCTTTGTTTTGCAGAAGCAGACTCAGTGCCCATATAATGGCATCTATATAATGAAACCCTGCTTATGTATATGTATATCTTTTATAATAGAACAGGGTTATGATTTAGCATGCTAATATCACTATGTGATATGTCCACAACAGGAGAGAACAGAACTGAAAACAAATACTGCCAGTCAGTGTTAAAACATTAAAAATAGGATGTTTGAAAACCCCTGAAACTTTCTGTTGAGTGTTTCTTCTCAAGAGTGTTTGGAGTGCGGTGCTGATGTTTACCTCACAAATACCATATTCAGTTGAGATAGTTGCCCTAACAGCAACCCCCTGAGGGTCTCAAAACAACAAAAAACTGTTTAAAAAAGTTAACATGAATATTTTAAACTGACAACTCAGAAAACATGCTACATACTACCAACAGAAAAGGAGCCTGTCAGTAACAGCATGTTTTTAAATGAAAAAAAAAACAGAAAACATCATACAGAGCAGTAAAACACTTCTTCAGCATGAGAGCCACACAGTTTAAAACACAATCCGTGTAGGAAGAGCTTAACAAAAGCTTTTTTAAAAAATGATAATAGTCAAAATAATGATAAACAGAAGATAAAGAGGTAATAAAAGAGGCTTTAAAAAGACAATTTCCTCCATTGTTACTACAGGGTATTCCCTGTCAAAGAAAAGGTCAATAGTCTTTTCTTCAACCGCCATTCAAACTTTTTAAAATATAAAAATCCAGATTTCTAAAACTGGTACTTGGAAAAGGGGTTACTGTTAATAAATAAATGAATGAGCCCTGTTAGGTCAACCATCCCACCATGGGTGTTTTTATAGCCTGTCATCATTTCCTAACCATGTCACACACAGACTTGGGAAAACACGTCATGAATTTTAAAAGCATCCAAAATGCACAAATTAAAATTCATAGTCTGTCTTCTTAGTTCAGAACATGAATCATAGTAATCCCATAGATGAAATTAACACAATTATGTGAGCAATGGGTGTCCTTAGAAACACTCTGAAACCGGGGTGTCCAGGTTGTCCCATTATGAGCCAGAAAACAATGCTGGTGAATAAAATATAAAAACTCGAGGTTGCTTTTGACAGCAGGAAAACACAGCATCATGGGCTTCTAGACTGTAGCCTGGCAACTTACTGTTTATGCAACTGAGCAACATAAGCATTTCCCTTCTAAGTCTCTACACACACACTCCAATGCTGCAGGGCTTGGAGCTGTCAACACACTCAGATGACATGAAGCAGTTTTTGTCTGTGTTGTATAAACGTACAATTCCTTTTCCCACCCGAATATGTAATTTCAAAGAAAACAATAAATAGAAAAAAGTAACATGAAAATTAAAGATTTAATCAACAACTCATCTTATAAGAACTTAATAAGTGTTTAAAAAAAATCAAGTGTTATAAACAAAAGTTGCAACACCATTTGCAGCTGAAGGTCTGTGAGGTCGTAGGAGGCTTTATGAATTTGTTACTCCTTTTGGTTCAGGGTTGAACCCGTTCCTGGGCACATGTGATTTGTTATAAGGAGTGAAGCACATAATGTCTTTAGAGTCTCCCTTAACATGTTACCTTTATTAAATGTTTATTACGTTTTTATCAAATCTACAAATACGGAAGACAAGATCTTTCATGCGAAGGCCTCACTAGCAGGCCTATAGATTCTGCCACAGCTTACAAAAAAAAGTTAACTGACTCTCAGTCATTTACTTCTCTCAGTTAAAACTACTAAACATTGCTCGAGTTCTATTTTTCATCTTTGAAGTGTCCTATTGTTTAGACACCCCTTCACTAGCACTGTTACTGTAAAGAAATAAAAATGTATAAAATATTATTAAATATTACTGTTACTTTGCCCCATCCACACACAGACAACTCCAGCAAGTTTTATTTTCTCTTTTCTTCTCACGTGGCAATGGCCCACAATGTGCCTGCTGAATGAGAAGCAGGAGATGGGTGACATGTGCCTTTCACACCTCTGCTAATCCACTTCCTTACTGACAGAGCAAAGCACAGTCACTGGGCAAATGGTCTCCTATCACCTTCATATTGTCTGTACAATGGGAATTTATATACCCTGGTTAGGACACCAGACCACCACTGGCAACATCTGAGCGCCTTTGATCGAATGGAGCTCCTCTGTCCATCAAAACCACTTACCTGGTGGAACTGAATTTACTGAAAGCAGCTTTTTAAATTTACATTTACATTTTTAGAGTCAAGTATTTTTCATAAAAGTGTTTCAAGCCTGAAATGTAGCACAAAGGAGCAACCAGGCTCTTCTGAGACTTAAACCTGTAAACATATGCAAACACTTGATCAAGGGTGTAAAATCCAAAGCTCCATCTTCTCTCCAGCCAAGTGTTTGCTGTCAGACAGTAGGGACGTTGAGCTGCTCAGCCACATTAGCTTCAAAGGGACGACATCCGGTTTATTTGAAGGAGGTGGTGGCAGAGAAATGTATGATACTCAGAAAAACCGAGGATATTTTCCACACTTCTAAAAATTGTTCAAAGAGAACCAGATTATTGCCTTAGTAGCTATGATAAATATTCAATTAAAATTATTATGCTCAGATCCTTATTGGAACATGTATGCATTTATATTGATGTCTGGAGCTCATCTGCCTTCTAACTTTTCATTAATATTTTATTAAGTCAACATCCTTTGGTATGAAGCGATCTTTTTACAAGAGCCATGAAAAAAATAAAACCTCATCATGTTGCTTGTTGATATGTTAACTAGCTTGTTATATGTTAACTAGTTTTGTGTCCACAAGGCATTCGCAGTGGTTATTTCAGTGAAATTTGGAAAAACAGGTACCGGTCTACAAGCACACCGTAATGGGTTTCTTCACAGCTCCACCTATACGGTCTGTACTCGTTTTACCACAATCCTTTGCGCATCCGGGCCTCAAATTGCCGGGATGTTAGCGACAAGTGCGTTCTGGGAATTGTAGTTGACTCGCAAAAAAAAAAAAAAAAAAAAAAAAAAAAAACCAACCGCTGTAAAGCTGGAAAGCCGTAAATCACTTGTTGCGTCGTTCAAAGTACGCGTGGCCGGAGCAGATTCCCTCCATCTGCAAACAACTGAGTTTTAAATACTCGCACTTCCGTTCTGTGGTACTTTTTTGCAACGGCAACAGCGTTACTTTGCCACAGCGTCTGTGTCACGTACCCGCGAGGCTCAACTGATGTTGCACGTACGTAGCATTTTGTGACGGCGCCGCGATTTGCGCTTAGCAACGTTTCCGCGGGCTCGGCGCGGCGCGCGCACACGAGAGGGGTGCGCGGGCGCGCGCGCAGGTAGGCGGCCTCTGATTGACAGCCGCGAGTGATACAGCGCGAGCGGCGCCGGGAGCGCCACAGACCGTCGGCCTAACTTGGTCTGGCGGGCGCGTTGCTCGCTCGCTCGCTCGCTGCGACACCGGTCCCCTCCGTAAGTGTGTGTGTGTGTGTGTGTGTGTGTGTGTGTGTGTACACGATGGGGCGGAGGGGGTGTGGTGTAATAATAAGAGCGCGTTGTGTTTGCACTGTTTATATTGTTGCCACGTCGTTGCTGTTATTCTGTTGCAGTCGCTGTAACCGTTTCAGTAGTACGAGCGACTTAGGAGCGCGCAAAGCGCACCTGGGTGTAGCTCTTTGTGCGCGCGCGTGTCTGTGTGTGTGTGTGTGTGTGTGTGTGTGTGTGTCCGTCCCCGGGAATCGAGGACCATGAGCAGGACGAGGAGTCCCGTCACTCCCCGATGAGCTCTTGTTAATCGACAGGAGTATCCGCGGGGTCGACGGCCGGTGCGAGGCGGGGTCCGTATTTCTTTGCTGTGATAATGGTGGTGGTGGTGGTGATGATGATGTTGTTGATGCTGTTGTCCGGGTTAAACCTGTTCGACGGATCATGAGTGTTTGACTCCGCATGTCCACTGCCGTTGTTTGCGCTTTGTTAATATATATATATTTTTTTACTGCGGTTACTGTAATCACCTTCATCGTACGTCCGTGTATCACCTTTGTGTGTGTGTGCGTGTATGCGCGCTGTAGGCATGACTCATGTCTTTGTGTGTTGCGGTGCGGAGGTGTGTGTAGAAAAGTGCTTCTTGTGTGTGCGGTGCAGAGTGAGGGCTAGGGGGTGTGTGTATGTGAGAGCGTTGGCAGAAGGCAGTGGGTGCAGTGTGTGTGGTGGGTGGGGGGGGGTTGGTGAAATTATTCCTCCAGAGTGAAGCAGTTGGTATTTGGATAAGTTGATGCATGAGACAAAGCAGCTTGGCCTGCTCTCTCTCTCTCGCTCTCTCTGTCCCCCCCCCCCCCAACAGACACACACACACACACACACACACACACACATCCTGTGATGCCCTTTCTCTCATCCTCTTTTATTTCCCCAGAACAGGAATCGGATGCCCTGGGGTTCACTGTCTCCTTACGTGTCATCAAAGTCTGTGGATCTAACCACTCTGGCACTGTGTCTGCTTAATGGCTGTGTCTGCTGCCTCGCTTTCCCTCTGAACCCTGGCATCATGATGACTTAAACGGGGTCAGTCCCCCCTCCCAGACCCACAGCATATGGTCGAGAGACTCTGTGCCCCACAGTAGGACACAGCAAGCAGGGGACGTGTGTGTTCTCTGACACATATTTCTGTCCGCTCCAGGTGACAGGCGACTCCAGTGGTGCGTCACTGTGAGGCTGTGGGTGGGCGGTCTGACCGGACGCAGGATTGAGCCATGGAGTGGTCCCTGGAGGGCGTACGTGAGCTGGTGGCAGGCGGCATGCAGTCGATGCGGGAGTGCGAGTCCAGCGCGCTCGGCACGGGCCTCTGCCTCCTGCTGCTCTTTGTGTGGTACTGTTATCGTGTGGGGCGTGAACACAGCACCCCACCGGTGCTGCACGGAGCCTACAGTGCTGAGATGGGCCGTGGAGTGGGTACCCGGGCAGCGCTGACTGGCTCTGAGATGGGGGGCGGTGTAAAGGGAAGGCCAGGAGCTGGGGCAGAGGAACAGAACGGCTTTGCCTACTGCCAGTCCCCCGAGTGCTTCCGGTGTGGCCATGCCAGCGAAGGTCTTAACCAGCGCCTGTACCACAGCCTGCAGGACTATGCCAAGCGCTACACCTGGGCCGGCATGGGCCGTGTGCACAAGGGTGTGCGCGATCAGGGTCGCTACCTGTCCAGCCGGCCCTCGATCCAGAAGCCCGAGGTGTTCTTCCTGCCCGACCTGCCATCAGCGCCCTTCTTCTCACGAGAGGCGCAGAAGCATGACGTGGAGTTGCTTGAACGCAGCTTTCCGGCGCTGCTGGCCGAGTTTGAAAGTGTGTACCACCAGCCGCCCGTCCGCGCTGGCTCCCCGCTGCCCCCCGGCTGGAAGGCCAACAGCACGCCGCACGGCCACTGGTGGACCTTCTACTTGGTGAACCAAGGCACGGCGCTGGCCCTCAATGCCAGGAGGTGCCCACGGGCCTGGAGGGTGCTGGGCCAACTTCGCACCTTTATCTCCAACAATGTGTTTGGCAACGCCTGCTTCTCCGTGCTGAGCCCTGGGGCGCTGGTCACCGAGCACTACGGGCCAACCAACGTCAGGCTGCGCTGCCACCTGGGTGAGACAGGCGGCAGTTGGTCTGCCTGTTTGACCTTATGTCCCTCCTTCCGCTGTCAAAAAATTTCCTGTCAAATTACACTGCTCACATGCCCACGGATGCCTCTGCAGCAAAGCATTTGTACATTTATATAACATTGCATGTTAGCAGACCAGCTTAAATATCTCCTCTGCGATACTGCAGCTGGTTCTTTTTTAGGCTTCAAACCTGCAACCTTTTGGTATCAAGTACTCCCTGTTTGTTGCTATGGCAACACATACCACTACTCCCCTCAACCAATCCTATTTTGTTTTGGTACATTTGTACACACCCAGGGATCTCTTAGCCAAGTTGAACCGTAAAATTATTTAGTACGTGCCTGGTTGAAAATGACGAATGATGTAAAGGAAGCCGTACCTGCATGACCTCCCAGTGACCTCACTCTTTCAGACGTGATTCTTTTTCAAATATTGATTCCAGAATAAAGCTCAGCACTGCAATGCAGTGGCTATGGGAGCGTGAGAGGAGTGTTCATCTGAGAGTATGTGTGTGTGTGTGTGTGTGTGTGTGTGTGTGTGTGTGTGTGTGTGCAGTCCTGTGTTTGACAGTACGCATGGTTATGTGCATGTTAATTCCACCACCCCCTTGCCCTGGTCACTGCAGTAGGAAGTTTTTTTTGTACTCATTTCCTCCATTTTTATTGCTATCACTTGGAACTCGAGTGTGTTTTCTGACAGGAATCTGAGTCTGTTTTTGTCAGCATCAGGCAGTAGTAATGCCTGGGTGATCATGTTACTGATATATCCCTTGCTGCCCCCCCCTTTATAGGGCTAAGAGTGCCCCCGGGCTGCGAGCTTGTTGTCGGCGGGGAGCCACAGTGCTGGTCTGAAGGAAGTTGCCTCCTGTTCGACGACTCATTCCTGCACACTGCCTTCCATGAGGGTGAGAGACAATCCAGTGGGTAGGAGATTATAGGGGTGTGAAAAGTATGGTAAGAAAGAGTGCAAAGAAGGAGGAATTGAGTTTTGGGGGGGAAAGTTTGACACGAAGAGTGGATGGTTTCTTCAGAACATAAATGTTCTGTCTGTAGTTCTCATCCATTCACACACTTTTGCTGTGAACCACCTTTTTGGACAAAAGCACTAGACATTCAGCATCTGTATTTTTGGAGGACCATTCAGGTTTTTTCTTTTTTTTTTCTTTTCTTTTAATTGTGCCTTGCAAAAATATTGAAACCCTAAAACTCTTAAAAGTTGCTGTCAAATATTTAGCATATTTAAATCTATTATAGCAATATCAAATGTTTTTATTGAACACAATAAGCTTCAATTCATAATTCATTTTTGATAAGTTAAATCTTCTGTCTCAATTTTATTTGTAAGTTGAAGAGCCAGTGCATTTTCATTGGATTCATGTCCACAGACAGAGGTAAAACCAAAAATTTATTTCTTTGCAGACATCAAGCACAACAAAGGCCAATACTGAAATTTTCTTCCTGCATGAAATATTCAGGGCTTTGAAATAAATATTTGGTACAGCTACTTTTGCTGCAGTAACAGCTTCAAGTCTATCGGTGTGATGTCTGCCTGGCTTAGCGCCCTGTTTAGGAATGATGTTTGTCTTCCTCTCTGGGCACATCTGCTCCAGCTCATAAGGGTTCCTCTGACAGTGCTTGTGAGCTGTGGTTTTAAAAGCATTCTGAAGAATTTCAAGGTTGCTTTGCTGCTGGTCTTGGGATGGTTGTCTTCTTGCAAAATCAGTTTTGTACCTGGTTTTAATTTTTTGCAGACTGACCTGAAACAAATTCCTTTGCCCTATATTTTGTTCCATTCTTCATTTGTAAAATTCTCACAAGATTGCCATCCCCTCTGATAAGCAACCCCCTCATTTTGATGATGCCACCACAACCACGTTTTATTGTAGGAATGCTGTGTTTCGGGACATGGGCAGTGTTTCAACACCAAAATACCTTCTGTAAAGGCCAGAAGGTTCCATTTTTGTCTTAATAGGCCTACACATTTTGCCCTGTTTTATCTGGGTCTCTTTGGTGCTGTCTGAAAGTTTGAAACTTTTCAGGATTGTTTTTGACTGAGGTAGCAGTGCACAAAGACTGAATACTTTTTTGCATATCTTCATTTAACCTTTTTTTTTTTTTTTTTTTTACAGTACTTGATGAGTGCAAAATTATTTTGGTTGAATATTTTATCTTTGAGGACTTGATATAAATTGTAACTGAAAAGAGAGAATTTTATTTAAACCAGTAGCATTTGAAAATTTTGCGAAGTGCTGCATTTATTTATCCGCAGACGTGTGTTTGTTTTCAGGTAGCGTGGAGGATGGCCCTCGGGTGGTCTTCATGGTGGACCTTTGGCATCCAAACGTAGCGGCAGCCGAAAGACAAGCCCTGGATTACATCTTCTCACCTGGGCGCTGAGAAAGCGAGAAAGAGAGTGAGAAAGAGTGTGAGAGAGCCGAGAGAGAAAGATGCAGATTTAAAAAAGTGGAAAAAAAAAATTCACTTTTTTTTTTTTTTTTGTAATTTCCACTACCCTGTGTATATACTGTATATCTCTGGTCCTCATCACCCGCCCCAATAATGCCTGCGTTGTGGGACTCACTTCGCTCTGACAAACTCCAACATGCAGTTTAATGTTTACAGGCAGCACTGCCTTGCTCAGCACCCGCTCCCCAGCATCACCCCCCCCCCCACCACCACCACCATGCTCGCACCCAGAGCCGCAGAAAGCACAGACATGCCAGCAAAACCCCAGAGCTGTAACTGAGGCAGACCTTTTTACACCTGAAGGAGCACATAGAGGTTCTCTTTTTAAAGGCAGGTAAGCAGCCTGTGTGGTCATTTATACCTTTCTAGTTCTTGTTTACCAGGGAAGAGCGGAGGTCAGGAGCAGAAGAGGTGGTTTAATCCGGCCCACCTTGTTTGTACAAATGCAATGCTGGGCTGCTGGGGAAAAAACACATCAGGAACCAGTTTCTTACTGTTTGTAGTTTAATACACAACGGCTTTTGTACAGGCTGGTTTCATCGGCGATACACTCTGCTGTATTTGTTCCTATTCTGTGTGTTTGTCCTTCTTTCTAGATGATGTTCCAGCTGTCGATTCATGGATGTACGTACCTTGGTGTATTTACACATTTTGTAAAAATTTGCAGTTTTGAGTAATGTTGCAGTTGTTGCGTGATATTTCGGCCTCATTCCAGTTCCGGCGTGACATTCCTCTTTCCAAGGTCTAACCTTCTTGCACTACGCTCGTTTTTCCTGACAGTAAAGCTGGTAAAAGGACACGGTTCCATGCTGATGTAAGAGGTATGGTGCAGTTTGAGACACAAAGGTCGTAGCCATCCTCCCTTTTGCACTTGGCACACGGCTCAGGATGGAGTGCAGCAGGAAAGAGCAGCGTACAGTGGGTTCGACCACCAAGGGCGCAAGTGAGCAGAGTCGCCAGTGGATTTGCACATCGTGTTTTCAAGGCACACGCACCTTCCACGGTTGCTTGGCGGTCGTGTGGAGGAGACTTTAAAAAGAAACACTGTAAACAAAGCTTCCATTGGCCTCACTTATTCACTTGGTTTTATTCGAAGCACAAACATTCTGCTTTATGCTCATTTAAATTGATTAAAGCTTCCATTAACTATCATGGCTTTGCTTTTTTTGGTTAATTCGATTGCTCACGGGAAATGTGTTGTTTAGCAGAGTTTTTAACATTTATTTTAATCTTTATGTTGAGTGTGAACACTACCAAACTTCACGGTTTCTGTTGTGATTTCCGGAAATTTCTCTGTGCCGTATGCCGCATGGAGTGTGAAGGGCTCATTTGGGCTCATGATTGAAGGAGCCCAAACAACAGTCCCGGTATTAACAAAAGATTTTAAATTCAAGGAAAACTGCAAAGTCTCTTATCCTGTGCTGCAGTCTGTGGTCATTCTGCTCAATTTTACATCTGCAGCTTCGCTACGTTAATGCACTTATGTAACCGTGTTTCCCCACGGACACTTTGAAGCTTTAATAAGTAATGCTTCTGCAGAGGAAATCTTAATACCCTTTTGCCTGCTTGTTGGGAATGTTTCTTTTAACTTTTGTTCAGCTTTTTCAGTCTTTAATACTTTTGGTTTTATTCCAAACAAAGACAATCAGGTGCAGGTGATGTATACCTGTGCTATAAGTCTGATACCTCTTGTAAGGAAATGCTCTTGTTGGCAATCCTTTTCCCACTTGGGGGAAATTTAAAATGGTCATTCGGGTGGAAGGGGATAAGGACTGTGGTAAGGTGTCGGCCTACTTGCGTGTGTAAAGATGGATCTTGTTTAAAATGTTATTTTCCTCGTAGTTTTCACTGTCCGAATCTCAGTTTACTTTTATTTTTATGTGATATTGGGATATAAGTGCGCGACAAGGCGACACTGTGGGTAGCACTGGTGCCTCACAGCTGCTGGCCTGTGGGTTCAATCCTTGCTCCTGTGTAGAGTTTGCATGTTCCCCCATATTTGTTTGGGTTTCCTCCCACATTCCTAGGACTGGGGGAACTGGTACCTTTAAATTTCTCTTGGGGTGTGCGTGAATGTGCGTACGGATCTACATAGGCATGAAACTGAGGGCTGTATTCGGGACCTGGAAACCCCACCTGAGAAATGGTCTCATTAGCAGCTGGTGTGTCGACATAGTTAAGAAGCGCGAACAGCATATGAGCTTCATTAAACGTAAAGAAAACAGCCAAGACACACTGAGACATTCTCGGAGATCTATTTTAACAGCACCTTGCTTGGCTGCCGTGCGCTTGAGTTTATAGACAGTAAATGGTGCACTAAGAAAAACTGATATTTTATAAATGTTTAACACTTTTGAAAGTAGGACCCTGCTGATTGCCATAACAGGTCCACTAAAAGCTGTCACTGCAAACAAAGTGAATATGTGTGCAAGAAAGAATGGTTTTAGCTACTTTCTGCATCATAGCACAAGGCAACACACCAACATGCAGGTATTTGTTATACATTTTTGTGCAGCTGATTATCTTGCAGGCAATAATTATCATATTGTATAATAAGCTGTATTTCCATATGAGATAGTAAACAGTGGCCCACCTACACAGCGGCCCATGAGCTCAGCACAGCAGAGTGTGATAGTAAACCTTCTGTCTTACCATTTCGTAGCGATTAAAAAATGAACTGTTAAAAAAGAAAAAAAGCCACATTTCTCTTGCAATCCAAAACTATTTACAGTTTAACAGTAGTAGTTGTGGAGGAAGAGGATCGCGTCCCGTGTTGCCGGGATCAGTGCCGTCCTCTTCCTTCTCCGATCAGCTGGTCCTCTCGCTGCTGCTGCTACAGTGATTTTTTTTTTTTTTTTTTTTTGTGTATTGTTACTACTAGTTAAAGTGTCTCCATAAAGAAGCAGCCTGACTTATTTGCTTTTTGACTATTTCTCCCTCTTGAGTTTTTTTTGTTATTTTGGTTTCCTCTATTGTGAACAATCTGCTTTTTGGGCTGTTACAGTCAAATGAGAGTGAGTGTGCAAAATAAGTTATTCATTTCTTCTAATAAAAATACATTTAAAACCTAAGTTAAAAATTAATATTCATTTATTTGAGAATAAACCCACACCTGACCTGAGCCCAAAGTCATAAAAACCCAATCCAAATACATAAACCTGATACTTTGTTGGGTCCCAACAGGCTTGGGTCAGGTTTCAGACCTTTGTGTCCATTCCATCTCATCCTTCTTTCTATTCCATCCTGTGCTTCTAGAACAGACTCTGGACCCTCACCCCATAGCAGGTGGCCTTCCAGTATGAACACCTTTTTTAGGTAATCGCCAGGCCTCAAATGGTATGCTGAATGAAGGTCAGTGAACAACATCCAGACATGTAGTATAGCTGTACCTAGTGCACTGGGACTGTTTCTATTAATGCCAGCAGGTAGCATAGTGGACAACCATTCTTATGGAGGTTTGAAACCTCACACTGGCAGCAGTACCACTGATACAGTAAAAATTACCCTGCTATTTAAATGTATAAATCTTTGCCTGATGATTAATTTGTAAATGGGATGTCAATAAATAAAAATATTACTGCAGCCATCTGCAGCTTTGCTAACTCACACCACCATGTGATGCCAGATATAAACTTGTGTCCCTCTCCATACTGTCTATGTCCACATTGCACATGCCTGCTCCTTGGCTGGCATTGCACCTGACCCTGATCCCGCCACTTCTCATTGCCACTTCGGACTGCACTTGACACAGAATGTTCCATACCGACCCCCACGAGTACCCAAAAAAGCACCAAGTACGCCCTGCAGGAAACCACCACTGGAGTCCAGCCTGGGGGTGATGCCCACTGGGGGGGGGGCATCTAATGCAAAGACTTGTTTGCTAAAGGATACACACGGGAGCTGAGCGCTGAGGTTCACAGAGATCCAAATTCCCCACTCCTGTTACAGTTGAGATTCTGAGGATGTGTGGTTAGGGGGGTAAGGGTGGCGGCTTTCTGCAGATGATGGTGACCTTCGACCCTCACTGGAACAGTTTAATGCCGAGTGTAAAAATGAGCATCTCTGATTCTGAGGTCACTATCGTCTCCCGGAAGAGAACGTGTTCTTTGTGCCGTATGCAGCCCCTCCAGGTGAGGGGCGAACAGCTGCCCCTGGTGGACGAGCTCAGGTGTCTCTGGGTCTTGTTCGCAGGTGCTGCATGGGGGTTGAGACTGAAAATTCAGTTTGGTCCCATATCAGCAGTCCTGTGGGTACTGAACCCATCTATGATGGTGAAGCTGTGGCTGAGATTTAGGCTTAAGCTCTCAATTTAACCCTCAGTCTACATTCCCAACCTCACCCCATCCTCAGTTCTCCAGTAAGAAAATTCCAAATGAATAAAATATAGTTACTAAATAAAATAAAATGCATTTAAATATAAACGGCTAGCAAGTACTCAGCTGTAGTAACTTCAGTGGCCTGAAATTGGCTTCCATCACACCTTTCAATTCTGGATCCAAAACTAAATCGTTATTAAGGAGAATAGCTGAATGGGAAATTTGAATATCTTTATTATATTAAAAAATTTATGCTGCATTTGTGCACATTGGAAATGAAATTGGTTTTGATAATTGGAGTCAATTAAGAAAAAGAGTTAAATATTTTGGGGTGCAGGTGCAGGTGTTTTATACACAGCCAGTCAGGAACAAATCGATGAAAAAGGTTTCATTTGTACAAGTGTGGTGAACGGTGGCATCTGGGTCATCTGCCGTGGTGGTTAAACAGCAATGTGACACGACTGAGTTTCACAAGATCGACACAGTTTACCGCATCTCAAGTTGTGCAAAAAGTATGCACAGCATTTCTGAAAAACAGCCCCAAGTCCCAAATTACAGCTGCATATGGAAAATTCCTTTAGGTTTATTGTGGTGTTTTAGGAGCTCGATGTATTCGATCAATTCTGCATTTGGATGGATGCTTCATGCTATCAGGCAGATTAAACTTAAAAAATAAAAACTGCAAACAAAAAAACAGAAAATGGTGATGCCAACATTACTGAAGAATTCCTAAAATAAAATGTTTTAACATCAAAGGTCCTGCATAAGAACAGTCAGACCTGTCCTTTGCAAGATCATAAGCATTTTTAAGTTACATGAAAGGAAGGGTTACATCACACATTAATTTTTAGCGTAAGTAATGTGCATAATTCATTATATTATTGGGGTTAGTTTTAGTGTTGTAAGCAGTTCTTGCATAACAGTTTCCTGCTTACATGAATGGTTGCAGCCCGTGCTGCATTTGCCCTCTTTTATCTGAGCAGCGTTTTCGAAGAGGACTTTCAGCTCAAGGGGATGTTCCTCACCCTTCAGTGGAAAAAGAGCTCCTCTGCTCGGTACTACCAGCCTGGGGCTCAAGATCTTTCCAGAAGGGCAGCTTCGACTCGCTGCTCAGGTCCAGAACACAGACGCGAGCAGGCCTCTCGGCTCCTCCTTTCTTGCAGCTCGACAGCCATCTGTTTCCAGTTGACCTGCTTGGTGTAATTGGTTAACTCTGATTCCTGGCATAAAAGTGTAAACATGGTAAAAGACAGTATTATTACTATTCCTTTATTCACTGATTGATTGTCAGTAGCAGCTTGTTCAGTGCAGGGTCGCCTCGGCGTGAGGCAAGACAAACCCCAGATGGGGTGCCAGTCTGTCACAGAATGCTCACATACACTACCACAAATGTAGAATGAGAGCAGATTATTATTTTTATATCTCGTGGACTTTTTTAGTTCCATGGCTGATTGGTAAAACTGATACCTTTGTCTATGGTAACTTGGGAGGGGGGTTAATACCAGGTTTAAAGTTCTGAAACCCACACCACCATGACAGTTCTGCTGAGATTTTGTGTTGCAGCCTAAACAAAATTCAACCATCATTAACCTCCTGCGGCTTTACCCCAGATCATGGTACTTACCCTGATTTGATGCGGTAAAAAAATGCCCTAGTCTATAAATGAGTAAATCGTTGTAAGGCACTTTGGAGAAAAGCATCAGCTAACTAGAGAAATCTGTAGGCCAGCTTCTTCCAGGTATTTCACTGAGTTTTCCATGGGTCTTTAAATAACTTCTCGACATGGAGCAGCTACTAAAGGAGGCTGTGCGCTGTTTCATAACGGCCCATGGCTCAGTGTCGTGAACATGCGATGTGGTGATGCCAAGGGGTGGTCAGTAGGGGGCGGAAACATGTCATGCTGGCGCTGGGTTGCAGCTTGGAACCGCAGCTCTTACCCAGATGTGCATCCCCAGATCATGGCACAAACATGTGACAGTGAAAAATGTTTAAAAATACATTTCATACAAATACTGGAATGGAGATCAGTCATTCGTTCAAAAGATCTTTAATATAAAAGTTTGTTGCCATCTATTTTTCTTCAGAACCACAGCCCAAATTCTCTTTTTGATGAAGTGAGGAGCGTAGGTTGTTCCCACTGACACACTTGGCAATGAAATATGTTTTAATGCTTTTGTCAACACCTGAAGTTCCCTCTATAATTATGTGGATGTCTGAAGTGTTTCATTTTCTCCACCGAGAAAAAATAAAATTTGATCTGCATGATAATCTGCAGAACTATTTTGGAATGTATGGACCCCCTTCTGGAACATTCTGAGCAGTGTTACACGGTCATAGCTGTGATGTGGGGGAACCTCATGACCCTCGGCCCCCTGCTGCATCTCGGCCTGTATGCTGCCGTGAATTAAAGCGGCGCATAAATATAATAAATATTAAATATTAGTTTACAAAACTCAAAGCATCTAACATACAGTAAGTGAATTAGTCTATAAAAACTAAACTAAGGAAATATTATGCCAAAAAAAATTCAGCCTTCATGAGAATGATGCATAGATGTTCTTCTTATTCTTATTTATCTTATTCTTCTTTAAAATGATTTTTATTTTAACTGAAGAAGGCTCCTCACTTTGTTTTTAACAGAGTCTGATATTCAGACCCTGAAAGCCATTGCTTATAGAAAGGCAAACTTTCCCCTGGTAACAAGCATTAAAGGAAGGAAGGTAAGATTTGAAAAAAACGGTCAAAGCCTCTTCAGTTCCTCCTGAGATAATAACTTCATGCAGCCTATGTCTGAGGCTCTAAAAATAGGAGTGAGAGTGAAATGTGTCAGAAATGGAAACTTTTATGTAAAATCACCTTACAGATACTTCCAACTGTAAATAGATGGATCGGCAGACTGAAGAGAGATAGACTGAAAAACAGAGACAGAAAGAAACAGATAGAGAAACAGACAGGCATGCAAGGGACAGACAGAGACAGAGAAACAGACGGATAGACAGATAGCGAGAAAGACAGAGAAATGTAAATAAAGAGCCAAGCAGTCAGAGAGACATGGAAGCGGACAGACAGAAAATCATTTTAACAGCTGTTAAAATGATTTTCAGGACAGAAAGACAAGACGACAGACAGAGGGATAGACTGAAAAACAGAGACAGACAAAAAAATAGATAAACAGAGATACAAGGGACAGACAGCCAGAGAGTGAGAGAGACAGAGATGTTTTCAATGAAAATCCAGTGAGACTCAATGAATCTGGTTTCTGTAGGACATATGTTCATGTATGGTGTATATGTGTAGAGTTTATTATTCACAGATGGTTCAGAAACTCTGTGGCTGAGCCATCCCTCCCCTTGGGCCACGGAGGAGAACATTTTGACGCAGCTGAGATCCAGCTCTGAGGTCCCGTCAAGCGGCACTGGGACCGTGTGTCACGGATTGCACTCGTGATAAGGAAAAGGGAAGTTGGATGAGAATATGTTACTGTCCTCAGCAGCGGTACCCCGTCACCACCCGGGGGGTGGGGGGTGCTGAGTGTCACAGAGCCACTTTAGCAGGCAGTCACACTGCTGATGCACACGGGGCCAATTAGCTGCTTGTTAAGATTTCTGTGTGTAATTACAGCATTACGGCTAATGATGGCATTTGCCTGCGCTGCTCCATCTCCAGGCTCCAGGCTCCAGGGTCCAGGCTCCAGGGTCCAGGCTCCAGGGTCCAGGCTCCAGGGTCCAGGCTCCGTTCTGCACCAGCGAAGCAGCGCGTGTTTGCCCTCACGACAGCTCGGCCCAAGTACGTCCCTGTCCGCAGCTGGGTAGTTTTTACTGAATCAATTCAGAATACATACCTTGGCCAAGGGTACAACAGCAGGAACAGGGACACAAAGCTGCCTCCTTCAAGATGACAGCTAACCTTATACAACCTTCTTTCCCTTGCAAGTGGGAGAAAATACACATTTTGGAGTGGAACTGTATGAAAAATGCAAGCCTGTGGTGTGTGATTCTCCTCCGAAGGTTCCTTCGTTGCCACGGACAGCCGGCGACCTGTTTGTCTCTCACTGCCCATTGCAGTCGGGTTTTAGCAACTCCACAGTGGTACATTTATGGCAGACTTTCCCGAGATGCACAGTTGCTGTGTCACCATAGACGATCATCTGCATCCCCATCTGTATAACTTTTCTTTCTTATTGGGGGGGGGTTTACTCCACTTTGGATGGATTGTTAGACTACAGCATGTTTCAGAAACCTGAAGATCCACTAAGCTGTCAGTTTAAGCCTCAGTGGTTCTTCTTTTCAGTTCCATGGATCAATGGTATTGAACCTCATTTCAGTGAACTAATGAATGAATGAATGAATGAATGAAATGTGACTATTGGACCACTTGATGTGGTACCATATACCAAGGGATCTAAACCTGCCCTACACAGGACAGTGGTTTTATTTCTCTTGTGCACTGGGCCAGATTTTAAGCATAATTGAATAAATTTGTACTTCTAAACCACAGTTTCCTTTACTGATGGTTGCTGATCTTTGAACCGACCTCTTCTATCTCTCTCCACACCTATATTTTCTGTGTGGATCTCGAACCCAACTGGTCCAGCTCGTGTAGCAATCTGCCAAACCAGTCTGGTGTCTGATGGCACCTTTCATTCCAGGTGTCTGCGCTTATCTGTCCCTTCTTACCTAGCCCTTCTCAGCCTCAATGATCTTTTTTTTTAAAAAAGGCCACCATCGTGGCAGTGCTCTACTACCATCTGATCGCCAGGAAATGCTTGTTCTGACATTAAACAGTTTTTTTGCTAAATGCTGTTGCTGGAAAATGTTGTTTCTGGCAGACAGATATTTTCACAGCAGCCTGGTTGCACACAATAGCAGATTAAAGCAACACTGTCTCATTTTAGGTAACAAATATGCAATGAAATATTTGTTCATTCTTGTACATGAAAAAATAGACATCATACAAGATCAGACTTGGGAAAAGTATGATTAATGACAAAGAGAGGAATTCACAACCTGTAATGTTGTCTTAAAGTTACTGTGAGGAAAAAAATAACTGCACAATAAGAAATATTAAAACCGCTTCTGGATTTTAGTTGGTGACAGAGCAGCATGAACATCAGAAATTTCTCAGCGTAATATGAGCTTGTGAGAAGAAAGGACTGAGCACATTGTGCCATGAACTATACAGGAGGGATGAGTGTCCGCAAAATCACACAAGGTCACAGAAATCACAAAATGGGTTTTCCAGGCTCTCTACTTCTCACCCCTTTGACAGCCACGGGGGGGAGGGCCGGAGATCTTATGGCGATGATGGTTTTGCTTGATCATCCAAGTGCCAGACAGGTGAACTGGAGGGAGGCGAGATGAGAAAGGAGACACAGACAAAGGTCTTTGTGTGTCTATAAATAGCTACGATTTATTTTGCCCCCTTTGCGTCACTTCATCCCTCCCCCCTCCCCCCATTCGTCACCATTTCCTATCATCATTCGGGTTCTGAAGCTCTCTGGATTGAAACCCTCTTTTCCAGGAGTGATGTCTTTAACTGGCCTGGTGACGGAGGCCTTGGTTATTTTCTCCCTGTCTTTATGCATAACCGATTGCGTAAATAAACACACAGTGATAAACAGAGAAAGGAAGCAAAGGAGGAGATCAATAGCAGGGAACGCTTACTGTACCTGACTGAGTGGAGAAAAGGTTCAGAGAGAGAGCTGGAAGAATGTTTGGATGCTGGGTTTTGGAGGGTTTATAGTCACAATGATTTGGTCAGGAGAACCTGTTACAAAAATCTCCGTAAGAACATTCTGGGGAGGAATGAAGGACACCGAGGAGATGATGGACACCGAGAACCCAGAGAAGAACGATTGCTAACAGGGAAGTGGGTGACACAAGGCAAACATAAGCAGAAGCCTGTTGATACCTTGATTTGTTTGTAAATCCAATTTTAGGATGAAATCCTAGTCAGTTAAAGATTAATAAACACTTGAAAACTATTAATTTTTCATTTAATATTGTTTAAACGTTCAACTACTTTAATGATGAAACTGATGTTAGATGACTGAAAATAAAAATTTCATCTTCATAAACTGGTCCCTCTGATAAATATGGGCAGCGCCTTGTTTTGCTATTGATCCCCGACACTCAGGAGCACCATCGATAAATACTGTGGAAGTGAATCGAACTGAGCTGACACCACATGCCTGTTCTGGCTGGCTGGGCCAACATACAGTTTGTCATATTTGCTCTGCTACCGACAAAAATGTGAAAAAATTCAGTAGATGAGTAGACAAAAATTAAGTTTAAAATCAATAAAGTGGAAATTGTTCTTTAAAAAAACTTCTTTTAAAAAATGTTAACGGCCATTTATAACATGACTAGACAGCATATTTGCACAAATAAGCGAGTTTGACCTTCGCCAGAGTGAACGCGAATGTGAATCTAATGGAGAGATGGACACACGAGATGTGCGATGGAAATTAAGTTACTTGTGCTTATTTACTCAGTTATACTGATGGAGAATTTTTACTGCATCAATTCATTGCAATTCACCAAAACGCAGGGAACGATACAGATGCAGACACACAGCTCTCAGTGGTCTGTGGTCCACCACCCATTTGTCTTGTTCCTGCTGCAAGCGCAGCTGTATATGGAACTGGTGCACCATGTTTAGAGCAGGTTTTGTAGTGAAGAGAGGAGCTGAGGTGAGAAGGGGGTCAAAAAGAGGTGTGTTTTCACTATTCTTTAATGCTGAGAGGGGTGCAGTACTTCTGAGCTAGACAGAGAACTCTTTCCACCACATCGGGGACATAACTGAGAAGCTCTGAGTTATTCATCCCCCTGAACAACAAAATATGAGGCGCATTGTGTCAGGGCAAAAGACATCTCGTTTTATGTTTTGTGAAAATCATCCTATTATCTGCCAGCATACTTTATGTTCGAAATGACACAAAAGCACAGCTCTGTACTGTACTCCAAACCTATTTATGCACTTTCGTTTGGACCTTGGGGTATAAAATGACTGCACGCCCCATGACTCTGCACAGCAGCCAGCATTTCTTCCTGCCTGAAGAATCCATAGAGTCCACAGAATGAAAGCACTCCTTTTATCTTTGCTTGGATAAGTGCCCCCGCTGCCCTAGATACCCTCCTGTTGACATCCTCTTACTGATGCTGGCATACTGATACGCACTCACTGATGTCCTCTTGTACCTTCCTTCTTGTTGAGCCACCTTGCTGATTCCACCTACTTGTTGGTGTCATCTTGTTCATGTTCTCTTGGTGATTTATTTCCATTATTGTTGCATGCATTTCACTTGACACAGTCAGGCCCTTCTTGCTTCAGATGTAGTGGGATTTTTGCATGAAACAACTAACATCCAACAGCGGCCCTAAGACAGACATGAGTTTCCTATTGAGAAAGAAGGGCTTGGTGTTCAGAACAGTGTGAGTGCTTACTGGCCATTGGATCTGCAGATATATTCCTTGGTGATCTTGAGTTGCCCTCCTCAAGATTCATTCGGTCAGCTGGAGCTTTAATGGATCTCAGCTTTAAAGAAAGGCTTGAACAGAAAAAAATTCACTTAGATGAAAAGGGCTATTCTCAACAAGACCGTGCAATCATCCAGTTTACAGCAACTATGCATCCTGCCAAAACCTGCACAAACCATCGAGCATCTTGTAGAATCCATGTCCAGAAGAATCCATACTCTTATAGGTCTAAGAGTCAAAATAAGGAGGCCCAACACGTTAGTAGACAGATTTACCTAATAAATTGGCAAGTCACTGTATGTTCCATGACACTCCCACGACCACAAAACAACGGCAAAATATATTTGTGTGATTTCTGAGTGGCTTTGAACATCTCCAGTACCAAACATGTGCTATGCTGAATAAAAACTGACAGACTGATGAGACTGCAGAAATAAAACTTCCATCCATCCATCCATGCATCCTTCCACTTTCTTATGCACTTCTGCAGTTGGAGATTATGGAAACAAACCAACATATTTTTTAAATGACAAAAAATGTACGCAAGTGGCTATTATAAATAGCTCCAGAATAACATAGTGTGTTTTATAGACTATTTTGGCTCACAAATGCCAAAGGGTATGTGGGTGGGCGGACCAACAGCATGAAGTGAATGTCCATAAAATGAAAAGCGCTCGCGACATCATCTGCACACGCCAGGAGAGAAAGAGACTGGGAGGCGGGGGGAGGGCGACTGGTGGGCCTTTTTTCCCTCTTTATGTCAGGGAGGATTGCATGCCCTTTTTTTGCTCTTTATTATGCATACATGTAATGTTTCAGGTTGTTGTTGTTGTTTTTTATTTTCTGAAAAATAAATGGGACAGATTTTACCCTGGAGCCGAGACGTCCTGTGCTGAATTCCAGTGCTCAGCGAAGCGAGCAACTTGGAGGGGGTGGGGAGAGGGAGGCAGGGGAGGTCTGTTTAACATGAATTATTACTCCACCGCTCCAGGGAAAAGAAAAGGGAGGCATAGGAGTGGCAAGCCGGGATGGATGGGAGCGGGAGTCTAAGTGGGAGGCAAGAACATTGTGGGAAGTTGAAAAGTTGACTGAAGAAGATGAGAAGCTAATAAGTGAGCACCACCCAGTCAAAGTGCTCTGAAGAGAGGGAGGCTCAGTGAGGCTGTACATGTGGTGCTGAAGAGTCACTGATGGCAAAGCAGTTGGGGGTCGATAGGGTGTGACATGGGCAGGCAAGAGGGATGAGCTGGACATGTCCTGCAGGAGATGCAGAAACAGATGTCCATGTTCAAGCATAGAGAAGACCTGGGGGATTCATTTCCTGCTTCAGTGCCTCATATGGCCTTTCATCCTTTGGCAACTGGGGAAACTAGTTTATGAGAAGAGTACTAGTTCTGCTAGATAATCCCTGTACATCAGCATCTCTCGAGTCTTGTTACATTTGCACTGAGAGCTGAACATGGACATCTTTCTTCATCTGAGTGTTTTCATCTGGATTTGTCTTTTTTGATTATGGTGCGTGATTTTTATAAAGTTGTAGCTTTCTAGTCAGGTTTTCTGAATTCTTCTGCAAACTTTAAAATCATTTTTCTGTGAGGTTGCTAATATGCACAATGTCTTGCAGAAGTATTCAAATCTTTGCCCAGTCCTCCCACAATCAATGAAATTTGTGAAATTTTGTTTCCTGTGACATTTTATTTCAAAACACCAGGGTCTTTTCAGCTTTAAGCAGTACTGGGTTACTCATTGGATGTAGCATTTAGAATACTGAAGCTTTACCTTTATCTCCTCTGACTACGAGACCATTTCCGACATCAAAGCTTGGTCACACTCATGTTCACAAACTTCATATGACCTTTATGATGATTCTTATTAGGGGATGGATTCTTCTGTACTTCTCTCCTGAATGCAAACCTAACAGTGAAGTGTGGTGGTGGCAGCATCATTTTGTGGTGCTATCTATCTATCTATCTATCTATCTATCTATCTATCTATCTATCTATCTATCTATCTATCATGTCAGAAATACCATAAAATGCACTTATTTGTTTTATACACTACAAGAAGCACAACCAGTGTGGTTAAATGCTGAACTGAATAACCAATCCCATAATTTCTTGGGTTGTGTGCACCAAAACAGACCTGTTCACACTGACCTCACTGGCCGTTCATCTTCAGTAACACTGACATTAATCACCGCTGACCCATGTGCAAAGGTCTGCAGAGTCCATTCACAGGCTGCTCTCACCCCAACCTTCATGCCTTTCCCTGAGGTGTGTTAAATGCCGCACTTCTTCTGAGCTGAATCTGTTGTGTAGAGGTGACATTCGTCCCTGTAACTCTGCCATCATACCAGACCTGAGTAAATTAAAATCCCTGTCCATTTGGCACACCTCATAAACTATAAATTCAGGAAAGAAAACATAGTGACCACTGTTCAACTGAAGGACAACAAAACAAAGAAGACATACAGTACACAGGTTTACATAAGCTTTAACCTTATTTGCCTTTTCTGTTTATTTCTCCAGATCACCCTTTTCTAGCACCTATGTCCTTACAGAGGCATTTACACTGACACACGCACATGCATACACTATGTATTATTATTTCATAATTGAGCGAAAGCCTTTTGTCACAGGCTTAGTGCTTGGGCTGTACAAGATACTTATAAAGATTTATCTATTTATACAATAGGGCAATTTTTCACTCTACCACTTCAAGTTCCTTGATCAAGGGTACAAAAACAGGAATAGGGGTTCAAACCAATGTGGTGGTTAATTGAAAGCAACACAATTTACAGACACCTCCATGCAGGCTGATTTGTTACTTTTCAAGTCACTGAAAACAGCTGGACATTTAGTAAACCAGCTAAGGCTGTGGGATCTGAACATATACCCTGCTGCCCACAACTCCTGCTCCTTACCTGCCAGACAACTTCCATCCTTACTTGAGGCTCTAGACCAGAAGCAGCTTACATCATCCAATAGACTTTTGTGCAGAAGCACAATAGCAAGAGTAAGATGCCTGAAAGGGACATCAGTTCAGTTCGCTGTGCTTATTTATATTCGGTGGTAGCCTGAACAACGATGCTCTAAGATAACAGCAAGCTATATTCTGTACATCAGACACCAAAAACATAATTGTGGTCTCCAGTGTGGGAATGACTAATATTTTTAACTATTGGCAAAAATAATATGCCTCATAAAAAGGTTAAATATGCATTTTACAGCAGAAAAAAACTCAAGGGGATGGAACCATGTGTAGTTATGCAATTGTCATTCTCATCTTAAAGGGTTTGTCTCACACAGGCAGTGTTCATAAAGGGAGAAGGAACTTAAGCAAGATTCATAAACTGTGAGAAATGTTGGGTTACTTGAAGATATGGTGGGGGCTGCAGGGGAAGAAGTTACATGAAGAGTCTGCATTTTACAGCCACATAACTCATCAGCTGTGGGTTTGGAGATGGGTTTGAATGATCAGCTTTCTGCATTTGTTGTGTTTATTGCTCTGGTTTCCTCTGAAAGACACACATTTCAGATGAGCTCATGATTCTAAAATGCCCATCTACAGCATATATGTGATCGTTCTTCTTAAAGAAAAGCAAAGCAAATATCGCAGCATTCTGTATAGATTTGAAGATGTTCTGAAGGCAAAGTGTAAAGTGACTCCTGAATTGTAATTTTATATCCATACGTTTTTTGGTGTCTGCTTTATCTTTTCCATGGGCTGGGCTGTGTATGCTGCTCCTCCAGTCTGCATGTCTCCCACATGAGGAGAAAGTTATGGGTTTTACTGGAACTGTGTCTGACAAGTTTGTAACTCACTTCCAGGCATTAAGGTTTCACAGGTGATGAACAGTTTGTGGAGAACTGAAAGCAGATGGGGGAGAAATCAAGAGGACCTCGAAACACATAGACTTGGAAGAAACCAGGAACCTGCTGTGGACAACAATTCAATCCTCATTTATTTGCATTCATTCATTCACTTCTCCAAAATGCATGTCCAGAGATGTCCCAACAAGTCAGAGCTCCATCCTGGGATCACAGGGCATGAGGGAGGGTTCACAGGACAGGATTCCAGTTGTTCACCACTCCTTACACCCATCACACCAAGGACATTTCAGTTACCACTTCACCTGAACCAAAAAGCTCCAATGCTACCTGCCAGACCACCTTATCCAGCTTCGGAAACATAGCTTCGTGAATCCCACGCGAAATACATCTTCTACATCGCATTCCTCTCTTCGCCAGTCACTCTGTGTTCGACATATGCTACACTGCTTAAAGGAGGTGGCAAACTGACTGCAAACGGTGTTTGTAAAAACGGGGTGTTTGGTTCAAAGAAGCTTCTACTGTAATTATGAAAATATGGGCGGTTTAACAGCTTTGAGATAGAGATCGCACTGTGAAATTGTTTTTAAGTATATACATAGTTTTAAGAACGTATTTAAAAACAACTTCAGAAAATATTTTATCCTTTGCCTGAGGACACTATTTTTCGCTTCAGCTGGTGTCTAAGTCTTCGGTCCACCTTGGTCTGTTGAACCTTTGATCCCTCATCTCATGTTACTGTCCACACCTTGGCTCCTTGTGAGTTCTGTCCAGTCTTCCTCTCTTTCTGAGGGTGCTGACCCTGACTGGTCTCTTGTGTAAAGGTCATGGAAATACATTGATGTGGGTACCTATACCTTGACCCCTTGTCTCAGGGTACTGTCCACACCTTGGTTCCCAAATCCATCCCTGGTTTAAAGGTCCTGTCTAAAGCTAGATCTCTGGTCTCAAGGTTCTGTCCACACCTTGAGATCCAGTGCAAAAGCTTTGCGTGTACCTTGATCCCTTAGCCTTCAGATAGACTGATGTTCACCATTGAAGGTGGAAACTGCCAGAAACTCGCCAATACTTATTGCGTGATGAATGAAGGGAAGTTTAAAGGAGGAAAGGAATTTCTGAAAATGATTTTAAACAAGTTTTATTCAGGTCCTTTTTTTCACGACTCCTGCTGGAATGTGAATTAAGCCTCACGTAGTTCAGTCTCTCCATTTCTTGAGTTTTAGATGGATTTTTACTCGGTTTTCACGCGGGTCACTGGAATTTCCTCCACATGGGAGGAGCTGATGGAAGCGCAGCGCATCAACGCAGTGTGGGTTCATGCACACGAGTGTCTCAGCGGCGATTTACACGCATCGTGTGTATTTACCGCCTCACACTCGTGTTGGAAAACACAGGCAGCCATTAACACGTCCACACACACACACACACACACACCAACAGAACGGCGACACGCAGTCACACAGCATCTCTCAATCTATCGCTCTCTATCTCTCACTCACACACATTTATAAGCTCACACAATCGCAGTGAAGGAGAAAAGGATGAGAAGCGACCTGAACCGCTGAACTTTATCTGTTTATTATTATTATTAGCTTTTTATTATTATTATTATTATTATTATTATTATTATTATTATTATTATTATTATTATTATTATTATTATTATTACGAGTTAGGTGTGTTTATCGTTTCGCGCTGGTGTAACGATGCCCAGCGGGGTTTCGGACCCCGGACTCCCCCGCGGTCCCCCTTCAGACGGTCTTTGACACCACATGGACTTGCAGAGCCGAGCCGCAGAGCCGCAGCCCCGTAGCCCCGCGCTGCCAGCCTTCCCTCCGCGGATGAGAAGCGCTGTGCAGCCGCCGCCCTCATGAGCGCCTCTCTTCCCAAAAGCGAGTCCACCGCCTCCCTGCTCAGAGCCACCGTTCCCGGCCGAAGGTCCGCGGAGCGCCCGGGGAGCGGAGGCACGCCAGAGGAGACCTGCTGGCCGGCAGAGTGTGATGCCAGCGCCCGCAGACCCCTCTGTCACCCCCGACTGGCGAGCAGCCGGAGCGCCGGGAGGACGCGGGGGACCCGGGGACAAACACAGCATCCACACGCCCGCTTCGCCCCCGCGCTCGGCCAGGAGGAGCCGTCGGGCAGGCAGGCGCCAGTCCACGGAGGCAGGGAGCACGGTAAGCCGTGCAGACACTCGCATCGCCCGCATGCTAAGCCCGGGAAGGAGGACCCAGCGAGCCGCAGCCGCACAGAGCCGCCGGCGACGCCCCCCAAGCGTTCCGCAGAACCAGCGCAGTTCTTCCGAGCAGCGGACTCGAGCCGCGCCGCCTCGTCCCTGAGCCTGGCGTCGGAAGCGCCCGCGACCCCTCCGTCTCCTGCGTCTTCGTCGCCGCTGCCCCCGTCTTCCAGCCGCTCCAGTACGGCGTCCAGCGTCTCTGACTCGAGCCTCCACCCGATCCTGAGCTCCGTGTTCGGCCAGGTAGGACCGCAAAACAATAAAAACTCACGGAAAGACCACGATAAAACGCCGAAAGGTACAAAGCAGCCATGAAACAAGAGCAACTGCACAACCAACACAGGAAAACGCACAACAAAATGCAGTAAAATCCAACAAAACGCCGCGGCGTTCGGGTCCTGAGGTGAAGAATCTACAAGTGGTTCTTCAGGAAACATCTTCACCGAGTAAAAGTAACCGCACTCGCACACATAAAGTACGGATAAATATGACGAAAAACAAAACTGCTGTGAATAAAAAAAATTGCATTTGACCAAATATTCATGATAAATATGACCAATAATACGAGTAGTGTGGATAAACGCAACTTCGTGCTGACAAACAAGATCTTTTACAAGTACTTGAGGTAAAACTGACGTGACTTTTGCGGATATGAGTACTTTATCGCTAAATATTGACATAAATAGTTTAAAAATGACTCATTTAGCTTCAGGTATTGCATAGGTAATAATGATGAATTTCAAGTACTGTAGTAAAATGAACTCCGAATACTTTATTGATAAATGTGTTGAATGACGTGCGACCCGGGAGTCTTCAGCTGTAGTTGCTGTACTGTAGCAATGATTTGGGTAAAAGTACTGTGTGAGGTTGACATTGATGGTGTACAGGGACTGTTTTGGGATTTTTTTCTTACAGACACAATATTAACCACATATGTTCCTGTTCAACACGATAAGGTGGGTTGTTGTCACCTAGAAGCAATTTTGATCGTCCTTTTTTTGGCGTTAAACACAATTTCTCCCTCAAATGTGAAGTACTGCATGTGAAGGTGGATTGCTTTCCCCAAAACTCTCGCTTTTGACCGCCATAGCTGCACCGGCGTTCTTACGAAAGCAAAAACAGTCAAGCGAAGAAGGTTCTGAATTAATATCCACCTTTACAAACGTATGATATCACCGTAGTCCACCTGTTTCTTACTTTATTCTGTTTATGCAGATGTTTTTAGAGCATTTCGCGGGGTATTTTGTGGAGTCCAGGATCCTTGCAGTGATTTTGCAGTTACACATATATTTCATTTCTTCAGTAAATTGGTCTTGTTGCTGCAAAATGCAGACTTGCTGGAAGCTGTGGCAGTAAAATAAGATCAGTTTATGTAACTGAATATTTTTTTCCAATCCAAGGTCAAACTTGGTTTGATGTTAGAACTGGAGTTATTGTTAAGCATGAATGAATTGTGAGAAGCGTCTGGGAATGAAGTGGTGGCTTTGGGGGAAGAAACGGCAGGAAAAGCATCCTAATGGACGTCTGAGTGTGAACGCTGGTCTGATGCTGTTGTGAAGGAACTCCAAGCTGTCTGAAAGAACGACACAGGTCAGTTTGTTTTATTTTTGATTGTAAAATTTTCAACCCAAGCAGGACCCTCTTGACTATGTGCAGACACCTTATTCCTCCTGATAGTCTGTAGTAAGGGGGGGGGTTATTCCATTATCTGCTGTTCGTCACAAAAGAACTGAAGCCCACAAGACAGACAAAGTAGTCCTCATGGCCAGTAAAGAAACAGCTGAGGATTGACTGTCCTCCTCTTGTAAAACTCAGAATGGGTCCTTGTATGGACGATGGGGTTTTCACTAATCGGTCACCTCAGCGGTAGAAGAGAGACTGAAGGATCGAAGATGTCGGTACCAATAGGAAGATGTTGAGTGCTGATCTTTTCGGAGGAACCTGTGACTTGCAGCAAGTCATCTGCTGTGTGGAGGAGCAAGGACTTCCGGTATGCAAGCAAGGTTGAGAGTTTGAGTTCAGGGTCTGATTTCCTATGCACATGGTTGCGTTTTGTTTCATTTGGCTTTTGTGTTGGGCTGTTTTTGATTTTGAAGTAAGTAGCTGTAGACCTGGTTTGGGTGGCTAAAGGTCACCTCTATACAGGTGACGTGTGTGCAGTTTCAGGGTGACAAATGAATGTTTCAAAGCTGACATCTGCAAAACTCTCCTCCCCCTTTTGTGTCAGATTGTGTTGAGTAATTCAGTAAACTGGCCCACTGTGTCTGGGGTCCCCTGGTGTTTTGTGTGTCTTTAGAAGGTCAGTGCTCTTTCCATCAAGGTGTGAGACATACAGAGGTTGACTTTGTGAAACTATGCGCGGGGCAGCTGTGTAGATGGAATGATGACATCATTCTGATCCACAGTTTGTTTCACCGTGTTGAGTCCATTTGGCTTTGTGGAAGTCCTGTGTCCTCATCGATGCGTGATTATTGGGAGACACCATATCTGTCAGTGAGAATGACTGGTGAATGTTTGCTATGTTGGAAATTGTGGGGAACAACGTTTAGTGCAGAGTGTGAGAAACAGTCCAGAAGATCAAATCTGCAAGTGGAATGGCATTCTGCTGGCTCTCTTGCTTTGTGGGTTTCCTGAATGCAAATAGCATCAATGGAGTGCTGGCAAGCAGTGAGACCAGCACGGCTGAGTTTGATGCTCAACACCGAATCGCTGGGTTCAGAGTGAAGGTCCTGCTGTTGAGTGCTCTCTGGAGTGGATGTTGCTGTGTCTCATTTAAGGAAACTCACTAGGATTCTGGTAGGACCATCAGGTGTAACAGGCTGGGTTCCGATGGAACGCACAGCAGAAATGCTAATGTGATGGTTCTCCAAAAAGTAAGAAGGAACCCTGAATGGTCTGAAAAAACCTGATCAGGTCAGTGAGTGATGGCGATTCACCCCATTTCGGACTGCATACAGTATCTGAAGTCTGAATCGCACACAAGCAACGCATACTTCCAGTAGGACAGTATGAATATCAGTATATTTCGAATACCTTTTTCTGCTCCAGAGCTAAACTAGCACAGATTGCACTCGCATCCCTGTCTGGAATGTGAAGCTGTGGAAAGGCGCAGAGCCGTGTCTCCATAAATTACCCAGTATAAAAGACATCGTCTCTCAGTGTTACTGTAGCTCCTGGGTCACACTCTAGGATGTTGTCCTGTAGTCCAGTAAATAAAACAGAGCCACTAAACAGAATTTAAGAATCAGCTTAAATGGTAATGTTTATATTGTTATGTAGTCCAGCTGCTGGAGTCATATGACTGAAATGCTGGTGTTCTGTTTATTTGTCCACAGTGTTTTTTTTGTTTTTTAAAGTTTGCTACTGTGGGCTGTTTCACATGGACTTTTTGTTAATGTATTTGTTGCATTGATAAGTAAAGCTAAAAATTTGTTTAGCTTTATAGCTAAAGCACAATTACACTTTAAATAAAAAATTAATATACTGTATGGACGTGAAAACGTATTACCTTGGAACCGCAGGGTAGCTTGCTAGAGTAATACAGGCAGACATTAAGAACCTTTTGCTCCCCTTCTCTCAATCCAATACCTCCTGGTGGAATGAACAGGTGTAAATCTCTGAGCATCTCCTCCTTGCAATGATCCAGAACCCCCCTCAGTCTCACCCCCATCACTTTATTTCCAGAGTGTATGGACCAAGAGCTAAACCTGCAAGTAAGAGTTATCAATTTATTGATAACTGATGCTTTTATCCAAAGGGGTACAATTTAGTAGAAGCTGCACCATAGAAACTATGGTGATTACCTTGTAAGCCGACGCTCCCTTGTTCAAATCCCCATCCTTCTCTTGTACACTTGATCGAGGGAGTTACCCTGAATTGATGCAATAAAAATGCCCAAGTGTATGAAAGGCC
This sequence comes from Heterotis niloticus, assembly GCA_018136845.1. Lineage (NCBI taxonomy): Eukaryota > Metazoa > Chordata > Actinopteri > Osteoglossiformes > Osteoglossidae > Heterotis > Heterotis niloticus. Next base: position 15,413,102 of record CM030890.1, on the reverse strand, counting down.
AAACAATTTTAAGTAAATTAGTACATAAATATAATATTGTAAGTTGCATTAAGCCTTATTTAAATAATGGTTAATCATTTTCCCTGAGCAAGTTTATTTATTTAACTGACTCAAGGGTGCCAGAGCAGGGTACTGAACCTCTGTCATACTGGACCTTCAGATTAATGTGTCCTTAACCACCCCTCTTGTCCCTGTTAAACAAAGTCATAGAAATGGTGTCGAAATTCATCCTTTTGCTCTGGGTATCAGCCGCCACAGCGTCTTCGCTTCTCTGCTATTCTGCTAACTCTGTTTATGCTCTTTGGATGAACTTGTGGGAGAGATAACAGGAAAGCTTTCATAACAAAACTTCACATGCTCAGAGAAGGAGACTCACAGGTATAGGAAATATTTTAGCTGTCTTTTCGAAGAAAAAAAATTAAAGGAAGGCACCCGGGCATCTGTCCCCATGCTTTTCGGCCACCACTCTAGCAGCACGCACACTACGACCTCTGTGCTTGCAGCTGTGCGCATCTTTTTGGTCTTGTTTTCCTTCAGGCTGACATAATTTTCCAAGACAGCTCTGCACAAGTTTGCCTTTGTCATTAAAACAACTGCCAAATGGGCACCCAGAGCCAAATCCCATTTAACATTGCAGATGATTTCACTTATAGGCGGTTACTACTGTACACCGGGTTCACCGTGCTCACTAATGTTCTACACCGCAGAAGGATTTGCATATTTTCCACTATCAGAGCTGAATTTAGAGCATCATTTTTAGTGAGGTCATTACGGGCACTGAACGTTAGACCAATTAAGATGCTCACTGTGATTTGCCAACTCTTGAAGAGGGAGAAAAGCTGTTAAAACATACGGTTTCATCAAAAGAGCTAAAACATGCAGAGGGGGATGAAGTGGAGCTTTCAAAGTTGGTGGAAATTAATCGAGGATGCAAGTGTGTCCTTGGTGACTCCCGTAGTAGTTACTGCCCTAGCGCTGAACAGAACCTCTATGAGAGGCAGCTCAGTTCCTCCTGCAGAATCAGTTTTTATTGTCCATTACTTATGAGTTCAAAAGAGGAAGACCGGAAGAAGACCTGCAATGCGGTGGATGGACGTAGTCATCACAACCATGGATGCCTCTTTGTCAAGTCTTAGCCAAATTGCTTAAGATTGGATGCATTTCAGGCCAACAATCCATTGAACGACGACGGTACTTAACAGCAGCAACACATACAGTATATAAGCTGTCGCTGTGTAAATGTTTTGGTCTTGACAACAGTCCAGTTTGGAGTGAACTGAATCAAGCAGGCATACATGAAGCTGTATTACAGCAACAGAACAAAAAAGCTTTCTCTGCACACCATCCTGCGCTGCAAATGTTGGTTACGAAAAGATGTGCCCTCCTGTTTATTCATTTGCTGCTTTTCGTGAACACTTTGAAGCGGCATCTTTCAAGTCCTGACTATCGGAGCCCGGCTGCTGCAGTGCGAGCCGTTTCATATCCCCGGTTAATATTCAAACGTGGTTGTTTTGAGTAGAGAGGAAAAAAGGGATTTAGGTATTCTAAACCAATTTGGCTTGTTTGATGTCCCATCTACACACTTGCCAGTTTCTTTTAGCAAATGGTTTTATGATTGCCTTGGGAAGGATTTGTTTAGGCTTATTTTCGTCTTCTATCAATATTTACTTAAAAATCATTCTGAGGCCAAACATGGTTACTGTTCATCGTATCTTGAAAAATGTTTACAGAATAGCAGAAATGACTCATAAACGCTTTAAATTTTTCAAATTTTGATTTGTCAGATAACTGAAAGCTCTATTTAAAATTTGTCAGGTGGATTTGTGTGTTGAAAAGATGAAGCTTATGAAATCCATTCTTGTTTTATCCACAGTTAATGTACGTGGGTTGTTTAATGTACGAAGAATATAAATTTGTTCTAATTATAGAACCATTACTAGAAATCATTAGACTAATAAAACTATCGAAGTCGGAAATCATGTTGTCCTTTTACATTTTTAAAAAAAAAATTTTTTATATATAGTCAGTTTCTTTTTTCTGTTGTCAGAAAATATACTCCTCAGAGGCCCTTTCAGTTCAGTTTCAGTGTGCTTAAGTTTCAGAATAAATGTTTTATTTATCATTAAACACTTGCATACTGGAGGTTTGGAGTGGTCTAGGGCCTATCCCAGAAGAACAAGGTGTAAAACAGGGTACACCTTGGATGAGGCCATAATAATGGTTGGCACGATTGGTGTTCCTGAATTATGGCGATCAATCAGATTCAGTTCACACCTTGGTTTAAATGAGTTTTGGAGTTTACATTTTTTATTTCAGTCATTTTAAATGTTTCACTTCATGTCTATGTGACAATAAAATATCACTAGTATTACAGTATTTCTGTGTATCATAACTATTTTAAAAACTTTTACAGAACCTAACTAATGAATTGTTCAAGGATATCTGAATTTAACCTTTTATTATTTGTGATATGGTGGTAAAAGTGACTGGAATTACTGGTAAAATGAGCTATGAACAATGTGAGGTATTGTTACGCAATAATGTAAGTAAATTAAGCTGACGAGCCAGTATTTTTTGTTTTTTTTTTTATTTGCATCATTGCAAAATTCCTCCTAAAATTCTCTTTTCTGTATGTTTCCCATTATTTTGATGTGAACTATGGATGGATCTTAATTTTCGTCCTTTTTTATGACTTTTGACATACTGAGCTCATGCAAATATCCTTTGGCAAACAAGGCGTTCACAGTTCTCCACAAGTCAGAAATGGTGCAACCAAGTATTTCTTGGTAATATTTCTATGTAATGAAATGACCGATCAAATGCTATTGCATTGCCTATTTTTATCTTGATGAATTTGTCCAGCCAGATCATACACATCGGACTCCTTGTTTGACTCAGTCGCATCTCTGTCTGTTTTGCTGTAACAGAAGTCATCCCTCTGTTCCTTACACATGTCTGCACAATGTAACTAAGACAACACGGAGAAGCTGAAATAATCGTCATAAGGAGAGTAGTGAAGCCGATATTCACTTGGGCTGCTGCATCGGTGAGATGCCGTCATCATAACTCTACAAAGAGAGGAGGTACATAATTAATGTTCACTTAAGCATGAAATTAGAGTGCTGCTAGGGAGTGGATGGCTGTTAATGTGGAAAAGGGTGTGCGGCACCAGTCCAATAGACAGCATCACCCCAGGATCATGCCAGCCGTCCCCCTTGCAGTTAGCGTTCAGCATCTTCCTTCTGCTCCGAGATATCAGCTGTGTGAAAGGTGGCAGAGAGAGGGGATCATTTTGGAAGGAAATTCTCAAGTGAACCTACAGTATCTGACCTTAGTGGGCTTCCTAACAGAGATGTCTTATAGTGGGGCAGCAGTTGACATAGTTGTTAGAGCTGTTGGACCCCAGGTGAATTTCCCCTCAAACTTTAAAATCCTTAATCAAAATACTTAAGCCTGAACTGATGGTGTAAAAAACACTAATCTAATATTGTACATTGATTTGGATCATAGGGGTTAGGAAAATAATGGTTAAGGGTATTTATAATAATGAAGTATTTGCTCTGATTTTATTTTGTGGGAACGTTTTATTTAATCTGCAGTTGCTGCTGTTTGGAGTTATTTTTTGAAGCAGTGGGCAGTCATCATGCCCAAATTTTCTTATCTAAAGGCCTCTGCCTGCCAGAAGTAAGTATGGCTTCATAACTTTAGCAGCAACGTGACTACAGTTTAAGAACGTATTCCCAAAGGTCTGTTTATCCCTGGGGAAAAAAAGATAATCTTTCATTGTCAGGTTGCCTTTGCTGCCCGTGTGGAAGGCGTGCCCCAGTCTGTTGGGCTGAAGAATCAGTAAGTCTGTCCAGCGCTCCTCAGATTTTTCGTCGCATCTTGGTGAAAAACAATCCCGAATGGGGGCAGATCTAAAACATTGCTGCAATTCAACGGAAGCGCATCAAAGAGCAGATGGTGTGATTGGAAAGTAAGCAAAGTGACGCAGGGAACAAATCCTGAGAGCTGAACTTTTGTTGAGCCCTTGAAAAGGAACACCTTGATTTGCATCAGTTGAAATCCAGCTGTGAAAGCTGTTGAAATGGTTGAAAATAAATGCTTATTGTAAAATATCATAATGCTAGTAGAGCAGGTAGTGGCTGGAGAGCAATGCAGAAGAATATATAACACCTGATATCTGAATGTTGCTGAGCCTCGCAATGTCTTTAACAGTAGACCAATGCATTACTTTAAATTATTTTTACCATTTGTACCATTTCAAACCCTAATTTGAATAATGCAATCAATCTCTATCTTTCCCATACACACACACACACACACACACACACAGAGATTACTCAAAAAAGCACAGACACAAAGCATTACTCATACACAATCCCTTTAACACCCTAAAAATTCCTTCTCCCCCTTTGCTTGCACTGATTTAGCTGCTGTGCACAATCCCTGCAGAAATCACATTGGCGCCAGTTGCTAAAAATAGCCCTTCTAGATTAAAAGAGAGAAATGTGAGTGTGTAAAGACAGCCTTTTTTCGCGAGCCTTTCCTTTTCTGTTGCGGTAACAGTTCGCACTTGGAGTCTTCTCGGTCCGACAGGGTGAACAAGTCAGTGAAAAATCTTTAAAACGCAAGAAAAGGAGATGAAATGCACGAGGGAAGGACGCGTGGGACATCACGGGGGGGTTTATGTGTTTATGAAAACGATTTCATATGGGAAATGCAGGGTGGGAATGGATTGTCAGGTTGCTGTGAACTTCATGCTGGCAGGGCGTGAGGATGGTTGTGTCGCCCATTAAGAGGTGCTTAATGCCACAGCCCAGCATCTCGGGTTGGAGAACAGAGACGGTAATGACTCGATGTTGGTGTGAGGGTTGAAAATAGAATAGAATAAACCTTTATCCACACTCTGAGAGCTTGAGAGAAAATGTTGCTGGACCAATGCGCCGTTCAATCACCTCGATGTGGCCAAAGCCTCAAGGCAGCCTTAACGCAGTGGTGAAAGACATCATCTTGTTGTTCAGCAGAGCCGTGTTTGCACAAACCTAATTTGGTAACAACAACCCTGCGCATCAAAGTCAGGCAGAGGGTTACAGAATGCAGAGAAGAGTAAAAGAAGCAAGAGTGAGGGAAGAAGACGACTGAGGGAAAGCACAATCCAGGGATGTGGTTACGTAATAAGAGCCATCCACACACTTTCTCTTCCGCTGCACTTCCTCTGAATGATACATTTTTGATAATTTATCATTTTTTTGAAAGCCAACACAAGGAGGGTTTACGTAAGCGTGATGCGATAGACATCCCCTGTCTGCATTTCCCTCGCCCCCCCTTCGTTCTCCACCTGTTCCACTGCCTGCATGCAGACGCCTGCTGAGGAGGCAATGACCTTGTAGCAGTCGCCTCCGAGAGGGAGCGGGGGAGCGGAAGGAGGCGATGGAGAGAAGATGGAGGGAATAGAGGGGAGACAAGTAGAGAGCGAAGCAATCTGGGAGAGGGGGGCGATGGGTTGAAAACGAGTAGTTATATTTATCTCCTCGTTCCCAGTGTGAGGTGTCTGGTTTACCGCCTTTGTTCAGAACCTCAGATGACATTTAAAGTAACTGACACTATTTTTAACAGAATTCCTGACATGACAGTAATAATAATAAAAAAAAAAAATAAATTAAAAAAACATGAAGAGTCCTTCTTTAATTCTAGAGTCCACATCAGGAGTAGGTGACACAGTGGTTAGAGCCATCCCCGTGTAATCACAATGTACTTGTTTAGTACCTTTGGTCGGGCAACTTACTGTGAATTTGGTGAAAATTACTCAGCTATGTAAGATGGGTAAATTGGAACTAGGATCTTAGACCACAAACCTCACCTTGTATGTCACTTTGGAGAAAAGTATGATAAATTAATATGTGTAAGAAGATCCAAGAAAGCAAATATTGATGAAAAATGTCCAAAGGCAGTTCAGTCTGGGTTTTAAACTCAGATCTCAGGCACTCCTCTGAACGAGAAAGAAGCGGTAAAGCAGGGAAAAAATGATTCTGCTTCTCTGATCATTATCCCCTCATGCCCTTTCTTTTGTTTCCCCATCATCAGTTTCTTTCACTCCCATTTCTTCTGCCCACATCAGGTTTCCCTACTCACAGTGGCCTCTATGGACCACGATTACTGTGCCATGGTTTATGAACTGAGCCCCAGATCTTCCCCAGACCGTGACCCCAGTGACCTATGTTTGGCCCAAAATTGGCTGGCAGTCATTCCTTGAATACTAGATGTATCTCGTATTTTTTTGGTTATGTGAGGTAAAGTGTACTGTGGTACTGAAATGTGGTTGATTTGCATTTAGAACAAAAATGATGAGTTGATGTCAGAGAGTCTCCTCTGTTGTACCCTTGAGCTGGTCCGTGGCTTAAACTTCTGCTGTGTTACAATACACATACGTTAATATTAGTAAATTACACAGTTCGGAAGTAGTTTTGAGTACGAGCGCCAGCTGAGCTGCCACTATAGACATGTCAGCCTCAGGGTTCAGGGGAATGTGTGGCTACGCAGCCGTCTTTCCCACTTTAGAGGTCTGGTTGTTTCTTTGCTACTCTTGCTTAGCCTTTCCCACGTCCTCTCCACTAGTGCATCCCCACGCCGTCGCTCCTGATGCAGGCAGACACATCTCTGAAAACCAGTGTGGGAAAGTGAGATGACAGAGATCTGTTTATCTCAGTGATCTGTCTTGGTCCATCGGTAGGGTTCGTTTCCTTGTATGGTAACTCGGTTGGGCTGGCATTTTTTTTCTCTTGACCTCAGAGTTACACATCATAGTGCAACAAAATGGAAGAAGTTGCACGTCTTTGTTTCTGAGCGCTTGTACTGTGTGTGAAGATCTTGTCTCAAGGGAGGGTTGGCAGCTGATGAATACTGACTGATTTACAGCTTGTCATTATAGTGTGTATATATGTGTCAGTGAATAAATGGTCTGTCTGTGTGCATATATGCATATGTGTCTGAGATGGTGGGTGAGTGAAACTCTGTCTCTTTCGGTCAGGTGTCTCAAGCTCAAGCCTATTCTCGCACCCATTTTCTATTATGTTTGTTCTGATAAAGAGGCACAGAGACAATTGTCCTCTACACCCTGAACAAAGACTGCAAAGGCCTAAAGAGCAAAACCCATTGCATACACATACAGGGAGAAAGACTGGCATGGTAACTGTGGGAAACACAATGATGTCTCTGATTATAAATTTCTTAAGAAAGATCAGTTTGTCTTGGCTGCAGTTGGTGAGTGTTTGTAATGCTCTTGAGGTCCATCTGACCCTCAGTTTTAACTGGAACTCTGACTTTAGAAACTGGCTTTCACTTTAAGGGGTAGTAAAATGTTAGAACTGCAAAACACATTTATTATTAATCATTATTTGACACTTGTTGCCAAAGCAGTTTACAATGGGAGGTTTGTACACTAAGCTACTTACAATTCTTTACCCATTTACAGTATACAGCTGGGTAATGTTTACTGTATCAGTTCAGGTTAAGGCCTTTTGGCAAAGAGTTGTGCTTCAGGAGACGGGACTGGAACTCTGGTCCTTCATATTACAGGACAGTGGCTCTAACCCTATTGCTGACATATTGTATAATGTGGTGTTTTAATATTTACTGAACAGGGCTGAACATTATTGGAAACTCATACACTCGATAAGCAGTTAAAGGCAAAAGCATGGTATTTTGTGATGGCTGCGCATTACTGATTTCTCCACAGTTTTCAGACTGCAGTGCTTTGAATAATACGGTGTTATCCTGATACCGCTGGCTGGATGGAGCCCTGCTGTCTCTAAGCTGGCTGTGTGGTGTCTCAGGCCTGAGAATGTTCTTCTGTATCAGTGCACGTGTTTACGCCAGCGAACTATGCACCTCTGCTTCACCTACGTACTCATCCAGCAGCTCGAGGCCTACAAGGCCGACATCATATCCACCCCTTTCAGAAAAAGCTGCCCTCCGCATGAAGGGCAACTCTGACGCCAGACAAATCCTCCTGATGACAACAATGAGCACTTAGCAAAAGAGAGCCAGAGTAACCAATGAGCAAGTCCAGGTGAAGGTAAAACCCTCAGCTTTCACTGCACTCTGGCTAATGGCTTTACCAGCGAGTCGTACAGTTATCAATGTTGTTGGTTGCTTTGGAGAAACAAATGCGCTAAATAAAAAATACAGAGGACCTTGGAAGTTTGGTGATGTTTTAACTGCCATGGCAGAGTGTGTGAAGCCTCCCCATCACCCCTTTCTGCATAATTTCTTCTTGGTTTTTTTAACTATTTTTAAGACCTGTTCCTGTGCCATCTATAAATGTGTTTCTTGATGATGATTGCTGTGGAAAGGAGTTTGGTTTTTTCATGATACCTCTCTTACAGGCTTTTGGTTAGCACTTCATATGTGAGCAAGAGAAAGTTTGTCTTTCTTTGTCTCATTTTTTTCCTGCTCCTCTTGTTCTCCCAGTTGTCACAGGGTAGGTGGTGTGCCACACTCTTCCTTTATTCTGTATGCAAGCAGATGAGACTTTCAGTTTGGAGGGTATGAGAAACACAGTATAGTTTTGTCAAATTCAATTGTTTCATAGCGCCACACTGAGAGCAGCGGGGGTCTGAAATGGACGTCCGTTGTCGTACAACTGCCAAGTTCTGCTAAGCTGTTTGAAACTGCATCAGATCACGAGGAAGGAACCATTCAGTGTGTTTTATGTGTCTGATCGTCTAACGACTCAGTGATTCTCATCCAGCCTCTCCAGAAATATTTTGAACCAGTCCAGAGATGTGACCTTGCAGAAGCTGCCAGTGAATTTGTTTGAGACGCCCATTACTTGCATAAATAAAGATTTGTTTGCACAGCTCAGTTTCACGATCACTTCCAGTACCGTTGACACGACTTCCTTTGTATTTTCCACTGGACTAATAATTTGCACACACTTTACATTTTAAAAACATTGATCAGGCAGTTCCTTAGACTCAGTTTCTTCAGCGGTTCTGTGTAGAGTCAACAGGCCAGACCAGAGGTCACTTGGCTGGGTGGCACTTGTAAGTTTTGGCATAAAAGGAAACCAGAGTTTCCAGAAGGAATGTAGACATGAAATCTGTACTGGGACAACAGTGAAATTCTGCTTACATGAAAATATTTTTTGCCAGCATGTCAACTTTCTTTTTGACAAATCCAGATTAAATACGCATGTACATAAAGCAACGGAGTTGCATGAATTTTCACAGCCTGGAACCACCTGAAACAGAATGAGTAGCCACTTTGCTATATACAAATTGACCAAGTCTAATTATTTTATTATAGCTGTGCTACAGGGAGATCTTTTAAATTCCTCTCTCCGATACAAAAGTTCTTAAAAATAATAATTTTGGGTTTCATTTCTTTAAGTGAACTTAATTGTGCACCATTAATTAAGCCATTGACCTGCACAAATAATGACCTAATAATAACTAATCTTTGTAGCAGTATTTATGCAAGGCAACATTTTTTTAAACTGTATTAAAGTATTAAGTGCTTTGTGACTAACCAGGGCAAAAGGGGTGAAAAAAAGGCTGACAAGTCGCAAAGGTACAGCGCATACAGACAGGCACCATAGATAATCGGGTCTATCAAGGTTTGTGTTCCAAGAAAAGAAGGGCAAATACTTGCAAGAGGAAGATAATAAAAGACAATAGACAAAAGACACCAAAAAAGATTTGTGTCAAAACAACAACTTGTAACCAGTAAAATGAAGGACTTTGCTGACCCATGTATAGCTTTCTCCCGTGGAAAATTCAAAAACAAGTATGAAACCAATGAAAAGTTTAACATGCGCTTTACATACATCATTTATACTGAATGCTATATAAGCTGTGTGCTGAAGAATATCGGGGAGACTCCCTAACCTCTCAGGTAGAGAAGGGGCTCTCCTGTTGGCCAACGTAGAAAATAAATTGTGAGAAATTTCTTCCTGTCCTGTGTCTTTGCAGAGTCTAGCAAATTTCTGCCACATTTAAAACATTGTACTGTACATTGTAAGTGGTGTACTGTACATTCACATCACGAATTTACCACATTCACTCCACTGTAAGAACTTTGCATCCAGTTGCAGATGTGACAAATGACAAGTATGTCATAAACATAAATATGCCATAAACAAAATATGGCAGAAAGCAATTAATTTGATACAGACTTTCTATTTTACGTTTTTGTTTTTTTTAAGCAAATTTGGGTTAGTCACGAAGTGTCTACCAGACACTTTCAGCATGAAACAAGTAAGGTTTCCATGGTTTTTGATAGACGGTTTTGATTGGAGGATTTCTGATTTCCAAATCCTTTTTTTGTGATTGCAAATCCAGTGTGTCATCACTTTCCTGATCGTGCATATCAGTCTCCAATAGCAACAGCTGTCACAATTGAGGGCATTGTTGTTTTCCTCTTTTATTAATTTGTTTGTTTACTGTGACGGATGCTATTATTCAGAGGGACTTTGAGATTTTACAAACAGCAGTGAATTATTGTGAAAGTTTTTCAACACATTTCCACGAGTCAGGCAGCCATAGCTGTACATGTGGTGCCGTCGGGCATGCAGTACCTGCAGCAGGTTTTTATGTAACTGTTATTGTCGCCGCATTGAAACACATTGAATAACAACGTGTTTTGTGACATTGTTAGGCATATTTGGCAGCAGCACCACGACAATTTGAGTCACATTACTGACCTTGCCACAGAAGGACACGCTTGGTTATTGAAAAACTGTTGGCATTGGGGCTGGCAAAACAACAGATGGAGTGGTGTTGCTTGTACAAAGATGGTGTCAGCACAGTGATCTATTGCCAGCTTCAGTGGTATTCGAGGAGATGCTGATCCACGCTGTGGTTGCCTGCTCTGCTGTCACTATACCATGCTGGCGAGAGGTGATGGCTGGGATATTAGGAATAACCCAGTCTCTCATCATTATTCTACACCGGTGATCTTCAGTCACCCCCTCCATATTAATAACATCCCACTCTCCTGTCATTCTGCAAGTGTGTTTATTATTAGTTATTGGAATAATAACCTTTTCTAATGTAAAATTTTTACACACAAATAGCTTTGCACTGATTAGCATTCCGAGCATTTTGCTATGAAATGGTGCATCTGACACCTGTTTTCATTCTGCCCACGAAACACCCTTTCATGAAGTCTTAGCCCAGTGTCTCATTTCTTATATTCTAGTCCTTGTCACTTTCAGATCTTTATTACATTCTCTCATCATTGGGGGGTGGTCCACATAACCTTTGACAATAAAAAGTTGCATGAAAATGATTTAGGACAGAGTGAGGATCTTTGTTAGTGATACCGCAGCACGAGAGAGGTTTGAACCACACCTATCTGTCACAATGTGACAGCACTAATCACTACACTACCCACTGTCCCTTGTATATTCTTTAGCATCACTGTTATTAATGCACTCTTTAGTATTAATATTTCTATTTATTTATCACTATTCCGCCTCAGAAGACATTTTGGACTGTTGGATTAAACCTCACATCCGGACCATTGGCAGAGGGATACATAGTGGATTTGAAATGGGTTTGTGGGAATAAACAACCTTGTGTCCTGCACTCCTGGCTGCTTTGCTCTTTGCCAGAGCCTCCCCTTCTCTTTATTTCTGTCTCTTTATATCTCACTCTTGTTTGTTTCCACCTGCCTCCCTGCTTTTCTCTGCTTGCCTTAAGTTCTTTTTCTCTCGTCATTTGTTTATAAGGTTCTTGACAGTGTGTAGGGCTCTGGTGCCAAGCCTACACAAGTTGGCCAGTAAACTGTTATGATGAATTAATGGAAAATTGGGCACGTGTTCCCTATTGATGTGCTAGATGTACAGATGCCCCTCTCTCTCTCTGTTCATTGCAGCTCTCTTCTCTCTGCAGTTCTCACACACCCCCTGTGAAATGTTCTACAGTCAGATGGAATCTGCTGGTATGATACCTGAGAATGGCTGGAATAAGGAGAATGTTCAGTGCCATCACAATAACACACTCCCGTGTGGAGAACATCCTTTCCATTGAGAATATTACCTCTACTGTGACATGTGGTAATCCATCATGCACTACAGAATGTGGGAAAGATTTAGCCAAATACTTACTCAAATTAAAGGCAGCATAGGAACAAGCAAGTCAAAGTTATTGTGTTGCCTTGAATGGTGGCTGAAGAGGACAGGAAATGGGTGGCAAGAGATCAAGGGATTTGGACTCGGGTAATCACTTTGCAACCAAATTAAATAAACCCAGGGCGCAATGACTCCGGCTATGGAGCAGTGACTGCTAAGTCTTTAAGAATGTGGCTGTGAAATTACTGGACCTTTGGGACTGAGATTAACTGTGTGAACATTTTACCTGCTGAATCAGTATTCTAGCTATTAAAGCACAAAGCCTTTACTTTCAGGTGCTTTTTCATTTTTCAGGCACTTTTCGCCAAAATGATGCATAGCTAAACAAAAGTGCATCAACGGCAGATTTAGGCACAGACACAGAGATGATCACAGCACATTTTAGTTGTTGGATACCACCATGTGGTTGGCTCACATCCCTCAAGTAGCTGCCTGTAGAAGTGACATTCATAGAGCAAATACATAGATAATCATAGCAGATGATGATGGACTCATTTATGTGGTTGTTGACAGAGAAATGAGTCTGAAAGACAGGAATTTGGGACCTTCCTGGGATTGTGAAAAGGGATTAAGCTGCTTTGAGGGACAGAGGGAATTTATTCCTCTGCAGCAGAGCCAAAACTAAGAACCAAAAGACTTTAAATTTGGAACCTCTCATAAACGGAACTGTAAAGTGGTTGGAAGTGGAGGAACACAATGTCTTGCTGGTGTTTAGGGAGTGTTCAGTTTGTGTAGGAATGAGCATGCAAGATCTTTTGACCGCCTTGTAGCTTGTAACCAAATCTTAAACTTTATATGGGAAATTACCCTTTATAGAAGTATATCTTGATATTTCATAGAATCGTAGTCCAATAAGGTCATGGTGCACTGATCTGATCTCACCGGCTGAGAAAGATGGACACTGACCCTGGCTACTGTACCTCCCAGAAATATTGCATGTTTATGTGCAAGAATTGAAGACCACTGGTAAAGACACTTTAGCAATCCAAGTAAAAACATGTGCAGGACCACGCCGGGCAACGCAAGCTGCTTATTGTCAAGCTGTCTGTTTTAACACAGGAATTCTTTTGATGCAGAGAAGAGAGGGCAGATGTAAGGAAGAGACAACGCAATCCATGATAAACACGTTCAGTGGGCTGTAAATGCATTAAAGTAAGCGACTGGCCATGAGGTTGTGGCGGTGTTTATATTTAAATGCATGCCAGTCTCTTTCTTTAATGCCTTTTAACACATTACATCCTGTTTGTCATGGGTTGCTGACATGTGAGCTTTGGCCACACCGCTGTGTGTAATCTCAATAAAACACCTGGGCTACAAAATGGAGGTTGAAAGAGAGAAAGATTAAATCTAAGAACTGACTCTGTGACAGTAGGTGGAGTAGTGAATTGAGCCTTTGCATTGCAATTTGAAAGTGCTGGGTTTGAATCCTGACTCCTTCTGTAGTGCCCTTGACCATGGTACAAGGACTGCTTATTTTTGGAATATAATTGAAACTAAATTTCCATCCATAAATCCAAAGTCACTTTCACCACTCAGTCACAATCAATAAAAAGTTATTAATACCAATGTCCCTTGACTTATTTTTACATACTCTAAAAAAATCAGTTATACCTACAGTAAATATACTTCTTATTTTTAACTTCAGACTAATTTTAAGTGAATGAAAATAAAAATATTTTCTCTCCACAAATGCCTGTTGCTGACCAGTTCATCCCTATAAATATGAATGTTTCTCATCTTGGACATCAGGTTGTAAATGGTGTAGAAGAGAGGTCAGCTGATGCGGTTACCGATACCTGTACAATTTGGGTGCTGCTTACTGGCATCGCATGAAGGGTAAACACAAGTTGTATTTTTCAAGAAACTTTATGGTAGAAGGATTAGTGGGGGGGGGCTATTAAAAATAAAATGAAAGATTTAAGCACATTTGAAAATTTGCCGTTTGTAAGAGCAGTAGCCAGTGTACATGCCCTGAATAGACATAATAGGCATTACTTTGCTTTATAAAAGGGTAAAGCATTCCAAGCTGCTTGGAGCACAAACCTAACATTTTCAGTTACCCTGGACAAAGGTATTGGTTATACAGGAAAACTAATAATAATTTTCTCTTAAGGCAGACCAGTAGGAGGGTGTGAGGAATTTGTACATCTTTAGGCTTCCTCCTATGGCAGGAGAAGGAGCCAGAACTAAAAAAGAGGATCTGCCAAGCTAACAGTGGCAGAATGAAGGAAACGTATTTACAGTTGGAACTCTTGCGTGTTCAGAGTACTTCTGACACTCAGAATGAGAGTGTACAACCAACGAATGATGGAAAATAACCTGAAAGTAATAATAGAGAAGTTGGTGATTCTGGACTGATGTGATGTTCTTTCTTCCCATATCATTACCTGGTTGTCATATGTAGGGTCACAGTGGTCTGAAACCAATCTTGGAAGCACAGGGCCCAAGTAGCGGTACTTCCTAGATAGTAGACTAGTCCATCACCGAGAAACGCAGGCTCACTCACTCATACATTAAGGGCAGTTTAGAGTCATAAGATGAGAACAAGCAGCTTGTATGCATGTAGACTAAGAACAGAGCAGGCACATATTTGTGTGTGTGTGTGTGTGTGTGTGTGTGTGTGTGTGTGTGTGTGTGTGTGTGTGTGTGTGTGTGTGGCCCCTCAATTTGGTTCACGTTGCATAATCAGCAGGAGATAAAGGTAAAATTTAGTGCATGTGGGGACTACAACACTGGAACCCATTGTGTGTGCACTTTTTTCCCCACAGTACAGGACACTCAGTTGGTACCGTACATTTAGAGTCCGCTTTACATTTTGCCAAAGAACTGTATTAGGATATTTCTTGATTACTGGCTTTACTGAGTATGAACAATGTGCAATAAAAGTTATATCATTGTCATATACATATGCTGCACTTCTCCTTTTGAAGGTTCTTGCTAAATGCTTAATGAGAAAGACAATAAATGATTTATAGAAACAGCATGTGTCAAAATTAGAAATGGTCATGGAAAATGTTTTTCCAGGTAGTGAGAACTTGTCAAACTGTTACACAGCTATGAGGGTCTGACCATGTGGGAAAACAGAAGCCTGTGAATGGTAATAGCAGCACCGAGCTCAGAGGAGCCCCCAGAAAACCGTGATATTAGCACCGAATACTGTGATATCATCAGTGAAGACTGTGATATTAGCAGTGAGCACATCTCTGCAGGGCGTATTTTGCCCGATTTTGAAATTGGTCGCTTCTGGAGTTGGAATTTTGCAGGCCTTTGCAGGTTGTCTGTTAACACCCTTAACTGAGGAGACCCCCACTTAATATACTATTGAAATTTTATTAACCTTCCAGACTCAATTCAGGTTGTGAATGTTGCTACACTTTATTTATCTGTTTATCTGATGCTTTGCACTAAAGTGACTTAGCTTCTTACAATCATTTTCCCAACTGTGCAACACTTATTGTATCAATTCAGGTCAAGTACCTTTATTAGAACTTCTACAGCAGGAGATCGGATTCAGACATGGGTCCTATGAGTTGAAGGTGGTGGCTCCAATATTCTAGTTTTCTGAGCACAAGCGTAAGACATAATGTTGGACTGAATGTTGCTGCCGAGCAGCCTTGGCTGAGTGTATCAATGTGCGATGTTGGTGGAGGGAAAACAGACATTGAACTTTACTGCTCAGAGCAGCAGTGAATGATTTGTCATATATATCCCTGTTAAGCTGAGGAGTGTCGGTAGGCTGGGGGGACTGGAATGTCACAAGGCCGTGTGTGGCCCCCCCAGACCCTCGGTTTGGGAGTGTTGTGTTGGGCATGACGCTAACGGGAACCGTGTGTTTATCCTCCCTGCTGCTCCAAGCTGTTAACCCTTGAAGGATTTGGCGAGTGCTTCTCCTGCCGGCCTCCATTTCCTTTTAAAGGCCGTTGATGTGGGGAGGTGGTTTTGTACTGTCAGTTTCTCATCCAGCGTCCTCAGTTGTCCCCCCACAACCAAGCACACCATCATGTCTTCTGTCAAAGAGGTTTCATTACAAACCGCTGGAGCGAAATCCACTGACAACACTCTTTAAATGGAGAGTTAAACCGTTGATGATCCAGCTTATGGTGCTGCTGTTACCTGCTTTCCAATCTGCGCTCTAACTTTTGATGATCACACAGATAAAGTTAATCCACAAACTATTCCTCCACTTGTATCCTTAGTTTTTGAAGGGGTGAGTTCATTGTCACTGTGATTGAGTGTATCCATCTGGTTGCTGCTTTTATTCTTTTTCCCTTTTTCCTCCAACTTCTCCAATTGCCCAGTCTTCTCCCACTGTGTCCAAACTATGATAACTTCAGTTTCATCACTTGTGCTTCCAGTGAGACATTTGACGAGATTTGCCCCAGCATCCATCTCTCTATTTTCGTTTGGTGTGTCTCTTGGCTGCTAGAATCTTTGTTATTGGTCACGGATCTCAAGGTTAACTAGCAAAGACCTCCTGCACTGTGCAGCAAAGGCTGGCCTACAGATGGGAGAGTGGGAGCCCACTGGTGCTACATTATTGGATGATGTGGCCCACAAAATATTGGGCTGTCAAACTGCTCCATAACCATAAATATTTTGTGAGTTGTGGTTGCAGGGATGTAATTTCCATGTCTTCTGTTTACTTGCAGGATAGAGAACTGAGGCCAGAGGAAATTGATGGTAAGCCGATGTAGCACGTTCTACACCAAAAAGGCGTCCTGCATTTGCACACAGACTGGAGTGGCGCCTTCAGTCAAGCTTTTGTGTGATGGAGCTAAAAAAATCGCCATACAAAATGTTATTACTGTGATTATTACTGTCCAGACTGTCATTCTCACTGCAGTGATGAGCTGTGATGATACAGCGCTATGTACTGAGCCCAGCTTCTCCTGCAGAGCTCCGGGAGGCTTTCAAGGAGTTTGACAGAGACAAAGACGGATTTATTGGCTGCAAAGACCTGGGCAACTGCATGCGGACCATGGGTTACATGCCCACAGAGATGGAGCTGATTGAGCTGAGCCAGCAGATCAACATGAACTGTAAGTGTGCATGACAGATGCTGTTAACTGGGATTGGGAATTGTTTATGATCTTTGTAGTCAAACAGGACAGCAGTGTGGGACTGCCCACATTCATCTCACTTACACCTGGTTTACAGATTTTGTCCATTGCTTCTGGGTGTTTGTCAGCAACAAGATGATTAAATACCACATGAGCTTATGGGATGAATCAGTCAACAGTCTCCCCTTAAATAGGAATTCAATGAAAAGAGATTTTTTGTTGTTGTTTTAATATAGTTTTAGTTTTGCTATAGTTCAGTGTTAATAAAAAATGTACCAATAGAGCAAAATGTCTTACAAAGAGGAACACTCTTTGTAACTCATGTTATTGGAACTGAGGAGTACATTTAATTGGAATGTGGTATGTGAGGATGCTCCTTCACCCTACCTGCTAGCAGGCTGTGTGCTAGCCTTAACATGCAATTTTTATTATGTCTTCGTACTGATCCCTGTGAACAAGATTTAGTTTGTACCCTAACATGACCACATTTTACTACTTAAAATGTCTTTGGTAATGTATGATATATTAATGTTTCTATAAAAATTATTTATATTTGGTTATACAGCTTTTTTTTTTTTTTTTTGTTTTAACTTGGAAGGGTACTGCACATTGTTGCTCTGTTTTTACTTTATAATTCATATTTTGCATTTTAATTGCCCCCAATCCTTTTCATCATACATTTCCAAAGTGGGGGGCCATGTGGACTTTGAGGACTTCGTCGAACTGATGGGACCAAAACTTCTGGCTGAAACTGCAGATATGATTGGTGTGAAGGAGCTGAGGAATGCATTCAGAGAGGTGAGTGAAATGACAGGAGGAATTTTTGGGAGTGAGCACCACATACAGCATAGTATTTCATGGATGTCTGTCCTTTGTTCATTGTTTGCCCCGGCATAGGTTCATGTCCAGGCGATTTTTCAGATGTCTGAAAAAAGTTTGCAAGTCAAGTAAAAGTGCATTTAAATCTCAGTTGCTTTAGTACAGCACCTTTGAAAGAAGGTAACGTTGAAGCAGACGTGAACCATGGGTAATTTGTGTATCAGTATTTTTGATATTTCCCACCTATTTCCTGTGGACCCTTTGAATCACCTTCCTCAGTTTTTTTTATCACTCGTAACCCTTTATATTCTGTACCTCCTCAACCCATCCTGTTAGTTTGACACAAATGGGGATGGAGCGATCAGCACTGCAGAGCTCAGAGAGGCCATGAAGAAGCTGCTGGGACAGCAGGTGAGGTCAGAGGGCCACAGGGGCCATAGGCTGTCCTTCTGTCTGTCTGTCTTTCTGTCCCTAGATTTATACTTTTTACACCAAGTAAAACTTGCACCTTCTTTGGCAGGTTGGTCACAGAGACCTGGAGGACATCCTGAGGGACATTGACCTGAATGGGGATGGCCATGTAGATTTTGAAGGTGAGACCCACCCTCAGTCACACATTTCTCTTTTTTATAGAGTTTTCATGCATGGTCTTTCATTTTTGCATTTTATTTTTCCTTGGAAAAGAGTAGAATTATATGACAAAAATCAAATGCTAATTCTGGGTGAGTCATGGAGAGAAGAGGTCTTGAAGACCAAAAAAATTGATAACTGACAATGTTTGGTTTTTTCAAAAAAATATTCAAAGGTAAAAATATACTTTAACTGAATGATTTCTACATCCACTGCTCGCTTTATGTGAACTCTGCAGCAGTCCAGTAGTGTTAAGAACCAAGATGTAAGGAGGTGGACACTCCAACTTACCTACCTACCTATAGATACATACATCAGGGTGTACCAGCTATTCTCTTTTCAAGATCAGAAGCTATGAGTTTACCTGCCTACATCCGCATACAGTTGTTGCAGGTGCTACAGATTTCCAAAGTTTGAACATTTTTCAACTGTTTTTTGCTTAATTGTATTATTATTTATTTATTTTTTTTAAACATTTTTTTTAAATTATTTTTTTCTAAAATTTGTAGCTGTAGCAGTGGGAACTCAACCTGTATTTACCCTCAGAGCCAATAGATGACAGTAAAGAACCCAAACAGAACAGGATGGTGTGACCTTCATAATTTAATGCACTTCCAGTGTTTATCATTCAACAAGCAGCACTGAATAGGAGTCATTTTAAATTATTTTTAATATTAATGTACTTACATAAATCTCTGAAAATGATCTTATATAGTGTATTTTATACATTATGTGTACAAAGATGCTTTTTTTATTTAGCTTCATGAAAAATTTTTAAGGATGCAACTTGCAAGTAAATTGAAGGATGTGAGTATCTGTGAGATTTTATTCATCATAATGTTATAGTTACACAAAGTTTTTTGCTCTTTTCTTCCCAGAGTTTGTCCGGATGATGTCTCGCTGACAGACTACGTAGCCGTGAAATGCAGCTTACATCCTGTGTAGGTTGTTATTGCTGCCTGTGAATGAGAGAGGATGAAAAAGAGAGGCAAAGATGAGACCACCAAGCGAACCCTGAGCCGCTTTTCCTGAAGAAAACTGGAAACTAAATTCTGACCTCAGAGCCATGTATACAAGGGACACCTTCTTTGGTGACTCATTTCGCAACGGTGTTACGATATCCTGACCGATTCATGTCGGGACCCCTGACTGACTGACAACCTAACTGACCAACTGACCATCTCGGCACTTTCGCCCCTGCCCCCTGCCCATGTGTCTGTGTACGTATCCAGTTTGGGAACAGCAGCTGCCCTGGTCCCATCTTCCAACGGCAATATCATTGCTTTCTGTTAACTTCCAAGTAAGGGTGTGCAAGTGTGTGCGCTTGTACTTTGTTTAGATGAAAATTACTCAGCATTTTAAATAAAGATGCATGAGATTTAAAATGTAGCTGGATGCTGGAGGCAAATGAACTGAATCTTTATGACAGGATGGTGATTCATCTTCTCTTTCCTACCATTAATTAGCAGGAAACAATCAAAAAGTCCATTGTTTACTGTGGCTTGAAGACAACCAAACACATCTGTTCAGTACCGTTTACAAAAATATATTCGTATGGGCACTTTGTTTTTTTGTGTAACTGATATATATTGTATTTACTGTATGTCCGATATGTAATGTGACACATGTTTCCCGTTAAATGTTTTTGTGCTTTCGGTTCTTTTGAGCGTTACCTAATAGTAGTATAAATCAGAGGTTCTTAATCTATAGATGGGCTTCAGGGGGTCCATGAACAGTGGAGGCTTGCTTTGAAAACTGCTGTCCAACTAAGCAATAATTTGAAAAAAAATATTATGATGGTGTTCCTATTTATGATGTAATTCTTTGCAAATGTACTCAAATTTCAGTGCAATAAATTGACTGCAATATTATCTCCAAATTTTTTGCACATTTTATGAGGTCCTTTGCTTTCATCACATTGTTAAATTGCTCCATGGCCAAAAAAGTTTAAGAACCTCTGATGTAAATAAAGACCAAACCTTAGGAGTGTCTTTCCTGCCACCCTGTAATTTATTTATTAAGGAGAATAGTTGGTGTGAGGAAGGCGAACGATGCCACGTCTGCTCCGTATTGTGAAGGCGTTGAGAAATGTAGCTAAAACCCAGGCTCTCAAGTGGACCCTCTTAGTGAAGATGAGTCTGGTACCATTTTATTTCATTGCCTTTTGCCATATGTGTGTGCCATACTTTCCCACGAGACCCACATGGCCTGTGTGTAGGGGGTGTTCCCAGTGCCAAAGTGGAACTTCCAGCCTTCTGCCCCAGGTTGGAGACACCTTCTCACCAGAAGGCCTGGGGTGTCCATCCTTATTTGTCAAAGGATCTAGAATACAGGGAGCACGTTAAAGTGTCCGGAGATGATGCTGATGAAGTCCTTTTGCCTTCCAGATAGATGTCGTTTGTTACCCCTCGTCTCCTGCCTACTCTCCATACTCCCATAGCTCTTTGTTTCAGAGAACATTGCTCTGTATGAGGACTGCTGCTAACAACATACAGGACAACTTTACCGGTGCAGGATGGAGGGCAAATTCTCCTGAATCCTAAAAGCCTCTCAGGCCCCTCCTGGGACTTAAACCAGCAGCCTTCAGGTTACTGTCCCTCATCTTTAACCATCACACCACCTGCTGCCCTGTTTAATATCAATACAGAATACATCCCAGAGTGTAACAGTAGATATACAGCCCTCCCAAACCCCTCTGTGGGTCTTCCTGTATCTCAAAGTCTTTGTGGCTCAAAGTGACATTTCCTGTTACAAAGGGACACTGGTGGCTGTGTTGTTGCCAGTGTTTCATGGCACTTAACCTGGTGGTGAATACTGTGCTCTTCAGGCTTCCTCACCTTGTCAGTGCACTGCAGTGATTTCACCATGTTTCTGTCGTACGTTCTTGTCCTCCACTCCCTGTGAACTATGTCCTTGTCCTAATGTCTCATCTCCGTATTCTTCTGCATGCCAGAAACTTTGAAGGAAAACACAGCTGTTCTTACTGAACGAATTAAAAAAACGGTGTAGAAATGAAAAGACTCAAAAGTGTTATGTCCTTGTTTCTGGGTGTGTGCAGTGTGTGTGAAAGCAGGATAATGGAGGAATGCTGTGAATAAACAAGGGGGTATTTTAAGAAAAATAAATTAAAACAGCCCAGTCACAGCCTCACAACAGATATTGGTGGCGAATGAATATGCGGGAAATACCTTTTTCCACATCTGCTACGTCACCGTGGAGACGGTCAATTACGTCATAGAATCGTAACGATCTCACATAAACGGATAAATACTTGAACGTGAAGGAGATAAATATAATTTAGTCTTCAGCAAAATACAGCACGCATGACAGGTATTTGAGCACTTTGTTTTTTTTATGTCGGGTCGCGATTAAAGTTACGATTTCTTGGTTGAAGACGGTAATAAAGAGGCCGATTGGTTGTCATGGTTACAGTCGACTTTATTTTATTCATTTTCTTATTTATTTATTTATTTATTTTGCGCCAAGCATGGGCAGCTGATGGGTTCCTTGCGCCTCACTGTGGTGAAAACAATACTGCAACGATCTGTATTTCACAAAACCTTAAACTTTGATAAATATTTTGTAAAAATTCAAAGTTACACGCGCTGGAAAACACGGATGTGCTGTACTTAGAATTACATGATGTATCCTGTCATATATTATAAATCCCACTTTTTCCAAACAATAAACATTGTTTATAACAGGTAAATAATACTGTTATGATCCAAAAGCTCAGTCTTGATATCGTCAGATCATAACATCTTCATCTGCCTTTGCTGCCATGTTTGATCGTTTACTTTGACTAAGGCATTCTTTGTTGGCCCTTTCCACCCCAGAATAAAGACCAGCATAGGTCCTGGTGCAGCTGTTTCTAAGCGATGGTGGGCTTTTTAGTGATTTCCATCAGAAATACAGATGGTGCGGCTGATGAGTTTTGCAGGACACCCATTTCTAAACTGTGCCTGGCTGTTTTGATGCCCCTCATTTCTTTATTACCGAGCCAGCAGCTGTGTGTCCTCACACGATCCAGCTACTTCGAGGTACTGAAGTCCAAGATAACAATATACATTTTTTAAATATACTTTAAGTATTTTTTAGTATGACTTGGCGGTAAAAATGCTAAACAAAAAAGTGTATCATTCGTTATCCAGCCACATTTTAAGGAATTTATTTACATACTTTTCCAAAACACTAAATTTAGTCGTGTTGCCTGAGCGTCTTAAGTCCCTTATAAGTGAAAAGCCATTCATAAAAAAACATTACGCCTATGATTTACAAAGGCTACATCGATATTTTTTTCTGCAAACCAGCAGAAAGAATTCGGGATTGAGATCAAACTTTAAAGGTTTTCCCTCAAGAAACTGCCACAATGTCCACATCATTGCTTGTACATGTAACCATGACGACAGTCTGCGCTGTCATTCCTTACGCTCACGGATTTATCACCCAGAATCCACCACACATCCGCTGCGCTGGACCAATCTGATTGGACACCTGTAAGATATACCACTTTGCCACTACAAGGGGTGTTATGAACTTCTTTGAGATCAGAAATATATCATAACATTGGAGTTTTGCATTAGCTATACAGTGATTATGTTAATCAGCGTATAAAATTCCTTCGAAGGTTAAATAAGCGATATAACTTGCAAAAAATCAGCGATAATATCCTAAGGCATTTTAGCATTACCTGTGGTTATTGAACACTTATTGAAGGTAGTAGTATAGGGAACTGAGTTAGATGGAACCATTTCAATAAAAAGGGGTGGTTTAAAAATCATTTGTTAAATCCGTTTTGAGAGAGGCAAAAAAACAATAAATAGTATTGTATTTTAAGATAAAAGTTATAAATAAACCCAACGATCATGTATAATCATGTTAAAGATCTTATTTCTCAAAGCTTCACATAACGCTTACCTTGAGAAGCCCCTATCTCCGTCGTTTTGCATACCGGTCTTCCGCATTCTGCCCAACTGATCGCTGTGGTTCTCAACCAAACATGGCGCCGTTTTCGCCTCCATCGCCGGTGTACCGCCTCTTCATGTTATTTGCATAAACGACGTGACACTTGCAGCCGTGGTGGTGGCAGAGAGCTGTCAGTGCCGCGTGGTGATTGGTTAGGAACCGGCACGTTCGCGAATGAACACGAGAAAATGTAGAAAATATGTAAATGATACTCGAGGTCTACATACGATTGGGGTTTTCTGTTGTCAATCCGCTTCCTCGCTAACCAAAAAGCATGTTAGGTTGGCATTCTTCCACTCCCCCTTCCTTAACCTGCCGAACTGAGCCAGCGAGCGCGCCGCGCGGCCTCAATGGGGAAGCAGCCGCAGCGCGGGTCATAATCATAATAATAATCGTTAATAATCGTAATAAAAAGCACGAGAGGGGCGATGATCTGCGCATTTTTTTAGTGTCAGAAAAAGTATTTAACTAAGTTGGCAGGGGAGCACGTGCTCGCCGCGCTCGGGTAGCAGGAGGAAATCGGTGCAGTTTTCGGCGGCGAGTCGGTCTGTCGGTCGGTCGGTCGGTCGGTGCCTCTGACACGGGCGGGAGGAAGTCGCTTGGACAGGCGGACCGGAGCAGCTCCGCGCAGCCTGAGGCGGACGTTCGGGGAAGCGGTGACGCCGCGGACATTCGGGCAGCATCCGTCCGTCTTGCTGCCGGTGCCTCCGGGGGTCGGCGCACGGTTGTATGCGTGCTCGTGTACCGGGCTGCGCAGGGCCATGCGGGGTCTAACGCTGCCGCGGCTCGCTCGGCTGCTGCTGGCTGTGCTGTCGCTGCTGGCTGAGCGCTGCCGGGCAGACGGCGGCCCGAGTCTGGCCGAGCGGGTCATCTGGGCGGTGAACGCCGGCGGTGATGCGCACACGGACGTGCACGGCATTCACTACAAGAAGGACCCCCTGGAGGGGAAAGTGGGGAAAGGTGAGCACTCGCACAAGCGATGGGTGTTTGGGGCTCAGCGCCGAGAACCGCATGGATGCACAATAAATCCGGTTAGCCGAGCAGCACCGCATCACACGTAGACAAAGGTAACAAATTGCAGCTCAAATTTAGTTGCAAAGTTTATAAACGACTCCGGCGCCTCGTGTTAAGGGCGTTCGACTTCCAGTACTCGAAAATAACTGGGTTCCTAAATTTCCAGTTGCATTTTCTTCACATTGCCCTCTTGTCAATGTGGAGTGGGACGAATGTGACCTGTAGTTACCTGTCGAGCAGGACAGGTGGCAGTAAAGCGAGCCTCCATCGGGCAGGAGTGTCGGGCCACATTCATTCAACTCACTTCCGCGGTTTTTAGAGCTTCCTTACTTTCATTAGGTTACCATTTGTCCAGATTTACATATAACATGAAGCCACTTGCAACCGGGTAATTTTTACCGAGGCATTTTCAGGTCGGCAGCTTGGCCAGCGCTACACTAGGGTGGGAATCGCACTTGGGTCCTTTGAGTGAAAGGCTGCAGCTGTAACTGCTACGCCACTTGCTGGCCTTGCTCGCGTCTGGTGTTCCTGAGTGTGACTGATCAATAAAACGCATTCATGGGATGAATCGTTCAACAGTCCCCACGGAATGGGCGCTTGTGGTTACAGTGCGTTTTTATTTTCAGGGATTTTAAGTTAGCTTTACTGTAGCTCAAAGTTTAATGTATTTAAATGAAAATGTATAAAATATATTTTACTTGGCCACATTTTTTTAAACAGTACCTCTTCTGTAAATACACTGAATAAAAATCTGCGTTGTTTTAACATATTGATTATGGTGGTTAAAAGTGACTTTGGAGTTGTGAGCAGAACAAGTATAAAGTGAGGAGTCTGTAGTTTCTGTTCTTCAAAATTGTTCCTCTGGGTTGTTAATCTCAGCTCTGTAAATAATCACAGTAGGAGTAAGTTTTAAGAAGGTGTTAATACTTCATTCTGTTATTTGCAAATAAAAATGTTTCCTTTTGTGTCTGAGTTGGTCTGCAGTGGATTATCGGTGATAGAGCTGAGAGCAGAGATCCTGAAGTCTGATCTACCACTGTCACTTGTACACCCTGAGTACGATATGAAATACTAATTTTTACCATAGTTGCACCAGATGTTCCCACTCAGCTAAGATTAATAGGGGATCTTAATTTGTGAGTGCGCACCTGTACGCATCACCCTTAGTGAAGTGGCTGTTGCAGTGTGTCAGTAGGTGTGGAAGTTGCTTGCTTTGGGGCAGCAGGTGCTGTAGTGGTGAAAGTTGCCATCTTTGGACTCTAATGATCAAGGAAATTATTCTGAATCAGTACAGTGAAAATGACCCTGTTGTGTTTAATGGGTAAACTGATGTCAGTAGTTTAAGGTATAGACTGCACAACTAAAATCACTTTTAGGAAAAGTGTCATATAAATGAATGAACAAAAAATTTTCATTTCATGTATGTATTGTTCAATGATTATTTGAAATGAAGACAATGGGCTTAACATTCTTTTTCATTTTAAAATCATACTTTTTTTTTCAAGTCGCAGTCATGTCTTTTGGCAGCAGGTAGTGCAGTGGTTGGAGGCATTTCTTTGCAATTTGGAAAGTCTTTTTTTCAAATCCCCATTCCTTCTGTTGTACTCTTGATAAAAGAACTTGATTTGATAAAGTTAAAAATTACCCAGCTCCATGAATGGGTAAATCACTGTTTGAAGTTCAATGTATAAACCTTAGATTGTAAGTGGCTTCATGGAAAAGTGTTTGAAAAATAAACGCAAATGTTCAATGAAGAGAGGGACTTGATCCAAGGCTGCATGCAGAGTACCTATCTTTAGGTAACAGGGTGGGTTTGGGGATCATCCTCGGTACCAAATAATAACAGCTGTGTTTCCTACGTGGCAGTGCCTTTGTGATCCCCGTTCTCCTGCACCTGTCATCCTGCGGGGGACTTTAGGTAGAAAACACGCTGAGAAAGGTGGACTGTGAACCTGTGTGTGCCCTTTGATTCTATGTGATTAACACCTCCCCTCTGCTCGATCATACCTGCAGCCTCAGATTATGGGATGCGCCTGCCTATACTGCGCTCCAACCTTGAAGACCAGATTCTGTATCAGACAGAACGTTACAATGAAGACACCTTTGGCTATGAAGTGCCGATCCGCGAGGAAGGTGACTACATCCTGGTCATGAAGTACGCAGAGGTTTACTTTGCCCAGTCGCAGCAAAAGGTGAGCTTCAACCCTATGCCTCATCGTTGTTTGTACCGTACAAGTTGAAACTCGTCCTTCCCTAATGGTCTTGCAGGCTTTCCATAGTTGAGCATTTTATTTGTATTATTTGATCATGGTAAAGTCACAAACAATGGAGTGTGGTTATACTGACTATATTAATAAATTAATATTTAAAAAATGTACTGTTTCTGTCTCCCTAGACCTAATACTGTTCATAAAATTTATTTGTGGGGAAAAAAAAAACCCAAGACTATCACTTATCTTGGGGAAACTGTGTCAAAAGTTGCATGTTGGAATATAGACCTATATGAATAACTTTTCATTTTCCATTTTGGAAAAGCAACAGTTGGAATAAATTTGGCCAAAAGAGGTTCATTTGCATTAAACAAGCTGTCCAGCTTTGAAGTATTTTACTGTGGATTACTTTGCTTAAACGTTTGCAAAACTTGCATTCTGCAGGGAGTTGCAGTTGAAACACAATTTATTAATGACTGAAATATGCTGCCATTCTGAGTTCAGCAGACTTGTTTTGCTCCCGGTGGGCATGTTGTGCAAAGCTGAACCATGAAATTTAGTGTTCCTGTTGCTGTAATGTATTTTTAATAAAATTTTTACTGAGGTATGGTGGTACTGTAAATGCACTGGCTCCCCTTGTTATGAACGGTAGTCATAAGATTTTTGATTTACTTTTAAACTAGCCTAGTTACCCGGCACTGCCGAGGTCAGAAAGTGGAAATCTAAATAATAATAATAATGCATTATATCATCAAGTTGTTTTACCATTAAAGTGGTTGCATTTAGTTGATAAGTATTGTTAGTGCTGCACAGTGAGATACTACAGAGAGCAACACTCTGGTAGTAAAGTAGTGTGAAGGTGAAAAGCAGTTAAAAAAAAATGTTTTGTGTGTGAGCGTGGGGGAGAGAACTGGCATGTTGGTCTTCCTCCTGAAAAATTAGACAGCATGTGCCTGGAGGCACATGTCACTAATGTAGGTAGTGCCATGTGTGTGAAGTCGCTCATTTGTCTTAAGCTTGACAAATTAGTTGGGTACTGCCTGAAGGTACATGTCATTAACAAGGGTAGGTGTGTGTGTGTGTGATAGAAAGAGTGGGTGAGTGAGCTGGCCTTTTGTTCTCATTCTGACATATTAGCTGGGAACTGCCTGGAGGTTAATTTTCATTTAGCTTTGTCTAATATTTTACAAAATAGAGGGTTGCGTCAGGAAGGGCATCTGGCGTAAAAATCTGCCAACCCAAATACGTGGACGAGCCGATCTGCTGTGGCGACCCCTAACGGGAGCAGCCGAAAGTCGTTTTTTTTTTTTTTTCTTTTTTGGTCTAATATTTTACAGTGCCTGACTTCAACATATCTGTATGTTTGACTTTGCCAAAACCTTATTTAGTGTGAAAAGTATCTGTGCCAAATTTTAAGCCTTTCAAGTCTACATTGCATTTTTCTGTCTGACCTATTTTCCAAAATGTCTGTGGGACACAACCTGTGTTTACTCTCCAAGCTGACAGATGGCAGTAAAGTGCACTCAAACAGAAGCGTTCAACTGCTGTAGTTAAATTCACTTCCACTATGTTTATAGCTTGTGTCTGGTACTTGCATGTTTTTTTTGGGGGGGGGAAAGAGGCAAACTTTAATTCTTACTGTTACAGTAATAACTAATGTGGCAGTTAAAATAAGTTAGACAATAATGGAAATTGCCTTTGCTTATAGGATGAATTGGAGTTTATAGGTTCCGGGACAGTTTTTTCCCCCCACACCATAAGACTTCTAAACCACTGACCCCTCCCTGGGCAGTGGGGACAGTCGATTGGGGTCCCCCCCCCCCATTGTGCAAACCTGTCTGTTTCACACCTACTTCTGGAACCTATTGTTGTTGTAGGTTTGGTCTGTTGTTGTAGGTTTGGTTGCTGTGTGCTATTGGTTTGGCTGCTGTGTCTTCTCTCCCCCCCCTCCGCCACTCCCCGATGTATATCTTTTTCCCCACATACCTATTCCTATTTACTTACCATTTATTTACTCTCCTTATTTATTGTTTATTTATTGCCTTTTATAGTACTTGCCCGTTTATAGTACTTCTTTATTTCTATCCTGTACCTTATTTATTTATACTTGTACACATTTATGTCCATATCTGTGTTACTGAGGATGCCGGAAACAAAACTTTTCATGGGGACAACACTGCTATGCTGTGTTGTTCACCCATGACAAATGAACCTTTGACCTTGACCTTTATAGGGAAAACTCTTCACCTGTATACATTGGTGATATTATGTGTCAGTTTTTTACCCTATAACTTTCCGACTAAGGTAGTGACTGGTAACTTGGTTAGTCTTCAATAACTTCATATTAGTTTTAATTTTATTGTAGTTAAAAATTATAAAGTACATACAACAGGTTGTTAAAAGTACAATTATGTCCCAGATTAAATATTGTTTTTATCCTAGATTCTACACAATTTAACATGAACAAAGGGACATTTATACTAAGCTTTTATTGTTTTTACCCCAAAATCGCTTTTGCAGTTGCGTACAAGATGAGTTAGAAACCAATCCCAATTGTCTGAATCCCAATTGTGTTAATGTAATATGAGGATCCAGTGTATGTTTAACATTGCACAATAAGCCTGTGAGCAATATTAAGTGTTGAAATAGGACTTGCTGTGCTATAGAATTTCCAGTTGAAGATTTTGTCAAGGATGCTGTCCATAAATGCGCTGTATTTCCATGTTTGCTAACTGCATGCTCAACACCTGTTACATCTACCTGTTTGCTGACCTTGCTAGCGACTTCTGGCAGTGTTCAGTTTTTGACACCTGTCTATTTGGTGACCACATGTAGGTCTGACTTATTCCTGGTTTCCTGGTTCCAGGTATTTGATGTGAGGCTTAATGGGCACGTAGTGGTGAAAGACCTGGACATCTTCGACCGCGTGGGCCACAGCACGGCTCACGATGAGATCGTACCCTTCTCCATCCAGCGGGGAAAGTTGAGTGTGCGTGATGAGGTGTCCACCTTCAACGGCAAGCTGACCGTGGAGTTTGTCAAGGTGGGCAGTTCAGTAGACCTCCTGTACCTGTGGTTGGACACAGTGTGTGATGTGTCTGCAGCAGCACATAGTGTAGTGGACAGATACTGTGCCTCTGCCAGATCAGCAGGCAGCATAGTCACTAGAGCTGCCATTTACATTTTAATGTCCAAGGTTCAAATCCCACTTCCTGCTGTAGTACCTTGATCAAGTTATGTACCCTGAATAGACACTGTAAAAATGACCAAGCTGTATAAATGGTTAAGTCACTTAGTAACTTTTAAAAACTCAAGAGCTTCAACTGAATTCCAGGTTCTTTACCATTGTAAATGCTTAATAGTGATGAGCTTTTGATAAAATGTCCTAATTTTCTATATTCCTTTGTGTGTGTGAAAGTAAACAGGCTGCATCTATATGTTTGCAGGGTTATTATGACAACCCAAAGGTCTGTGCGCTGTATGTGATGAAAGGATCATTGGAAGGTGCGTACGGGGACTGTTTGGGGACAGTGAATGAGAACTTGTCATTCTTTTAAACGTAGCACTGAGGGTTATTGTCGGGTTGGTGATGGGGCGACCAGAAGTTTCTTTCCGAAATTTCTGCACTTCTCCCTGTCTGTTGAAATGATTTTTCTTTTTCCTCCAATCCCTGACTCCCCTCTCTTTCAAAACCAGGCCTCCTCTCCCTCCTTTATCTGTCATTCTTAGTGTGGTGTTAAACTGTAGTGTCCAGCCAGCCAGAGACAAAATCCAGTAAATAACCTCCATACTCTCTCTCCCTATCTTTACCCTGTTTTTTTACACCTATCCCCAAACAATTTTGCTTCCAAATCCGTTTTTCCTTTTTTCTATTTTCTCCCATCATTTTTTTTTTTAACTTTGCTTTCAACAATCGATCTCTAATTTCCCTCCACTTATTTCCCAACTTTTTAAAAAATTTATTTTATTTTTAAATTTTATTTATTTCATTTATTTATTTTTACTTGATTTCCTTCCCTTCCTCCATGCTTCTTTCATATCCCTTCTCCACCCTGCCACTTTCTCTCTGTTTCCCCCTGGCTCTCAGATGTTCCCAAACTCCAGCCGCATCCAGGGCTTGAGAAGCCTGAAGAATATGACGACGACGACGATGAGGACAACGAGGTTGGGGACGACGGTGGTAAAAAGAGTGCTTCAACAGCCCCCAAGGATCGGGTGCGCTCAGGACCACGGACCCCCAACCCGTATGCAGCTGACAACAGCAGCCTGATGTTCCCCATCCTGGTGGCGTTTGGGGTCTTCATCCCCACACTCTTCTGCCTCTGTCGGCTCTGATAAATAGAGAGAGAGTGCAAGGGTGCCGGGGGAGGACTGGGGGCACAGCAGACGATGCGAAGATGGGGGGAGGAAAGCTGGGGGAACGAGGGACGGCAAAGCAGAAGATGTTCAGATCCAGGGAAGCATGAGAAGCAAATGGGATGGAAAAAGCAGTTGGAGACAAATACTGAAGGGGAATTTGGCAAAACTGTGGACAAAGATGGCAAAGAGCCCTGAGAAGAACGTACACCTGCAATGATGATGACTTAAGATTGTCCGCATTGACCACAGAGACGCAAGAATGGGGGGAGCATTCTGTGTGTGTGTGTTTGTGTGCGCGCGTTCGGACGTGAAATATGACCACAACGAAACTGTCAAGCACAATACCACCAGAACTGTGCAGAATAAAGATGATAGCCACACCTGTAAGACAGGAATGTCTATTTTTGAACATGATTATCCAGATTTTCCAGTGAGGGCTGGACTGAAGCGGGCTCCTTAGTTGTCGAATGCCGTGGGATGGGACAAGGCTGCATGTCGCAAATGACCAGGGCAGCTTGTTGTGTTCAGGCAGGTTTTTAAAGGCATGTCCACAGTGAAGCGCCAAGGCTTTGATGCCTTTTTATATATGAATTAGGTGACTTGATGCCATGCAGTTTGGTACAGCCTTTCTGAAATTGTGGATGTGCTGTTTGTTACGATGTTTCGCACCCCACATGGTGTGGTTTTCCTCTCATACTGCACTGACAATTTTGACTTGCCGAAGCTCGGATAACTTATTTTTTTTTTTTTCTTCTTTCTGCTGCCCATCCCTGTTTCTCACTTGTTACCTTTGGGACAAAATATGGGCAAAACTGTCAAAAAAAAAAAAAAAGGCTGTTGCTTAAGAATACATCTGGCTCTGATACAGAAATTTTTAAGCTTAATGCCTCATAACTGGACGGGAAGCATTTACCTTGACTTTCAGCATTGCTGTACATGTAAATGATAATTTGGTGAAATAAATTAGGTTGACCTGTTAGTTTGACCTGCTGACTGCTGCTTACTGAGACCTTCTAAATGGTTTTCATAGTGGAATTCAGTTGTCGCAGAGATAAAAACACCCTTTGACAGCGTTTCAGCCTTTGTACGTTGATTTGTTTGATTTCCTCATAACAGTTAGAAAATGGGTCTGGACAGGTGTAGTTTATGTGGGATGATAACTCAGAAACTGGTTGTTTGTTTTGGAATGACTGGTGAGTTACTCAGTTGAGGGTTTTTCCTTCTTGGTGATTAATTTGAACTCAATTGTGGTTACAAATGCTGCCTTTTTCTGCATAGGGCCATTAAGCCTTCTGCCATTTCCTTGATTTATTTCTGATGTATTAAAATTAGCTGAGTTCTTGCCCCTGCTACTGCCATCATTTCACTTGTACATTTTCCTCCTCCTCACTGCAGACAACACTTACATGCAGGATTTTGGTTAATTTTTGAAGGTTTTTTACCTCTTGGAATTACACCATTGGGAGGGTCATGTTATTGGTGCTATAGTGTTCCGAATGATGGACATGACAGATCAATTAATTTACCCCCGCCCCCCTCCAGTTAAGAGCGGTTTATCAGTTAAGGTTCAAGAGATGCTGTTTTGATGTTTTGTGGGCTTCTGGTAGTTGCACAAAACCCCATTGTGGTTGAACCAGTAAACCATTATGTCAGGTGCATGACTTTGGTCCTTGAGGGTTGTTACCCTGCAGATTTTGGACAATGTATGAATAGGCACCTGTGTGACACTTAGAAAACTGGGAAAGGTAACCTTTAATCTTGAGACTGAGGGGAAGACAACACTCATTGCAACCTGTTGAAGACTGTAGCTATGTGCCCTGCTGTCCATCATGAAGGGCTTGATATTCATTTAAAAAAAAAAAAAAGATGGTTTTTTTTCCCAGTAGCCCTGCCTTAATAATGTGTTTCTGAGGGAGGCTAGAAAATGAGCTGAAGTGACTTTGATCCAATATTTTGGATTTTAAAATGTTTCATCGTGATATTTAACATATTTAATGTGCTCACATTCTCCTTACTCAGACCATCTCTTGTATTCCTTTTGCTATCATCTCTGAACTCTTCCATTTTGGTTTTCACATCTCTTTGCATTTTGTTCCCAAGTGACTAACAGACTCCTCATTGTCTTAAATTTCCATCAGTCTGCCTTAAAAATGACTAAGTGACAGGCAGATGAAAACAGCAGCACTGTTTAGGCTACGAGCTCCAGCTGTGTGCATGTCCCTTGTTTCTATCCCAGGATGTGTTTGTATTTCTGTGTGACTGCTGAACAGTTAAGAGATGCTCATGTGGTTTGCCTGCTGTGTGGCATCTCACAGGCTGTACTTGCAGGATTTTTTTGGGAGTGCAACCCTTGACACTGGTGGACAAATCTCTCTGTTCAGCTTAAACACAGTTGACATTCACACAACAGACCTGGATGAACGTCAGTGTCTTTCCTTCAGTGATAATTATTAATCTAGAGACCTGCTTGCATCGCTCCTTCGATTTCTCACGTTCCAGTTCAAGCAGTGAGAGATTTGGATCCAGCTTCCAGGGCAGCGTGAAATCGGTTCATACAGAAGCATCTTTTTCCTTTGTTTGAAAATGTCAAAACTGAAGAAAAAAAAATTGCACCAAAGTTGAAAGTGTTTCTGCTCTCAAAAAGAAAGTATTTGTATATATGGTACAAAGTCACACTTGCTGCAGTGTGCTGAAAGTTCTGTTCTAATAATTACTTGGATGTCTGGGATTGGAAATGGGTTCTCTAAGTACCTTGGTTTGTCTTAGGAGATTAAGGGAAGAAGTGAAAGACTGATCAATTCTATGGTTGATACCGCTGTTTTGTCTAGATGTGTGGGGATGAGCATGGAAGGGGTATAGTTTTAGAGGGGTTCCTCTTGCTATTGGTCTTGTGTAACTCAACAAACAAGATCCATAGTTCTGATTACTGATTGATATGGTGGTTTATTTTTTTTTCCACTCAGGATCTCACTGTTCATTTTCATGTCCTTTTTTTATGAATTTTATGGGTGTGAATTTTTTGCATTGCCTTTTTTTTTTTTTTTTTTGCTGTCATCTGTGTATAATTTGTTTTGATTCTTTATTGCCTTGATTTTTTGAATACATGCAGACATGCTTTACCATCCTCTGAGTTTGACCTCTCAATTGGTGTCCTTGCAGTTTCCCACCATGGCTCATTCTTTGATGCTAAGTTTTATTCCTCATGAAAGCAGCTAGTGTTGACGTTCCAGATCCATTTCTAATCAAATACACACACACACACACTAGCTGCTTAGCCTCACCTGCGAGCGAACTGCTTACTGAAAGGGATTTTTAGCCGCTGGACTTGCACAAAGCACATGTGTGCATGGTTCTGGCTGCTGCATGGGAAAGGGTGTGTGTGTGTGTGTTGGGTTACACGCGAGAGCAGGAAGATCTGCGTCTTGTATTTAGTGCAAGTCATTCTACTTCGGCCCCAACACACCCACGCACACACAGTCTCGGCTCCTGTGGAAGTGCAGAGAATGAATTGGGAACTGCTGTGTCGTGTGACTTTCAGCCGTTTCTTTTTAAATAAATGTGATATTTTATCTAACTCCAGGTGTTTTTTCATGTTTTCATTTGCCGCGTGTCAAATTTATGAACGCAATCGGTGTTGCAAATTGCTAACCGCATAATAAAGGTTGTGGGTCGCTTACACGGCCGTAAATAAGGTTTTGCAAACAGCCGTCGTACTGAATCATTACTCACTGAACGACAGAAACGGCTGCTGACGCCTCCGGGAAAGTGAAGTTGTACAAAAGCTGTGAGGAGGAATAAAATTTTGACAAACCAGCGGTATATATGTATCTGCCATGGGGATTTTGCGACCGTTATCAAGAGCCGCTTTCCGGCACCACGACTTCCGTAGAGACGGCCGCCATCTTCCTCCATCGAAGGAATGACTTGTTGCCATGAGAACCGCAGTACTTTTGCGGCCAATTGCGAGTTCTCATTTTCGGCACCGCGTCTCCATAGAAACGGGACTCCATCTTGGACGGGGCGGACTCTGTTTGAGCTGCTTAGCCTACGGACGCCGGAGCGATGAGCGGTCGGGATTCCCGAACCGAGGCGCCGCCACCCATTAACGTCTCGGACGCCGTCCCCGGCTCTTCCGCGCTTTCCCGGGAACGCAAGCCCACTGGAGGAGTCCTCAAGAGGTTCAAGTCGCGGCGAAGTGGGGCGGATAAAAGGCCCGTGACAGAGGAGGATCTGCGGGAGCTGGGGAGGGACATCACCCCTGACGGAGTGCTCGGCTTGCGGGCGGCCACTCGCGGTACGTTTTGGGCTCGAAGCAAGGTTCGTCCGGGAGAACCAGAAGGAAGCTGAACTGGCAGCAGTGGTGGGATGACAAGGTTGGGAGGCGTGGTGGTGGTAGAACGGTGGTAGGATCATGGCAAGTTGAAAGCATGATGACGACACGATGATGGCGTGGTGACGTCATTGTGACTGCAGACTAACGGGATGATGGCAGCTTGACTCTCGACTAAAGAACAAAAAGCTGGAATAAAGTTCTTCTCTCATTTTTATGGTGTAATTTGCAAAAGCACATTGTAATGTGAAATAAAGGATCCACAACTAGGACTTTACTTTTAGGAATCAGTTATAGGTTTTTAAAATGGTCAATAAATACTTAAAATACAAGTTAGAACAAGTAAATAAATAGGTCACTGACAACATGAAAAGATGTTTGCCTTTTCACTGTCAGCTGAAGAACTTAAGTGACAGTTCCCAGTTAATGACCGTAACGTGATTCTGTTTCTCTCTCGCTTTATCCCGATAGATTACCTGTGCAAGCCTGAGGACAATGTCTTTCATATTGATTTCACACGCTTCAAGATCAGGGACATGGAGACGGGGACAGTGCTGTTCGAGATTGCCAAACCGCCCCACTTTGGTAGTCCTTCTTTCTGGCCTTGACTTAACCATGCTGCGAACATCCTTTTCCTGGGAAGCTGCTATTATTATTATTATTATTATTATTATTATTATTATTAATAACTTAAGTAGCACCTATCTCTGAAGTGTTTTACTGTGCAGTGTCAAATGGCCATGGAGTCATCCTCTGACTGATCCCTGGTGTCTGCTCCCACTCAGCACCGGAGGAGGAGGAGGAGGAGGAGGAGGATGCAAATGGGGTTATTGACTCCAGTGTTGGTCGCTTTGTTCGGTACCAGTTCACCTCCACCTTCTTGAAACTGCGCACTGTGGGAGCCACGTGAGTCACATGATCACAGCCTACCTGTATATCCCATCATACATTGGAAATTCATGTTAGAAACAGCTGAATTTTAACTTTTCAAAGATATGTCTTCCAAATTGCTTTACTTTTAATAGCATACTTTTCACTATTTCCTAAAATTCCTGCCTGTAGCAAAGCAAATACACATTTACATTCCAAGGTGAAGAATGACAGCAGTGGTTGAATTAAAACAAAATAAGTGCTGGTCCTCCTTATTAAAACGGTGGTGTGTATACTAGCGGTATCAGCAAACTATTACATTTTGGATTTCTACAGTCACTAAAAGACAGAGATATTGCTCATGTTCATCGTATGTAACAATAGGACAGCAGCACCGTGGGTAATGAAATGTTGCTTTGTATGAGACTATTATAAATACCCATGTAGTACAGCAGTGTTTTAGTGGGAGAGCAGCTCAACCAGGGAATCTCATTGGTGGGGATGGAAAACAGTAGCAAGAGTTTACAAAAAGTGCTGGTACACAAGAAAAAGTTCTTACACAAAAGAGCAATGTAAGAAGTGTCACTAATGCAGATGACTGCGTATCCGGCCCAAAGCACTGAATAGTAGTAGAGAGCATCCAAACAAAAAAAAAAAGAGTATGGGGCCACCTTAATTCAACTCTCCTCCACAGTGTTTACAGTTTACAGCTCATGTTTTGTGTTCTTCAGTATCAGTAATCAATAATAAGATGTAAAAACTTTCCATATGTTCATTGGATAAAGCATCAACAACTAGTGTTAAACAGGAATTGGATGTAGATATAATTTTTTTTAATTCATTAATTTCAAATAAGTTTTAACGTAACCAAAAACTAGTAAATGTATTAAAATAAATCCTGCAAAGTATTTTTATTTATTATGGCCTTAGTTGAAGTTCTTACAGTTCTTTACCTGTCCTATAAATAAATGGAGGGACACCTGCGCTAAGCTTTTATTCTTTCTCAGTGGTAAAAGTGACTTTGAAGTTTTTAAAAAAAAAAAAAAAAAGGGACTTTTGTCCTATTTCTTTTCAATAGTTCAGGAGCCAGTTTATATACAGTATAATATAATGCAATAAAAGATATTTCTTCAGTCCTGTCCTTATTTAGTTTAGCGTATGATTGTTTTTTTGATTGAGTTTTGGTCACAGAGCCAGAATCTCCCTGCTGCTGCACCTGTTGCCAGTTGATCCACATGCTGCACCTCCTCTGTTTTACCTTCCCTTTCCTGGCACTGCTGTTCTGTCACACCAGTCCTGCTACTTTCATTTATTTATTTATTCTTTTTGGCCAGATGCCTGCATCCAGTTCTTGCTTTGTGCTTCCAGGTGTCTCATATTATATGCAATACAGAACCTAGACCCATGTATTCAGTTATTTGGTCATGTGACATTTGGACATTAGGCTTTTTTGTTTGTCTGTATTTGTTGTCACGGTCCATTCTGTCTTTCTTTGTCCCTCTCGCAGCGTTGAATTCACTGTAGGAGACCGGCCCGTGAACAACTTTCGCATGATCGAGAGGCACTACTTTCGAGACCGGCTTCTCAAGAGCTTTGACTTCGACTTTGGCTTCTGCATACCCAACAGCCGGAATACCTGCGAACACATCTATGAGTTTCCACAGCTTTCTGAGGACCTCAGTGAGTCTGCTCTTCTCTGTATTTGGCCCACCCTCTATGTTGATAGGAAGTAACTGAAGGGAAGCTGGAACGCCTCATGAATTTGGAGTTGTATTCATTAAACTGTCTTTCCATCCATTCATTCATTCATCCATCCATCCACCCACCTGTAAATGCTTGTCTCCATGATAGTGTGTAACCATAGAAAGACAGGGTGCAACTCTACCCAATATGGCTTTTGACGTTATAATGACTACTTCCCCGCTTGTATGTAGAAAGTGAAGACATGAACAAGGTATCAGTTACTTTATTCTTGCCGTATTCTGAGCACTGACTCATGCTACATTCAAATCAAGGATTTTAATGGTTCAATAAATGAGTAGGAGACTTGCCCAAAAAAACTGCTAAATTACTGTGGAATATATTAGTCTTCCCAGTTCTTTCTTCCTTCTTGTCAATGTACAGTTAGTTATTTTTAAAAATGAATACAGTACAGGACTACAAAATGATATTTTTTCAGTGGTAACATTGCCTGATACAACATAGTGAATGTGTTGAAACCCCATTTAAGCTTAAGTTTCAAACTAAGGAGGACCTTAGATGTTCTACAACAACAGGTGGTATATTTCAGAGCTCCCAAGCGTGTCTTGATGATTTTGAAAGCTGCAGTTGAAAGTGGTCATTCAGACCAGAAGTACATGGATTAAAACAATGACTAGAATACTGGTTATGCATTTTCAATTATACAGGATAGATCATCACTTTAATATGTATAAATAATAAATATTTGGGCAAGCAGTGATTTTACTGGTTCCCTAGTAAGTTTAGTCACAGTACGCAAACTAAATATTAGTAGGATGTAAATGGATAAAAATGATTATGTAACAGATATTACATTTTATGTACACCTCCTGTTGGATTTCAGTTTGCCAGCCTTTGGTCTGCTAAGTACAGGTCCTGTCCAATGTGGTATGTACCTAGTTCTGGATGGTACATCATCTGTATTTGTTGCCTATAGGCAAACATTATGGACAGGGTCAGGTTAGATAAAGTGAACAGTGACTTGACAGCTTTGAGTTTCTCACAGACCTCCTCCTGAGTTTTATAAATGCAATTCCTAGACTCCTGCAACTCATTTTGGCTGTTAACTCCAGAGTTACTTTTAGTATTGTAAATATTACTCAGTAAAATCTTAATAATACATACATCCCTTCATTTTTTTCCATTGTGTAGGTTCTATAGAAATTGGGGATATAGCTAAAATATTTTTTTTTTACATTTGTGTTATTCTTTAACCTTGAGATACATTAACACTAAATTTTAAAGTTTGAAAATAAAATTGCCGTCTCCAGAAAGTAGATGTTTGTCAGTGTGCTACTGAATGCCATGCATGAGCTGTAAACAGAGGAAGAGACTTGAAATAAGGTAGTCCTACTGTACATTTCCTGCTTGGGTACCTTTCACAGCCATCAGCTCTGAGGCTAAACACAGGTCACACTCTTGCTGCTAGAGATGGAAAATTTTAGAAAATAGATAAATGCAAGTGAAAATAACCAAACCAGAAAACATTTGCATGTTCAAAAAGTCATGACTTGACCATTTGTAAGACTTGGAGCCAGTGTATATACAGTGTATTTCACAGTAGGGTCTGAGATGAACCAGCTTTCATCAGCAGATGGATGTGAGGTCTATCCAGATTCTCCGTATTTGTTCAGACACACCCCTGTGTATACTTTTTGTTGCTTGATGTTTAAACTTTAATGGACAGAGACCTCCAAATAGCATATTATGAAGTTGTTACAGGTACAACCCTTGTACCGCACTCCTCCTGATATTATTGGATGAATTCTAAATTTAATTAAAAATTGGTCTTGAGATGGTTTGGGTTAACCTTATTTAAGTTATGTGATTTATCTACAGTAACAACTAAAATACCCCAGTTTGAGATCCATTGAGCTGCTGTCAGTTTACAAGTGTGATTTATATCATGTTTACTCTAAATGTGACCCAGGTGTCTGCTCTCTTCTGGCTTTTGCTCAAGCTGAGCTCTCTCTTCAGCCTTCTCTCTCCACTGAGTCACTGATTTTATTCACTGCACCAGTTGTTGCATTTCCGAATAGTTTGAAGTTTGAAAGAGTCATTTTCAATCAGCGATTCTATGGAAATATCACTTAAGGTGCATTACATTTATTTTTATTAAAACCACATTACAGTGTTAAGCTGCTTAAAGTGATTTACCAATTTATACAACAGGGTTATTTTTACTCTGTGTATCTTGAACAAGGGTACTACAAGATGCTACGGTAGGAGGGACTCTGTCTTTTTTTTTTTTTTATCACATATTTAGGCAAATCACTACCTATTGTAGGAGCAAATATGAGATTAATGAAAATCTATTCCCTGAATCTGCCGTGCACCTCTGCACAGATACAAAGAAATTCACCAGTTGTCCAGTGCAATGCCAGTTGCTGAGTAACAGTGATATTAAGTCCTTTTATTCATTATTCTGTACATAAAGTCTCCTTTGTTTTGCCTGAGGACAAAGCAACATCATTGGCATCTCTGGAGCTGCACGTAGGTGGTGGGTTGCTTGCCCTCGATGTGCATGCGGGTTTCACGGTGCTGCAAGGATTGGTATTTTAAACAAGGCTCAGTTTGCACCCGGAAGACGACCCACTGCCGTTTCTCAGCATTCAGTCCTTTCCCATGTGCTAGTGGGCACAGCGTGCTTTTGTTCTCAGGTCTCCAGTATAGGCTCTGAGAGTTCTGAGGGTGTCTCCTTCAGTGACACAGCTGACATACCTACTGCAGACTTAGATATGTGCTGAGGTGATCACACCGCTTTGTTGTCTTTATTGTCTGACTGCTCCAATAAATGTCAGCAGAAATAATTTTCTTTTATCTTTTAGTGTAAAATTAAGTGTTCTCTTTGTGAGAATGTTGTAGAATGTTTGGTTAGCTCCGTCATGTCATCTGTCAATATGATTTCTTGACCAGTGCAAGTGGTTAATGAAGATGGATGGATGGATGATGAACATTTGCTTTTGACTGGAACAGCTACGGAGGTGGAAAATTGTCTTTTGCAAGTGTCATGTTCAAAAATAGTCATTCGTTGAAGCATCAAAGCAGTAACCCTC
This sequence comes from Heterotis niloticus, assembly GCA_018136845.1. Taxonomy (NCBI): domain Eukaryota; kingdom Metazoa; phylum Chordata; class Actinopteri; order Osteoglossiformes; family Osteoglossidae; genus Heterotis; species Heterotis niloticus. The sequence continues at coordinate 15,371,913 of CM030890.1, read as the reverse complement.
CTCAACTTTTTGAGACTTTATGATACAGAAAAGCTGCATAATTCTTATTTGAATATCATCTTTATTGGCAGCTACTTGAGGGATGTGAACCAGCAACATGGTGGTATCAGACAAACAAGCTGTGCTTTGATCCTCCTGTGTCTGTGTCTAAAGCTCTTCATCTGCTGTTCATACACTTTTGTTTACTTTTGCGTATGTTACTTTCGAGAAAGGTGTGTGCTGGATGATGAATTTAAACGTCATTTCTCTCTGTAGTTCGGCAGATGGTGGAACATCCTTATGAGACCATGTCAGACAGCTTCTACTTTGTGGACAACAAACTCATCATGCACAACAAAGCAGATTATGCCTACAACGGTGGCCAGTAGCACTCAAAGGATAATGGTGGGTAACGCCCACTGGGTTTGAGGACCCTCCAGAACCAGAACGCTTGACTTCAGACGTTTCAGTAAGCCTTAACACTCCATACTGATGCCTGGGCCTTTGCAAGCAAAGCAGGGATTTTTTTTTCCTTTTTTTTTTTTTTTTTAAAAAAAAGCAGTGACTAATGGTTGGATTTTACCTCATTTCCGCTGTTGTGAGGGCTTATAGGAAAATCTTGTTTCTGTTTATGAATTTGTTTATGATTATAACTCATTACATCTGTAGTTGAACGCAATAAGGAGGTTGAGACTTCTGCTGAAGGTCCTTTGATCTTTGTGGGTAGGCCTCCCTTCTACAGGCAGCTCATTGTTGTGTTGGGTCCAATGGGTTGTTGTCCTGCTGATATTTTGACTTTGGTTGTTGACCCACAACACCAACCAGCATTTACCGAAGCGGCTTTACCAGACAGGCACCAGGCACTTCCCCACATTGATTTAGCTTTAAAGTGATCAAACCAACCCACAGTTACCAAGAGGAACTCTGCTTGCTGGGCCTTCAGACCCCAATTTGGACATTTGGACCATATGGTTGGTCTGTCCACTCCATAAGCTTAGTGAAAAGTGCCATGAGGTTTAACTCTCTGCCAAACTTGCATAGCACTGCTTTCTGCACATGTACGTCTGTTTCCCTCTTGGTGTGGGGTGTCTTTGTTAGTCTCCCTAGCATTAAAAAGTAGCTGACATGCAAATAGTTGCTCCATCGAGGTGGAATTAAACATTTGAATGTTTTTCAGTGTGAACGGTCATTCTCACGTTGTTAATTAATTTTTACACTCCCTGTATTTCTTTTCCTATTTATAACAAGATGGTTTTGTGTTTTGAAATTGTTATAATTTATAAGTACTACATGTTTTATCATCCTGCTTTTCAAGTGATTATGAAGTAGATAATTTTGCACTAGCCCTGTACACCTTCACCTTAGTGTCTCAGTCATGTCCTGTTGCTCTCCATACCATCCAGCCTTGGTTCTAGAACCACACACAGTAACATGTCCATGGGTGCAAGTGGCAGGAAGATGATGAGATTGGTGTGCAGTAGCTGGGCCAATGTGATGGCCTTACTCAATTTTTCCACTGGAAAAAAGAAAAACTGCTCTCTGTAGGGAAGATATTTTGATGCTTTTTTTGTAAAAAAAAAAAAAAAAAAAAAAAAAAACTTAAAATTAATGAAAAACTGCTTATTCTCTGAGGAAGAACCCAGAATCCTTTTATCCGTACTGTTGGACTCTGAGTGAATTGGGATAAAAGTGTGGCATCTTGCAGGGAGAGTTTCAGATGGAAACTGCTCTCTTGACATTCAGATTATGTGTTACATCCAAAATTTAGCTGATTTATTTTGTCTCCTGTGTAGGGCTGGACTGTTTCACCATGTTGTATATTTTCTGTGAAAGCCAAACTGCTGCTCCTGTTACTGCTGCCTCCAAAGAAGGTCTGTCTGTCTGTCGGTCTGTCTCTCACTCTCACACTCTCTCACACTCTCACACACACACACACACACACACACACACACACACACACACACAGAGTTTATTGGCAGAATACAAGCCTGGCCCAAAAAGCCTCAAGTGACCTGCTCTTGCTGCTGCTTGCGTGAGAATCAGCCTTGTCATAGCCAGCTGCTTGCCTCAACTCCAAGAACTGTCATTTCCATCTGGCATGGTCACACTCCCGCGCACACACACTCTCACACCCCATGCACTCTGTAATGCTCAGTGTCAAACACAGCCACACATGCACTTAGGCACTTTCTGGCCATCTGCGGTTTCACATCCACTGAATTACAGTTCAGCTTATGTTCCTCTCATCTTGATTTGCCCCATCATGTTTTAAATCAGATCTGTAAACCACAATTATGGTGTTAAATCAAGACAAACACAAAATGAAACAATCTCTCCTGACATTAAAAGCTGAAAAAGAAATTCCAGAAACTTTGTGACTTATGTGGACATTCAATGTGAGGTGCAGAGCTACTAGTGGCCCTTCTGTTATTTTCAAGATGATCCTGTGCTTTCTTAAGGGAAGCAGATGGAGCAGCAGCTATGTCGTGATGAAGGAAAGCAGAGCAGTCCTGTCATTGTCACAGGGTCACTGGAAACCTTATTTCACTATAACAACACTACTGATCATGTGCCTCTTTTCACCTGTATCTTTCTTATTTGTTCATTTAAATTCTATGATACAGTTAAAGTTGGATCTAATTTATCTTATTGTGGGTCAGTTTGGCTTCCAGAGTTTCTATGGATGAAGGAAAACAGGTGTACTGTGTGAAGGTATTGTGTTACAATAAGCAGTGTGATGAAAAGACAGGCGCCTGACCAGCAGACACTAGACTATGTCCAAAGGCTACATGGCTGCATTGGGCTCACTGGCTCAGCCCCATCCTGTCATGGATTTTCAGTATGCCGTTACCTAATGTCTAATTGTGCTGCTGACATTTCTTTATTTTCTCTTACTTGGAGTTTGTTGCCGATTGATAACTAATGTTGCATAAACTGGAACCTTCTTTACTGTACAGCTGTGTTGGGGTCTTTGTTTTTTGACGTGTAAACAATTTATATGGAATAAAGGGAGATCACTATATGAAGGTATTTTCTTGATCACTGGGATATAATTACGTATTTATATATGGGAGGGTTTTAGTCACATGTTACTTGAGAATGAAAAAGAAAGGAACAGTTTCTGTATTTTTGACTCTTTGCCTAAAAACATTAACATTTACTTGTTTGTACAAATTATTTTGTAAACTAAAGATAATAATAAAAACTTTTCATCACTCTGCATGCAGCTGTCTTCATTGACTGCGAACAGGTGTGTACAGGTGCAAGCAGACCGCCCAATTTAAAAATAAATGTACATTATTTAGCTGGAAGTGCAGATAACAGGATCACATTGGAAGCAGAGGTTCTACATAGAGATGGAGGATGATGGAAAGGCAGCTGGGAACTGGGGATGTAAGGAGCAACTGATCCCATGGCCAAGTTTCTGTTTGCTGTTTTTATACCTTAAGATGCTTTCTATTTGTAATTGGTGTCTGCACATCATTTGAATCTCTGGCACGTAATTCATATTGGTGTGTTGGCTATGTTTTGTTGAAAAAATACTAAGTACTTCTCAAAAAGTATGTATTTGCAAAAAACTCATTACTTGAATGTTCGTAAGTGGGGGAGCAACTTTATCGCATCGGCCTACCTTCCAGTTGAGATTTGCGTCTTTAAAAAAACTCAAAATCCCAAGATGCTTCGCGAGCACGCACTGCGCGCCACGCTCTCTCCGCCCCCACCACATGGATCTTCCAACATGGCGGCCTCCAGGGGACATGCAAGCGAGTCTTCCAGTAGTGAGGATGATGAAGAAATGGAGAAATTTAGAGAGGCTGCGTGGAGTTTTGGGGCTACTAATGGCTCCGATGGATCTCACCTCGCAGGTAGGAACACACCTAACGGGGAAGAATTTTTTTTTAGAGAAACAGATGTATCGGAATAAAATATACTGTAACCATGTTACAGTGAACCTATGTATTGTTAATATAATAACACTAATTCATGTAATACTATAGTCTACGTTATTGCTGCTCGCTATTAAGTCAAACTGGAGCTACAATTAATCAGTTACAACTAAACAGTCGTTGAGAAACAGTTTGTTTAAAAAATTCCTTGCAAGTTGAAGATTAATATATACTGAAATTATTATTTTTTTTTTGTCTAGGTACAGAAAAGAAAGATAAGCTGAGCCGTCGGTAAGTTTATGACAGCCTTCGTGTTCCTCTATTCCCACCTGTACAGTGAATATGCTGGCCTATCCCTCCACTGCCACCTGTAAGGTGTATTTGTGTGGTGTGCAGGGTTGATGTCTCCCGCCACGAACACGATGGCAATGAGCTCCAGACAACCCCTGGATTTCGTGCTCATGTTGCGAAGAAACTGGGAGTCCTGCTGGATAGGTAAGAGCCATGTATTGATGGAAGACTTGGGTCACATTGGGTGAAACAGTATATCAGCCCATCCATCCTTTGTTCCTGTTTCCTTTTCTTTTACAGCTTGTCCATTTTGATTTACTTTATATTGAGAATTCACTTGTCTATGTTTTTATTATTTGTCCTTTTTATCTCTTTGTTCTGTGAATAGTTGCATTTCAGATGCTGCTGGTCCAGAGTTGGAAAAGCTGCAAACAACACCATGTGCGACCAAGATAGATGAGGATGAAGAGCATGATGGTAGGAGGAACTCAAGAATATTAGGAAAAATCAAAAAATGCTATTCTGAAGATATTTTGTTAATTAAAAAGCAAGCAGTCTGTCTGTCATGGAGCTGCCTGGTTGTTCACTGTCACAGTTGTGGAACTGGAACTAATGACTGAATATGTTGAATGCTGTCGTTCTTCTCCCTAAAATCCAGGATTTCGACTGTTTTCCACATCTATCCCTGGTACCACCCAGAGCCCACCTCCACCGCCTCCACGCCGGTCCTTTCCCAGCTCAAGGTAACTGTTCCTTCCATAATTCCTTTATTTACCCACAACATGCATACTGTTTTCATTTTAAAATGTAATTTTGAATGATAGAACATGCAAGCTTTTGGCTTTACTCATCCCACACGTGCTGGGTTCCTGGACTTGTTCTTGGTCACTGATACTCACTGATTCACTTTTAGAAAATGCATTTAAAAATTAATAAATAAACAAGAAAATGTATCTTTCGGAAATTGAAACTTGACTGTTTATAACACAAAGCACAGTGCTTGGATTTTTTTTCTGAGACTACTTGAAATGCTGTGAATGTAACATCGCAGTGAAACACTTTCTTCTGTCTTCTCCAGTGACAGTGACAGCGAGATGGATGAGCGACTCAAAGAAGCTGCTGTCTCTGTTACAGACCTCTTGCCATCTCTACTCATTCCCAAAGAACCTCATTTGTCCTGCTCTCCTGCTCCCATACCTGTTGAAGTGAAGAGGAAGAAGAAGAAGAAGAAAAAGAACAATGAAAATGAGGCAGGAGGAAAAGAAGAGGATGGACCTGATGTGAAGAAACAGAGAGCAGACACAGATGAGGAAGATGACAGCAGCAACAGAATCTGTAGTGGCAGTACAACACAACAGGAGGGCGGTTTCCCAGTGGACTCTGCATCTCTGCCCACCTCAGTGCAGAGGAAGAAAGAGAAGAAGAAGAAGAAAGTACACAGTCTGAAGCTGAGTGACTGAGGGACTGATGGCTACTGAAGCCCTTGAAAATGGGCTCAGCTGGATAGACCAGTTCTGCTACTTTGCTTTTCAGCACAATTCCAGTTTTGAATTTCTGGTGAAGTTTAGAGATTCACTTTTTCTATTCAAATTGTCCCTTCTGTTGATGTGGCTGTTGGGGGTTGGAACCAAGGAAGGATCGGGCACTGAAAGATGAGACCTGAACCTGAAACATGGAGTACATGAAAGTGAAGAAGCCCAGTTTGTTTCCATTCACATTTCATTGTGTCACTTAGGGATCCTGTTTCATCACTTTGCAGAAGGAGAAGATTCTTTGAGCTGGAATTCTGTTCCCTTTGACTCAGTCCTCTAGATAAATGGATGCAGATTATATAAAATCATAGCTATTTTCAAATATGTTTTGTGTAGAAGGATTGGCAAAGTCTGGTGAGGCCTATATTCACACTTAGTGTTTTTTATTGTTACTGTTTAAATTTGTGTAGAAAGATTCTCCAACAGCAGTTAAAGTTTACATTCTTTAGGCATTTTCTGACTTTCAACATGTTTTTGATCACTGATATTCTGACTGACTGTGGTTATTTTGTGATTATAAATGGATGTTTGTCAACAGATGACTGATATCAGTCAGTATAACAGCCAGACCATTGCTCTTCATTGTGATTTATTTTACAACACTCGTGCGCTACATGTTTTCAGTATTAGCAGACTGAAGTTTTGAATTGGAGGCACATTACAAAAGTCAAAATTCATGCATGTGCTAACATGACAGACATTTGGCTTCATATTGACGTGTTGCATTCAGTTTCGTATGGGTAAACATTTTCAAAAGCAGTGCACTGATCAAAAAGTGTTTAATTGTAAATGTATCAACATGTTCACCTGGCTCTATGGCCACTGTGTTCCAGACTTCAGCTTCTATTGCTGGGGATCCCCACAGATGCTGGTTTCAGGAACCAATACTCTGCCATATCAGGTTTTAACTAAGTGGCAACTGCTGACTGACCCAGCTACTACTGTGAAGTGGAAACCATCTGTGTGGAGATGTAGGGGTCTATGTCTGTTGGCGAGGATGTGAGGATATGCGGAGGGTGTGCTTCCACAGACTGTGGTGGGTACAGTTCCAGGTTCTCTGAGGACACTGCAGAGGGAACAAATCAATGGAGAACCATAAGAACACCACCATGGGCTCTAGAGTCCATCAGGAGATCTGGGCAGATGCGGTGCATCAGTCTCTCTTAGGTAAGACTTACCTGGCACAGATGGACTAGAAGATAGGTGAAGGGTGTCCTCTTGGATGGGAGGTTCTGACTGGTCTTCAGCATCTGGGGTCAGTATCTGTTACACCAGGAAATCATATTTGTCCACAAATACAACTTGTTCACTCTGACATTAATATTTTGTACAGAAATGAGAAAAATTAGATGAAAGATTTTAAATGCCATTGCTTTCAAGAACAACACAAGGGCAGGGCAGTAAGAAGATGGAAATACAAACACATGGGTAATAAATCCAAGGGCAAAAAGTTCCAATATTTCACAGCCCTGACAAATAGTCTGAGAGGAAGTGATGAGATATTCCAGAATTTATGAAAATTATGATGCAGATCAAATGTTACCTTCTACTGCAGTAAACACTTGAGTCAAACATACATATACAGTTTGGAATGATCTGGATTTCTGCATGGAGATCTGATCTCCATAAAATCAGATCTTCATCCAAGCCGTAATACATTTTTATTTAACAGCCAATACATAGGACATTTTACATAGCTGGATGTGTTTTGGAGAAATGATTTAAAGAATCAAGGTTGTGGGAAAAGTATGTGAACCCTTATATTCTGTAAAACTTTCTTTATTGGCAACAGCCTCAACCAAACACTTTCTGTAGTTCCTGTTTCAGTTCACATGTACGGTATGTTGGGGTGTCTCAAATGAATGACCTGCTTCAAATAACTTTACAGCATTTCAACAGGACTGAAGTCAGGGCTGATGTGGTTGTTCTGAAATACAGCTTTTCTTCTGTTTGAGCTACTGTGATCTTGACTGATTCCTGTGTTTTGGGTCATTGTCATGCACACAATGTAGGGTTTTGTTTTCACCAAAGATAATGATGCTTACATTTGCCCATTTTTAATGTTCAACTTTTGTCACATCTGTCCACAGAACATTGTTCCAGCAGTATTGTGGAATGTCCAGGGGGTGTTTAGCAAAACTGAGACGAGAAGAAACACTTTAAAAAAAAAAAAAAAAAATTTTAAAAAGTGTTTTTTTTCCATGGTAACTTTCCATGAACACAACTTTTCTTATGGAAATTCATGAACGTCATCAAGTCCGTGAGATGCCTGCAGACGATTAATTGCTACCCCGGAGTTCTTTGTTATCTGTTTGTGGATTTCATGGTGTTTTATTGTTTAATTTTTGAAGGATGTTCACTAACGGAGGATCGCAACATGAATTTGCTGAATTTCTTCCATTTGTAAATTATGTGTGACTACACTGATGGAGGTCCGGGTCTTTAAAATATTTTGGTAACTATTTCCGGTCTTATGCACTTCTGCAACTTTTCTTCTGAAGTCCTCTGAAAACTTTTTTGATGTTCCGAAATGCACAGTAGGTAACCAAAACTGTTTTTGTACGCCAGAACTGATCTGAAACACCTACCTCATTTACTGACCCCAGACCCCCCTTTTCAGCACATAGTTGTAGATAGATTATTATTATTATTATTATAGATTATTGTACATTTTTTCATCAAAAATCTTGATTATATGAAGAACAGATCACATTTTAGGAGCCATTCATATAGAAATTGAAATAATTCCAAAGTGTCCACAAACATACTCAAACCTCTTGTGTACATTGAGCTTCTGGTATGAACCATAATAGTAAATTACGTTTTCTTACCAAATTTATACAGTTAAGGTGCATCTTTGTGAAAAAAGATGGGTTGTGATTTAACAAGAATATGGAAGGCAAGTACATTTTTCTGTTCGTGGTCTTTAAGTTAAATTAACAGTTTCTGTAAGTTTGTGTCCCAGCACTTTAATATATTTATTGGATATTTTTCTTGAAAGTGATTTAGAATGTTAAGCTGCCTACTCATTTGCCAGATACAGCAGGGTAATTTTTACCACATTGGTTCAGAGTAAGTACGTTGATCAAGGACACTACAGTAGGAGGTGGGATTCAAACCTGTGTCCTTTTTGTGTGAAACAGAATATCTAACCTGTAGGGCATCTGCTGCTCCTGTTTTACCTGCATCAAAGTGCCAGGAGGTGTTTCCAACCCACACATAATTTTTCTTTATGTCACCTGTGAGTGTCCCTCACATGTGTTCTCTCTGCTCAAGGCAGGTTGGTTTTACCTGTTTGACAACAGTAAGGCTGGTGAGGGTCCCAATGCTGCTGCTGTCTGTAATGACCATGGCCTGTGGCAGGAGGCTCGAGGGGGGGTATGACGACAGCTCCGACTTACTGTACACTGGGAAAGTGAGTGTAAGGTGACACCTCAGAGTTTCACATTTTAATCCAACCCTCTACACATCCCTCCCATCCCATCTGTACCACAGTGGCTCTACACTTTCATTTATCCTTTCCAGTTTTGCACCTGCTGCACCCTTACTGTGGCAGGACAGCTGTGCCATGGTGGCCATGAAGGAGCTTGGAGCCATGTGACCCGGGAACTGCTGCCCGATTGGCTGCTGGTGTGGGGCGTGGAGCTGCTGCTGAAAGGAGATTGGCTGGAGGGTGGTGAATTCTCCGCCCATGTTGTTAATAACCGGAATGGTCTGTGGTTGAGTAGAGGTCAGCCCTGTGGGTGGACAAACATTGCATTGGTCAACATTATGTAAAACTGGAGAAACATAAATGACAGTGAAGATCAGTAAATAATCGAATGAGGACTGGTGATCACTTGTGATCATTGCCCAGTTGGCATCCAGCAATAAGTTATATCTTCACAATAGGTATTTCCACTGGAAACATGTTATAAAGCTTAAAGTAATATATGTATTAATGAGACACCAATTACATTAATTTATATTTAGCCCTGTCATTTATACGTTTATGCCCATGTTACTTAGATATGGTCATGCACATGCCAGTTTCTTTAGTGCGTTTTCTTCAGAATATTTTACTGTATGGTTACCCTACTGTAATGTCGATCTTTATATGGTATGTGTGTGAATGTGCAGCTTCCATGTTGAATTCACTCTATGGTCAAATGTATCTCGCCAGTACAGTGATCTCAGTCTGTGCTCGGGTGCGTTAGCCATGTGACGTGATCCCCGCTGGTTTACCGATTAGAAGTGATGACTCCCCAAGGCTCATGACGCTGGGCAGGGAGGCCATGACAAGGCTCTGTGGAGGCGCCGGGGAGGCCGACACACCGTGCAGGGCTGTTAGAGTGCTTACAGGGGGCAGCGGGCCACCTCCTGACACCTGTGGCAATGAAAAAAAGCTCAACTGTTTCTCTGCTTCCAAGAGTATTTTATTGGTATTTCTCGGTTTCGGGGTTACTGGTCTCACTGGTTTGTGATGTGTCTCCAACAGGTTGTGACTTGGCTCCAGCTGGACTGGACTGACCGCTAGCTGTTCACCCAAGCTCCCATCTCCATGGTGACCTGCAGATGATGCAAGGGTCTCGCCAGTTACCTGCTGGCTGTATTTGATGTCTGTGACAAATGGACCAGAAAAGGTGTAGAATGTGAGAGGCAGCTTCTAACAGAAAACTATCTCCTTGATGTGGGACTATCTTCTGCCATGTGTTTCTGTGAACAACTGTATATCAGGTAACTATAGATACCATGGGCGGGGCTTGTGGAAAGGGTGTGGTTGGAGGAGCTCGCTGATTGGCTGTTGAAAGGGGCATCAAGCGCAAGCTTGTTCCGGAAGGCCTCTTCTTTGCGGCGGTTTGCGAACCAGTTATACACTCGTACTTCGGTCACCAGGTTCGACCCCAGGCCTGCAAGTTGAGATGGAGACACCCCCCGCTGGAGACACTCCGCCCTAACAGACAAAAAAAAAAACACTATAAGGAGTCATTTGTTCAACTTTTCAAGCAACATTAATATTTTCTGAGCAACAAATGGATGAAAAAATAACGTATCAACTCCTTATGTCCCTCAGAACTGCTGAATCTAAGAAGGTCTCAAGCCCATCTGTCTGACAGCCATTTCTCTCCTGATCTCCTGACATAAATTAGTCCAACACCATCTGCTGTAAGTATCTGTATTTTTGCACTTTGAATGTTACTTTTATAGGCATCTACATGGGGGATGTGAATGAGCACCATGGTGGTGTCTAAGGCACGGAGATAGAGGACTTTTAGGGCTACCTGTTGCATTCCTCCACCAGGCCTTCTCTCTCCTCCTTGCTTGGGTTCTTCTGCCGCTCATAGGCTTGGAAGAGGATATGCTGAGACGCCGGTCCCCATTTAAACCTGTTCCTTCGCCCCTTCTTCACATCCTCCCCAGTTTCCTCCCCCATCACAAGACCCCGGCTGGCATTGGTGAATTCTGTTCCAAATAAGAGAAGAATCAGATAAACTTGACTGGTCAGTCAAGGGATTAATGTTTTAACTGAAACTCCTTGTAAAATGAGAATTGTACAACATAAATAATAAGTATCCATGCATGGGGACAGCTGGCAGCCCAGTTAGTTCGACATTGTAGGACAGGACAGGATTTTATTGATCCTTGCAGCAAAATTTGCCATACAGCAGTTGAACACATAGGACACATAAAATGACTCTCACAACAATAAGTAACAAACATAAAAACCAAAGAAACAGGCAATAAATAACAGCAATGAATGTAGTCTAATGGTTGACGGGTCTTTGTTTGCCCTTATGGAAGCAGAGCACTGTTGGACAGGAGGACCTAGAAGAGCTTATTACTGCACCAAAGCTGAACAACTTGGTAGCCAAGAGAGCTCATGGTGATCACTTCATTTAGGGGATGTGAGCCAATGTCTATGACAGCATTGAGTTTCCTCCTCTTTCTGGCCTCTGCCATGCCCTCCACCATGGGGTCTCAGGGGTCTGACGCAGGACGGAATCCATTTTCTTAATGATTTTGTGGAGGGTCCCCCCACCCCAGCACAACACTGAAGATCAAACTGGTGGCTACAGTCCGGTAGAACACATAGATGATGTTGCTGCTCACATTACAGGACCTGAACCTCCTGAAAACCTACTGCTGCTCTGTTCTGTCCTGTACAGTGCTGTATGAATGGGTAAATAGTTATAAGTAACACAGCAGCAGCAATAACAACAACTACAACAATAGTAATAATAGCACTCCTTCCACAACACTCCTCCTTAACACACATCCATGTGTCACATCCCACCACAGCCCAATGAAGAAGGTTCTAGAGGCCACGTTACTCACGCTGGTTGATCTCCGCCTGCCTTCTCACATACCAGGTGTACAGTGCTTCCCTCTTCTGGTTCTTCATAGGAGTGCCCTTGTTCAGGTGTTGGGACAGGTGGGACTGGTTGAGCCCAGTGGACTCCACCACCTCCCTCTGTGGAAGGTTGTGTTGCTGCATGTAGCTTTTGACCAGCTTCGCCACACGCCAAGGGTCCTCCCTGTTGCACACAAACAGGGTGCCTTGTTCAGTTTAAGGTTCTGTGTTGGTAGGTGAAAGCTTCACCCGAGACCCTCAAACAGGCAAAGTTCTTGATGTAAAAATAATAAGGTTTTAAGGTTTCAAGGGTTTATTTGTCATGGGTGCACTAACAGCAGCATAGCAGTGTTGTGACCATGAAAAGTGTTGTTTCCAGGCATCCTCAGCAAATAAAATATATAAATAAGATATAAGAAATTTAAATAATAAATAATGAAATTAAGAAAAATAAATAAGGAATAAGATGTAAATAAATATACATAGAAGTTAAATAATAAACCTAATAACTTGACAGAACAGTCATGGTGCTTGAGTACCGTGGTTATGCAGGTCTTAGTTACTTTCAGGAACTGTAAATGCATTTACTTCTGTGCTCATAAGTTACTTCAGTCAGTTCATTTGGTGGTTAAAGCTATAGATTGTAAACTAGGTGTTAGTTCAGCTACAGGTGCCAAACCTTGAAAAGGATGTTAATCCTCATTTACATTTGTAAAAATACAGGCTTCCCCAGTTTAACAGGACTAACTGGCTCTTTCAGTCACCCTGTTTGGTGGGTAAGAATTAAACTGAGGTCAAATCACCACTTTTCCTTACTGGAAAAAACTAATGTGTTCACATACTGACTGAGATGTCCATAAAATTACAAAAATTTCAAAATAAAGAAATTGAGATCTGCCATCACTACAGGACATCTACACCAGTGGATGCAGGACCAGAGCGACTAGGATCATTGGTGACCTGTCTCACCCCAACAATCATCTGTTCAACCTGCTGAAATCAGGCAAACGATTCGGGAGCATTATGGCCAAAACGGAGAGACTTAAGAGGAGCTTCTATCCACAGGCCATAAGGCTTTTGAACCTTTCACAATCCTCAAAACCATGGTCTACAACATCCTCACCCCCCCCCCCCGCCCTTACTGTCACTGTTAAGGTTTATTTAATATTTCATTTTATTCAACTTTATTTATTTTTTATTTACTGTTTCATTTGTTTGCTTGTCTATTTGCTGTGTGACTTAGATTTCCTTTGAGTGTCACCGTGCACAGAGTCCTGTCGATTCAGTTCGCATTTCACTGCATGGCATACCTCATTGCCTTGTATGTGACAAATAAATCTCTTTGAATCTTTGATTGCAAGCTATAAAACCACATTAATATCCCACTATATGGGGCCAAAGGTGCTTCACATAAACCAAACGTTGCCCTTTTCATACATATCAATATCATATTTTCATTCTGATGGACCCTGTTCTGCTGAACATGGGCCTCTCCTGCTTCGTAACTAGATTAAATACTGTTTTGGAGAAGAGTGTCAGGCAAGCAACAAATAATTAGAGCAGACTTCTATCACAGAAAAATTTGTTTCTTCTCATATTGAATGCTAAAATCCCATTAACTTAAATGGGAAGAATAAATGATAAATGTTCCTGAGCCACACAAATTTCATGTAGTTTTCACCAAACATTTACAGGGAGGCTTTGACTTCTGACACACAGTAACACATAATACTCAACTCATGACAACTGGACTTATGAGACCCATCCAATTATTTTTTTTACTCTGTACAGCTATGACTCTATAAAGGTATTATTTTTGAGTCCCAAAGTTTGTTCATAATGTCTAAAAGCAACTGTTGCAATAATAATGGTTGGCTGCTCTACTTTAAGGAACCATATTTATTATTAACTCGATATGTGGTTGTCTATCAGCCAATGAATTTTATTTATTCATCCAAAGCTGCATCCTGTCAACATTCAAAAAATTTTTCAAAAAAGTATGTTTTTCTGACCCATTTCTCTCCTCTATCTGCTCTAAAACTTTCACTACATGATCAGTTATAGAAAAGTCATGCTTTCTATTTGTTTTACATGCAGCTACAGGTGTGATGTGTGTGGCAAAGACAGTAGTATTGGAGTAAGTTACTGTACTCTGATAATCACCTGTGTCTGTGCTTGTATCTGTGTTTCTTTGTCTCTGTCTCTGTCTGTTTGTGTCTGTGTATGATGTGATCAATGGAAAAAGTACAATAAAGCCCTCCTATACAACAAGAGATTAATTTGTTATATACAATTATATACAGTATTACTGTATATGGGGAAATTTATGATGAACTTATTGGAACAAATAGACTACTTGTAAGAACTGAAGAATGTATTTTTAAACCCAGTCCACGATTTTAGAACTGCTCTGGATACCTTTAAATCTAAGCTTAAGACCTTAAATATTTAGAAGTGCCTAAATAGCTCATTTGCTTAAGTATCATTGATTTTATTATTAAGTTTACTCCTCAGCAATGACTACTATGTTGTATTCAGCTGACAACTTTTGTCCAAGACAATTACACTAAGCCGCTTTTACCCATTGGTGCACCAGAGCAGTTTAATGCTCAGTTTGTTGCCTTACTGTTTTCTTTTTAAACTTTTTGTTTAATTCTGTTTTTTTATAAAGACAGCTTGGCACAACAGGTGCGATGCTTCAGCACATCTCCTCAACTATGGGCGCCATTCCATCTTAAACTGTGTGGGGTTTGCATTTTCTCAATCAGAACTTTCTTATCCAAAAGAGGGTGATCTCAACTTACACACTAAAGTATACACTGATCAGCCACAAAGTTAAAACCACTGACAGGTGAACTGAAAAACATTGTTTATCTCATTACAATGGCACCTGTCAATGGGTCGGGGTATGTATTAAGCAGTGAGTGAACAGTCAGTTCTTGAAGCTGATGTGTTGGAAGCAGGAAAAATGGGCAAGTATAAGGACCTGAGTGACTTTGACAAAGGCCAAATTGTGATGGCTAAACGACTGAGTCAGAGCATCTCCAAAATAGCAAGTCACACTTGTTAGGTGCTCCCAGGATGCAGTGGTTAGTACCTAACAAAAGTGGTCCAAGGAAGGACAACTGGTGAACCAGTGGCTGGGTCATGGCTGAAAACCTTAATGCTAGCCATGACAGAAGGGTGTCAGAATACACAGTACATTGCAGCTTGCTGCGTGTGGGACTGCGTTGCTGCACCCCAATAAGAGTGCCCATGCTGACCCCTGTCCACCACCAAAAGCATCTGCAATGGCCATGTGAGCATCACAGCTGGACCATGGAGCAATGGAAGAAGGTGGCCTGGTCTGCTGAATCATGTTTATTTTTAGATGTGTGGATGGCCAGATGCATGTGCGTTGTTTACCTGGGGAAGAGATGGCAGCAGGATGCACTATGGGAAGAAGGCAACCTGGCAGAGATAGCATGATGCTCTGGGTGATGTTCTACTGGGAAACCTTGGGTCCTGGCATTCATGTGGATATTACTTTGACACAGACCACCTACCTGAACATTGTTGCAGACCATGTATTCCCTGATGACAGTGGCCCTGCCCACTGCAAAAATTGTTCAGGAATGGTTTGAGGACCATGAGAAAGAGTTCAAAGTGTTGTATTGGCCTCCAAATTCCCCCAATCTCAATCCAATCGAGCATCTGTGAGATGTGTTGGAAAAACAAACCCAATTCATGGAGGCCCCACCTCAGAATTTACAGGACTTAAAGGATCTGCTGCTAACCCACCCACAAGGGGATCCACAAACCAGTGTATTTCTTTGTGCCGGTCCCAAGCCCAGATAAATGGGGAGGGTTGCATCAGAAAGGGCATCTGACGTAAAAATTTGCCAAATCTAATATGCGGAGAAAAATACAAGTTTCCATATCGGATCGGTCAAGCCCCGGGTTAACAACAGTTGCCACCAGTACTGTTAGCCGACAGGGTGCTGGCGGAAATTGGGCTACTGTTGGCCGAAGAAGGAGAAGAAGCTGAAGGAGAAGAGGAGGAGAGGAGGAAGGTTAAGAGAGTGGACATGAGGGTAGGAACTTGAAATGTTGGTAGTATGACTGGTAAAAGGAGAGAGCTTGCTGATATGACGGAGAGATGGAAGGTTAATATATTGTGCATGCAAGAGATCAAATGGAAGGGGAGCAAAGCTAGGTGTATCGGAAGGGGGTTTAAATTGTTTTACCATGGTGTGGATGGGAGAAAAAATGGGGTAGGGAAGGAACAATATGTCAAGAATGTTTTGGAGGTGAAGAGTGTCTGACAGAGTGATGGTTATGAAACTGGAAACTGATGGCGTGATGACGAATGTTGTTAGTGCATATGCCCCGCAAGTTGGGTGTGAGATGGATGAGAAAGAAGAATTCTGGAGTGATATGGATGAAGTGGTGAAGAGTGTACCTGGGGGAGAGAGAGTGGTGATTGGAGCGGATTTCAATGGACATGCAGGTGAAGGGAACAGAGGAGATGAGGAGGTGATGGGTAGGTATGGTGTCAAGGAGAGGAACACAGAAGGTCAGATGATTGTGGATTTTGCAAAAAGGATGGACATGGCTGTGGTAAACACGTATTTTAAGAAGAGGGAGGAACACAGGGTGACGTACAAGAGTGGAGGAAGATGCACACAGGTGGATTATATCTTATGCAGGAGGGCCAGACTGAAGGAGATTGTAGACTGTAAAGTGGTGGCAGGGGAAAGCGTAGTTAGGCAGCATAGGATGGTGGTTTGTAGGATGACATTGGAGATCAAAAAGAGAAGGAGAGTGAGGGTAGAACCAAGGATCAAATAGTGGAAGTTGAAAAAGGGAAACTGTAAGGTGGAGTTCAAGGAGGAATTAAGACAGGCACTGGATGGCAGTGAAAAGTTACCAGTGAGCTGGGCATCTACAGCAGAAGTGGTGAGGGAGACAGCCAGAAAGGTGCTTGGTGTGACATCTGGACAGTGGAAGGAGGACAAGGAAACCTGGTGGTGGAATTAGGAAGTACAGGAGAGTATACAGAGGAAGAGGCTGGTGAAGAAGAAGTGGGATAGACAGAGAGATGAAGAATGTAGACAGGAGTACAAGGAGATGAAGCGTAGGGCGAAGAGAGTGGTGGCGAAGGCTAAAGAAAACGCATATGGTGAATTGTATGAGAGGTTGGACACTAAGGAGGGAGAAAAGGACCTGTACCGATTGGCTAGGCAGAGGGACCGAGCTGGGAAAGATGTGCAGCAGGTTAGGGTGATAAAGGATAGCGATGGAAACGTACTCACAAGCGAGGAGAGTGTGTTGTGCAGATGGAAAGAGTACTTTGAGGGGCTGATGAATAAAGAGAATGAGAGAAGTCAAGTCAAGGTTTATTTGTCATGGGTGAACAACACAGCATAGCAGTGGATGGATGTAGGGATGGTTGGATGATGTAGGGATTATGAATAGGGGAGTACAATGGATTAGCAAGGAGAAAGTTAGGACAGCTATGAAGAGGATGAAGAATGGAAAGGCTGTTGGCCCAGATGACATACCTGTGGAAGCATGGAAGTGTTTAGGAGAGATGGCAGTGGAGTTTTTAACCAGATTGTTTAATGTAATCTTGGAAAGTGAGACGATGCCTGAGGAGTAGAGAAGAAGTGTACCGATACCAATTTTTAGGAATAAGGGTGATGTGCAGAGCTGTAGTAACTACAGAGGGATAAAATTGATCAGCCATAGCATGAAGTTATGGGAAAGAGTAGTGGAAGCTAGGTTAAGAAGGGAGGTGACGATTAGTGAGCAGCAGTATAGCTTCATGCCGAGAAGGAGTACTACAGATGCGATGTTTGCTCTGAGGGTGTTGATGGAGAAGTATCGAGAAGGTAAGAAGGAGTTGCATTGTGTCTTCGTGGACTTAGAGAAAGCATATGACAGGGTACCTAGAGAGGAGCTGTGGTATTGTTTGAGGAAGTCGAGTGTGCCAGAGGAGTATGTAAGAGTGGTACAGGATATGTACAAAGAGAGTGTGACAGTGGTGCGGTCTGCGGTAGGAGTGACGGATGCTTTCAAGGTGGCGGTTGGATTACATCAAGGATCAGCTTTGAGTCCTTTCTTGTTTGCAATGGTAATGGACAGGTTGACAGATGAGATCAGACAGGAGTCACCGTGGACTATGATGTTTGCGGATGACATTGTGATCTGTAGTGAGAGTAGGGAGCAGGTTGAGGAGACCCTGGAGAGGTGGAGATATGCTCTAGAGAGAAGAGGAATGAAGGTCAGTAGGACTAAGACAGAATACATGTGCATAAATGAGAGAGAGGACAGAGGAATGGTGAGGATGCAGGGAGTAGAGTTGGCGAAGGTGGATAAATTCAAATACTTGGGATCAACAGTCCAGAGTAACGGGGAGTGTGGAAGAGAGGTGAAGAAGAGAGTGCAGGCAGGGTGGAGTGGGTGGAGAAGAGTGTCAGGAGTGATTTGTGACAGAAGGGTACCAGCAAGAGTGAAAGGGAAGGTCTACAAGATGGTAGTGAGACCAGCTATGCTTTATGGGTTGGAGACGGTGGCACTGACCAAAAGACAGGAGGCAGAGCTAGAGGTGGCAGAGTTAAAGATGTTAAGGTTTGCATTGGGTGTGACAAGGATGGACAGGATTAGAAATGAGTATATTAGAGGGTCAGCACAGGTTAGACGGTTTGGAGACAAAGTCAGAGAGGTGAGATTGCATTGGCTTGGACATGTGCAGAGGAGAGATTCGGGATATATCGGGAGAAGGATGCTAGGGATGGAGCTGCCAGGCAAGAGGAAGAGAGGAAGGCCTAAGAGGAGATTTATGGATGTGGCGAAGAAGGACATGCAAGTGGTAGGTGTGAAGGAGAAAGATGCAGAGGACAGGAAGAAGTGGACACAATTGATCCGCTGTGGCGACCCCTAACGGGAGCAGCCGAAAGATGAAGAAGAAGAAGAAAGGATCTGCTGCTAACGTCTTGGTGCCAGATACCACAGGACACCTTCAGAGGTCTTGTGGAGTCCATGACTCGACGGGTCAGAGCTGGTTTGGCCTATACAATATTAGGCAGGTGGTTTTAATGTTGTGACTGATCGGTGTATTTTTGTACACTAAAAGATATTTAGATATGCATTTACATATAAGTATGTACACTACATATTATATGCCTATTTATATAGGTACATAAGTGAAAGAATATTCAGCTGTTGTAATAAACATTTAATGGAATAAAACTACAAGTTGTGCATGGCTTTAAAATCGTTTAACAATGCTAAATTATTTTATTGTCATGTTTAGAATTTTTGCTACATCATAGCAGTGGTGCCTGAGAAAGAAGAGCGCGATGAGAACAAAACAGGAGGAGGGTGTTGACACTGAGTGATAAGAAGAGGAAAGGAGGGCAAAGTCCGGCTCAGGGAAATAGGACACCAGGTCGTAAATGTCTAACGCATACGCTTACACAATGTTAGACACTCATGCTGTCTCAGGTGACACTGTATCTCTAGCTCGCACACACACTGCACATTTTCCCACACTGATACACCCAGCCATGATCACACTTAAACTCACACACCAGCACAACCCAGGGGGGGATCAGCAGAGCGTCA
This sequence comes from Heterotis niloticus, assembly GCA_018136845.1. NCBI lineage: Eukaryota > Metazoa > Chordata > Actinopteri > Osteoglossiformes > Osteoglossidae > Heterotis > Heterotis niloticus. The sequence continues at coordinate 15,352,285 of CM030890.1, read as the reverse complement.
TGTAAAAATGTCCGAATGAACGATGCGCTGGCATGACTTCTGATGTCCTGCGCTGTTGGTTATAAAGGTGCTGCGCTGAGCAGACTTACGTTTGCGCTCGAAAAGCGTCCGTAACTTCACGGCGTGGCACTGCCGAATAAGCAGATCTGCGACGCGTTCGCAAAAACACAATAATTAAGGCCCCCCGCACCCACCGTCAGCTGGTTTAATGGCAAAGCGCAAACACGCGCGCGCACGCACACGGGCAGGCAAACATGGCCGCACGCGCCATCTGTCCTCCTCGGTTAATCTTAAGCCACGCATGTAGCTCATTAATTGAAGAGGCAGAAATAGCGGCAGAATAATAAGCAGAAGGGTAATTAGTAACCAGAAAAGGAGGAACTGTCTCCTTTATATTTGCCCCATGGACAGAGAGACGGAGAGTCGGCAGGGGGAGACAGACACGGCGGGAGGAAGGGGGGCCGAGGGCCAAAGACGGGCCGAGCGTGGTGGAGCGACGGCGCAGGTGAACCTTTGGGGGTTTCGGGCTGCGTGGAGACTACTTTGAAAGAGAGGGAGAAACTGTAGGTGGACTTTTTCAAATTCCCAAATGTCTAAACTACTTTTTTCGTATCCTAAGTCTTTTTTTTTTTTTTTTTTCTTTTTCTGCCGTGACATTACGTGTATTTTAGACATTTTGGATGGAGGCTTTTGCAAAAGAGACGCAGCTGCAATGAAAAGAAGCGGTGTGGATGACCTCTGACCTCGGCGCCACCACCCCAGCCGGTGTGACCCAGGGCTGCCGTCGGCTGATGGATGACACCTGTCTCGGACCGGTCGCTAAGGAGACCGCGTGAGGACTTACTGCAGCAGCTGCTCCACTTCAGCCTTCTGCCTCGCAGCCTCCTCTGGCGGCAGCTGCTCCAGTTCCCTGAATATGGGTGGCTGGAATTCCTCGTCCCCGTCCTCGGAGCTCTCCCCTCCCACCTTGTCGGCCACATCGCCCCCTGCGGCGCCTCGCTCCCGCTCCAGCTCCCCCAGGGCTTGGATGAGGATGTCCCGGGACAATCCGGAGCCCAGCAGGGCCCAGACCAGCTGCTGCTGCAGTGCCGAGAGGCGGCCAGACACGACCGAGCCCCTGCGCTCCTCTCCATCCATTGTGGCCCAGCCCTCCTCCCAATTTTAGTACGGTAACTCTGCGGACTCTGGCGCAGGTCACTCGTGCACCGATGACCCCCGCTGCTGTTCTACTCCCCTCCCTCTATTCCGTGTCTACCGATGACAGCCGTCGCCAGTACTTGCTGTCCCTGCTCAGCTGCTGGAACCCGATCGTCCACTTTCATCTCAGTTTGTTTTGAATCTGCATTTTAGCGTCCCGGTCGGGTGCTCCGGCCACACGTCTCCACTTGCTGCTTCGTACTACAAGTTGTTTCTTTTTCTCACGTTCCTCCCCTGTCTGCCCCCTCCTCCTCCACGGCTCCCTCTCTCTCTTTCTGTCATTGAACCTTGGCCCCGGTGCTCTCCCTCCACTCCATGGGGAGGACAAAGTGCATCGTATGCGAGCCGTAAAATGAAAACAAACCTCATCTAATTCACACGCTCATCTAAACACTCACCCCAGCTCTACAGCTTAGATGCACACAAGCTTGTGCTTGAATTTAGTGGGTGCATAACTGCCAGCTGACCGGCATTTCCTCGGTTTACCTGCTGCGGTGCAACAAGTCTGAGGGGACGCAGATCTGCCTTGTATTTCTGAAAGGCGCCGCTGGGTGGCGCTGCGAGAACAAATACACTGGCTAAGCCGGAGCTGCGCGATGATCGCAGCCCCGATTTTAGCGCCAAAGCAGGGATTTCCTCCCAAAATCCGAAAATGTCCCAGCTGCAGGGTCAGGGTGCGGGCTCTTCCGGAAAGCCATGCTCCATATTTTTTTGCTTCATCGCCCTGCTACATTGTTCTTTAAACTCACAATGAACAGACTTTGTACTTGTGTCGGTATTTATGAATATATTTTCAAATGTATTTGTGAACTATGTGCATATCTGGAATGCAGATGATGCTTCCAAAGAAACAGCATCACCAACTCAACGATACATCTTCACTGACTTGTCTAAAGCAAGTCGGGTTAACATGCGAATAAGATTCACTGCAGAGATCATATTTCTGCACCAGGGGTTAACCTGTGAGATTCCGGGCGCAAACGCTGAGGAGATAACCTTAGGCTGCAGTTTATTTTGCTTTGATTTTAGGAAGGGCGTTTTGCTCCTGGGCCACTCGGACAATGATTTACAATTCAAATCGGGGAGTTTTCCGGCCCGCTTGCAAATACAGCACATGGGACCGAGGGCTGGATCTCAAATCCTTGTCTAGGGGCCGGTGTGGGGCCTGAGACCCCCACCCCCCAGGGAAAATAACACACCTCCTTCTGGCAGAACCCGTGTCTTCATTCTGCTTCTTGTGTTGCTCACGCACGTGCACTGCTCTTCCACATGCCCGGCCCACGCTGTGCCAACCCCTCTCGCTGCCCCCATGCCTCTCTCTTCCCCTCGCCTCCCCGTCCCGGAACCCGGGGTGGTAAAAGGACCTCTGCGGAGCAGCTCGAATTTCCTTGTTCCCAGGGAGCAGGACGGCCCGAGTCTCACGAAACCACGTTCCGCAAACAAAGGAGCCGCCTTTTGTCTCCCCTCTCGCGCTTCCCGCGCCCCCTCTCTACGAGAGCAGACCTGCTTCCTCCCGCTGCCTGCCAACCATTTTATCTGTCACGGTAACTCAGCGTCACCTGAGGAGGCCTTAGTGTCGGCAGCAGAGCTCATGGGAACGCAGCTCCAGCATAATTACTCTATAATTATGCTTTTTTTACTTCTTGGACTTTTTAACATTCTTCCAACTGACAGTTACATACAGTAAAACTTAGCCTGGACAGTTGCTTAGCAGAAGCTTGAAGGCAGCAGGTGGCATAGTGATTGGATTCATTCCCCTGGGTTTGAATCCCACCTCCTGCTGCAGTGCCCTTCATCAAGTTACTTACCCTCCATTGGTACGGTAAAAATTACCCTGCTGTGCAAACAGGTAAATCGTGTGTAACTTTGTGTACAAACCCCGCACCATAAGCTGCTTTGGAGTAAAGTGTCAAAAGAAAAAATAAAATGTATACAACAGCAGCCTGTAATTTCATTGTTCTCCAGCAGAGGACCCTCTTATGTTTTGCCTCCATGGAAAGTGGTCAGAGTTCATTGCAAACAATGCCGTGTAACAAAAAATGTTAAACCATAGTTTCAGCCTCAACAACGTACATTTATACCTCCTAAGGACTCCGATTTCCCTTCTTCTAAACTTCCTGGTGGAGCCAGCTGCTTTGTCTTTCTTTTAGGTTTTTAAGGGGTGTCAACCTGATGCCCAGCCTCGAACCTGGGCAAGCAGCACGTTCAAATGGCAGTGATCGACTAAGCTGAAGCACATGTGCTTGGACTGTGGGAGGAAACACGAACACGGAGAGAAGATGCAAACTCGACACAGGCAAGACTCAAACTCACACCCAAACAACCCAGGTGCTGTGAAGTGGCAACGCAACTCGCCAGGCCACTCTGCTTCCCGAGTGAGTTCTGCGACCCATCGTAAAAAGTTTATTACACGGGAGCAACTCAGTTTTATCTAAAGCTCCTCGCTTTGCTTCTAATTACTTATTACTATTTATTCATGTATTACTTATCATTTTCTCCAAACCGACTTGCAGTGCCAATGTGCCCATTTATACCGCAGGGTAGTTTTACGCCATTGGTGCAGGGTAGCTACCTTGCTCACAGATACAACAGCTGGAGTGGAGTTCGAATCCAGGCCCCTTAACTAGAAGGTGGTGCTTCTGACCACTGCACCACCCGTTGGTGCTAAAGCTCTACTACGAATGCACTTTTAATTACCAGGTTGGTCTTCGTGATGGAGGAAGGCGCCTGTCTGATGCCCAGATGTAAATGTGAACGTCATGGGTCTAGGAATCTGCAGCTCGTCATTTTGCTGTTAAATTTCTCTCTGTTTGTCTTCTTTCCAGGAACAAACCTCAGGCTCTAAGGTGACATGTGACCTTGACTGGTCAGGACCGGCTGGCTGCTGGTTCTCCATGGGGCAGCTCAGTAGCATGTCGACAGGAGCATCTCCTGCCGGCTTGCATCGGTACGTTTATGCAGTCCGTCCTCCACCTCCTGTCCTTTCCCTGCCGGCCGGACAAGGAGGAAGCCACAGCCAGAGTCTATTACTAGTGTGAGAAATGGCACTGATGGGCTGTAAGGGGCCTGGAAAAAGCAGAAAAAGAGACGCACAAGAGACGGGGAAAGAGGGACTGCGCATGTATGGCTCTGTGAGCTTAAATGTTAATATTTTGATTTTTTTGCAACAGTATCCTGAATATTCGAATGTAATATTTCCAAATTCATGCTGAAGAACGCTACAATACTGCAGCATAATATGTCCCCCCCTTCTTTCGATCACCAGAATTTAACCATGTTTGGTGTGTACGACCACAGCACAGTATGAAGGCTGCAGCTCAGTGGAGGATCTGTTGACAAAGGCAGGACCTGCTGGGGAGCACAAGGGCCAAAGTGGCCATAGTGGGTGTGGAAGTACAGCCATACAGGCTTCACATTTCAAAACACAAGATGTACAGTATTAAGTAGGCTTTCCTCTCAGTTCCTGTTCTCCTTCTTCACCCAGCATCACCTGGCTGAGTAAAACAAAGGTATGTAGATCAGGTAGCAGAACCTTAGAGGCTGAAGGTCAAAAGTCAGCAATGAAACATCAAGTGTAGGGCCAGCAGAGGCAAAGAAGCAGAAGATTCATATGCAATGAGAAAAGAGACTGAAGCTGTTTACACGAGAGCCAATGGAAGAGAAGAAGGGATGTTAAGTGTGATGTGTGAGCCAATGGGAGAAAAGCAATGCGTGGTATGATCCAATAGGAAAGAGGCAATGATGATAAGCGTGAGCCAATGCGAGATAGTGTGACGCATGAGAGCCAATGAGAGAGAGGCGCTGATGATAAATGTGCTTAATGAGCCAATGGGAGGTTTTTGGTAGAAGTGAGTTTTGTATGCTTATGAAGGAACGCCTAGGACACCGTGGGGTCTCGAGTCTCAGTACAGACCATGTTTATCTCCCCGTACGCAGCCCCTGTGCGAATCTCTTCTTAATTCTCATTCAACTCCGTCAGGCTAAATGTTTCGCTGTCTTAAACCAGAAAAAAAGCGGAGAAATTTTTAGAACGACACGAAAGTTTTAATGAGCAATAGATTATGTTGTTTTAATCCACGCTCTTACATTTTAATACTTCTGATTTTCCTTTTCCTCTATTTGCTCTGTACTTTCCCCCGTGTCCCATGTCCCCTCAGGCAGACACCCCTCCCCCACTCCTCCTGCGCCCTTTTCACTCCCATTGATCATGCATGCAGAAATTCGCTGTAACCATAATTCCTGTCTGAAGAGTGTCTGTCCCACACACTCTGCTCTCATTGTCGCTAAATCTGCCCTCTGCAATTCAGGCCCGATGTGCACACACACACAGACTAGGGCTCAGCACACTCAAGCGCACACATACAGTACATATACACTCTTATATACACACACAACCTGAAACAGCCATAGTTCTGGGAAACAACTTTATTTACCCATCATTCAATTATCCCGTTTCTGTTCATATACAACCGCAATATTGTTGTAGCAGTTGTGCTTTCTTTTAAGTACCCTATTTTTAACTCTCAAATTAAAGTTCTTGGTTGAAAGGTGACTCAGCATGTAGTCTATAGAAATTTCCAGATGCAGCCATTGTTCACATAATGGGGACAGCTGTTTGCATGAAACTGCCCTTATTTTGACAACCAGAAATAAATTTTTATTCACAATAATGCTAGCATCGACGTATTTTCTACTATGTGTAACAAAAATGATTATTTCTAGCTGGTCATATGTTATTTTTTTATATATTTATTAATTCATTGTATCATTTATTGATAAATAAAATTCTTGCCTAGTGTCTGAAACTTTTTATCAGAACCATGAAGCGTGGAGGATCAGTTAACTGAACAATGTAGTTTTCTTTTAATTCTTTCTGAAAACTGTTTGCGTTGTTTTTATATTTATATCTTTACATTGTTATTAGGACTTTTGCAGTAGCTAACTTTTCTACAACCGACTGAAAATGAAAGTGAGGGCAGGGTTGTTTGCGGCACCTCCCGTAAAAACCTTTTCTATTTTTCGTGGCTGTTGTGCCAGATTTTGTGTGGGTGTTTTAATTGGGTTCCGGGCCAGATTCGGGCTCTGGGACACGGAAGTGTACAAGTCACATGCGTTTCCCTGCGGGCCTCAGCATGCAGGACGGCCTGGACCCAGCAGACAGAACACGAGTGTCACAATTTATTAAAGGGAGACACGGGGTGTGGACACGAATCGACCACAAGTGTTGACTCCTCGCAGTTTGACAAGGTGCAGCAAATTAAGAAGAAAAAGGACGAAACGCCTTCATGTCGCCGTGCGCTGCCTAATCCGGCCCTGCGCAGCCGCTCTCCACGGCACCATTTGTTCCAACAGCCGCTTAATAGATTAAGCCTCACTGAGCTGTTTCAAAATACAGATCTATTAAAGGCAAACAGCCAGAGCTCCTTTCAACTTTTCTAACTGTAATCTGCGTTCACGCTGAAGCAAAAGTAAAACAGTCTTCAAAGTTTATTTTGCTCATTTGTGTCGGCGTAGACTAGAATTTGGAATCAATCCTCATTCTCGTGGAAACAAATTTCATTTACATAAATCGCATTATTTTTCCACGCAAGCGATGTAGGTACATTTTTTTAAAACATCTTTACATTTGTTGTCAACACATTTAGAAAAAAATTCAATAACGCTGCCGTTTCATCAAGCATTGCCGGTTTTTGGCAGCAGCATGCTTCTATTTTCCATCATTTGAAATCAGTTTTAATTTGAATATAGTTCAAAGTTAGTAAAAACATCAGAATTAAAAGTCATGAACAGTTTGTTGTTATTTATCATAGCGCATTTCTTGCATTTTTACAGAATCGAATGGGTAAATAAATGTAATTGCGTCTATATTATAAAGCTTTTACGAAAAGTGACTTTGGAGTTACAAGCAAAGCTTGTTTTTGTGCCTCTTGTGTTCATATTTCAGTTTAGGCCAAAAATCCAGTGCAGCAACAACAGCAACAATAATAACAATGATAATAATAATTTGTTATCTCGCTGAAAAGAAAAAGGCAACACTGTGCACAAGCCGGATCCTCAGGACCAGGTGGTCTCAGAACCTGTAACAGCTAACAGTTTCCACAGAAAAACCTTGTGAGCACAAAGATGGGACATTTTCCTGCTGTGTCCATGGTGAGCAAACAGAACGATGGTGCCAGGTTTGGAAAAGTCCACCGGATTTCATTTTTAGGCAAAACTGTAACTGCTGAGGAGGTTTGTGTACTTCTGAATCAAAGTGTATAACCTCAGCTCCTCTACCGGTTTCTTCTCTCTCTCTCTCACACACACACTTAAAGTTTTTCAGCTGCAGCTGACACAACTGGCTGGCATCGCAAAGTCTCTGCTGTACAAGACAGAGGGACACATCCCCTTTGCCCTGTGCTAAAACAGTGTAATTTACTTGCTTTTACAATGGCAAGATGCTTTGATTGCATATAAGGTAAATACTGTCTTTTTTTAGAATTCCTTGTATTTGATTTATTCCAAAAACCAAAAATCTCATTTAAACTGAAGTATTGTTTTGAATGTCAACATTTTTAACAGCTGCAATCATGTTTAAATACCTACCGTAAGTACCGTACAAACAACAAAAATATCCCACTATTTCCTGTGGAATACATAACTGTGATATAAAATGTAACTTTTGTAAAAAAAAAATTCCAGTTACTTAAGCTTACCATATTTTAATAATTTCATCACTTTTGCTCATAACACCTACACAAATGCTTTCCTTCAAAGTTCTATGCCACTTTAGGGAAAACCATCGGGTAAATTAATAAACGTGAATGAAAACTTAACTAACGTATCGAATTGTTACGTTTTTACACTTTTAAAAATGTTCAAGAAAGAGCAGAATATTCTTTCTCCTAGACTAAAGGGCACAACACACTAGAACAAACAGCAGCGACTGAGGTATTTTTTTATATACTGTAAATAAGGACAAAGTAATGAGTAGATAACTAAAAACGGTAATATTTATAGCAGATACAAGTAGTGATGTGTAATTAAACATTTGAAATATGAGGTGGGGTCCATTAAAACCTGTTTTCAAGCTACATAATCTTTATACTGATATCAGTCATCCACCCTGCAATGTACCGGTGCCCCATCTAGGATGTACTTTTAGAGCCCAGTGCCGAATGACCATGACCATGACCACGACACAGCAGCTAATGATATTGGATCAATGGATAATACCGATCAAATAATACCGAATGTACATTTAAATAACTAGAACAACCATAAACAGAGAGCTGAATGTTAAACAATAGACAGTGATGCAAGAAAAGAGAAGGAGTTGTGGCCTGGTGGCTGTAGATGTAAACCTGCACCAGGCACTGAAAGCACAACACACTTCCAATCAAATTACTGCTTATCACCTGAACCGTGATATGATACGACACTCCGGTCTGACGTAAAATACCGCAAAGTGAGGTCAGTCAGATAACCTGAACAGCTTGAGGAAGAGTTTCTGAAAAGCTGTTAATCTGGAGCCGGGTTGCATTTTGGGTCACGTGGCCCATTGAGGCGGGAAAGAGGGGGGAAGGAGCGCGCTTGCTGTGGCCTGGCACTAATTACATACTTAAGACGCAGCAAAGAGCCCTTGCAGTCTGTTGCTGATGCGATGCCTCACGGGGGTCACATAGAAGAGCCTGCAGGGACCTGTAACTGAGATGCTAGATCAAGTCCTGCTGGCATCACAGTCCAGATCCAGAGCGCAGACTCACCTGGAAAGGTGGACACATCCAGCAGCGGCCACTTGTGAATGCCACTGAGACTCCCACTCCAGGCGAACAGCAAGCACCCCTAACGCTGGAAAAGCCACAAATAGGCTCCTGACACAAGGTACACATGTCACCAAATGGGTCCACACAGTACCATACAAGTGCAAAATATTACAACTGTGGTTTTGTATAAATTTTTCAAGGACCACTTTTGTGGCACTGCTGCTAAGAATATGCTAATGATGCCACCCACTTTCCCCTCAGTTAAGACAGCATTGAGAACATATTTATTTAACAAAAAAGGAGATGATTTCAATGTATCGCATTGCTTTACTGATCAGAAAACACCGTTACACGGAACATATGGTGGCCCCAGGTAGTGCTATTGCCTCAAAATAAGATGGTTCCTGTTTTTGTGCATTTATTTATGTTGCTTATTATTATGGTGCTTTTATAGCATTAAGCTACTTACAGTGGTGTAATTTCATTTATGCAGCTGCTTAAGTTTAACTGGAGCTGGTAAGTGGCTCCTTCAAGCCCAGAAAAAGCAGCTGGAAGCACTGTACCACCTGCTGCCCACTGGCTTGATACCCCTCCTGCTGAAGTGCCCTGGACCACGGTAATTACCCAGAATTTCTGCAATGCTGTAAAAATAACCAAATTGTATAAGGCAATGGATAAATGTAAGTAGCTTTGTGTACAAAATTCCTTCATTTATTAACATTCCCAAAAGGGGGATTGTGTTGGGTTCGAATTCAACTCGGTCTGGGTGGAGCTTGCCCTTTCTCCCTATGTCTGTGTGGCTCTCCTGACCACGACAAGCAGCGGAGGATAGCGGATGAATAGATATTCCAAAAAGTACAGCAGAAAGCAAATGAAAGGGAGGAGAGGCCAGTTCCTTCCGTCTATGTTATTAAATAAATCCTCTTGTGTTTATGCTTTTCCAAGTCCCCCTTTGGAAAATGTGTCTGCATGACACCTTGAGATACGTTGTAAGATACAGACACTCGGGAACAGACACTCACAACCCGCAACACAGTCATGGCTGGTATACTGGAACATGTCAGCAAAACCCACCAGTTTCTACAGTACTCCAGAGCTTTGGCATAATGGCGCCATATGTTTTTCAGCCCCAGATAATTAGTAATGTCCAGCACTGCTTGTTAAGCTAGAAAACCAAAGCCGGTACTGAACATCTGTGGCGTGGCGTGGGGCTGCCCCTCACTGTGGCCTGTATTTGCAGGGCCCTGTAGCACACTCCGACAATCCTATTACTCTGATGCCTTAATCCGCATCATTGCCAGGAACACACTTCTTTAAACTAGTCAAACAATTCTTTTGGGCATAATGGAGGGAACGAAAGGACCGTTGCCTAATTGTGTCTGAAAGTCGACCTTTCTTCACTCAAAGAAGTTGCGGTACCGGGGTGGGGAAAAAGGGTTATTATCATGACACTGGTTGCTATTTTAGGTCAGCAGGTGGTATGGTGGTTGAGGATATGGACCTGTAACCTGAAAGTTATCAGGTCAAGCTCCATACCTGCTGTAACACCCTCCATGATGTACACAACTGGACATTACTCTAGAGTAACCAGTCCATCTGAAATACATGTCTTTGGACTGTGGGAGGGAAAATGGAACACCCAGAGAACACTAATGCAAACTCCACACAATGATCGTGACCATAATTCATATCAAACTTATACATCTGGTCTGACCTCACCATGTACTCGGGCTATAGCTGTTGTTACCCAAATATTCAAGTCATATATAATTTTTTATTTATTTGCGCGAAACTCAGAATGTGACAACTACTCAAAATTACAAATGAATCAAGAACATTTTTAATATGGAAACACTATGACCCAGCAGTAAGAAAAGATGAAAAGCTCACTTATCACAAACAGGGACACGTGCAATGCTATTTTGACCTATGATAGCAAGAGAACTGGTGCCTCTTCCCTTCAGCAATGCCTGGGCCATGGATGTGACTGTGTTCTGTCCCATAAGGAAATGCACCCTATTACGTTATGATAATTATTGCCTGTAAAATAATTAGTTTTACAAAAATGTACAATACATACTTGTGTGTTGGTGTGTTTGCTCATGCTATGGCACAGAAGGTCACTAAAACCAGTAAAACCTCTATGCAAATTCACTTTCTTTATAGCAATAACTTTTTTACTGAAACTGTTGCTGCAACCATTTGCCACATTCAAATGTGAGAATTGTAAAATATCAATCTTTTTAATGAGTGCCATTTTCTGTCTATCAGCTCAAGCACACAGCAAAAGGTTGTAAAACTGTGTCTACGAAAATGTGTCTCTGTGCGTGCCTGTGTTGCTTCACTTTGAGAGGAGAGTGACTTTTTTGGGTTTAGGTTCCAAATTTGACTGCGGTATTAGGGTCAGGATTTAGGTTCTCGGGTACGGGCATACGGGCTTCACTTTCATGCCTGTGCAGGCCTCTATGCCCCACCCCCAGGCTCCCTCTAACAGTTCAATGTATTTGTCATGTTTAACAAATAGAGTAATAACAAAATATTTATTTTGGCATCTTTATATCTACAAAGCAGAATCTCTGTTTGTATTTGTTTGTTCTTTGTTGCCAAACCTTATTTTAAATATAATTTTCAAGGTACCTAAATGGCCTTTTTTTGAGTTTAATGAACTTGACCTCGCTTAGGGTAAGAAGTACCTGGGCACCAATTTAGAATCTTGGCTTGAAAAACAATGTTATTCATGGAGAACAAACAGGAATGTGAAAAGAGACTCAGCTTTATAGATTTAGTGATTTATTTAACAGTATCTTTGTATCAGTTTGATACATTTTGATTTTGATCATTCAATTTGTTTCTTCTGTTCATTTGTGCTGATGTATTATTTCTGCAATTTTTTAAAGCAATTTTGTGTTTGCATTTGTTATTGAACACTGTCTTCTGAAGCACTTTGAATAGCAAATTTTAAAGCCATAGGAAAGTTTATTAATATTGTTGGACAAATAATTTGACACGTTTTAAAAACGCACGCACGATTATTAAATGTATGATTATTGGGAAAACAACGTGGATAAACAAAAACAGCGCAGTGTGCCGCCTTGCTGGGACAGCCAACCCCCCCAACCCCCCCGCCCGGCCACACCCCTGACGCAAAGTTCCATCTCGTCCCCGCCCCCACAACGCGGATCCCGCCCTCCCTCTGGCCCCGCCCAGTAGCGACCGCCCCCTGCCCCACCTCCCTCCCCGCGGCCGAGCCCCCGCCCCTCAGTCCGCGCTCCCCGCTTTCAGGCGCCGCACGCTCGGGAACGGAGGCTCGGAATGGACGCGGAAGGGAGCCAGAGCAGCCCGTCAACGGCGGACTCCCCCCACGACCCCTGGTAAAGCTCTCCTCGGCCTGGGCTGTCCTGCTCCCGGGGGGTGCCGGCCGGACAGGGGCCGCGCACTCCGGAGCGGGAGCGGAGTTCAGACAAAGAGAGCGCGGGCGCGCGTGTGTGTTTGCTTGCTTGCTTGCTTGCTTGCTTGAGTGTGCGTGCGTGCGTTGGTCTGCCTCGGCCGGCGTGAGTGTGTAATACTGTGTATCAGTTTGTATCGGCAGGTTTATACTTCCCATTGCTGAGTATCAGCGTTTATGAGTACACACCAGTGGGTCTGAGTTTGTATCAGTGTGTTTGCAGTGTGCATGCGTGTGCATCAGTGTGTCTAGGATGTGTATCAGTGCAACTGTGGTGTGTGTGTGTGTGTGTGTGTGTGTGTGTGTGTGTGTGTGTGTGTGCACTTAGTAACTCCTCTAACTCTTACACTGCGGTGTTCAGTGAGCGCAGCACTCTGCTTCTCCTACAACAACCTGCCTGACATTTTTTTTAACCCTTTTTTTAACCATTTTTTATTTTAATGTTAATTTTAATGTCCGCTTAATGTGTTTCAGTAAATTACATGAGTGGCTTTTTCTGTTTTCTCTAATTTAGCAAAATGTTCATCGGTGGTCTCAGCTGGCAGACAACACAAGGTGAGAAACACTTTATACAGGCGTACGCACAGTGTAGTCAAAATACACCTTACTTCAACACACAGTGTAACAACATCACACCGCACATCAACACACAGTATGTATATAAATGACACACTTTGCCAACACTTAGTGTTACAGTGGAGTGGAGATGTTCACATGGACGGTGAGATCTGGTGTGTTATGTGATGTGGAATCAGACACAGTAGTGTGATTTACGCAGTGAATGAAGGCGTTCATTCACAGGGGATTTTGCACAGTGTTCTGGTGAAACCAACTCAAAGAAGGAGGAGATTAGTGAAAAAGGAGATTTACTGTACAAATTACTGTGAGCTGCAAATGAGGCTTCACGAATTGTGAGAACTTGCTGGAGAACTCCTCAACCTGGTGTGTAAACCAAACAGCCGGGTGTAAAAACTCTGTAATGTGGTGGAAAAACTCAGTGACCTGCTGTTAAAAGCCATTAGTTGAGTGTAAAAATTCCTAAACTTGGTGTAGAAGCACCTTAAAGTGGTTTGAAAAGTCCATGACTGGATTAAAAAACTTTTTGACCTGGTTATACCTCAGCAGGTGACCTCATCTGCTGTGTGTAAAAACTCTACAGCTTGTTGTACCAGTTTATGATTCTGGTTTATAAACTTCTCAACTGGGTGTAAAAACTCTGTAACCTTGTTTAAAAACTCATTGACTGCAGGTTCATACTTCTCAGCTGGGTGTAGAAGCGCCATAACCTGGTGTAAAAACTGGTGTACTGGGTGTACAAACTTCTGGACCTGGTAACAAATCCCCATAACCTGGTGTAGTTTCTCAGCTGGGTGTAAAAACTCCTTGGCTGGTGTAAGAACTCTACAACCTTGTGTAAAAAGTTCACAGTATGGTGTGAAAAGTGTTTCCTCATGTTAACCTTTATGTTTTGCTCATCTCGAATTTCATCTCTATACTGTTGTTTGGAGGCACTTTTTTTAAAAAAAATGATCATACAAGTAAGTGGTTGGTTACAGTGAAATGCAGACATCTGTCCAGAGTAACTCAAAAGATAAACACCATCAGGTGACATGTGGTGAGGATCTGTGAAACAGCACTTCCATCAGCAGTGACCACTGTGAGCAGATGCCTATGTACACAGTGGGTACAGTAATAACCTGCAATAACATCGTAAATCAGTGCATTTAGTGGTTTTTTCAATAATGTCTGACACAATGAAAAATGTAATAAATGGACATCTTCACACCACATTGGACCGGAAAGTTCACAGTGAATGTTTGCTCTGGCACAGTGTCATGAGGCATGTGTGTATGTGTTGTTCACCATCTCTGTCTCTTCTACCAGAGGGACTGAAGGAGTACTTCAGCAAGTTTGGCGAGGTGAAGGAGTGTATGGTCATGCGGGATCCGGTTACAAAGCGGTCAAGGTGAGTGTCTGTGTCTGTGTGTGTGTCTGTGTGTGTGTGCGTGCGTGTGTAAAACTCCCAACAGACACACCTCTGAAGCATACAATATAGTTCTTCATGCTCACTGTAGATATATGATGTAAATGGTGGCCTTTGTTATCATGACACTAAATGCAGTAGAACATGACACTGATGAGTTTTTGAATTTTGCAGAGGATTCGGATTTGTCACCTTTGCAGATCAGCCTGGTGTGGACAAAGTTCTGGCCCAAACTAGACATGAACTGGACTCTAAAACTGTGAGTTTCACTCAAGTTTTCCCTACTGTTTTCTTGTTATAATTCATAGTTTGTGTTTTGTTTTTTTTTATTATTATTATTTTTTAAACCCGGACATTTGACCATAATCATTTTTCCTCTGAAGCAAACAACTCTGGCCTTACTTTTTGAGGGTTTTATAAGTGGAATAATCTTAGTGATGCAATAATTTTAAAAGTTGAGCCAGAAAAGGCCTCTATTTCCTAGGAAATGTAGAACCTACACACAGGTAACCCCATAAGGTAAACACATGCAAACAAGCCCAGGAGAACTTGTAGCCTTTGCTCAAGTAATAATTTGTTTTTTTATAGTCTCACACTGTGGGAGATCATTGCACTTGAGGAAGAATTCTTCTCATTCGAACTCTAAAGAGAGTCATTGTGATGCACAGCACACTCTTCCATGTTTATGTGTGTGTGTTACTTTGAGTGGTGATACAAATGTAAATTGTTAAAGGATGCAAATGAATAGCCCTGTCCCACATGACCAGGACGCACTAACCCCAGGGAAGACTTAATGAAACGAATTGGATATTTCAGTGCAGCGTAAATTTTAGTATTTTTCACAGTTTTTGTGCCATTAGGTCACACCAAACCCCATATTACAAGATGCAGTTAGGTGAACAAAATGGGTGATTTGAAAGAGAAAATTGTTTTATACTGTGATTTATTCCAAGTTGGAAAAAATAGCAGAAAAAGAGACAGGAAGTAAATTTAAGACAAAGGGGTTTTTTTTTTTTTTTTAATAAAGGTGTTCTGTAACTTTTGTGGGATTTTATGTTTGCGTTTAGTGTACTGTTTGCTAACAGCCAAATGGCACAGCAGTGGAACACAAGGGCACCTCGAATATAGTGGTTGTCAATCAGTGCTCAGACATGAGTCAGATTTGCAGTGACTGGGGATCCCATTGTTGCTGGGTTTTTTTTTTTTCTTTTTTTTGGGGGGGGGGGGGTGTGCAAGGATCCTCAGTCATGATGACTGATGCTGCAGTGTATAGTTGTGTGTTTTATACACAGAGAGTTTGTTATGTGTGTGGATGCCCATGCCAAAAGTGTGTGACAGTGGTCATACAGCTGGGGTCTTCTGCAAGGCATGTTGGGTTCATGATCAGACGTCACAGAAAGGACAGGACGCACCGCCTCCTAGTGTGTCACACTAACAAATGGGGGCTTTTACCTCATAGTTATTTTTTATTAGTTTAGCTCGTGCCTGTTTCAAGGTTGTTTATTATGTGAGGTTTGCATACTAAGCTACTTACAATGATGTACTGATTTTTCCTGCTGGGTAATTGTTACTGTGGCAGTTCTAGTTAAATCCATTGATCAAGGTTACTACAGCAGCAGGAAAATTTGATTCGAACCTGGGTCCTTCAGAGTCATCCCTGCTTTAACTGTTACCTTTTGAGTGAGACACAAAGTATAAAGTTATATCTGCGTAAATCCAGAAAGCACCTTTGCGATCTCTGTGAAACTCAGTCCGTGTGTGTGTGTGTGTGTGTGTGTGTGTGTTTCTGCGCCTCTTTGTCAGTAATGAATGTGGGCAGGCCCAGGGACAATGCAGCTGGTCCGTTGCCATGGGGATGGGTTCGTTTCCCTCTGGGGGGTCAGAGAGGGGAGTGGCACTGGTAGCAGGGAGGTCAACGCTTTGCCATTTTCTTGAGCCTTGTGTCCCTTTTGTGCTCTGAACTGTGTGACATCAGAGGTACAGAACTGACACAGGGAGAAAATTCAGAGTGCATGAGAGTGAGAGGAAAAATAAAAAGGAGAGTTATTGTTGGGAGGCCAACTCTGGATGGGAAACCAGTTCCCCTTTGGAAGATTGTTGTAAAAGTACAGTAGAGAAGAACACATCTACATAAGTTATTATTAAATGCAGAGTCACTGTGATAAAATGAGATGGAAATTTATTAAGGGACTGAAGGTACAAGGGAGTGACGCATATGGACACAAAATAGTTCCCAATGTGTCTCTCCAGGGGGCGTGTCAGCAAAGTCTCCTGCAAGGGGAATTGCTGATGCCATCTTAGTAAGCGGGGGGCACCTTTGTGGTTTCGTTGCCATGCAATATAGCTGTCTCCATAGTGACCCACCCATTTTCCAAAATGAACGGGACACACATTTAAACCGCTGCAGGCGCCTCCGGGTGAACAGTTTTTGAAATTTGCAAAGAAGAATTAGGCAGGATCCTGGAGAGGGGCTTCACCTAAGCCCAAACTTTTACTATACTAAATTTTTGTTGTTATTTGGGGGTTATGCTCTCTTACTTTTAATTGCTGTGATTGGCAACAGCCTTTGTGTGTTTGTGCTAATATGTCACTTTGCGCAGATAGTCATTCTACCTGTATGGATGACACCTAAAAGGTGCATAGGGGCTGTGATCACAGCAGTCACTCAGTATCCCTTCAGTCTCTTCACAGTAGCTTTTCTAAATAATGTTTAATGTCTGTATAATTATATTTACACATCTATTAAACATATTTAAATGTCACAACTGTCAAAGAAGTTTTATATTGATTTGACAGTTCTGTAAAGTTCTTTTTTTCTTTTCTTTTATTTTTATTTTTATTTAAACCATTACTCTTGAACCTGGAGCCAGTGCTGTTGGTTGCAGGACGGGTAACACGATGGGGTGTGTGTGTGTGTGTGTGTGTGTGTGTGTGTGTCTGGTGAGGGGCTGCAGCTTCTCTGCTGTACTTTTGTGAAGCAGAAGAGCCTTTGAGCAGCAGCTGAATGAAAATGTGTGGAAATGGTGTGGAATGGGAATGTGCCCCTCTTTTGCTTCCTCTCTCTCTTAAAGTGGGTAAACTGGGAGAGCGAGAGGGGGCAATGGAGAGAGAGAAAAGGGTGGAAAGGAGGCAGCAGGTCTGGAGTTGGGTGGGGGGAGTTCTCCTGTGGCAACAGAAAGAATGTGCCACGCTGAGCTCGGCCTGTGCTGTTTCTCAGCTCTCTGAGAGCAGCGAGAAGAAGAAAATGAGGGAAGTGAGAGTGAAACTTTTGACTTTACTTACTGGGCCAGCAACTCTGGGCTTCTCAGGTTAGGGTAGCATGGAGTTTATACCCCCCCGGAAAATGGTAACTGCCCCTTTGTCTTGTGCGGCATTAGTTTTCTGAATTTATTTTAATATTAGAGCTACAATTTTAGTTCAGTGTTTTCCATCTTTGAAATGCAGTACATCTAGTTGTTATGAAGAGTTGCATCTCTATATGGCTGTTAAACCCTCTGTTTACCTGCTGCTCATCTCTATATGTGTGTCTGTGGTGGTCTTGGATGTCCCTAGTGTCTGTTTACCATGCCATTCTGATTTAGTTTCTTGCCCAACACATTCCCTGCTAAGTTCCAGGCAGTTTACTAGAGGTCTCCATGTTTTCACTGGACTACGAGACATTATAGGTTTCCTTCGTATTTATTCTAATAAAACAAATCCTTAATTCCCATTAATTTAAAGTAAAAATGGATAACACGTTCCTAAACTGCAAAAGTAACACAAAAAAGTAACTCAGGTCCAGAATATCAGAACTGCTCTGGACACCTGTAAATCCATGGTTAAAGCCCTCATTTTCAAAAATCCTTATGTATAACACATTTTCGTACACCCTTTTTCTGCCCTTTTTCCTCCTTCTCATTATTTATCATTTTTTCTTTTTTACTTTATTCGTTTGTTCTTTAATTATTTTACTAGTTTTTAAATGCTGTCTTTTTAAATTGCAACAGTTGTAAACTTTATTCTAAAACAGTATCCTTTGTAGTAAAGGTATAATTAAATCATAAAGTTCATCATAATGTTGCCTTTGAAGACATTTTTACTGTGTACATTTTATTATTTCAAGGCTTAAACTGATGGGTAATAGTTTTCTTTACCTTCTCACTTTTTAAAACTTCATCAGCATCACCAAGTATTTTCAGCTGAAATTTCTATTCTCATTATGTGTTTTTCATGAGTTAGATGCTCAACTTTAGCACGATTTACCCTTTTATACACCATGGTATTCTTTTTCAATTCAGGGTGTCTTGACTTATGGTACTACAGCAGGAATTTGATTTAAACCTGGGACCTTCCGATTACAAGGTGACAATCCTCACCGCTTTGTCCGATGCCCCTCTGTTGCGTCGGCAGGTAGCTTCTGATTGAGTTTCAAAAAGTAAAAAACACCAGAGTTGTGGTTTTTGAACATCAGTCACTTAGTAGGACCCTGCTCACTTGTTGCCAGGCCTAAACTGACTGGTGGTGCTGTACAGAAGACGGTCACAAACCTACAAACCAACCACATAAGAAGTGAGGATTGTTTGTGAATCCAGACCTGAGGATGCAGAGATGTCTCTGACAACACCTGCTCAGAGAACCATAGCAGCTTATCTTTCTCTTGCAGGAATGTCTCAAACAATAAGGATCAGATAAGAACAAGGTGGTTTCTAATAAGATGCCTTAATTTGGACAACAACTTGGCAAGTGTGTGTGCTGTGTGTTGTGTATATGAATTGCAAAAATGCAAAGTGGTTCAATCAAGTTGTACTTCATTCTTGCTTGGCTCTTTGCTAGATTCTTGCCGACATTCTTTAAATCTAATTTCTTTAATCAGCAGAACATGGGGGTGTAATCCTGGGTGGTGATAAGGAGCCTTGCTTTGTGCTTTTTTAATCACAAAGAATCAATAAAAATCGTCTCTCAAGCTTGTGCTGTTTTGTAATATCGAAAAGGCTCCGGAGTACAGGTGTTACCTGTTGATTTAAGCCCATCATCCTATAGCGTTCCAACCAGCCACCGTGGGAGGGCTTGCTTTTAGCAGTACTTTGTGTGAGAGAGATGTTGACCAACACTCCTTTCGGTGAGCCCTGGGTAGTGGAGATTAGCCAAACCATGCTGACTAGCCAGGAGCAGGTGGGGGCGGTGGGATAACTTGGTCTGTAATTAGCACAGATTCCGAAAGCAGCTAATCGGATTGAAGGAAACAAACGGGCCTGTTCCTCCAGGGTGTTGGCATAAGCTGTTGTCACGGAGGACATGCAAGACCAACACTCAGTTGCTTTCAGATGGTCGCCATTGTCGAGAAGGTCTCTGGCGCTCAGTCTTAGCTTAGCTGGTTGCTGGTGAGGATGGTGCTGATGTTGTCCAGGTCCTCAGTTTGGGTTACACCGTAGGAGTCGACAGTGTACCACCTCGGGTCACGTTTCAATAGCACAAAGATTTGTTTCCCTGAATGTTGTTTAAAGCACCACCCAGCATTAATTGTTTAACTTTGATTTGTTGTTTGTTTGTTCATTCATCTGAAATGTTTTCTCCAAGATGCCTTACAGTGTTAGGTTTGTATATTAAGCTGTTTACCCATTTGCACAGGTGGAAAACTGATACTATATCGGTCCACGGTGAATACCCTCACCGAGAGCACTACGGCACGAGTGGGTATTTGAACCCAGGACCTTTTAATTGCAAGGCAACATTGGTGCCCATTTCAACATAAGAAACTGAGTTTTGCGTCTTATCCCTCTGTCAGTTGACCTTGGTGTGTGTTAGGTTTTGCTGCTCCTATTTGGAGTGTTTGGTATACCAGTGAGTATGTTAATCCATTGGGCTCTTGTCACAAAGAGCATATGCCAAAAAAGATGGAGCCCTGTTTTTCAGGGAACCATCTGCATATGTCATTTTGGACACCTTAATGAGATGAGCCGACTTGCCTACCGAGATGCTCCGCGCTTTCAGCTGACGACACACCAGGTTCTTCTGGGAGGGTTCTCAAGTCTTGTTTTTGTCCCTTCTATGAAAAACTTGTTGCAATAACAGCCCTTATCAGGGGCTACAAAACTCCAATCGTTGCTGGGTTGTCATCCGTAATGCTTAGTTGCGGAGATTTAACATGTTGGAATCTAGTGAGAATGATGACCTCATCTGGTAAATGTGACCATTGATTTTTTTCCCCAAGGCTGCGCATTTGGGCGTTATCTGATGTTTTGTTTGTTTTTCTGTGTGTGTGTGTGTGTCTGTTTTTGAATGTGTACAGGCGTGTTGGAGAACTGAAGGGTTGGTGACTTGAGGTGACTATCAGACTAGTCTAGAGATTATAGCACTAAACTGTAGATGCAGTATCTGATTCCGTACCATCTAAAGTAGTAGGTTTTTTAGCACTGTTCTCTAGAATCTGCCGTTAAGTCAACTCTGTACAGACCGAAAGGCTGTTCTGGTCAACCAGGACGGTCTGCCGTACAGGAAGTACTACCTTACAATAGTTCTGCTCTACCCTGTCATGGATACAGACTAATATAGCTCTCTTAGTGCTGTACTGTCTCACCGTTTCACTATACGGTATAACAACAGTACAGCGTGGTATAGTCTAGTAATGTTCTCTAGTTCTGATAGATCAGCATAGACTAATATAGAAATCTTAGTTTTACACTCTAGACCTGATTCATAGTCCTTTTTTCATACGTGTTCCTAAATAGTCTCTTGTGATATCACATAGCTTTTTCAGTGAAAAAATATTAAACATGCAGATTTCCCCAGCATAGTAGGCTTAAATGTTTTTGTGAAATCAAAGCTGTCATATGATTGTTGAATTATCCTAATTTCTTATCAAAATGCATTAAGGGACCTATAATGATAAATCTACGCTAAAATAAAGACCGTTCAAGCAATAAAATGATCTCCACAGCATATTTTTCATATTTTTGCTAATTTCAGCACAGTACAAACATGTATTCATCAAAAGCGTACAGGTGATGCTCAGTACATCAAGGTCGAAGGAGGTTGAGTTTATAATTTAGGTTAAATGAAAGCTGCTGGTTAATTTTGTCTAATATGTCGGCATGTTGGTTAAGATGGCCCATAAAATGGAAACACCGTTGTATGGGAAGGTATTTTCGCAACAATTTATTGAATTTCTGTTATATAGATCCGTATTCTGCAGAGGATGAGCGATGAATGTTATTCAGATAAGTAATTTGATGAATTCGGATGTCCAAATTCTTTGCTGAAAGGCAGAATTTCCAGTAAATTTTTTTTTTTCACTTGCGGCTTCCAAGGAGTTTGGTTTGATCAGTTCAGCTGTCGATGGACAGGCTCACACTTTATCATGGCAGTGGTTACGAAGCAGTTAATGGCTGCAGAACATCATTGTAATGTGCGTGATACATTTATAGCTCCTTTATGTGGATAATCCGCATGTTGTAGAAGAATAAAGTTGCAGGGTTCAGCTGGCAGTTTTCTGCAACAGGGCAAAAACTTTAAAAATAAACAGCAGCAAAAGTTTTGCCATTTGCTGTTCCGCTTTCCTCTACTTCATTCTCCCTCTCTGTTCTCCAGGAGGTGAGATGGCTTTGGGATTGTAGGGCCTGTGTGAGATTCCAGGGTATCAGATGGCACGTCATCAGGATAACAGGCTTCTTGCACAGGGGACAGAGAAGACCCTTTATTGGGGGGGGGGAAATAATGGTCAATGTTACGCATGCCTGTCCTCACCATGGGCAGATACAGCCAACCAACTTGTCTTTTTATACCATTTCCTTAAACCCATCAGAAATGATTCCTTTGTGCTTCTGATCTGAAATCTTTTTCTTGTGGGTTACCTGAAATCACCTTTTTCCAAAGAATAGGATCAAATTAAACACTGCGCAGTAAAATGTGGTATAAGCTCTAATGTACTCAGTATATTTGCCTGTTCAGTGACCTAAACAGGCTCATTGTGCAATAAGCTTGATAAGCACGTTGCATTTTGCTCCAGCTCTTGCTGAAGAATCTGACAAGAAAGAACTTTTATGAAAATCGAATAGCTTTATCCCTTTGTGTTCATTTCATAACCAGTACACCCTTATTCCATTGAGAGAATTGTTTCATTATGATGATCATTTCAACGTTGGCTCCATCATGGTACCAGTATTAGAAATATGGGATGGAGCCAAAGTCAAAACAATGTGTTTATCTTCATGTACTGGGTGTCCTTGCCTTTCCACTACCTCCCTGCATTTCTTTGCTGCAGGTGAACCTGACCGATGGTCATTGTACTGCCTCTTGTCACATAACCGTTTCTTTCCTTTTCTCCCTGTTCTGTTCCCAATATCTACGTGTGCTTTACCATATCTCACCTCTAACATTAACATGAGGCCATCAATCTGTCCATCATGCTGCTGATTCTGCTGCATGCACCACTGATTCTTGTAGTCCAGATTTGAACAGTGATTCACACAACACTCCCTCTGGTGCATCATGAAGGGCTACTTTGAAGATGGATAGCAACCAAGAAGGCAGGGCATTTTCACTCAAGCTTTTTGGCATGGCTTTGCTTCTTAAATTTCAAACATAGCTTTGTTTTCCAGTGCAGGGAGGATATGGAGTGTGGCATGGCAGCGTAATGCATTGTTGTGGTGAAGCTAATGGTATAATATATGCAGCAAGTGGGGGTTTGCTGGATTGCTGAAGGCCAAGCAGGTTTATAAGAAAAAATCTTCCCCATTGACTGGAAAAAAAAAAAAGAAAGACAATGAAGACTGCTGGATATTGGACCAGCCAGCCATGTCTCCTTTCTCAGTCCTACTTTTCTCACTGGCTGTGCCAGTTAGAGAAACTCTTAACACATCAACTCTGTCTTCCTTCCCTCCAGATTGACCCAAAGGTGGCTTTCCCTCGCCGAGCTCAGCCCAAGGTAAGCCAGCTACTCTGTACTCTCATCCCACCTCACCATCTGCACCGAGGTCCGGTGGTCACTGCCTGTATCAGCACCTTCTTCCCCATCAACACGTGTGACCCTCGGCCTCATTGCAGAGCTCGTCTCGTATCTGGGTTAATTCTCTCTAATGGGATGATCACACATGCTTTGCTCTGACATCATCCACAAGCTCTGGGCTGAGGGGATTATTTCCCGTCATGATCGAGGTGGGGGTATTACCATATTTATGACTCACTCTTGCAGATCGGCAGCGTCATTCAAGTGCACCCCCACTCCACCCTGCACACCTTCTCCTATAGGCATACACACAGTTAAGCGTGTCTGCTGATTTGTAAACCTCACTGAATCTGGCCCGAACTTTGCTTTGAAAGCTTTTAAAGTGGTCCTCCACAGCTCTGATAAAGCACTGATAGCAGTCATGCTGATACCTCCGTCTGTAATGTCACATAATAGGACCGTATTATCTGATGAAGAGACCGAGGCAGCACTGATCGACAGACAATACCTGCTTTGTGTGGGTTGCTGACTGAAGTAGCTGAGATTCATGGAAATGTTGCACTTCTTTTCCCCCCACCCAGCTGGTGACTCGAACCAAGAAGATCTTCGTTGGCGGCCTGTCAGTCAACACCACCATTGAGGATGTGAAGCAGTACTTTGACCAGTTTGGAAAGGTGAATGTGAAAAGGTGCCACCTCGATTTCTCACGCGGATGTAGAGTTCATCCTCGCCACCCCACCTAGGTCGTGTGGGCGTGTCTGGTGGGGGTGGCATGCGTTCCTATGCAAAGCGGCTCAAGGGAGGAAGGAAGGCCTTGTGGTTTGCTGTGGGGTGATCATTGAGGACAGACATGGTTAGCAGCAAATCTGCAGAGCTTCATAGGGGAATAGTGAGGAGTAGCATTGAGCTCCCTGCTGGAGGCAAGAATATAACCCGGTGTGATGGAGAAATCACCCCTGGGAGGAGAACTTCAATATGACTGCTCACAACAATCTCACATTCTCTGCTCCCTCTACTCATGTCACTTAGGTTTATCGATGGAAGGAATGGTGGATGAAAGGATGCTATAAGTGGGTAAAAGCAGGGAAGAAAAGATGAGTAGAAAGAAAGTTGTCTTTATGGATGAGATTCTTAGGTGGCTGTCGAGGGTTGGATGAGTTTGCTGGCATCTTCTGTGGATGTCTAAGCAACCAAAGTTGGCAAAGTAGGGAGAGAAGTATGAAAGAGGGAAGTAAAGAAGGTATGTGGAAGGGGTGGATGGTTTGGATAAGAATTTGAACTAATCTGACGTAACAGCTGCTTCTTCCCTCCATTGCTGCCGCCTCTCCAGCCCCCTGCCCCCCTCCCTGCCTGTTGCCTTGGTGACCCAGCTCCTCCATTGTCCTCCGGTAATTCACCAGGCAGGGCTTTTTGTTGTGGGGAGTTGAGGGTGGGGGCTGGGGGGGTTGTGTAACAATAACGCCAATCGACTAACGGTCGAAATAACTGGGACCCAAATCGGCCTAGTTGCCATAGCCACTGAGTCTCTTGGAAGTCTTTTCCCGGACCGGCTCATGTAGCTTGTCCTCCAGCGTGATCCAGAGCTATGGTGTCTTTAAGGAATGTGATGTCTGTAAAGCCAACCTTGTTTTAGGAAGCATACGTACCATAGTGTGTGTGTGTGTGGGGGGGGGGGGGTGTAAAACACCCTAGGGGAGGGGTGCATTAATGATTCGATAACAAAGGGAGAAGGCAAGAAGAAAGAAAGGAGGGGGGCACAGAAAGATGATGGGGAACATGGGGAAAGGGAAGGGGCTGCTGGGTAAAATGGGACTGGGGGGAGAGAAACAGATCTAGTATTTATTTGGACAGAGACATTAGATCAGAATTTTAAATGCAGTTACCTCCAAATTCATAGCAGCAGAGCAATCACTGCATTATTTATTTGCTTGTTGCACAGCAGTTTACTCAACACTCAGTCAAAAGCTGCTTTAAAGGCTTAATGAGTTTTTACATGCTAATACACAGTGGTATTGGGTGAAATGTGGTGGGAATGCAGTCTACTTGGCAGTGGGTACAACGCCTGAACCAACACTCCACCTGCTGTTCAGGCTTTAACCATGAATTTAACCATGATGTTGGTCCATTGAAATGAGAGACACTTTGAACCGCAGTTAGTGTGTGACAGTTGTCAGGTCATGAACTGCCTGACACCTGTTTTGTTATCCAGGCCAGGTAAGATATAGGCTTTTTGGAGGGAAGGAAATTTGGTTTAATTCGGAAGTGTTTTTGTCCCAAGGCTGGTGAGAAACAGTTGCACACGAGAGCTTTACCTCTGTCTTCTCCTTGTGGTTACTGGACTGGAGACGCAATTCTGCAAAAATGATTCAAATAATACCATCAACTCTGATACGACCCACTTGGTTTTCTGAACCCTTGGTCATGATAGCCTTACGTGTGTCTTGTTAATGTGCAACTCGGTCGCAGTTAGAGGCTCTGCATAGCATCTATCCCCATTACCTCATCAGTGATGTCATCTTGCATGTGAAATGAAACCGACTCCTGCACGTGACCTCATTATTGACCTCTGCTTTGAGTGGTAGAAATTAATATCATGTGGCAGCAGCCTTCCTGCCACCTATCTCTGCCCTGTTATTAAAGCTATCCTTAAATTGAAGACATCCTCTACTGCTAGTAACAAGTTCTTCCCAACTATATCCTGTTTTTCTTACCTTGATTAAATGTCCCTGAGGACTCCATGCTTTCTTATCTGCCTGTTCTCCAGTAATAAGTTTCATCGCTGTAAGCAGGTGGCTCAGTCTTCACTCGCACCATGTGTAGTATGCGGACGTTTTCCTACCGTCTTCACCTTGCGTTCATCGAACAATACCTTCCAACCCAGGTGAAGTCAGTGAAGTCCAGTATGGGTTTGGTTAAACATAGCCTTGGCTGTGAGAGTAGTCATTAGGATTCCCGGACTGAATGTCAAGGTGTCAAACCTTTTCCA
Organism: Heterotis niloticus; assembly: GCA_018136845.1. Taxonomy (NCBI): domain Eukaryota; kingdom Metazoa; phylum Chordata; class Actinopteri; order Osteoglossiformes; family Osteoglossidae; genus Heterotis; species Heterotis niloticus. The sequence continues at coordinate 15,326,005 of CM030890.1, read as the reverse complement.
TGATAGACTAGAATGATTTGCAAATGCAAACTATAAACTTACTGCTGAATGGCAAGGCTTCCTGGGGAATTGTGGGTTGTTTTAGATGCGTTTTCCAGGAGTTCTGTGCCTGTGCCATATTTACTTTAGGATGTTGTAACTGAATTACATGCAATTGGAAGTGCATGGAGCCTGAATTTGTGTGGAAGAGTGAGACATCAAAGCAGGCCTGGAGTCAGAGTCCAGAATTTTGTTCCCTCACCTAGACAACAAGGGTAAATAGGTCCACCATGTAGCATCTCCATATCAGCCATCACCACTCCCTCCAACGAGTGCCAGTGTCATTATATCAGAAACTCATCTGCTGTAAATTTTGGCTAAAGTGAAAGCCAGACACCAAACCACTTTTAGTGGAGGACAGGCAGCCTGGGAAAAGAGAGAGATGAGCAGATGAAGGGAGCTTACCCCACTGGCCATGTGCGATCCCGATTAGGCTGCCCCACTGGGCTCTTTGTCTCCTGTCTTTCTAGAGAGGTGGATTGGATGAGGGGGGAGGAGAGAGCAGGAGACTCTTAGTTGCATGATTTGAGCCCGGTAGTTAGTTGTTGTAGAAGTTTTTTTTTTAAGAGGTGATGTCCAAAATTGAACTGAATCAGAAGATGTCCCAAAAGAGTTTTACAGCCACTTCTGCAACAACAGTATTCTCTCTTGTCAAAGAATCTGAAATCTGGACACGATTAAAGTTAGCCAACAGGTGTGTTGGGTGGCTTTGTGGACATCGAGTGAGGGTTGCTCGTTCAAATCCCAGACCTGCCTTGCACGCTCGGTCGCTGTGCTGGCGGAACATGATCCAACCATGCGTACTGTGTTCCTTGGTGGGCCGGCATATTTTCTTCTCACGCTGAGCCTTGCTGCGTCATTGCAATTGGACAGGGCGACCAGGAGTGTGAATGGAAGCGTTGCTGGGGAGGGTTTGGGTATGGGGGGGGGGTCGTGTGCAAATGTCATAGTGTGAGAGCGATTTGAGTCCTCTCACACTGACGTGTCCCCTTTCACCCTGGCTGGAGGCCCTCACCCCTCCACCTTTGACCTTTCCCTGGTTGGACCTGCACGAAGGTGCCCTTGTGTACACACACTCCAGAATACACTCAAACAAACATTGTGCTGTTGACTCAAACCCCTTCTGCCCGTTAGACCGTTAGTCTCGCTGGCAGAGTGGCAGCAGCATTCAGGGGGTCCTGCCCATAGCAGGGCACCTTGGCAAGGCAGTGAAACCCTATCACTTTGTAAATAAGTTTTATATGAAAGATTAGCTTCAAACTCGAGATGCAGCAGCTACCCAAGCTGCCATTTGGTTTGACTGGGGCTTCTGCCGAACTTTGCGTGTTCCCGTTTGCGTCGGCTCGCTTGTAGCTTTCGGCAGCAATCTTCAAAGACTCCTCCGAGGTGAACATCCCAGTGTTTGGAGCCGGCGCTACACAAAAAGTGACATTGTTCTCCTGATGCGATTTTCCTTGCCGCCACAGTAACAGTGCATTCTGTGGCTGCTTGGTGGAGGCAGGAGGTGGGAGAGAGGGTAAAGGAGAAGTTACGGGGCCCCTGGGCCAGGGAACCCCGAAGTCTCCTCCTCTTTGTTCCCTCGCTCTCCTCCTTTTGTCTGTCCTCTGTCGGCCTCTTCTCCCCCTCAGTGGTGTCCCACGCTTCGCCCTCTCTGCCCTCACTCAAGTCTCCACTTGTTCTCAGCATCTGTCGCCCCCGTCTGCCCCCATTCTAAGCCCTCTTAGAAGTTTTTATTCCCTTTATCTTTGTCTTATCTGCATTGCAAAGGTTACCTAATTTATTTACTGTTCCGGGTGATTTATTGTTCCCAAAGTAAATTACGTAGCTTATGGCGTAAAACTTTTACCCTGTTGTACGGTACACACAAAGCGGTTGGGGTGAAGTTCCTTATTGGAATGTACAGCGGTAAGGGTTCATCTACGGCTTGAACCTTGAACCCTTTGCGCAGAAGTTCAACTCATATCTTGTTTTTAAGTGTACCCCCCAGCTCATGTAATGTTTTCCTCATCTTCTTTCTTCTTCCTGTCCTCCCGCCTTTTCTGGGAAAGGGGGCCGGTTGGGGTGCAAAATCTAATTAGAATTCTTTGCTTGGTCTCCATGGGAATAGCAAACTTTCTGTGGCGTGAAATAAAGAAGTAGTGGGGGACGGGGTGAGTGAAAAGATGGGCCCCCCTTCTGCAGAAGAGTGCAAGAGGCATATTCAGTACTCAGTAATGTTCCAGAATTGAAATGGAAGGCAGGATCCTGCTAGCCTCCCGCTTGCCTCTTCTCTCACTAGTGTGCTTACTGTTCTTGCCTTGTTCTTCTCTCTTTCCGCTCAGCCCCATTTTCCCCTCCTTGTCTCCTTTGTCACCTGTCCCCCCTCTCTGGCCCTCTTCCCCCCACCCTGCCCCCTCCCCATCTGTCACCATGCTTCTGCTTGGACTCATACAGCAGGGGGGGTTGGCTCAGTGCTGCACTGCCTGCAGGGGTCTCGTCCCTTGCCTCAGACTTGACGCTGTTCCCTCTCTGTCCCGCAGGTTGACGACGCCATGCTGATGTTCGACAAGACGACCAACCGGCACAGAGGTAAGCCTGTGTTGCTCTCATCCCACCCCGGCAGGTGTGTCCCTTTTGCCCCTCGTAGAGCAGCAGGAGGGTGTCAAGCTTCTTTCACGGCTTAGAGGGAGCAATGACTTAATGCCTGCATCTCCGTGACCCTGTTAGCCAAGTGACGCACAGGAGACACTCACCATGCCCGCCTTTAGTTCACACACACACACACCCTGAAATTCAGGATGCATCTGGTGTCCTGACTGCTGCACCGTGCCCATTCCAGGGACTCCTGATGTCAAAGCATTAACCTGTGGGAGATATGAGGACTCTTATCATATTTATCCTTGTCACTTCTGTAATAGATGTCTACATTCTGAATAAAGTATTTCTGGTGGTTTAATAGTCTGTGCCAAGAGCTGCTTAAAAATTTGAGAGCTGCTTCTCTTGTCTTAGCTGAACGGGTTCATGCTCTAGCTTAAGAAGATGCTTTTCTGCACCTGAGCCACCCCACCTTCAGCCCATCCTACCGTCATCCTCCATCCCAGTGATTTCAGTATGATCATGAATCAGCATCACCAAATCACAGGAGACATCAGGGAAATGGAGATGAGCGCAAGACGTTTGGGGGGGGTCAGACCTGTGCAGCACGGGGGGGCTGGGCTTCAGAGGAACAGGGTAGGATTGCAAGTGTATACTGAGGAGGAGGAGAAACTTCGGACAGGAGGACTGGGTTAAACAGGAGGAGTTTAGGAGTAGAGGGATGAGCTAAAGATGAGTTACTGGCCAGACGGATGGGCCATGAGGACAAACACAGAACCAAATACCTACCCAGTCTTTTGGATCTCAGTGCCTGTTAATCACATATTTCTAACTTCTGATTCTGATTTTGTTTGCACACTAAGCCATTTGCAAGTTCATTAGGAATCAGATTGACATCTGTTTCAAGACACTAAATATCTTACTTATTTTTGGCCTTTTTTCAGCAGTATGTAGCTAACTTTTAGCTCAGCTAACCGAAGGACCCATATAGACATACAGCTTGTCTAAGACCAAACGTGGCTGAATGTGTAGAAGTTGTTTGGTAACTGTGAGTTGAACTTATGCTCTTTAGAATCAGACTGTGTCACCAAGGATGTGTGTAAATTGTGCGCGGGTGGCAATGCATGAGGGTGCATATAAAGTGCTCATTAAATTGCTGCAAATGGTATAAACTAAAGTTTATGTGTCTCTGGTGTCTGTTATGTAAAAACCCTCCATGCAGCAGTGGGAAGAGTTTAACTGTACAGAAGTGTTTGACCTTTTTAGTTGTTAGTAATTTTAACCATCTTTGTTTTTTGTTAAAATGTGGAGAACTTTGACTTGTTGGCCTCTCAGTCCTGTGAGTTACAGTTCATGTATTACCTGAACCGGTTGCTCCTGCGTGGGGCAGCAGGTGGCGTAGAGGTTAGAGCTGCTGCTTTGCACGCAAAAAGGCTCCTGTTCAAATTTCACTTCCTGCTGTAGTATGGTTGGCTAGTACTTACCTTGAATTATTACAGTAAAAATTCCCCAGCTGTATTAATTGGTCAGTCAGCATAAGTAGTGTTGTATGTTTAGCCAAAATGTTAAAAAAAAAAAAAAAAAACAAAAAACTTGTTTTGTTTTTGAACAGTGTACACAGGTGTGCCCCTAGCCTTACATTTACACATCATTACTGCCTTCCTGTGTGTTCCTGAAGCTGCTGGTTTTCATAGCAAAGATGCAAAATGGGTTTTTACATTTATGTATATTTGGCAAAAGTGTCTCACGAGGTAAGAGACAGGGGGCTAAGACATATGAACACAATTGCTGAATTACATTATTGCGTGTCTCTATGCTGCAGGGTTTGGCTTTGTGACATTCGAGAATGAGGATGTGGTGGAGAAAGTGTGTGAGATCCACTTCCATGAGATCAACAACAAGATGGTGAGATGGCTGCTCACCTGTCCATTCAGTGTCAGGGTGTGTAAGAAAGGTCCTATTTATTTGACTGAAATATCACTCCTCTCTTTGAAGGTGGAGTGCAAGAAAGCCCAGCCCAAGGAGGTGATGTCCCCCACGGGCTCCACCAGAGGGCGCTCTCGGGTGGTTCCCTATGGCATGGATGCCTTCATGCTGGGGATTGGCATGCTGGGTAAGATGGCAGTGCCAGTGTCCCACCTCACAGCCCTCAGACCACAAGGCTAGTACCCTGCTCTCCATGCCATATACCTGTATTTGACAGCTATTTAATTACCAGACACCTGTTCAAGGTCTGTTTATTCCCAAACATTTATTTAAAAAAATATTATATAAACTAGAATTATCCATCTATGAATCTGAAAATGGTCTATGAGGCTTTGAAACTCCTTCCAGTCTTAAAGGGAATAAGCTATCTGAATCAGGGGTTTACTGCCCAGCCAGAGCAAATACCTCCTGCTCAGGCCATCAGGACCACAGTTTAGAAGCCCCATCATAAACCCATTATACTGGCTCCTTGCATTATGAACACAAGTAGGACCAGAAATCTGTCTGAAATCCTAAATACGTTATAAATGTATCAGTAAATGCCTGATAATAGATCTCCCTCAATTTATTTAATGCCTAGGTTAATATAAAAATAAATCAGATACAGGTGTAATGAGTATGCTCTGTAAGTTGTTTGTTGTAATGTTATGAGTGTCTTTGAGCTACATTAAAATGAGCACTAATTCACATTATGTTGTCTCCACAAACTCCTCTTAAATTCTTATCACTGACAAATTAAGCCTGTAACAAGTAGGCTGTTCCTCAGCTTGACATTGATCAGTGACACCCTGAATCCTGGAATGCCAGGTATGACCTGTAAACACTATGGAAGTGAGTTAAACTCCTTCTGCTTAGATGTGTTTTTACTGCCATGTTTTTCCTTGGAGAGTGAACATGTCACACTCGCTCTGCAACAAGCACTAGGAATGGAGTTAGAAATGGAAAAAGAAAATGCAGTTAAAATATTTGTTTATATCTGTATATTTTTCTTTGTCAACAGCATTGTGGTTTGTGGTCGTACAGTGAAGGGTGTATTGGGAACAGGACCGGGTACTGGGCCAGGGAGGAATCAGATGCGTAGAGTAACATCTGTTTGTTCACAGCCCTGCAGGACTTCCTGCTTTTGTAGCTCTGTTAAAGGTGCTCAGCCTGAACACCTGCTGTCTGAATGGCTAAAGGTGTAAAGCTGTCAAAAGTGTCTCAAGGTAATAAAGATTTAGGTGACTCCAAACCGAGAACAAACCATGAACTCTGGGCTCTACTCCCCTCTAACAGGTTACCCTGGGTTCCAGGCAGCGACTTACGCCAGCCGTGGCTACACTGGCATCACCCCAGGATACACCTATCAGTTCCCTGGTAAGTCCCACCCTGTGTGCTCTAATGTACACACTGTTAATCCTTTATAGGGCACTAATGGAAATACTTGGAAATTCAAAATTTCAACCCTTCATGGAGAGGTGTGGGGAGGGCATTTTGGATGTCTGTTGAAGTTACCAAATATGGTCATTTGCCCGATAAGCTCAAGCCTACTTTTCTTCAGCCAGGTTCACTGTCAAGTGCTTCTGGTGCCACCAGACAAACTTTTGATTTTTTTCTATAGTTGTTTATAGTGTGAGGAAAAATTTTAGTGTTCATATCCACTGTTACTGGCTGCTTGTAAATTTCAGCTGGTGAAGTTATCGTCTGTTTGTTACCCATGGGTGGACTCAGGGATATCAGTAACTCACAGCCATATTATTTTATGGGAGGACCTCTGTGGGAGGTATCTTTGAATTATATTTGTACACTTTTATATCACTTCCCCCTGCTTACTTGTGCCAGGATCTAATGTCACTTTTCCATGGTTTCTTCTGTTTATTCCATGCACATTCCCCTCCTTCCCTCTGTACATTTGCATTTATTTATTTAGAAGTGCATCAATAACAGACTGTGGACACAGTATACTTGAAACACAGCTTATCTGATACCACCATGTTGATAGTTCACATCCCGCAAGTAGCTGCCTTTAGAAGTGACATTCAGATGTGACCAGCAAATACACAGATGATCATAGCAGATGGTGTTGGATTAATTTATGTAGCTGTCAGGAGATCAGGAGAGAAATGGTTCTGAGAGATGCATTTGAGAGGGATTCAGCAGCTCTGAGGGACACAGAGTTCATTCCACAATACTAAGTCTCTGTGTTCTTTTTGTCTCGCCTACCTCCTTTTCCATTTTTCTCTCATACGATCTTATTTCTCTTTACCTTATAACCTCCCTAGGTGAAGCCTTTCACTTGTGCTATGTCCTTTTTCCAGTCCTTGTGCTCCAGAGGATGCGTTTCCTTAGCCTTGTGGTGCGTGTTTATAAAAACTACTCTCTCGTGTTTCTGTTCTAGAGTTCCATTTAGAGAGGACCCCCCTTCTGACATCACCTCACCCCCCAGAGCTCACAGGTCAGTCCGCACACCAGGGTATCCGAGTAGCTGCGAGCATTCTCTCCCCCAACCCAATGCTGCCACCAAGCGGCTGATCAGACTACTTGTCCTTAGCCACTGCTCACTCTTATGGTATTGGGTACAAACTGTAAAATTCTTAATGTAAAATGATGACTGAGCGTAGGTGTTTAGAACTGCATCGTAACATATTATAAGCATTAAGTCTTAAGAGGGGATGAAAACAACTCCTGTTAATTTCTGCACGGTAAACTTTTGCAGATTAGCAAATTTTCCTCAGTCATCCAAAACCAATTTCACATTTTGTACAGTATTTCCAAAAAGTAAATGAGCAGAACAACTCATTACATTTGAAAAGTTATACCTGTGTTAAGAAGCTGTGCTTTAAATCCATAGGTAGATGTTTGATGGACCTTGTCTGTTGATTAAGGGGGGGGTGAATTTTTCCTTCATGGCGTCTGCTTCCATGTGGAACAGTTTTTAAGTTTGGTCGTGACCCATCTCTTTACATTGCAAACACTTGCAGCCATTCCGCTGACAGCTTATGGACCAATGGCGGCAGCGGCAGCGGCTGCAGCAGTGGTCAGAGGTACAGGTACGAGGTGCTACTTTTCAAGCTCTTACTGTTTCCATCGGAGTCTTCATCTTTTCCCAGAGTGTAATGCATTTGACATTTTTGACCTATGAACACAATTGTGCTGTTTCTAAAACGAACAATCAAAGTTATTATTCAGAAGGTATCTTGCTCTGCTATGCTCATTCTTTATATGTAATATTCAGTGTATTCAGCAGTTTGTACCTCACCCACTTCCCCCCATTAAGGCTCCACTCCATCTCGCTCAGCTGGATTCCTGGGGACCAGCAGCCCTGGGCCAATGGCAGACCTGTATGGGGCAGCTAACCAGGACTCTGGAGTGAGCAGTTACATCAGCGCTGCCAGTCCAGCCCCCAGCACCGGCTTTGGTCACAGCCTTGGGGTAAGACACTCCTGAGCAACACAGTGACCCACGTTATGTACGCTGAGAGAAGGAATCTGTCAACAAGCAATGCTGAAGTAGAACTTGTGAACACAACATATCCTGTAAATGAATGATGGATTGATAGTAAGTTGTACAGGCTGTCAGCATGCAGTCTATTGGTGTGCTTTAGTGCCCCAATTCTCATGTGTGGTCCCTCCACAGGGCCCTCTGATAGCCACAGCCTTCACCAACGGCTACCACTGAGAAGGTGAACAGACGCTTGTGCACCCTTTGTTATCATTGACATTGCAGCATTGCAACATTTTGATTATTGATTTATGGTCATGATTTATTGATTTAATATTGCACTTGATTCATCTGCCACATGTTTTCTTTTTAAGGCTGTCGTGTCAGGACATGGGAAGGGGTTCCGCTTTCTTCTGAGCCAATCAGAGACCACCCTCAGCGGCGTTTGCCGGTATGACACACCTCATTGGCTGCAGCAGCTGTCACGTGACCTCGGCTCCCCTCGACTCCACCACGAGCAGAAGACTTTTTTTTTCTCTCTCTCCTTTTTTTTTTTCTTTAATTTTTTTATAATGATTTCAGTCTTTCCGATCCTCAGAATAATTTAGTTTGTTAGTTTAATAGATAGTTTGTCTGAGACCCTGTACCTGCTATGTTTCTTCAAGGAAAAGTAAACTGAAACAAAAATCAAAAAAGATAGTAAGGATGCTGGCTGATAGCCCCCCCCCCCCTTTTTCTGCTCTGTTTTCTAAAGAATTTTAAATTTTATTTCATTTTGATTGACCGGCTTGTTGGTTAACGACACCTTTTTTGAGCCACCGAACACATTATTCTGAAGATATGAATTTGGTCCCAGAAAAACGCTGAATTAGTTTCAAGCTACTATCCAATGGTGGGAGCGTTTTTTTTTCTTTCTTCTTCTTCTTTGTGTGTGTTTGCATGGCCAGTTTATGTTCTTAATGAATTTTAACAAGGTCAAATGGTCTAATTGAAATCTTTTTTACAAAAAGGTGAAAAAGGAAAAAATGTATATTTTTGGTAGTTTTGAAGCGGCATTTGTAATATTACTGATCATAGTAATGATAATCAAGAACATATTTTCTGTAATTGGTTTCAGACTTTCTTTGGTTGTAAAATACTGTAAATAGATCTCAGTCTTTGGGGTTCTCATTTTGGGAGGGGAGATCCTAGGGAGGGTGGGAGCTTTTATTACCTGAAAATGATTGTAAAATTTGGGATGTTGCCTGACTGTTGAATACCTGAAGTGTTAAATGTGAGCACGTCCATAGGCATGAGGAACCAGGGATCTATCAGTCCAGCCTTCACCGCCCAGGGGGGTCTTCTGTTCAACCATAAAGTAACCCATTTAACAATATGATCTTTTCTTATAGACAACAAAGAGGTGAAAGGTGAAAGGTTTCCCTTTTTGCCTATTGTATTGATATTACATGTTTTACAAATGCCTCTAGCTGTTAAAAGGTTTATTTGAATCTGAAATGAATGTGTAGTTGCTGTTATAAAGAATGAAGGTGACGACCCTGTCGAGTAGTTTTACAGAAGACCCTCATCGGGCAGGACAATTCCCTTTCACTGAATGCAGAACCTGGGTCTTTTTTTAAAAAATTTTTTTAACCTTATTACACAGGGATTTACCACACTAAAAAGTGATGTGTCCACCCTAATTTTGGTTTAGCAGGTTCAGACAGTAGTCCAGCAGATGGAAAGCCCACCTGTACCGTCAGCCTCTGCTCTGGGTACCACATTGAGATGAGTGTACAGGATATTGCGCAGTGCACTTCTGCAGCGCAGTGGCTCAGAGTTTATACATCAAACAGCAATTGGGAATCCCATCATAAGCAACACAAAGGCTGGAGATCAACCCAAGGTTCCTCATGTTCCTGAAGAATGTGGATGTGTCTTGAGGGAGGGTGGGACGTCTAATGGCCTAAACGCTTCTGGTGGGAGGTGGGGTCATTTTATGTTACTTTTACTGTTTATCTACTGGATTTTTGCTCACTGGAATTAATATGAAGGACAAACTTGTAAAGCACAACAATCTGAAGACCTGCTGTTCTGCTAGGGCTATACTTGCTCTTTTATCACAGTGAAGCAAAGTGTGTGTGTGTGTGTGTGTGTGTGTGTGTGTGTGTGTGTGTGTGTGTGTGTGTGTGTGTGTGTGTGTGTGTGTGTGTGTGTGTGTAAGGGAGAGAGAAATGCTGGTAAGGTTTTAGGGATGCAGGTGTTTTGGTGAGAAAAGAGTTATTGTTTGCAAACTTCAGCTGCCAATTCTGTTTCGTGTCAGAACAGAGGAGCTCAAGTGGCTGACTTCACTGGATGCCCTGGGTCTCCCCTCAAAGGAAACATACTCACTTTTCAGTTTGTATAAAATATGAATGCAACGAATGTCCAAGGTTACTCGAGTTGGTCTTCCTCTCTACTTTTTTTTTATTATTATTATTATAATGTACTGTGAACGACCCCCCCCCCCCCATGTTTGACTTCTTTACTTTTGATACTTAACTGTATGTGCCCCCCACCTGCACTGATGGAAACTACTGCTCAAAGCAAACACTGTAGCTTTTTCAAGAACAAAAAAAAGCAATAAGTTATTTTTTTTTTTTTAATCTAAATGATGTAATGGCAATAAGAATGTGGATGCGTGATGAAAACGCATTTGGAAACTCATTGTAATTTTAACAAACTTTCTTTTGAGGCTTACAGCTTGTTGTTAATTCCTCTCCGTGTTGAGTGTTGGTTTTACTCCTGCGGTTCGGGGAATTGGCCTCTCGATGGCCAACTTGGGCCTGCGGTTGTGTGTGAACTGTGCAGGAGATGGGCATGGCTTTGTGGAATCAGGAGACTGTGTGTGTGTGTGTGTGTGTGTGTGTGTGGGTGTGGGTGTGGGTGTGCGCCTCAATACTGTAACCCCTAATGGTTTTTGTTTTGTTCACTTTTTATCCCTTTGGAAACGTTTTAAAATTTCTAATAAATTATTTAAAGACATTCTGTTGATTTTTGTTTCTGCCTCTGTACACCATGGAAAATGGTAAAATACATGTTTCAATGCTATATCTATTTGCGTTTGCATGCAGGGTTGGGTGGATGTGAGAGATACATGTTTTTACATGAATCCTCTCACATTTACTATGGTTTAGCAGCCATAGTTCTGTTGTACCTTTGAGCTTGGTACCTGCTATTTAAATTGGGATTCAAAATTGATACCATTTCTTTTCATGTTTCTAACCACTATGCGATCTGCTGCTTCCTTTTCAAACAGTATAAATAACCCTAAGTGTAAAGTATACATGCACAGGCTCATCTGATGGTCCATGTGCTGCTCTTCCTGTGTTGCTCACTGCACTGCAGCCCACATAAGAGCATGTGCTTTGACTATAATACCATCATCTCATGTCCTCATACTGTAATGCGAAAATCTCCACCCCCAAAAACATATCTTTCTCACCATCCAAATTTGTTGCTGAGTGCGGCAACCACATTGACAAACTATATGAAGCACATCCAACCTTGAGCATTTAAAAGTGCCTCTTTAAAATGTGCTTTAGACAGTCTGTATACTGTAAATATACGGAAACCAACTAATCGGTACAAGAGTGTGACTGTGAAAGGGGGGGCAGAGCTGCAGCGCTGTACTCTTCTATTTCTTTGTAGAATTTTGTTCCGTTTTGATTTTATGAGCAGGGCAGCATGGTAGTGAAGTGGGAAGTGTTGCCCACAGTGCCTGGTGTTTTGGGGTGTGGGTTCAAATCCAGGTCTGTCTGACAAGTTTGTTATTGCTATCTCTGAGGGTTTTCTCCCACAGTCCAAAGACATGTTTAAAGTTAAATGCAGCGTGTAAATCGCTATTGGCTTGAGTGTGTGTATGGCTGCCCCATGAGATAGACTGGCATCCCATCCAGGGTGTTGTACCCCCCCCCCCCCCCCGAGCTCAGGCACCCAGTGACCCTAGGAGCAGCTCTGATATCCAGACCAGGGCAAGCAGTTAATGAAAGAATACATTTTCTGAACACCACTGAATCCCAGCAACAGACAGGAAACGGTACACAGAGACCCAGCAGGTGCATCCAGACATGAAAAGCACACAAGACTGCAGCATTTCACAGGTCCAACCAGGTAGCACCAGAATGCTGTCCCCACATTCCAGAATTGCTCTGAATTGTAATGCAATTAAAATAAAATTTCAAGCAAAAAAAACTTAATACTCATCCACATATTAAAAAAGTGAACTTCAGGTGTAGATCATAGCATTAGAATTTATATCAAACACAAAGTGCTGAATGTTTTTGTTTGCCAAGTGCGTAACAGTGGTCAGCGTGCTTTTTGTAACCACAGCAAAAACAGAGTTTAGGTTTTGGCTTAACACAAAAAAGAGTTGGACAATATTCATTTTGTTTAAGGCTTTTTAACTGGTTGGTTGATGTGATTTCATAACCATTTCTTGACAAGTGGCCATTTATTTTCTTCAGTATTTTGACCTAACTTGGATCATGTGTTCTAAATTACATGGATGTTTTTTTATTATGGCCAAACCCACAATTTTTATGGTGACATCTGAGTTTAATATCAGACCTACAAGCAGGGAGGCTGTAAGTGTGTTGACTGACAGTCTGCATGGGATAGGGGGGTCTCCCTGCTGTCATCTGTCCAGCCATAACACCCCCCCCCTCCCAGTGAGCCTGTAAGAAATATTTAACAAAATTTCATTTTTTGCAACTGAGTCCACTGCAGGAAATGAAAGTGGACTGGAGGTGCAGATGCGATGCTTCAGCAAGCCACCTCTCTTTTCAGAAATATAATGGCTCTGTTTCCATGTAGTGATGACAAGAACATAAATTTGGGGGAGTCTGAGTGGCGATGTGGTCAAGTGCACAAAAACAACGTACAGCAATAACCATTGCGGTGGCTGCAGAGGCAGCAACATTGGACATTTACAGGTCAGTGGACTGAGAACTGCCAAACTGTCATGACACCAGGCACAGAAAATGGAAGAATTAACAAAACATGAAGTGTAAAAACCATATTCATTCTTGTAACAGTTCCTTTTCTCTAAAGAATCTTAGTGTTGGGTTTGTATACCAAACTGCTTACAGCAATATGTCCTTTTTTCCAGCAGGGTAATTTTTACTCAGTCAATTTAGAGTTACTGAAGCCTTCCACGAGGGTCCTACAGGATTGCAGGGGGACATATTTAAACCCTGGCTGTAGTGACTACTCCACCTATTAACAAACACCTGAATTACCCAAATATGGCAGCACAAGTTAGAAAATATTCTACATATACAACTATGTATGTGGTCGGTGTGCCTATGAAGCTCTAATTTTACCATTTTTAACATAGTATGCTGGAACTTTGATGACTTGGAGTGTTTTTTTACCCTCTGGGTTTTTTTACAGCATGGAGGAATCTCAGCAAAGGTTCAAAAACAGCAAGGAAAAGCATTCTTGCACGGGTTCAAGAAGGATAGGAACTTTTAGTGCACAGAATTCCTAATGCTGCACTTTGTCTGACCTGGCAATTTGAAGAAATCTTTATAAACTTGAAATGAATGCATTTCTTCCAGAGTAACTTCTCAGAAACATAATCCACCGTAAGAGCTATAACTATGTAAACATAAATGGCATGCTGACATATGTTTTATTTTGTATGGAATACATTCAGATTTTCATTTCTCTAATATATTATTTAAATAGCATATTGTGCATGTGTTAACATGTATTTATCTTCTAAATATGTTTGAAAAACATTTGCAAGTTGCATTTCCAGAAATGCACCATGGCCACTGAGTTCTTTGTGTGAGTTAATAGTTTCTGTATATAAATATGTTCTTTATATCTTTAAATACATATGTATATACTATTGTATGTCATTTCAGATTAATATTTCTACTGAACAAACACAAAAAACAAATATAATAATGCTGTAAGTTACTGAAGATAACATGGCAACATAATATGAAGTCGCTTTTCTTTCTGTTCCCTGAGACCCCAGTTGTCTGGTTGTCCCTCATATGCAGAAATTCACTAAAAATTTCTGAGTCGTGTTGTTAAAAGAAACTGCAGTGTTGAGGGGATCATCCTCTGTGTTTGTTCCTCTCGTTTTCCTCGCTGCTTTCGAAAAGGTGAGCAGTTGCTGCTGATTCACTGTCTGCTTTCCATCTTCACACAAACAGACATGTAATAAGTTCCAACGCTAATGCATATTATTTCACTTGTTTTAAATATGAAAATTTTAAAACTTACCTTGTGATGCTCATTTCTGTTTTTTAAATAAACTTTGTTTCTCATTTTTGTGTTTCCCAACTAGCAAAGGTAAAAATAGTCCAATCTTTAAGTGCTGGGTTTTAAAATTGTAATGTACTGATAAATACTGTAAATCAGTATTTAGCACAACTACATAACTGTCTCTGCAGTATGGTTTCCTTACTTCAGAGTCATCTGTTATATTTGTCGACCATTTATTTGTCAGTACAAATTTATTACAAGATATTTAATACTTTTAATACCTACATTTAATACCTTGGTACCACAAACTATTTTCTTTCTTTATTTATTCTTTATTCTCATTCTGTTTGGATTATATGAGCAAAAACCAGACTTTGCTATAGAGCTGTAAGATGATGCTTTTTTGGTTTCTGTCAAAGAAATTTAACTCATTCAAGTTATTTATTTGTTGTTTAAAAAAATCCATTTTAAAAGTTGTTCATGTTTAGTAACTACACACATTGTGCCTGCGGTCCATTTTGTCTCTGTTACAGGGTGAGATGATGTGGAGGCAAGTTCATCTGTTTGCACATGTGTATTCATGTGTGTAAGGGGTGCAGCAGTGTGTGTGTGTGTGTGTGTGTGTGTGTGTGTGTGTGTGTGTGTGTGTGTGTGTGTGTGTGTGTGTGTGTGTGGGATGGCTAGGGTTGCAGCAGTGGGCACAAGGAGCATTTAGACCTGTGAGACAGCGACAAACAGCCTAGCCAGACGGTTCCATACACAGACCAAGTAGTGGCTGCATTTCAATCTGCTCTTCAAAGAGCCCTCAGTGATGCTTGTGCTTGCTCTCATGAAACTGTTTACATAGCGTCCAGACAGGCAATGGCAGATAAATGTCATGGGTGGTGGCAGGAAGAAGTACCAAAGGCCCAAAATTTTTTGCAATAGTTTTTTAAAACTGCTGCATGAAATTCTGTTATTTCCTAAAACTGAACCCTGATATCAACATCATTACTTTTATGTTAACTTTAAAATCTCTTCTTATTTTTGAATTTGCTTGGGTTTTGAGTAAAATGACATAACTGTAAACAGCATGATAATAGAAATTTGTATTTCATTATGTTTCTTTTATCAAGTATTGCTACAGTTAAGGGAACTAGAAAATACACACTTAAGGGGACACCAGTCCATGGCAGGATGGCCACACGCACACACAGAGTGACACACAGTGGTTAATTTAGAGTAACCAGTTAACCTGAAACACTTGTCTTTGGACTGTGGGAAGGAACTAGAACATCCGGAGGAAACCTACACAGACTCAGGGAGAACGTGAGCTGGATTTAAACCTGCCCCAAATAGCCATTATCTCATCACATTTTTTAAAATTGCAATCTTGTAAAGTTATAATTTCAACAGCTCTATTAGGTTTTATTATGTCCAGTTGGTAGGCCTGGTAGCCTTCTCAGTATTATTCTATATGTATTTACATTAATCCTCATTAAACTATATAGTTTGTATACCATATTTCTTACATTTTTATGTATTTGTCTTGAGGATGGGCTGATTAAAATCTGTTGTTAAGCAGTAATAGCCATAGCAGTATATGGATGTAATCTCATCATCAGATATTAACTGCTTTGAATTATTTCTTAATATGCAACTGTCAGTAAATATACAGTATGCAGTGCTTTATTAAATATTTAGCACATACTGTATATGGGTAATTTTCTGTATATGGAATTACTTCTTAGATGTTCAACACTAGGAAGCACTAACTTAAATCTACAGGGCACTTCTTTATAGACATTATAACAAAATGAAAGTATACTGAATTAATCCCTTAGCATGTATTTAAATTTAAAGTAATTTTTTCTTTTTTTCATTTTCGTTGGAGGTTATTCATCAGACTGTGCAAATATTATGAGCAAATAGGTTTTTGTTTACTGCATTTTAATATATTGTTTTGTAAATTTATATTGTTTATTTCACAGACAATGTGAAGAAAAACAACATTTTGTTCTAACATTCTGACAATGGTCAGTTGTAATCCTGGTGTTCCAACTTTGTGGAGTTTTTCTAGAACACAGAACAGATAGCTGGGACATCATCAGTGGAAAAGGGGAATGAAGAGCACAACCGTTTTACATCAACGTAGACTTCAGTTTGATAGCCCTTGTCTGTGGTCCCTCTCCCTCCAGGTCAGTCAAGACCTCCTTTCTCTGAATAGCGGGATTAAGCAGGAAAGCTGAGAGCCAGGACAGCAAAGTGCTTGTTTGCTGGACCTCAATGTATGTTTTCGGGAGGCAGAGTCACCAGGTGCAGGTGCTGCTGTGCAACAAGCTGCATAAAATGACTTACAGAAAAGCAAGTAAGGTTGCAAAAAGTTTTGGGCCTTTGGCACACATTGCTATCACTATGTGTGACATTTATCTGTCAAGATTTTGTGTGAACATTCGCTTGAGAGCGACCGCAAGCATCACGGAGGGCTCTTTGAAGAGCAGACTGGAATGCAGCCGCTACCTGGTCTGTGTACAGAACCACCAGGCTAGACGGACCACATATGGTTTAGGTCTCAGCGACTCACTGTCAACCACCAGACTGTTTGTCGCCCTCCCACAGGTCTAAATGTTGCTCGTACCCACAGCTACTGCTGCATGTCTGCCTCTCCAATACAGACACACACATGCGAATGCATTTGCCTCCACACCTTCTCACTGTGCAACAGAAACAATAAACCACAAAAAAACAATGTGTGATATTAATAAACAGAATAAATGGGTCATACTCCTGGAATGTTTGCACGCATGAATTAATAATGTGAGTACATTTGTTGAAAAAATGTAAAATTACATTTGAGAAAATGTGTACATCTTACAACACAGTGACCAAGTGAGTTCATACACAGAGGAGCAGAATACGCACTTTAAGGACTGTAAACAAACAAACAAACAAACGCAATATTTTAATTATGTTTGACCTTTTTTATACTTTTTGTCCATTTGCATCACACTTGAAAGAACTAAAAGTTCATACAAAACACTCGGTACTAATAAACAACACAAAATAAGACACATGAAACCACTATGTGTTAAAGTACAATGACAGACTTTTTATGTGAATCCCAAAGAGTCCTGTTCATCTTAACAATTCTAAGGTCTGCAGGCTAATAAGAGAGTTATGAAAAATGATTTAATTCACTATATTATACATGAAATAAAAGTCTTTACTCATTTGCCTATGCTCATACAGGTGGGAGCCAGTAAAACAATCATCTGTTCAGACCATAATATAATGATATAATAATAGAGATTGTCCTTTCAAACCTACTTACACATTTGCAAATATTTGTAAAAATATACAGGAAAATTGTACTGAAAATGTTTACAAAAATTGACATAAATTTATAGTTAAATAAAGAATTAAAAAATATGAGCAGGCTGAGGGAGAAACAGGTAGAACACAAAAATTTGGTTTATAAAGTCTGTTATAAAATTGATGCTAGTAAATAAATGAATGACAGATAATTTGAGGTTTTGCACTGTGAGGAAACAGAAAGTTATGCCATATGTTATATGATATATGAAAGTTATGCCTCCTCTCTACTGCCATTAGGCTTTACAACTCCACTTCTGGTCATTCATAAACACAGATGTGTAATAGCTCATTTGTTTACTTCCCATTAGTATAACTGTGGTAGGTAGAATGTGTAATATTTCACTTATATGTGAAATACTGAATGAGAACTTATTGTAGTTTATTTGATATTTATACTTATTTATATTTATTTATTGTATATTCTATTTATTTAATATTTTTATTGCTACATTTGGTCTTCCTGTTATTTATTTCCTTGTCTATTTGTACAGTTGTAATATAAGTAATTTCCTTTGGGATAATAAAGTTTTTCTGATTCTGATTCTGATGTGGTGATATTAAAAATCTTATTGTTCTGTAACATTAGTACAAATATAGAGGGAAGACAAAATAAAGGAAACGCCAAGAAACAAAATACTGAAATAATATGAGCACATCGCAGGGACAGCCACATATTCATATTAAGATGGAGACTAATTTGCATATTACAACTGTAAAAGATGACACTTTAATATGTTAGCTTTTGCAGCAACATGAGGCAGCAAACAGACTTCTTAGCGGTCAAACGGTGTGTAAAACCACGACGGCAGGATGAAAAAATGCGAAAAGTACATTGGAAACAGCAGCCATAAGGTGCAGCTCACCGACAGGAATGGATAGAGAGCGGTGAACCAGAAATAGGCTGCAGGTCCGAAAGCACAGCTCAAGATTTGAACCAACATCGTTCTTCATTTTTACTGAATGTCTATTGATAATTAAAACATGAAGGTGATGCAGACCATGATTATCCATAGTCGGTCTGTTTTGTGTGTTTTTTAAGGCAGATCTCTGAATAAGCAACTTCTGTGTCCTCTGCCTTTCCTATCGTTCCTGAAACAGAGGGGTCCTCCTCCTGCTTCTGAAAACACAGTTTTGTATCAGCTTATTAAAGCACACCAGGGACACGGCCACCACCGTGGAAGTCAACTCAAATAGTGTACAGTGCAAACTTAATAAAACCATCTATCAAATAAAATTTTATGTTAAAATAAATAAATATCTCACAGAATATTGCAAATATTTTTAAAATATTGAAAATAACCATTTAAATACATCACAGATCAAAGTCGCCCAATGGCAACAGTTGTTGCAATCCATAATTATTCATAGCAATAAATTACAATATTATAATACAGATATAATAATGTGTAGCCTATAATGAAGCCAGGTAGTGAATGTAGTGAAGTGGAGAGGATTTTACCTTCTGAGGAGCGTAAACTGTTTTCGAAACACAGGGACTTGTTGGGATGTTTAATGTTGCGTACTGTACATCTGGTTCAGTATCATGAGTTCCCTGCAAGGATTTGGGCCGTGATACAAATATTACTGCCCTTACACATAACCATACACACATGGCTCTGCACTTTCGGATCCGCATTTACCCCAATACACACATACTGGATGTCACCTATCCATGACACTGATTTCCACCTACCTGGCACTGAAAGTCCCTTTGAATGGAAGATGTCCTGTTATTTCCTAAGAAATGTACAGTAATACAAAGTCAGTCATGGATCAGTGTAATATTTATTAAAACTGAAAAGTATTTCTTACTTTTAATCTCTTTTTATTTCCAGCTTAACTCTGGAACAAAGTAGAGGGGAAAAGTAGCCCATTATTTAAGTTTGTTTTATTTGTTGTTAAGTAAATAAATTAGAAGTATTCTGCATATTCCTCACTTTGCTTTAGCATTATGTTTAAAAGTTCTGTGTAGGAAATCTGTCTAAAATGGAAATGTGTTTAACATGCAATATAAAAACAACAATATACTGAAATAGTCCTGATTGTATATTTTCTTAAATAAATGTCAGCTAAATCACAATAATATCAGCTGAATAACGGTTATAATAATAATGTCTAAAATGACTGATTGCTTTTTCTGCTTAGTAAGTAACATATGTTGCTTTGGAGAAAGGCATCTGCAAAATGAATAAATAAAAGGAGATGAATAAATACCTTTTTTAGACCTGCAGTATACCAAGAGGACTGCTGCCACCAGTCCAGCAGCAGTGGACAGTAGTGCGAACAGGAGAGCGAGCCTAGGGGTGGCTTCATATGCCAGCGTGGTTCTGGGAGACTCTGCCGTCATACAAACAGAATCATTTTTAAAATACTATTAATTACTGGGCTAATAAAATTGCAAAAATTGAACCTCAATGATACCCAAATATCAAAGCTGTCTAAGCATTTTTATCCTGAAGTGTTTGGCAAAGTACTCTGGCCCGATAAGACAGATGAATATTTTAGGAAAAAAGGTAAACTGTAGTTTAATTGGTGGCTCTACATTGACTTAATTTTACGAACATTTTATATTTTTAAAATTTACTTTATCTTTTTTCTGAGAAATGTATTCATTTCTTTATCACTTTAAATGTATTCTTATATTTATTTGATTTTAGTTTGCTTGCATTAATTCACAATCCAGTGTAAAGAAGGAAGTGATGTCTGTGAATCCTGGTCTGGGATGAGATTGTTTGTGCCATGGACTTTTGAATTTTAAGCCGTCTGTTTGACTTTTTAGATTAAATGGGTCGTGCAAATTAAATTAAATATATAAAATGGTTAATCTTAGGACTTATTAGACCTGTTGCACTCTGTTAAACATAACTGAATGGAAAAGGATCCAAAAAAATTTAGGAATAATTTTTTTCTCATTCTGAACAAGTTAAACATTCATTTATTTAACAAATCAGCATTTAGCGTCCTTGTTCTTAGACTTAGACCATTAGTTGACTAATAGATTCATTTATCAATACCACTTTCTTATGTTTTTTATTTTGTTTTCAGATTAAGTTTATTATCTTATGTGATGTCCAGTCAGGTTGTACCCCACTCTACACCCTGTGCACCCTGGGAGCGACTCCACACCTGCTCTTTGAATAAGCAGTTTAAAAAAAATAATAAATTTTAGTTTTTTGCAAAAACACATCTTTAAGGGTTCAATAAAATGATCTGTGTCTGTGTCAGAAAAAAATCATAATGTTTAGCCCAATCCAAAGTAATTAAAGGGCTGACTGGAAAAGTCAACATAGTGTGCTGGGATGAGAAATATGTTAGTCAACTGTACCATTTATTGCATATTATTTAAAAAATAATATTCTGAAGAAGAACATTACGGAGGTGTGCTTTAGCAATTTGTACTTACCTATAACATCGACAATAGTGCCATTTCCTTGTGCAGTTAAAAGTTTAGGAATTTCTACAATCACTTTGCAAATATATGTCCTCCTCTTGTGTCTCGGTTCCACTGTTAAGGCCAGAGAATCCAGAGATTCCTGGTTTGCAGTTACATTGAAAACTTTTGTTCTGATTTCACTGCAGTTGTGGTCACATTGGACCTGATCTTTGCTGCAGTTCCTAAGCCACCGAACCCTGATTTGCACCACTTCAGTGAAATTCCACTTCAAATCATAATAACAGCTCATGTTGACACTGTCACCCTCCTTCACTTGTATCTTAGCAGGGCTTTGGCGAACTGATGCCTGAATGTTACTGCCACCTAAAAAGTAAAATAAATGTGAATTAACCAGGCTGAATTACAAGGCAGCCAGTTTACACTGGACTAAAAAATGCAATATTAGGCTTTTTACATTTTATTACTTTATAACCACCTTGTATAATTGTCCTCATGTTGCCACAAAATGCCTTTGTTCATCATTGCTGACAGATGTTATTTTAAATGGTCTGCATGGTTTTTACCATGGAAGAAGACTGCAAAATGCAAAAATCTAATGGCAAACTGCATTCCATCATTTCCAGATGTGAATGCACAGTTATTATTAAACATGAAGTCTTTCTATGTTATATTTACATTAACCAGGACCTTAAAATCTGTAAAAGCTGCAAGGTGTACAATGAGTCAGTTCAGCAGTTTCTTCACAAAAAGCTTTATATTTTCTATAATTTGGCAGGTGTTTCCATCTTAAGTAAAGCAGTTTTATTAGATTTTGTCTACAAACCATGAAAACAAGAAAGGTTTTTCTTACTTGCGCAGGAGATGAGGCTCCAGACTGTGAAGACAGATATGCTCCAGATCATTGTATCTCCACACTGGGCTCATGGGTTACGAATGCCGTCTCTCCACCCACAGCTACCAGCGGGTTAATTTTAAGAAAGTATGGAATTAATTTTAAATAGTTTCTTGGAAACTTTAACTTCTAAAATGGCCAAGAAATTTTGTTCTCAGTTTCAGAGCAGCGAACGTGGAAGCACAAAACAGGAGAATTACGAAAGTGAGGCTTTTGGTGCCTCTCACGTCGACTTTGTCAGTTTCCTCTGTGCCGGGTGTTGGTTGATACACGTCGTTTCCGAGTCATTGTTGTGGGTAGCCAAAACAGAGCTTTGCTGTTGCTTCAGCTAAAATCTAGTTTTATTCTTTAATTTACTGACTTATTAACTTGCAGTGACATCCACCGCTGATTTTACAGTGAAAACAGATCCATAAATGTCCTCTGAAACCTCTTTTCCTCGTCAAAAGTTTTCCAGCATAACCGACAGATCAAATTTATTAATAAAGAATAGGCATTTTTATTAAGTAACAGTTTCCTTCATTTTTATTATGACTCCAGCATAGTTACATTTTGAATCTCTGAAGTGTTCTCGGTGAAAGCTGAGAGAATTTTTTTCCTGCATTTTTCAGAATATAGTCCACACACACGTCCTTAAATTGTTAAAACCCTTTCTTGTGGTGTTTAAAGAGTTATGCAAAGAACAGACATGAATAGTAGTAGATTCTGTCAAATGTATGAGACGCCGACTGCTGCCCTGCTCACACTTGCACCTACACCTACGGGTGTGAAACTAACAGTGGTGAGAAAGAACAAATTAAATTACAGTTACCAGGACAGGAGACCTTGTTTATGGTTAGATTCTGAGGCTGAAATATATAATGTTATGCAAAACTACACTTGCATTAATTTATTTAACTGATGCGGCATAATATTGGAGCTGCTTACAATGATTTACCCATTTATACAGCTGAGTAATTTTTACTGCATCAGTTCACGGTAAATACCCTCACCAAGGGTACTACAGCAGGAGGTGGGATTCAAACGCTAGCTTCTACAAAGCGAAGGCTCTGGTTCTAATCACTGCGTCACCTGCTGCCCCCATATTACCTTTACATGAACATGGTCAAAATGATAAATAAGGAAATAAATAACAATAAAACTGAAACTAGTAATAACTTGAGGTTCTGGGTCCTCGAGGCAGCCTTAAAGATTATGCCTGAGGTTACCGATTTGACTGCTGAGGCGGCACAGGAGGACCTGGATGCCTGCTTTCCTTGAGTCATATTAAGAATAGACAGCTGCTGCCTTTCCTTAGCTTGCCTTCCTCCCTCCATCCCTCTTTTCTGGACCTGATCCATGTGGTTTCAGTCTCCCACCCCTCCCATCCCTCACAGGGCGTCTCTCCAGGGGCTCCGGCCACTCAGGGGAGGGATTGTGTTCACCCTTAGAACTAAATTGGTCTCCTCCCTGCTGGAGCTCAATGTTCCCACCGCCTTCTACTCTTACTGACATGCAGCCTTGAGCTGGTGCCGATACTCACCCCTCCTGCCGACCTCCTGCTCATTCTCCATCTCTCTTACTTAGCCTCATCATTTTTATTTTGTACGACGTTCCTCTCCACCTGGGCCAATGTCTCTTGGGGTTGTGGAGTTGGACGTGAAGTGCCCGCTGGACGGGGACCACCAGGTGAGGAGCAAGACCCAGAGTGCGCCCCCCTTGCGGAATTACCTGGCTCTCACCATCTTCACCTGCTTCTGCCCAGCATATCCCATCAACATCGTGGCACTGGTCTTCTCCGTGCTGGTGAGTACCAAGTGGTTCTGTTTCAGGGGCCAAACTGCAGGTTACTCAGGAGAACAGTGCGCTACACATTTGTTAGTATGGATGTAACCTGGGGGGGATTGCCATGGATCTAGTCCGCTCATGGAAATCCTTGGGCCAAAGTCTAGTAATGTACATCATCCTGATGCTGCCTACTTGTAGTCACCAGTTTTCACCAGTTTGAAACCCACCTCCTGCTGAAGGACCCTTGATCAAGTAGCTCAGCCTGAAGAATAAAAATTACGCAGCTGTTTAAGTCTTTGCTGGTAACTGTACTGCAGCAGTTGCTTTGGTGAAAAGTATGCAGACAAACGAATAAACGTAAATTTATTGATCATGAATGACTCAGGAACCTCCCAATGGTCTTTTCTTCTATCACTTTTAAAAAGCAGCATTATTAACCAAAGCTGCATCCTCATCTAACCACAGAATCACAGCAGAATCAGAGAAGATGAGAAACACTGATGGAGTTGGGAACTTGAAGGTTGTGAACTGCAAGATTTATTTTTGCTGCATTTTTATGCGGGTAAAAATCTGTGCTGTTTTCAGGTGTTCCTGTGCTGGATTTAATGGCTTGTTTTGTGTGCATATAGATATGTCCCTTTCTGCACAAAAGCAGAAGTCCTCACCGTGAGAAGCAAGGGGGTGGAATAAACACAGCCTCACACCTTGTAAAAATAGACCCCCTGTTCAGTTCCCATGTCTGTTACTGAGGGGCTGTAGATCAGTTGCATGGGGAGGATCTACACCAAAGGGACTGTAAGAGTATTTATCCTGCCAAAGCAAAGGGCTATAGCACTGAGGGTGCAGCAGGGTTAGGGTACACAGTAGGGGTCAAACTGGTGTGGGAATGGTGTTCTTTGGGTGGGATGTGACATCTGTGGGTAGCAGGAGGTGGGCTAAAAGGCGCAGATAGAAATGCTCAGCAGAAAGGTGAGCTTTTGCTTTCTCGTGACAATGAGTCAGACGCGGAGGAGGTGAGAGACTGGGGGTCTGCAGGAGCAAATTCAGCAGCTGTCGCTTCCTCAAGTTGAAACATGTGGTCCTCGTCCCATCCCCCATCCTCTACGCCTACATTTGACACCCAGACCTGCTGGCATGCGCCTTGGCACAGTGGGTTTCCCCACAACATGCCACTCACATTGCAGCGGCGCGTCTGTATCACAGCATCGCTCTAGTTCTGACACAGCTGCTAAAAACCACACGCACCTGTAATTGGTCATCCCAGGCCTCCTCAAGGGTCTCAGTCTTCCCACACTGCCAGCCCTTCAAAGAACCAACAAGCAAGCATGTAACTCACCAGCTTCTTACCTCCCCCATTCAGACGTTTGTCCATACTGTATTTTAGGTGCTGGAGTTTTTAGGAGATGAGTGTTTCAGAAAGTTGGTCACATTGCAGGAGTTGTTGCACATTTTCTTATACTTGTTTATGTCACGGCTCGCAGACACACCGCCTGCCATCCTAGCTGGTGTCGAAAAAGAATGCTTTCCTCCAAATAATGATTTAAGTGCATGTGTGGTGATATTAAAGTTACGATTGAGGGTTGCAGTAGAAGGCAGCTTTGATTTAACTACACGTGCAATAGGGCAGCAGGTGGTGTAGTGGTTGGCGGAGATTTCAGGCCAACCACCCAATGTCGTACCTCTGATCAAGTCGATGGGGTGAAAAGAGCTGTAAATCTGAAAAGCAACTAAAGTTATTTTGGAGAAAAGTATCAGCTAAGTAACTAAAAGGAGAACTATAATGTAACCTATGTAGTGATACTAGATATTGTAATGGTTAGAGCTGGTGCCTTATGTGAGAGAAATTTATAACAGTTATGCTTTAAACATAGCATTTAAAAACATTTAAAAGTAAACATAAACATTTAAAAGTTAAACATTTACTGCATGTTTTGTACTAGTACTATGGTAGAGGCATTAATAAATAGCGGAATGAATATTTTATTATGACTATGTTGTTTAAAGATATTATGCTGTAACTCTTGTATCCTGTAACCTGTGAGCTGAACAAGGTACAGGTGGGAAATTGTTCTAGGATGTGATCACTGCCCAGCTGCAAGGTCGGCTGAAGTCTGTGCCTTTCTTTATCAACGTGGGACTCACTCAACTGAGACCCCCTAAATCAGAAGTTACTCCACCACGTCTAGGAAGGCAGTAGCTCATCACAACAACGTCCAAGGCCACACTCACAAAGAGATGTACTGTAAAACTACTGAAGAAGCGTGAATACCTTGTGAACTGCTGTATAAATAACTCCTGTTTCCTTTGTTCGGGGAGACTCTGTTTTCGAAGGGGCTCTCCTGCACTGGTGTGTATTTCTATAGAAAAATAAAGCGTAACTCTCTCTACACCCGAACTGTTACTTTATTTTTTCTTCCACACTTACCATCAAAGGATGTGGGTTTGGATCTCACCTCTAACTGTAGCACGTTTGGTCAAGGCAGTTTCTATGAATTTATGCAGAAAAAATTCCCCAGCTTTGTAAATGAGTAAATAATTTAACAGTTGATTAGTGCATGTACCTAACATTGTGAACTACCTTGGAGAAAAGTGCCAGGTAAATATGACACCAATGCCACATTTGCATTGTGTTTATGTAAACAATATTAGAATAATTTAATTTATTGTATAATTCTCATATAAGAATAATGAGAGACATCACTGTAATGTGTGTCAGAAGGTGTGTGTGGTATAATATGAGATCACTTGTCATCAATCTTAGCACATCTGTTTCCTGTAAGTGCTTCTTCCGGGAAACTCTTCACTCTTTGGCTGCTCCTGAGGCCAAGTGGTTGTGTAGCAGAACTGGCAATCCGCAAACCCATGTCACTCGTAAACAACCATCTTCGCAGCTTCCTGTTCTTATAGAGATTGCTTTTAGAAGAAAGGGACTCTGAACAATATTGGCACCCACTCTAGCACGGTAAAACCGCTCTTTGCAGTTTGATTCATTGCCACTGTAATCCCCTCCCACAAGTCACCCAACTGTTTGCATTGCAAAGGTCTTCAACCACAGTGCGACACAGGAGCAGGGCACTTATTTACCCTCAAAATCATGTGCACAATTGGAAAGGGCATTGAGGAAACTGTCAAAGATCCCCATTTCCTGTACGTGTTTGGGCTGCAGCAGAGCACTGTGGGTATGTAGGGTATCAAACTTCAGCAGAATGAAGAATTCATAGATTCCATCCTCCTGCCACTTTAAAGTTATTTAAAGGGCATCACCAATTCACTGCTTAAAAAGTGGAAATGCACAGTGTTGTTCTCACTCAGTAAAATGAGAAGAGCTCTGCTTTCTCTGTGAGATTTGATCTCTATGTATGCAGCTCAGATCTCACTGTTAGTCCAAATGCATTTCTCAACTCCATTTGAAAATGCCACTGAGCATCAGAAGTGCTTTACATAAAAAGAAAGTTAGCATACAGTAGATGCAGAAGAGAATGAATGAAAGAGCACAGATTGCAGGGGAGGGTTCAGCAGAGAGGCAAGCACATCCTCATGGTGTGAGGTTGAAAGTGTCGTTTCCCTGCCAGGACTCATTCACAGCCAGGAGGAGAGAGAGAAAGAGAAAGAGAGAGAGAGAGATGTCCTCTTCCATCCCCAGTAGA
Source organism: Heterotis niloticus (assembly GCA_018136845.1). Taxonomy (NCBI): domain Eukaryota; kingdom Metazoa; phylum Chordata; class Actinopteri; order Osteoglossiformes; family Osteoglossidae; genus Heterotis; species Heterotis niloticus. Next base: position 15,298,692 of record CM030890.1, on the reverse strand, counting down.
ATCAACCACATGCTTCCGCATGTGCACATGGCCCAGGAAGGGTTTACAATGTGTATAACATTTTACAGTTCTTTTACAACATTCCACTCTCTTCTCAAAGGCATTGCAGGATATTATACTCTTCACTCCATCTTCTGTGGGATTTTGATCTCTGCTTCTCTGTCTTTGTGAATCCAACATCATACCTGTAAATGGTGTACAATTGACTCCTTCTACCAGTAACACAACACTCTGTGACATTTGCGCAACAGATTAAGCCCACATCTCATATTTTAGTGGGTGTTACATTTCCTCTCTATCTGCAACCTATATTTCATTGCCCTTTCACTTTGTCTCTTCCTCCACTTCCATGTAATCATACTTTTGTACCCTTCCCTTTCCCCACAACCACTGCTCCATCCCCATTCTCAATCTGCAGTCTCAGAGCAGCTATGACCAGAGTGACTATGAGGGTTCTCAGCGCCTGGGTCGCAAGGCCCTCCACTTGGGCATCGCCTCTGTCATCATCGGCCTCCTGGTGATAGCCATCTACTGTATTCTCCACTTCACCACGGTAGGAGACCCTCTCTTCCTGTGCCCAGCTGGGTGTCCCTAGTGGCCCAGTTACCAACTCCTTCCTTTTCTGTGACCTTTTGGCCTCCAGCATAGTGTCTCACCTCATGTGTCCTACATCGTGCCAGCTGGTCACAAGCAGTTCCCAGTCTTCTACGGCTGAGTCATCCCAGTCCATGTGTATAACATAGCATCATAACCCTCATGGCATGTGACTGCGGGAGCATCCAGACCAGCCAAGTCCGGTCCACTCAAGCCCTAAGCTATTTTTGTTGCATGCCCTAGCACACGAGTGCTGATGTGTTACACTGCACTGCATTAACATTATCATAATATTTAGCTATTTGCATAAATCATATTTTAACTATGGAGACAAAACACAGCACATCTGGCCAAAGCTCAAACAGTGAAATTTAAAAAAGCATTTTCAAAGAATTACATCTGTTAGTATGCGCTTCACGGCTATTTGTCTTCATTGTAGTCCACTCCTTTGCATTGGCTTAATTTTGTTTGCTCTCAATTGTATGTAAACTTTCCAGTTTGTTAAAATGCAGTGATTTATTCCTCTCTCTGATTTCCCTATAATTCACAGCATGCAATCTAATCCGGGCAAAAAAAGCAAGCAAGCAAACAAAATAGCACCAAGAAGAGGCAGAAACAGAGACAGACAGACAGACAAGAGTGTTGATCTCTCTCTGGGCTCCTGGATCTGCTGAAGATAAACCTGCAGACGGTGCCTCAGCGTTCACCGCATCTTAGCCCTTGTCTTGGTGAAAAAAAGTCACAAAAATTTGTCTTCCGCTGGGAATTTGTTGCAGTTTAAGGGAAGTCTGTATGTTTAATGTGCCATGTGACTTAATGTAAGAATTGCAGCGTATGATGAGTCTACCAGGAACAGTACTGACCAAAAAGATAAGTGGAATAAGCAGAATTGCTGGTGTTTGTGATGATGCTCACTTACTGTAGTTCTGACTCAACAGTTGGAAATGTCATATTTCTGCAAGTGTGACATGGTCAACGTATTAATCAGCTTTTTATTAAAATTCTGTTATTAACACTTTGATAATGAACCATGGTAGATACAGTATACATATATAAGTGAAACATACAAGCCACTTGTTTTGTGTACTATGCTGAAGGTTTCAGATGCAAGAAGCAAAAAAACACATTGTTCCTCCTGCATCTGTACACAGCTCTTGGTGGATTTACAAGGAAGGGAAGTGGGAGACACACAGTGTGTGTGTATGTGTGTGTTTTGGGTAGGTGGGGGAAACAGCATTTTGCCACCATTAAACCAGAACTGTCATCTTTTAGGACCTGGTATCTGTACAAAGATGGAAGTCTTAACCATCCCTGAGACCGCTAAACTTCCAACTATGAAGCTATAAATGTAACTTTTCAGCACCACCCCATCCCCAGTCTCATGGATCTATTTATTGTTGGCTGCTAAAAAAAAAATTATTTAATTTATCTCCATCTGTGTCACTGAGAAAATCTTTTCATTGAGTCAATTTTATTGTGTATATACAGCTTATATGTATGTTTATGTGTTTTTAATAACTTATGTGGTACCAGTGAAAAGACTGAGTCATGTTACTGGAAACTGGTTTTAAATTCACATTTATTTGGTTAACAAGTTAGACCAGGAAATGAGCTTCTATGTCTTCCAGCTCTGCAGCAATTCCAAATCATGCAGGACACTTGTGTGGGTGTTGATTTGTTTTTACTCTTATGTCCCTTTTCCTGTAGAGCTGTTACCCCAGTTACCCAGGTGTATTTACACCTCTTCCTAGTACTCACTGTCTTACAACTGCACATTAGTTTTTGCCATAATTCCAGTGCCTTGACCACTATGCCACCTGCTGCTACTATGCAATTGCATACATCCTAAACTAGAGAGTTAGGCAGCAGATAGAAAACAATTAACTCATTTTAAAAATTGTAAATTACAAACTTCAAGTTTGAATGCCCTTATATAGAATAAATGTACTGTAACTCAGCTGCACTTGTTTTATAGAACATAATCTTACACGCAGAACAAATTACTTTTGCTATGTGAAATGTGCTCAGTAATGGGAAAGTAAATTTAACAAAATGATGGTGCTTAATACCTTTGGTCAAGCACAAGTTTAAAATGATTAACTATGAATATTTAGTAGCTCTTAGTTGTGAAGGTCTAAAAATTTTTAGTTTTCAGCCAGAAGTCTTGGTGGTTCTGATTAGAAACTCCCAGAGTTATGGTGGTTGACTAACAGTCTGTATCAGTTACATTTATACACTATCTTGTCTGCAAAAAAAAATGATCTGCCTCACTTACAGTCAATATTTAGCGAGTTTAATTTTTATTGTATTGGAAGTAACTTTACTCTGTAGGCACTCTGCAAGTACACTTTATTGTTACAGATTTAGAAACAATTAATTCAAATAATTCATAAAGATGTAAAATGATTAACTGATGGAAAGATATGCACAGATCTTTTAATAAAGGGCATACCACAAATGATATTGCAGCTATCAGGACATTCTTTTTTATTTTGAGTCGATCATTGCATGTTAACAGTTCATCAAAGGGTGCCAGAAAAGCATGAAAGCAGTAATGACTTGCAGTGACTTATCAGTTCTTGCAGTATCTAGGATGTTATGAGCTAGATATGTTACTGAGTGCTTTTCAAAAGCACAAACCAGAAGTCTAGAGATAACAACTTGGTTTTTTGCTTGCAAGAACCCATGCTACACTTTATGCGTAGACAGTTCTCATGTCTGCAGTCAGGGTCTGTAAACCATATGTTCAGGATTCCTTAACATGCTGGAAAAGCCGAGTGGGGAAATGTCTTTTTATGCACTCTGTGTCTCTTGTTTTTTATGCATTCTCTTGAATTCACTTCCATTTCTGTTTTCCATCTCAGAGGGACTCTTTTGTTTGCTTTCTCATGAAATTCCTGCCACCGTTGTTCTATAGCTGTACAAAACCTCATGCTTTGGCCCATTCTCATGGAAACCCTTTCACAACTGCTTGCGCCATGGAACCTTTTGCTTTCGCCGTAGCCTTTGTGTGGGAAACTAAAGTGTGAAGTGGTGCATTGTGGGTGTGGAGTTACAAATGAGCACAGATGGCAGTGCTGATGGGTGCTGGCAGGGAACTGGGTGTCTGGGGGGGGTGTTAGATGTGGATCATAGCCCTTGCTTATCCTTGCCTCATTCGCCTTCACACCAGCTGCAAAGTGCAGAGTCTGGAGGATCCTGTACTCCGATATGTAATCTTACCGGCTGTGGAGGCTAAAAATAAAGCAGGACATCTCTTCCAGGGCTAGCACTAAGCTGGACAGAACTGGAATTGCTCAGGAGATTTATATTCTGTGCTATAAATCATACTTAATGTGTCCAGTACTGTGTAATGGAAAGGAAGATGAAATTGACGATAACCAAAGATTACCATGATTAAGTCTGTGATGCACTCAAGCTATCATTTTTCATACATGTGTCAGACACCAGGGTGAGCTGCTGTTCACACCCCAGGCTGTGTTTATTTAAGTGTGTACACATTTTTTCAGAGGAATGGTGGACGCGTGACATAACTCCCACAATATGACATTGCCCAGTTCTGACATGGGTGAAACGGAATATCCATGAGAATAAATCAGGGGGAAAAAGCATAGCAAACACTGTTTATTCAGTCACCAGACCCATGTGGAAGAGTGAGAAAGTCAACGGAGACTGAACTGAATGAAGTATTAGTGAGTTCACCCAGAATTCACAGCAATGCCACAAATGTAGTGAGATCTCCATTCAAATTACTACCAGAGTGATCCCGTTTATTCAATATTGCATGGGCAATGTGAACAGCTGAAAAGTAAAATTCCAAATGTTTCATTGCAGAATTGTACCAGTGAAGGCTAACATTGCAGACATTAATGATTAACAGCAACTCTTGCGATAACTATGCACTAACTAGTGTAGCTATAATGATAACATAGCAATATTTATGAACTCCTGGGATATTAGGATTATGGTATTTGGGTTTCCTACGTATGATAGCTTTGCAGAAGTTGTAAGCTGGTGCCTCACAGCTCCTGGGCTGCTTGCCTTATTTGAGGTTTAAGTCCAGCTCAAGGAGGTGTGTGAAGTTTGCATGTTCTCCTCTGTGTTTGCACCCCTTGAAAGTATGGCTAAAGAAGGCAACAGCAAATCCCTTCTGTTCCTCTTTATCTTGAAAACCATGCCGGTGGTTGTCTAGGAGTCAGACTTGACTCAATGGCACTTTCAATAGCATAGCTTTACACAATGAGTAGTCAGAAACTGTTATCCTCAATGAAGTATTTTGTGCCTCATTATTCATCTTTTGCCAATGTCAAAAATCCATTATGAGCAATTTTATGTACTGTATGTGCAGGCAATGTTCAAGTACTAAAACTGTAAATCACTCATTACAAACTTCAAACCTAGACGCTCATAATAACATTAAGCATAAAGGAGTTTCTTGTTAAGGTGCAGAAGAGATCTTTCTAGAAACCGTTCGCTTATTATTTAAAAACACCCACAGTCAGAAGCTGAGCTGAGTAAAAAATAAATAATAAATTACAGTAAATAATTTGTAACAGGATGCAAGGTGAACGCCAGCGAAAATGTCCACACCGGGCTGCCGTACGCGAGTTAGCGCACGCGAAATAGACGTAATAAAGTCGCGTCGCGCAGTATTGACGCAACCCTGTTATTGTGGAGATTGAAGGAAAGTGGCGAAATAAAACAACTTCTTGAACATCTCGTCGAGCGAACCGAGCATTACACTAAGGTAATTAACTGTAAGGTTTTGATCTCCTTGATAATACAGCCCGCTGAAATGTCTACATTTGATATTTGTATTGTTTGCAATGTTTACAGTAGGCATCTGCTATTATTATTTAATATTGTATAAACGATAGAAATAGAGTAGAATATGCCAGTCTTGTTTTAATGTTTTATTAAGAAACCTAACTTTAAGCTAAAATAGGGAACCCGGAAGAGGGTGATGGAAATTGAGAAACACTGTAAATGTCCTTTAACTCGTGCTTTTGAGATAAAGGCACTAAAGATGCATTTGTGACTGTTGGATTCCTTTGAACAGAAGCTCACGTTGTACATCGTCTTTGTGTTGGACATAATGTCAGTGGCTTTTCTCTGTATGTATGTTTGTATGTTTGTATGTATGTATGTATGTATGTATGTATGTGTGTGCACGCGTGTCATTAAAGGACCATGGGAAACACCAGCAGTGAGAGGAGTGGTGGAAGTGGAAGTGGGTCCCACGGTGAGAAGAGCCACCGCAGGGATAGCCGGGGCCACAAGGAGGGTGACCGGCCCAAGATCCTCATGGACAGCACTGATGATGCCTACCTGTTCCATGGAGTCGACATGAAGGTACAAATGAACCTGACACTGACGTGCATCTCTGCAACAGCTACACAAAAAGAAAGAATTGGTGTATTCCCTATTGTTTTACATTCATTCACCGTTATGATTATATAAACATTTATTTTTTGTTTATCCATGTGTAGCCTCCAACAGAGAAAGAGGAGTATCTCGCTTGGCAACAAGATCTGGAGGCCAGCAGTAAGGGTGCCAGTCAAGCGCGGCCTACGGTGTTCCGCTGGACCGGTGCTGGTAAAGATATTTTCCTGTCTGGGTCTTTCAACAACTGGGCAAACAAGATCCCTCTGACCAAGAGGTGAGCATGGTTACATGTGCATGAACTTGTCATTTCTCTGCTACAGCCCATCTTTCATCTATTTTGGAAATTTCACTGATGTTTGAACATTTGAGCCACTAGGGGGTGGTGGGAACTCATTTGAGTCCTCACCTGGAAAAATCTTTTCTAATAATTAAAGGTAATGCAGTAAATATTATTTAGCTTCAAGCCTTCTCCAAAGTGATTCATTATCCTTGGTTTGTATGCTAATCTATTTTGTGATTTACCCATTTATACAGTAATCTTGCTGGGGCCAATCAAAATACCTTAATCTACAGTAGGAGCAGGGATTTGAACCTGGCTCCTTTGATTGTGAAGTAATGTTTCCAGGTGCAAGTTGAATGCATCACTTCATAATGCAATACAGACAATTTAATATGAATAGGTAGGAATGTTATTAAATTATCATCAAAGCATGTCTGTGACAGCCTGATGAACTGTATTTTTGAGACATCTTGTTAATGAGCACAAGTTTATATAATCTGTTTGTTTCTCAGCCACAACAACTTTGTGGCCATAGTGGACCTGCCAGAAGGGGAACACCAGTACAAATTCTATGTGGATGGACAGTGGACCCATGACCCAGCAGAGGTCAGTGGCTGCCTTCAGTCCAACATTAATGCTTATTTTTTTTTTTTTTCTGTCTGCATGTTGTAATAGTTTACCATCATGCAACCCAACTGTGTACAGTGATGCAAAAACAAAATTTATGTCTAAAATGCTTCAGGAATGTATTCTGGAAATAGAAATTTTGGACTCTTGCAAAAGGTGCTTGACCTCAGCATTTATCCTCTGGTATGAATTCATACTGTTTCCTTACCAAAAAAGCTGTCATTACAAATGATGTGCTCAATTACATATTTTTTTGATTATGTAAAATTAAAATGGAGTAAGTAGTTGTGTTTTCCTCTTTTTGTCTTCCCTCCCTCCATCTCCAGCCTGTTGTGACTAATCACCTGGGCACAGTCAACAATGTTATCCAGGTGAAAAAGACTGACTTTGAAGTGTTTGATGCACTCATGGTGGACTCACAGAAGTGCTCAGACATCTCAGGTAAACAACTTTTACTTTATGGTTTATCTCTGTCTACTGTTTCGCTTTCTTTCTTCGAGTTTGAAATATTAAGGCTCACGATGACCGCTGATAGAGTTCAGTCTGAACCTCACTCTTTCTGTTTCTTTTAGTTTATTCAGAAGGAGCTAAATTATTCAGTGGGGTTATTAAATAGCATCCATGATGTTAACTGCTTGACATTGCCCTTAGACTGACTGATCAATTTCACCCCGTTTCTAGTAGATAGAGTTTTTCTATATCTGATAGGGGGATCCCTTGCAGAAATGAGAACATCTGCTTGCAATACATGTTGTTGTGACAGTCCTGGTGGTCAGTATTTTGCTGGCCACATCCATCCACCTCTGCTTCCATTAATTTACTGAGTGTACTTTTTTCTTTTCTAAATCATAATTACAAATTTAGAATGAATAGATGCATAGCTTTGGTGTCTGAAGTGCAGTTATTCATTTTTATTCATTTTTGCAAATGAAAATATTTTGTTCAGTCTTTTCATGGCTTTGAAATGTCTAAAGAATATGTCTAAAGAATACATTACGCATGAAGCCAAAACAAAATGTTTTGTTATTTATCAGTCATTTATCTGTTTGTGTAATTTAAACTATCTCTTGCGAGTTAAATTTGAACCTAAACAGTGAGTAGTGGAGCAGGAATGGATGCCTGCTACCGCTCTGCAAATGATCACCAAATGCCAAGTGCCAGTCAATCAGGTAAAAAATGCTGTATTTCTCTTTTCAGAGCTCTCAAGTTCCCCACCAGGGCCGTACCAGCAGGATGCGTATGCTTCCAAGCCGGAGGACAAGTTCAAGTCTCCACCCATCCTGCCCCCTCATCTGCTGCAGGTCATTCTCAATAAGGACACTGGCATTTCGGTGAGTGACAACACACAGTTTCCAAAATATCTGTCTGTCTATGTATCTATTTATCTTTCTGAACTAGTATCCAGAAGCAATTTAAAAGTTAATTATTATTGCAGTTTTGACCATAAAACTTTGCCAAGAGAACAAAAAAGTATCTCCAAGGATTATATTCTACAGTGTGTGGGCCCATTTCTTTTAATTAGTGTGTTTGTTCTAACTTTGTGCCCCTTCTGGACTGTTCAGGTCAGTTCACGTTTTACACTTTACAGTGTAATGATCTGCTCAGAGATGCTCTTTGTTTTATTGTTAAAACAGTGTGATCCTGCCCTGCTTCCAGAGCCAAACCATGTAATGCTCAACCATCTGTATGCTCTTTCCATCAAGGTGAGTCCAAGGCACACCTGCTGGCCAGCGATGTAGTAGTGAGAGCAGAGCTAGCAAGTCACCATGACTGCTGTGTGACAGTGAGGAGGGGGCCTGTGGTTTTTTTGATCACTGTCTTATTTTCTTAAATTTTGCTTTCTTGCCCAGGATGGTGTGATGGTTCTGAGTGCCACACAACGCTACAAGAAGAAGTATGTCACCACTCTGCTCTACAAGCCTATATGACCTGTGACCTCCAAGAGCCCTTGTGATCAGAGTGCCAACTGAAGCACCGCATCTGGAGCTTTCTATACATTAATAGCTCGTCATGTTTTCCTTTTTTTTTCTTTTTTTTTAATCAATAGCAAGTCTTCTGTCATTCCTCCATGAGCACTGAAATGAAAGGTCCTCAAACTGTGCTGTCAGGGAGAGGGAAAAACAGGGCCACATTCATATCAGCAACACCCCCCCATATGTGCCAAGCACAGGCCACCTTATGGCCTCTAGCAAATGTCCTCACATATGCTGGTTTCAGTTCATGTGTTCTACACACCCTCATGTGCCTTCCTCTCCAACACATTTCTTAGCCAGGGAAAGTGCCTGGCTGTGTTCCATTACCGTATTTAAATGTGACCTCTGTATGCGTATTTCATTGTTTCTGTATCACAAGCTCAGAGCTAAAGTGCCCCTGAAAAAGAGGGGTGTTGGGAAATTTCCGAGAACAATCCCTGTTAATGTCAGCAACAGACAGAGAGTTCAGCTGGAGGATGTCGGAGCTCTGAATTACTTGCTGAGGCAGTACCACACCCTTCAGAAGGCAGTGAATTTTATATATTTTCTCAGAACTATGCATTGTCTTCGCTGGGTAATGGAGGATGACAAAATAATTTGCAAATCAGTCAGCAGTATTAGATTACTGCCTAAGTACACTTGCCATTCCAGTTTGGTGATGGACTAAATGAATTTTTGTTGAATTTATTTTGTACTGAGAATCACAGACATCAGGATGATTGGTGTGAAAAGTACAGACCCCCCCCCCCCAAAGCTCTACAGTTTTTATTATGGTCCTGTAACTAAAGCGAAATAAAAACAAAAATCAGCAGGATTCCCACTGATAGTTTCCTGGATTCTGTAAACATCAGGCCACTGTGATTATTCCTACATGTGACGAATCCCTTCACGTGTTTTGTGTGCTCATTTCATAGCTTCATGTATCTGTGGGATCCTGAGCACCTGTGAATGTGCGAGCGCCACACCTGCTTCACTCGCACCTGCTATTTGTCCCACGTGTTGCTCCCTACACCCTGAGGTGCAGTATGAAGCACTTGTGTTGGACTATCTGTTTGCTGCCACCAGATCTTGGCCAAAGATTCCACAGTGCTTGAGAGCAGCTGGACCCACCTGTCACCTTACCTGGTTTTCAATATGTGCAGTAGGTGGTTGTATCTGGAAAAGAAGAGCAAGTTGTTTATGGTCTGAGTTCAAGGTAATTTTTGCTTTTGTTTGCTTTAAACCCAGTCTTTGACTAAATATCAGTGGCTGAAGGGAACCTTCCCTGAAAGCTGTACCATGAGCTCCGAAAATGATGCAGAATGGCTTCAGCTGAGATGCTCAGGTTGAGTCAGATGGTCTAAAACCTCTTTAAATGAAAACCTGCATCTGCTGTCTTGGGTTACAGTTTTACAGCCTGTCATTCAGCTGAGGGCCCCAAATCAAAATGAGTGACCAAGCTCAGTAATTCCATCCTTCTTCTAGACGTCATTTGAAACACATAATGCACCGAAACAGTCATTAGCAGCAAAAGCCAGTCATTTCACCATAATATCCTTGGAAAACAGAAACTGGTCCTCATTTTCCTGCCAGTGTCACTTAGTAGAATAGAAGATGTTTAGCAAATGAGCCACAGCTCCTTCTGAAAGTGACTCAGAAGTTTTTTACAGTTGGGTTATTCTTGTGGTACCTGAGCCTGTGAACTGAATCTCAGCAAAAAAAAAAAAATGCACAAGTTTTCTCTATATTTATTTATTAACATTTTTCTAGGAGTTTCTTCGCTTTCCTAAAGGCCTAGAAAAGTGGGTTAGTTGGTTGGTTGTTCGGAAAAAATGGCAGTTGTGCACACAGGCCTGTCAGGTCTTACGGAGGGAGGGAGACCTTGTTCTTCTTAATGCAAAGATCGTAACAGTTTGTTCAAATTCTTCATATCTATGCAAACCTTCACCTGTAACTTCAAAAGAGGACACTTTAACCTGCACCTGAGTTCCAATAATTATCTGGATCAGCTCCCCCACGTGTCCTCAGGTGTCTATACATGCTGGTTATCTCTGTTGCCCCCCTGCTCAAGGTTACACCAGGGTATAAATACAGAGCAAGGCAGTTTAACCAGTCATCAAGATGAACACCTTTTACTCATTACTGCTTTTGGCTGCTGGCCTGTCTGTGGGTAAGTTTATCTACAGCTTAGTTTTGTTCACACAGCACAGGACCTTTGATTGTAAAGCAGCAGCTCTAACTATTACAGTTTATATTTCTGTATCTTTAAAGCTCATTTTTGTTTATTCTTCATACATAGTTTTGTTTTTCAAACCATAGACTTGGAAATTGACATGCGGGTACTTCTTACCCTAAGTGAAGAAAATTTGGTCTATGCCAAAGTTTGGAAAAGCAGGAGTACTGCCATCACATGCAGACTATTTGCAAAGACACCTGCAAACATACACAAACCCACTTTCTTGCACACATAGCAGCACCTCAGCTGCCTCACATGCTCTACAAACATAAGCTTTTCATTCAAACAAACACAAACTATAACATAATAAAGTTTAGTGATATATAATTTGTTATTGCTGTCTGCAGATAAGTTTGTATACATACACACAAATCAATTCAGCAAGTTTAAAGGTAAAGTCTGATGATTGCTGTGGTATTACCATGTCCACATCACTATGACCAGTGTGTCTTGCTGTCAGTGCCATCCACGTGTTTAACCTGGGGAACAGTAGCTCTTACGTGTGCACAAATGAAAATGTAACAATTATAATAAATAACCATCTTGCTCACATACACATAGAGCACTGTACACATTAGTGATGTTAGAGTAGCAATGTTTGGTGATGTATATTTTGTTTTTTCATTTCTATTTAACTATTACCAGTATGTGTTACTGTCTCTGGCATTTACCTGCCCAACAGCATTAACAACACTCATGAACTAAATAAAACCACTTTAATAGTACAATAGTTCAGTAATATGTCATGTGTTAGTACTATCAGCTTCTATATATTACAGTATATCATACCGTTCACATAAGTTAAACTTTTCACAAAAAAATTAGAAGTATTTAGCATTTATTTTTTTCATATATACACCTGAGAGCCTAGTGTCCGGTGATTTCTGGAGGGGGTGCAGACCATTGTGACCCTGTTAAAGGTACAAGTGGTTAATGATGGATGTACTGTATAGATGAATAACACTGAACCACAAAAAAATCTTCTGCTACTGTGCAAAGTCCACGTGTTCTATATTAAATCAAGTGTGCTGATTCCAAATCTGAAGTCAGATTTTGTCTATCACATCAGGATCTTAAGAACACATCTGTAAAACTTAAATTGCACACAATGCAGAACTAGTTACTGACCCGCAACTGTGTGATACTGTGCTGATGTATTCATAACAACAAAACAGAAGAAAATGTACTGAAATGAAAATATTTATGTTTTAAAAGATTCACCTTAAGCTCATTGAAATAGGTGTTCAAAAGTGTTTTAAGCACTTGCTTTTGTGCTTGTGAGTGGTTGCAGTTGCCTGTTGCAGAAACCAGCAGTAGTCATCCGTCATGTTGGTGTTGAAGTGGCCTTGATATCTTGTTTCCATAATACAAATATCTTCATGGAATCTCTCTCCATGCTCATCACTTACATCACCCAAATTTTGTGGAAAAAAATCTAGATGCAAATGTAAAAAATGCATTTTCAGTGACATCTGATAGCCAAGTTTCTGGTATGCTGTCAGCATATTGTTTACGAATTCAGAATACTTTTCAGTTCGTTCCCAAGAAATTTGCACCACTAGCACAAATGCATCCCAAGTACCAAGTTCAAGTGGGATGAGATTTGCTCTAAATCCAATATCACACATGAGTTTGTGGATTTTGAGTCCAAAACAATTTCCACTATCAGTTTAGCATCTGTTTTCATTACTCCAAACTTCTCCTTAAGATACTTTCAATTTTGTGTGGCTATCACGAAAGTGTGAAGTTGTGGGACCTTTCCGAGGCAAATTCCATTCCTGTAGTCTGGAGGCTAACAGTTCAGATTTCTTTTTTGACAATGACAGATCTCTCACCTGATCATCTAAATTAGTTTGGCTTAACAAGTGCAGCTTACCCTGTTCAAATTCTAGATCATACAACTCATCAGCAGCAACATCATCTTCCAGATCTTTGCCAGAACTGTCACTGGCTTAAGTGCAGACTCACTGTCAGGATAAACAATTTTGACTTATTTATCTTTGAAAATCCAGGTATTTTAGTCATACAGAAATAACAGTCTGAGCGACGATTTTTTTGTTCACCCCACCCCATAGACAAAGCAACAGGCCTTGTATGCCTTTTACCATTCATCCACTGCGTAAGCCCAGAATAACACGCTGTGCAGCAGACGTGAGTTGCCCAACTTTGATCCTGATCTCTGATTTGACCTCCAGAATAATACTTGTAAGCCAATGTGGCTACAGCTACAGCCTTGTATTCAGAGCACCCAAGTTTGAGTTTCATTTGATTGCTCAGAGTCCTCACTCTGGATTAATACAGTAAAAATTGCACAGGTGTTTAAATGGGTAAATTGGTGTAAGCTGTTTTGGAGAAAAGACAGATTAATAATGTACTAGATAACCAAGTAATGGGTCCCAGCACAATTTTGGGTCAGCTGACTTTTAATGGTGCTGCATGATTCTGCTCACGGATGTGGCAGGACCCAACAAACACTGCCCATGCGCTCTCTGTACCCCAGTGCCAGCAGACCCTGACTACCGTGCCGTGTGGCAGCTCCGCTCCCTGTTGATCTGCATGATGCCTGACAGCTGGCCAGCACTTGAATATGCCGACTATGGCTGCTACTGTGGGCTTGGCGGGTCCGGCACTCCTTTGGATGAACTGGACAAGTAAGGGGTTGTAAAGTGAGAGTGTTTTGTCACTCAGTATTTATAGACATGTATCTGAGCCTTTGTGTGTGTGCAAGTGCGTGTGTCCATGCCATGAGGAAAAAAAAAAAAACTTCCCCGGAATTTCACTTCTGTGTTTCCAGATGGTTTCAATTCAATGTTCTGTGGAATTTTAGAAACGCTTTTCATGAGAATGCATGGCCTTGCGTAGTTTCCACAGATATGCTTATCAAGTATTGCTGCCATTTCACAGAACCTTGAGTTTGATGCCAAATCATTCGGTGTGGAATTTGCATGTTCTCGTGTCTGCATGAGTTTTCTCTGGGTGCTCTGGTTTCCTCTCACAGTTCATAGAAATGTATTTAAAATGAACAGGTCACTCTTAAGTTACCCATAATGCATGTGTGACCACCCTGCGATAGACTGGCATCCCATCCAGGAATAATTTGATAGCCTAGCACCCTGTCATTCAAGGATAGGCTACTGACCACTATGACCCTGACTAAGATTAAGCAGTTAATGATAATGGATGTATAAACGTTTTGGATCCAAAGAGAATCCTATCAAAACTGTGAAGCCCTCAAAAACCCATTGCTTCATTACCTGCTGGTGTAGTAATGAGCTCATCTAGGTGTGTGTTATTGGAAGTACCAGAACTGAAGGGTTGCGTTCTCCTCCCTCCCAGGTGCTGCCAGACTCACGACCACTGCTATTCAGCAGCCATGAAGCTGGAAGCCTGCTTGCCTGTCCTGGAGAACCCATACACTCTCATCTACCACTACGGCTGCGACAAGACCAACAAGACCATCACCTGTGAGGGTTAGTATCAGCCAGGCTTTCAGCTCTCAGTATATCTCACTAACCTTATAATAAATTTGCAGTGGGTGGTGTGGGGGTTGCATACATCATCCTGCACTCAAAGGATTCAGGATTGAAGCTCTACTCCTGCTGTTTAAATGGCTGAATCAATGTATGTGGCTCCCAGAAGTTTATCTCCAGTTTAACATCAGTGTGAAGTTTTTAACATCTTTTCTTTTCCATCACGGCCAAAATTATAATGTACCTTATTCATAATGATCTCTCATATTTGTTAAAATATTGATTCTCTATTTATCTTTTGTCATTATTTTAGCTATACTTAGTTCTTTAATGTTTAATGTTTATCTCTTGTCTTCTTCTTCTTCTTCATCTTTTGGCTGCTCCCGTTAGGGGTCGCCACAGCGGATCAATTGTGTCCACTTCTTCCTGTCCTCTGCATCTTTCTCCTTCACACCTACCACTTGCATGTCCTTCTTCGCCACATCCATAAATCTCCTCTTAGGCCTTCCTCTCTTCCTCTTGCCTGGCAGCTCCATCCCTAGCATCCTTCTCCCGATATATCCAACGTCTCTCCTCTGCACGTGTCCAAGCCAACGCAATCTCACCTCTCTGACTTTGTCTCCAAACCGTCTAACCTGTGCTGACCCTCTAATATATTCATTTCTAATCCTGTCCATCCTCGTCACACCCAATGCAAATCTTAACATCTTTAACTCTGCCACCTCCAGCTCTGCATCCTGTCTTTTGGTCAGTGCCACCGTCTCCAACCCATAAAGCATAGCTGGTCTCACTACCATCTTGTAGACCTTCCCTTTCACTCTTGCTGGTACCCTTCTGTCACAAATCACTCCTGACACTCTTCTCCACCCACTCCACCCTGCCTGCACTCTCTTCTTCACCTCTCTTCCACACTCCCCATTACTCTGAACTGTTGATCCCAAGTATTTAAATTCATTTACCTTTGCCAACTCTATTCCCTGCATCCTCACCATTCCTCTGTCCTCCCTCTCATTTATGCACATGTATTCTGTCTTAGTCCTACTGACCTTCACTCCTCTTCTCTCTAGAGCATATCTCCACCTCTCCAGGGTCTCCTCAACCCACTCCCTACTCTCACTACAGATCACAATGTCATCCGCAAACATCATAGTCCATGGTGACTCCTGTCTGATCTCATCTGTCAACCTGTCCATCATCATTGCAAACAAAGGACTCAAAGCTGATCCTTGATGTAATCCTACCTTCACCCTGAAAGCATCCGTCACTCCTACCGCAGACCTCACCACTGTCACACTGTCCTTGTACATATCCTGTACCAGTCTTACATACTTTTCTGGCACCCCCGACTTCCTCATACAATACCACAGCTCCTTTCTAGGTACCCTGTCATATGCTTTCTCTAAGTCAACGAAGACACAATGCAACGCCTTCTTACCTTCTCGGTACTTCTCCATCAACACCCTCAGAGCAAACAACGCATCTGTAGTACTCCTTCTTGGCATGAAGCCATACTGCTGCTCACTAATTGTCACCTCCCTTCTTAACCTAGCTTCCACTACTCTTTCCCATAACTTCATGCTGTGGCTGATCAATTTTATCCCTCTGTAGTTACTACAGCTCTGCACATCACCCTTATTCTTAAAAGTTGGTACCAGTACACTTCTTCTCCACTCCTCAGGCATCATCTCACTTTCTAAGATTACATTAAACAATCTGGTTAAAAACTCCACTGCCATCTCTCCTAAACACTTCCATGGTATATCATCTGGACCAACAGCCTTTTCATTCTTCATCCTCTTCATAGCTGTTCTAACTTCCTCCTTGCTAATCCATTGTACTCCCCTATTCATAATCCCTACATCATCCAACCTACTCTCATTCTCTTCATTTATCAGCCCCTCAAAATACTCTTTCCATCTGCTCAACACACTCTTCTCGCTTGTGAGTACATTTCCATCGCTATCCTTTATCACCCTAACCTGCTGCACATCTTTCCCAGCTCGGTCCCTCTGCCTAGCTAATCGGTACAGGTCCTTTTCTCCCTCCTTAGTGTCCAACCTCTCATACAATTCACCACAAGCCTTTTCTTTAGCCTTTGCCACCTCTCTCCTCATCCTACGCTTCATCTCCTTGTACTCCTGTCTACATTCTTCATCTCTCTGTCTATCCCACTTCTTCTTCGCCAGCCTCCTCTCAGTGGGAACAGCTGTGCTTGGGACATCAAGTCACTGCAGAGAATGATCCGGGCAGCGAAACGCTGCACCAGATCTGATCTGCCGTCCCTACATGACATCTATACCAGGAGATGCAGGACCAGAGCAACTAGGATCGTCGGTGACCTATCTCATCCCAGCAACCATCTATTCATCTTGTTGAAATCAGGCAAACGCTTCAGAAGCATTATGGCCAGAACGGAGAGGCTAAGGAGGAGCTTCTACCCACAGGCCATAAGACTTCTGAACCCGGACATGATATCACAACCCTCACAGACCAGGGTCCTCAATAATCTCTGACCACTCCACTCCACCCCACCCCCCCCCACTGTCACTGCCCTTCCAGGGCACCTTAATGGTTTCTTTACCATTTTGCCTATTTATTTATTTATTTACTTATTTACTTACTTATTTATCTATGTGCTGCTTGTTTCTGTTTCTATTCTTAGTGTTTGGATGTGTGTTTGCTTTATTTTCCATTATAGATTTTTTGCACAGTCGTCCTGTATCAGATCGGAGCACATTTCAACACATGGTACACAACCATGTACTTGACAAATAAACTCTTTTGACTCTTCCTCTGTATACTCTCCTGTACTTCCTCATTCCACCACCAGGTTTCCTTGTCCTCCTTCCTCTGTCCAGATGTCACACCAAGCACCTTTCTAGCTGTCTCCCTTACCGCTTCTGCTGTGGATGCCCAGTTCACTGGTAACTTTTCACTGCCACCCAATGCCTGTCTTAATTCCTCCCTGAACTCCACCTTATAGTTTTCCTTTTTCAACTTCCACCATTTGATCCTTGATTCTATCCTCACTCTCCTTCTCTTTTTGATCTCCAATGTCATCCTACAAACCACCATCCTATGCTGCCTAACTATGCTTTCCCCTGCCACCACTTTACAGTCTACAGTCTCTTTCAGTCTGGCCCTCCTGCATAAGATATAGTCCACCTGTGTGCATCTTCCTCCACTCTTGTACGTCACCCTGTGTTCCTCCCTCTTCTCAAAATATGTGTTTACCACAGCCATGTCCATCCTTTTTGCAAAATCCACAATCATCTGACCTTCTGCGTTCCTCTCCTTGACACCATACCTACCCATCACCTCTTCATCTCCTCTGTTCCTTTCACCAGAATGCCCATTGAAATCCGCTCCAATCACCTCTGTACCTCAGGTACACTCTTCACCACTTCATCCATATCACTCCAGAATTTTTCTTTCTCATCCATCTCACACCCAACTTGCCGGGCATATGCACTAACAACATTCATCATCACACCATCAATTTCCAGTTTCATAACCATCACTCTGTCAGACACTCTCTTCACCTCCAAAACACTCTTGACATACTGTTCCTTCAGGATAACCCCTACCCCATTTCTCCTCCCATCCACACCATGGTAAAACAGTTTAAACCCCCCTCCGATGCACCTAGCCTTACTCCCCTTCCATTTGGTCTCTTGCATGCACAATATGTTAACCTTCCTTCTCTCCATCGCATCAGCAAGCTCTCTCCCTTTACCAGTCATACTACCAACATTCAAAGTTCCTACCCTCACGTCCACTCTCTTAACCTTCCCCCTCACCTCCTTCCACGCCTTCCTCCTCTTCTCTTTCTTCGGCCAACAGTAGCCCAATTTCCACCAGCACCCTGTCGGCTAGCAGTACTGATGGCGGTCATTGTTAACCCGGGGCTCGACCGATCCAGTATGGAAATTTGTATTTTTGTCCCATTTTAGGTTTGGCAGATTTTTATGCCGGATGCCCTTGCTGACGCAACCCTCTCCATTTATCCGGGCTTGGGACCGGCACAAAGAAATACACTAGTTTGTGCATCCCCAAGTAGCTGGATTTAATGTTTGTCTCTTGTAAATATGTAAAACATGTGATGGTTTTTTATTGCTTTTATCTGCAAAATTATGAAAGTGCTGAGTCTAAACATAGACTGTCTATATATATATATATATATATATATATATATATATATATATTATATATATATATATATATATATATATATAACAGTTATGGACAGTGACTTGTTGCCTTAAGAACTTTCATTATCATTAATGACCACCTTTCAGCAGTGGATCCTCATTGCAAATTTTTTTGTGGTGTTTCTGTCTCTTTTCCTGTTTTTGTCTGAGCCTTTAGTTTGAGTTAAGAAGCCCTTTTTGGTTGTGTTGAATGCTCCTGTCCAGTACCTCTATCCTGTCCACATGACCACCTGTGTTCTGTAACCAGGTGTAAAGTTGATGTTTATAAAATTAAAGGCAAATTCTTGAGCATAGTTCAGTGAGCTACATGGTAACTGGGTCACCACCATATGAAATTAACTAAAAATGTTCATTTTTTTTATTCAATCACTGTATGTTACAATTGATTACAATATTTTCCCAGCTCACAATAGCAGTATGCAAGCAAAACTTCTCTTGCTCTGTGCTTTGTTAATCTGTCTGAAATGCCTCATTTGTGCCCCCAGCAAAAAACGATGAGTGCGAGATGTTTGTCTGCGAGTGTGACAGGAAGGCTGCCATCTGCTTCGCCGGAGCGGGATATAACAAGGAATATGAGAATTGGCCTAGTGAGCGCTGCAAGTGAGACCCATGAGGGACACCTTATATCCCCCAGACGAGCAAATGAGTCAATAAATACATTTATTCAATATTGCTTCCATAATTGTGTTGGTTTTTCAGTAGTGCAACCCAGCAGATGTCAGATGGATGAAACACAATTAGTTATTTTGCTCAGTAGAGTTATACACGAACACTGGAGGACATAATATGCTTCCTTAACATGCAAATATAGTGCAAGATGCATTTTTTCAGAAATACATGTTTATTTTGAGTCTCCTGGAGATACAGGCTCTTCTCTAAATGTCCCACCACTGACTACAAAGCAAAGAACTGAAGAAGCAGTATTATAAATTTAAGCGATAATCAGACTTCTAGGTCTTCCGAGAATCTTCTGAGACTCAGAACAAGATCAGAAGACACGCAGAGAAGATTGCTTTATTACTGAGCATCCTTCTCGCAGATGTAGGGGAGCGGTAAGTCACAGTTGGCATCATTCCACAGCATTCTGTAGCCTAGCTGGCCACAGTCCTCCCCATTTTCATGATAATCCCAGTCATCCGGTTGGCCCTCGTCCCAAAAACTGCATGAGAAGTGGAGGGTAAGAGCCAAGCAGAGGTCACACATCAATCTGAAATTAATGAAAAAGTACGGTCCCCTCTACCACCTCCTGCAGGACTTGCAGGGCAGACCCATGATTACTCATGTCAGGCTTAGTCTAGCTCAACTTTCCAACAAAAAGTCAAACAAAAAGAGCTGAAATTGCACATATTAACAAAATATATTCTGGAACACACACATACTCAATAGGTAGCATAAACCTTACTATCAAATTATAATATTTCCATTTTTACCATTTACCATTAAAAGTCAATATTCTCTAACAAATCTATTAGCATTAGCAAGTGCATGTTTTGCACATCATTTCTGATGTGTCCATCCATCCATTTTTTTATTTCAAAGCTTTAAAAAGCATTCACAATAATTCAGATGGCATTAGTACATTTGGTTAATAAAATAAGCAGGGAACACACAGTCCCCCTGTCACCTTTTGGCAGAACCCCCACTAACACACTCATTGACTTACTGTGGAGTTGTGTTAAAATTGGTTCCATCCACCCAGGTCCAGGTATCTTCTTGCCCTCTCTCCACCAAGCCGATCTACATTAGATCTTTTAGCCCATAATTGGATATGAAGTCCTGAGAGGGAGCAAGAAATCACACACCCCCACGTATCACTGAACATGCACACAGCCTGCAATGTAGTACGACACACACCCCTATCTCTCCTCTCAGCACTTTCATTAATGACAAGTGAAATTAAATAAATGTAATGTTCACAAACAATTCATTTATGATACAATAAAGACAATTTTTTTTTATTTTGTAAAACTTTTTTTATGGGGATCTGATGAATTACTGTTTTGTTCTTTACATTATGATCATTGTAAGCATTTAGATTTAATTGTACAGTATATATGGTACCTAGCACCCCTTTGATGATGAGGCTACAGAGTGCACATCTAGATGGCTGAGGATCAACAGAGATGAACAATGGGTTTAAAGGGGCACTACCTGGATGCAGGTCAGGTCACTTAAGTGATGGTGTCCAATGTTTAAAAACCTAAAACCCCCAGTGACCAAGTTGCATCATTGATGATGTAACCAGGCCAACCAGAAGATGTATGATATGAATACATACCTGTTCATCTTCATCATTGATAACCATTAAATGTGCTCCGATCTGGTTACATATATTCTCTGCCTCATGCCACTTGACTTTCTTGTAAGACACCAGGTAGCAGCTTCTCTGGAAGTGCATCCATTTTCTCTCACAGGACACTGGCAGGATGGAAAGAGATGATGTGCACTGATGTTACCGGTTGCACCAGGTCATGTGACTGAGAGAGCTTTCAGTCAAGGGCTGCTTTTTTCCTCTGAACCTTTGTGCCCCTGTTGACTAGGGAGCAAATTTGTTTCAAAATATTTTATAAGACGAAGACAGGGAAAGAGGATACCTTCTGAAAACTAACATGAACCAGAGAATATCCCTAATGCCAGGGCCTTTAAGTGTAGGATTATGTTATAGGTCACCAGGTAGGTTATGGGTTCACCTTGGATGTTGGTTGCTAATTGGCTGAGGGTAAGGAAGCAGAAAGGTACACCATTTACCCTATCAGTAATAGTAAACCATAGGGGGGAAGCATCTGGTGTTTGGGTCAACATGCAGTCGTCACTAATTGCTAGCAAGAATGTTACCTTGAAGCCAGAGGTTAGTTATTTCATATCCCTGCTCCTGCTATAGTTGCCTTGATCGAGTTACATACCCTGAACTGCTTCATGAACAATCCTGTTTGCAGAAGGTGGACGTATTAGTCTTTTTGTGCATTTGGACCCATGATCAACACTTTGCTTTCCATCTTGGCTTATCATCAACTTGAGGTGTTACTCCTGCTACTTAGCAAGATTTTTAGAAGTGGCTTTTTTAGGCAGTAAGTGTTCTACAGCTGGGAGTGGCTAGGGATTGCGACTAATAGTATATATCTTTCCTCAAATGTTATTTTTACAATAGTCCAGCTTGTAAGTCACATTTGACTGAGAGGTCAAGTTTGTGAATCTCATGTTGAACAGTACATTGATTGACATTGATTTTCACCATGCTCAAATTTCACAGGAGTATCATCTCATCATTAACATCTCTGAACTTCTGTGCAATTGACAGATATTTAATTATATTTTTGCTACAGATATTATAAATATATTCCATATTTTTAAATCTCTTTTTTATTCAACAGAGATATTCAGATGTTTCATAGTTTTAGTTGTCAGTCATGGTTCACGTGTACATTTTTTTTGCTCACCCTTCTGAGAATTTTTGACACCAGTGATCGCTTTAGAAGAGTTCAGGGAGACCAAGAGAACCTTCACACTGGCCACCTCTTCACTTAAATGGTTGACTTGGGAGGAACAAAAAAGCTTAAGTAAAAACTAGGTGCAGCAGAACAGAACTGAGAATATGAATACAATGGGTTACAGAGGATGACAGGGGAAGAGCGATATTGTCTACAATAAATCATACATTTCAGCCCAGTGAGAAACAGCAGGATGAGGAGCAGCATGAGCAGAATCCCATACAACAGACAGAACCATGTAGTCCTCTTGTCCTCTGTTTGAAAGACAGCGGGGAAAGAGCTGTATTTTTATGTTGCCATCATCGTAAAAGAATATTTCAGTCATTTATATTATGGATATGATCTCGGAAGATCTTACCTCTGTGAAAGAATTTTTGACTTTTTTGACTTTGGAAAAAACTGCCTTGGTCACTCAGACTGAACTGGTCATGTCCATATGAATCCATTGTCTGGAAAGGTTATGAGATGTATCAATACGCAGGAGTATTATTTATGATTTGTTTTTTCCTTAATCTTGAGACTTTCTACAGTACTTGAAACATTGAAATTGGTCTTCAGAATAGTGATTTCGGGCACGTGTAAGTGGTCACAGTAACAATCAAGTCATTTATTTAAAGTGAGTGGGTTTATATCAAGATCTATACAACAAGCTAAAGGGGAGAAGTAGCACATATGAATGGAATATTGGTCCAAATAAAATTTTGCTGAACTGATAGCTGTAAATTGCACTTAGTGTGTGCATGTTGAATAAATATATATGACTGAGCTTTGATGGACCGGCATTATTAAAATCTAAAAAAATATTTTGGAATTTCCAGGACAGAGAGCAATGTGCACAGTATTAACCAATCTAATAAACAATGTTCTGTAGACTTTACCAGTTCATTCACACACACAAATATATATACACACATATACCATTAAAAAAATTCACTAATGCATAAAATAATAAATTTTGTATTGTATTTACAGTGGTTAAACGTGCTCCTGTAGACATCTGGCTGCTAAAACCATTTTTAAATTTAAAAAAACAGTGCTGTACTGCTGAGAGAACAAATCCACAGTAAAGGACATTTAAAAGCAATGCAATTCACCCCAAGCAATTCCAGCCTGATAACTCATTTGGACGGAGAATTTTTTAAATGATTCAGTGATCGTTCCTTGATTCTGTAAAAACCAAAGCTTCCTAAAAGTGAGATATGTTGAGTGACACACTAGAAATATAGTCACACACTGGAATCATCCGTCATTGACAGAGGGTAAATATTCTGACCACTTGTTTCAAAAAGCTTTTCATTTCGCTTCAACGACATCCTGTGTGTTGAAGGTCTCTAAGAGGTGGTATTAAACTTCAATGTACTAAATCAAGAGAAAGACAAACAGCTAAGCAGAAAAATAATTGTTTTGTCATGTTTTTTGCCTTTACCGTCTTGTAGAAACTGTAAGGTGAGGAGTCCGTTTGAGTGGCAGACCAGCAGACAGCCGAATGAAACTGATCCCTCATCCAGGTTCTCAGTATGGTGCTTTCTGCTGCCTCTCTGGCTTCTTTTGAGCTTCCTGACATCCACTTCCACCTCCTGGATGACAGCATACATCTGATCATGTAGAAATATGCAGAAATATGTACTTTGGCTGCTGAGTTCAACAAGGACCCTCTGTCAGGGGTCAATTCCAAGTTTATTGACAAGTGTATCTGATGTTACAACATAACAGTATGTTTACACTCTTGTCTTAGCATGGATATAATTATGCCTCAAGTGCCTGATCTGTGGTTTTATCTGCTGATTTCATTCACATGAACTTTTGTTCATTTGGCAAATTGCTTTTCTCCATAATAATATAAATAGATACGTGGATGTGTGGCCAAAGACTGCAGCACCAAATTCCAGCAGCGCCTCCCTGTTTTACCTATAGAATCCTGAAAACTAGTACTTAACCTGAAAATTCACGCATGTATAAATAATTTCTGATCTTTTGCTTATAGATGCAGCTACTGAGTCCAAAAACCCTTCAGTCACAATATTTTTCACAATATTTAAAACACTGAAATCATTTCTCCTGTTTTTGTTGTTTGACACATCAGTAAACAGAACCAAGACATATGAAACAGAGTTCAGCAGAGGACAGCTTAGAAATCGGTGTACTCTGATGTCCATTTCTGCTGATGTGTGCCATTCTTTTTCCTCTGGCGGATACCACATATTGTAGACAGCACTAACACTTTAGCAAGCTGGGGGTTTGCTAGAGGCTCAACAGAAAATTTTTCCATTAAAATTTTTAGGAATGGGCTAGACACAGTGATGATGATGGCGGCAATTATTATTATTATTATTATTATTATTATTATTATTATTATTATTATTATTATTATTATTATTATTATTAGTAGTAGTAGTAGTAGTAGTAGTAGTAGTAGTAGTAGTAGTAGTAGTAGCAGTACAGGTATGCACCACCAGAGACGTGTTGGTCAACAATGGATCGCATATATTACAGTGGTTTGTAGCCTATGAGCAATTGGCTATACTATATACAAGTCAAAACAGACTTGATATGGTGCATGTACACTCTATGATGTCTGCACAACAATGAAATCACCAACCAACACATTTCTCAGAACACATCCCTGTCTTTAAGTGACACATACATGTAGTAGCAATTTTTATAATTGCCATAATTATTATCATCATTATTAATAGTACTATCGCTCAGTGTTGTTGTAATTCGGGCGTCTGTTTTATGTAACTGCTTCTTAAGAAAGTCCTAAAGAGAAATAGAAAAAAAGAGAAATAAGCTAATAGTATTTGTATTTATAAATAAAGTGAAACACCCTTAAGTAATAAGAATCAATACCAGAGAAAGAAGAAGTGGAAGAGAAAATAAATAGAACATAAAGGGAAGTTTTATGCAAGAATAAAATGCAGTCTTAACTATGTCCATGTCGAAATGACAACGAATTTCTGTCTTGCTTTGCCTTGGCAATAAGCAGGTTTTGCAACAATTTACACATAACACATGATACACTGGAACTGTGAAGAAATTAGGAAGTTTTAAATATGATTTGCAGCAGATGTATCTCAGTACAGTGGATCCTCAATTTATGAACTTAAGTCGGCCCAAGAGTTGGTTTGTAAAATGAAATAAAGGCCCTGGGGCTCCTCGTCGGTGGTATACACAGTTAAAGTGTGAACGTAACATATGCATGGTAAAAACAATGGTAATAAACCAACTGGCTATACTTTGAGAAGTGTGTGCCTATCTTTAGGGAGTTTTCTCACACAGGAACAGGTGGAGAGTGACGCGCATGCCAATATTTCACTAAATAAACTTGACAGAATCAGATAACTCATCCTCAAGTGCAAACTAAGTAGAATTCACAAAGATTAAAAACATAAACCCTTTCTTACAGGGATTTTCTTATCAGTGCCTAAGCTAAATAGGGGAAGTCTTTGATTTGGGGTTTGTGACAGTCCCCAGTTAAAGACCAAAAACTTGTGAAAGACTTAAGTGAATATATACAGAATAATAGCAGTACTGAACATTTATCACTTCGTCGCTACCAGCATCTGTTTAGCTCCTAAGCGTGTGAAAAAGTCCGGAGGACCTTCATGGGGTGGACACTGGAACGCTGTCGTTGTCCTCCACGCCTGTAGGTGGCAGCGGCGCGCCCAGCAGCAACATGAACAGTACAACAGAATTAAAAAAAAAATCACACATCCGGCAGCTCGGCCTCGTAGAGAGAAAGGAGTGAAGATGGCGGCGTTCGGAAGACTGTCGCAGGCTTTCCTGCGCTCCTCGGCGGCCCAGTCCCGCCAGCTGTCGGCGGTTGCCCACGGCGAGCAGCACCAAAGCGGTAAATATCTCGCTCAGAGGCTGGTTGGAAATGTAGAGATTTTTTCCTAATTAGTGTAAGATCAGTTGAGTACTTTCTATGCACCTTTGTGACCTTGCTAGTCAATGTCGATCATGTATTTTTGAAACATCAGCTGGGTTTTGTACAACGCCCGGTGTGCATTGATTTCTCATAACCTGTGTCTAAGCACTATAGAATATCTTTTTATGTGAGGGATACCAAATTGATACATATCCGTCATTTCTTATACTTCCGTCTGCTGTCCTTAAGACTTCGTCCTTTAAACAGAAACAAACTGACACCCATTGCTACCGCTAATACTGTACGCTAGTTTTACTGATACATTTTTATAACACTCGTTATTATTTTGTTGCTATTTTGGAACAATTTCACATTTAGTCAGCTAATAATCTGCGTGGAAACCAGTAGCCATTAGTCAGACAGTTGCTAAACAGGATGCCATAACTTGAAGTTTACAGACTTAACTTTACAATTTAAGCTGTATTCAAATATTACGTATTCAAATTAACTTTGGATTGCTGTCATTTTTCAATACTTTTAATGTCAAATGGTTATTTTTATTCTCTTGCTATTTATACTGGTAATATATTGATACACATACCGGTTTCTATTAATGACACTGATGTCCTTCAAACGTCACTATTCAAATTTCTCAGTGGCACTGGTTGAGATCCTCATTGTAACTTAATCTGGGGTCTGAATTTTGTATATTTCATCTGAAACTGTCTGCAATTTTTGAGTTTTTTTGAGGAACACCCCCCCCCCCCCCCCCCAAGATTGAGAAACACAAGGTGGAAATGTATAGACTTGGCATGTTGTTTATATTGGTGTTTATATCCACTGGATTCCACAAAGATCTGATGGTTCTTGGGTATCTTAGTGAAGAATACTGAGAAATTCCCTGTCCTGTTGTCTCTTTGACTCACCACATTTTTGTGTCTATTTCCTGCTCCTGGTAGGGCGCACATGGAAGATCCTGACCTTCGTGGTGGCCCTGCCTGGTGTGGGTGTTTGCATGCTCAACACCTACCTGAAGAGCCAGCACCATAGCCATGAGCACCCTGAGTTCATACCCTACACCCACCTGCGCATCCGCAGCAAGGTTGGTCTCCAAGCATAACATCCAGCTACTTTGTGTTTTTGGTCCCTGTCTGTCTTACTGTTTTGCTCTTTATACACTAAAGTAAAAGAGACTATTTACTGGCCACAAATAGTAATGGTTACTGTGGTAGTTTCAAAGTAACATTTTTTTCTTCATTTCAAAGTTAAGGCTGTGTACCATAATATAATTCTTAATCTGTTTGTATTTCACATAGTTGATGCTTTTGAACTGCTTTCAAAAGACAAAATGGTAGACAAATTATTCAATATTAAGTGGGTATGGTTGTCAGAAGCAATTTTAAATTACACCCTTTAATGAAGTAAGATATTTTTACAAGTGAAACTTGAATACCTTGGTGTCTTGAAAGTTAGTAGCCACTAATGTTCAGATTAAAAGTCTGTTTGTAAAATACTATTGTTTTGCTGAAAATAGTAGTGTTTCAAGATGCATATTGGAATGAGTTAGCACCCAGTAACCTTGTATAGAGCTCCATGTGACCAGATTAATTCTGAAATATATTTAGTTTCTGTGCAGTTTCCTTCCAGCTGTCTTAGTGCAATTTTTTTGTCTTAATTTAGCGTTTCCCATGGGGTGATGGAACCAAAACTCTGTTCCATAACTCTCACGTTAATGCTCTCCCTGATGGGTATGAGAGCTCTGAGAATCACTGAAGATCATCTTTGCTGAAGACTTTCTGCACTAGGACCAGAGATTACTTTCCACACACCCTGGATTCCAGAACAGGGCTGGACCACACCACCTTCTACAGTTTTCTCTTAAATGTTGTTTACTTCTGTACCTAACCAAATGGCACCATATACAATACTTTCATTTTACTGGACCACTTAACACAATGTTGGCTTAAATCCTATCTAATAAACATTATTACTGAAAAACACTGGTGTTTCTGTTGAATTTGTTATGCTATGTGAAAATTCATCTGAAATTAAAGTTATCTGTCCAATTCAGTACAATAAGAAAAACTGCTCTCCTACTCTGAACCTGTTCTTACCTTTTTTGTTTTACAGAACAAGTACAGGTGAGCTGTTGAGATTCTCTATTCTGAGTGTATTTTTTTTTTTTAATAGGTAACGGTTGCAGCAAAAATCAGGCATATGGATCCACATAATTTTAACTAGAAATACGGTTATTTACAATTCTTATGTGTGTCCTCTCTTAGTCTTTAACTATAATTTACAAAGTGTGACTGAGCGACCCGAACTCAAAACCGACAATTGTTCCTCTATTCTGCTCCCGGCCGAGTTCGGTTACTCTGTTTTATTGTGGTTCTGCGCATAAATTGCTCATTTACCCTCTTCGCTACCGCACCAGTTTATTTTCAATCGCGATTTTGATTGGTCCCACTCGTTCCCCGTATCGTCTTGATTGGCCGACTAGTTGTATCCCTCTACGATTGGCTCGAGCTCGCGGGCTGTGCCGTTCCGATTGGCTTCGCTCTTTGTTCCTACAGGTACGATTGTCCCCGCTCGCTCTCCGTCCCGCTGAGAAGTTTTCACATGACTCGACACTTGTGATCCGTATTACTTAACAAACCGTTGGACTGTGATGGAGGAAGTCAACAAAACTGAGTAAAAGTCATAGTATCATAAAAACAAAACTAAATAAAAGGACACGAAGTGTCCCGCAGCGTTCCGGCCTGCCGCGCTCACGTTTCCTTATCAGATCAGCACCTTATCTGGCCGCACTCTGGGGCTCCGACTGAGAGGTAAAGCGGGAATTAATATCCTTCTCACTTGTGTAACTAACACTAAGAAATTAAATAAATTATGATGAATTTTATACAGAGACTTCAGCTTGATGATGAAAGGGAACAGTGTGTGTGTTGTTTGTCTCTTCGAACAGTAACAGCAATAACAATGTGTTTTAAAGCCCACATCGTGACGGATCAATGGCAGGTGTGATGGTCTGTTTTTAAAACTGGTTTTCAAACTTGAGTCGGTTGTTCAAACCAGGAACACTGTTATTTACACAAATTATTATTATTATTATTATTATTTATTGGCTAAACATCAACAATCCACACATAATATTAATACCAATAATTAATTTATTTGACACATTTTTCCCGAGTTAGGTTTATAGGCTACTATTTACCCATTTATACAGCTTTGTATTTTTTATATATCAAGGTAAGTACTTTGATGCTGGTACTACATCATGTACATGAATTGATTTAAATTCTGAAGCAAATCAGTCTAACACCTTTTCTTTGTTTTTTCTCTATTTAATGCCCTGCACAGGTGTGCGGTGATCCCGATGTCCTTATTCTCATCGACCGAGTTTATATGTGTTTTAATTACATTTGTGACATTACATTAACAGTACTCATCCTCTGGTATACAAACACATTCAAGAGAAGACTTAACCTAGCATGTAAGGCCACTCTGTACAAACTCCTGTGACATACAGTATTTACCTTTTGCTTATTAATGTGACACATTTGTCCAGTTTTAGAATGATTTGCAGGGTATTGTTTCTGAATGAAATCAAAATAAATACCTCGATTAAGCAGGAACATGACTTTCAGATTATATGACAACAGCTATAACCACTGCGCCATCTGCTGGCTTATACGTATACACACACAAGGGATCTTTGTGTGACACACTGGTTGTGAACCTGATGGTCGTCCTTACTAGGAGATGGCAGAGGGACAACAGAGAGGCGGAAAGGACGGGGGCCTTTGAGTGACAGCGAGTTGCTGGACTTCTCATCCCTGATGGCTGAGACCACCACTCCAGACCCCCGATGGTGAGTAGATTTTGGACTGTAGTGGGTGCTTTAAACTATGTAACCATTTGTGAAATAATTTAATACATAGTGAACATTTGTTTTACATTATGACTTTTCACTCTAACCATCCACATTCTCTCAATGGTTTATGTGAATCTTTGCATTTCTAGGTGCACTTACTTCTTTCTGTATGATGGGTCAAAGGTCAAAGAGGAGGGTGACCCTACAAGAGCTGGCATCTGTTACTTCTACCCTGAAGAGGTACATTGTGAGATAGAGAGAGGCTGCGTTAACTCAGCTTGATTATATACATGATGATTCAGGAAGAACCAAACACAATGTATTGGTCAATAACTAAGTATCATATGAACGTGTCGTCTGAACCAGTTCTAAAGTAACTACGTTTTCTTACAAGTCTTACAAATGCTCAATATACTTTATATTCATATGATGCATAGTTACTGAGTAATACATTTGTGTAAGTGTTCAATTCTTTTTGAATCACCCTGTATAGTATATGCAGCAATTATTGTTGTTGTTTATGTTGCTATTTAGCTTAAACTTTCGTCCAATGCAAATATATAATATAAAGGAATTTAAACTCATCTAGAATAATACTGTGCAGTCAAATAAAAACTAATGAAGAAGATGG
Organism: Heterotis niloticus; assembly: GCA_018136845.1. Taxonomy (NCBI): domain Eukaryota; kingdom Metazoa; phylum Chordata; class Actinopteri; order Osteoglossiformes; family Osteoglossidae; genus Heterotis; species Heterotis niloticus. The sequence continues at coordinate 15,268,070 of CM030890.1, read as the reverse complement.
TGCACAAATGCTTTTTCTTATGAAGTGTAGAAAGGCGTGCAAACAATAGCATTAGTAACAAAAATGTATAGTTAGAATGACATCAGGAAAGGGTCGTAAGGTGATGGAGGAGAGAAAACCAAATACCAGACTGTAAAGGAGAAAAAAAATGAAATTCCACAGCCAAGAGGTTGTGCATCATGTGCAGATCATGTGCATCTCTAACAAATGTGAAATTATGAGTATAGATCCAGTGATTTACATGTGACTCCTGCTGAGCATTCATGTCTTTGGTACTCAGGACTTCACAGAAATGTCAACAGATCAGTCTCATTATATTTAATACAGCTATTTACAGTTATTTACCCATATATACAGCTGAATAATTTCTACAATTCAGGCTAAGTACCTTGATCAAGGATACCATAATACAAGGTGGAGATCAAACATGGACCCTCTGATTAACAGCCGTAGCCACCACACCACCTGCTGTCTCTGGGCTGTGCTTGCAAATGTTTGCTGCCATTCTGTTTGGTCAAATGTATCTAAATGAGCCAGGGTCTGCAGAAGGTGGATGTGTGTGCAAGGTGGTGTGTGCTCCAAAGTGCACACAGGGAGCTCACTGTTTTGTTGCTCTGCATCCCCATCAGACACAACTGGAACACCAGGAGCTGCTCTGCAGCCAGCTTGCAGGTGTGTGCAGATGTGTGTCGGAGCTGTCACAGTCTGCAGTTCGGCTCATCCGCCTGCGCAAGTGCAAGTTCGCTGTCCGCATGAGGGATGACTTCCTGTGGGTGAGTGAGTGGGAAGTTGGGTGTCTGATGTGGTTGATCTCCATCATCATCATTCTTATCTGTTCATCTCTAGCCTCTTTCTCTCTTTCACTAACTGTCTTCCCATCATCGTATCCCTTGAACACTTAGGCCCTGGGTTGTGCCATCGAGGTTCCAGATATCAGTGTCTGCAGCTTTCTCGATAAGCTCATTAGCCTGTTTGGCTTCTACAATGGTCCGATCCGACAAAGCTACCAGGTGCCACCCTCACTGCTCTTCATTGCGGCTTTTATTGTCAGCAGGTGCCTTAGTGTTTAGGGAGCTCTGTTTCAGAACAAATGGGTGTAAGGTCAGATTCTGCAAGGATTCTTGCTTGTGTGCCCTTGGAACAGTTTCACTTAGACTGCTTTAGAATATCCAGCTTTAGAAATATGTGGATTTTAAGTGCTTTAAGTAGCTTTTGATAATAGCATTTGTTGAGCAACAATAATGAATGAGCAAATGTTTCCAAATTAGTTTTAAAAATATGTTTGTTTTTATTAATTAACCTTTTTTTTCCTTTTTCCGTTTCTTCACCAAATGGGAAGCTCTGCAGTAAAGAGGAGTTGGCCAGGCACTGGGCGCAGTACCTGGCTCACTTCCAGGGTGGTGCCACTGAGCTCCATCACATATTCGGTTCTTTGCACACCATCGATTCAACACGTGTACGTAGAAATATTAAAAATAATTATGAGAAGACGAGGTAACAATATATTAGGTAGGCACTAAAGCCCCCTACAAAGAGGTGTAATATCCCACACTACACATCAGACATTTTGTGATCTATCCTACTTCTTGTTACATTTTTCTATCTTCTATTTCTTTACCTTCTCAGATCGATCCTCTACTCCTCCTCAAGGCTGCCCTCATTCTGCAAGCATGCCATCGCTGCCCACTTGTGTTGGCGGGGTGTATACTTTACCGTGGCAGGTAAGGCATTTTGGCGGGAAGATGGACACTTCCTGTTGATGTTTGCAACAAGATTCAGTGTCTCTCTGCCCTCATAGAGTTGTGAGCACTCAGATGCCCCCTGACCTCACAGGCAAAGTGCTGGTTCATGAATCCGAAACACACAGTCAGGTAACCCAACACATCCTGCAGGTTGCACGTAATACAATGTTGCTGCTACATAGTGACCATAACTCAAGAACTTGTGTTCACATGCATTGAATGAGAAAACAAACCATAAAGATATAAGTGCATAATAAATAAATTTACATTATGTACAAATTTTCAAAAGGTTTATATTGATAAACAGATGAGGATGGGTTTATAGTGTATCTGTTGAGTGACTGTTCACACCTCCGCAACTCCCTTCTGTCAACAGGATCTTGGAACCCTGACAGATAGATTGGCCTCTTCTGCTGGCCTCCCCTCATCTGGCAGGGTCACCTCAACTCCTGTGTTTCTCACCCCTTCTGAGGCCAAGGGTCTACGGCACCCCCCAGTGGACAAGGCACACAGGTATCTGGTGTGTTCAGTAACATGCTGTTTTTCCCATGATGCCTCAGGGTCAATAGCCTGCCTGTCCTCTCTCATGCTTTCCTACCTGTAGGCCGGTCTATGCTCCAGTACAGTCCAACCGCCACAAGCCCCGCCTACTTTCGCGCACTCTTTCCGATACTCCCGCTCCTGATCCAGACAGCCTTGACACAGATGAAAGTCGCGGTCCTAGAGCCTCCTATCAGACTGTGCCATGCTCCACTCGCTCATCCTTCTCCTACGAGGCCTGCTTCAGCTCAAGGACTTCTCCAGATCCTGGTGGCAGCCCTCTCTTCAGCCCCATTGGCCAGCTGGAAGGCTGTGGTTCTCTTATTCCGGCTTGTTCTGAGGAACAGGACAGAAGCTTGGCCAATGGGTTACAGGTGCCTGGAGGCAAACAAGAGGAGGAAGAGGAGCTCCAAGGGGCCACAAACAGGTCTAATGTGAGTAGCAAGGAGGTGAAACACCTGGGGCAGGAAACAAATTACTTTGGGCAGCCAATCAAATTTGAGAAAGAAGTAGAACGAGAGGAGGATTGGAACAGAAGAGGAGCAGCAAAAGCAAGACAGGAGCCTTGGGACAGCGAGAGGCTTCAGGATGGTAGGAGAGAAACCTGCTCTACATCGAATGACGAGTATCCTGTGGTGGAAATGGCACTGTACAGACACAGAGTGCGAGGTTTGGTCCTGGCCCTGCTGGTGGAGCCACATTTTCACAGGGATACAGCAGCCTTGGAGGAAGTGGTGAGCACTGAGATGAGGGCCAGTAGTGGTGTACATGTGTGCGTGTGTGAGTGTGTGTGTGTGCACACGCACAAATTGGCAATTATTGGAAAATCGCAAAACCAGCACTTCCTTGAGTTAGGCAATAATGTTCTGTTTTCTGGGAGCTTGTATGTTGCTGTTGGCCAAAATCATAATAAATGTGGTTGTATAGCACAGTGACTCAGTTGCTCTTTGGGTGCTGGAATGTGGCATAGGTACAGAGAGGTTTTGTGCAGAATTTATCACTCCCAATGACCCCAGTGCTTTTCATCTGTTCTTCTTCAGTACCACAGCAGCCTGGCATCGTTGAATGGTCTGGAAGCTCACCTCCGGAATCCAGGCCCGGGGCTGCCTTCTGCACAAGGGGGCGCATATATCTTCACACATTACGACTGCCTGCAGAACACAATAGCAAGTAAGGGGGTCTCCAGTGCCAGCTTGTGTGCACCTGAATGAGCTTGTGATCAGTAGGCCATGGGTTCCAATTCCAGGCAGAGCTCTCATGTTGTTTTTGTGTGTTTCATTGTAAATCATTTTGGCTCTAGTCATTTGCTTTATAAAGGTGTAACTATGTCCTATGCAGCCAACCTGCCTGTCTCTGCCCCTCCTGGTGTTTTGGGACCACCTCATAGTGCCCCCTTCATCAAGGCCACCTCTTTACTACATACACATTTTTCCCAGGCCCCCACTCTGCAGGAGGTCATAGTCAGGTCAGTGGCCTGATGAAGGTTGTGTTTACACATGTTGTGTATCGGTGATATTGATGCCATGTGTCACAGTCTGCATCCCTTCCCTCCCATTAGGAACACTGGGTCAGCTGTGTATGGAACTCGCAGTGTGGCACAGGAGACCTTTTTTCTCCAGCAGGGGCCAACAATGAGGAACTCAGGGGTCCCCAACCCCCAGGACAGCGCCTTTATGTTGCCCACTAAGGCAAAGCACAAAATGCTGAAACACGGAGTCAACCTGCTTTAAGGCAAAGTGAGGATGAAAATCTGTCTGCTCTGTTTTCCTTGACAATCTGAGTGTTTAGTTCCATAAAAACTGTCAGAAGTTTCTTAATTTTATACACTATCAAAGGCTACAGAAGCATACACTCTACAAGACTTGAGCAAGTGCCCTCATAGTTAGACATTTTTTGTGACCCTGTAGTGTAAGGGTTTAGACTAAAAGACTTCCTCTGATCCACAGGCTAAGGAGCAGACCTGATGTTGTACCACAGAGCAAAGCCTCAAACTTGAATGACTGCAGGAAAACCATCCAGCTGCATACATGCAGAAAACTAAGGAGTTTATTGTTGGGTTTTGGAAAAAAGATAGCTGTGGTTCAGTGAATGAGTAACACATACTGTAAAAAAAATGGGTTCTGTGCCATAATCCCCCCTAAGAGAAATACACTGGTGTTAATTTTTACATAGAGGATGCTTTATACGGTACTAAAGTATGAAAGACAGATTTAAAATGTATTGAAGACATGATTAAGTAGGCAAACTTAATCATATTTATTCTCTGTAGACCTGAGGAATGAATTGCTCTTAAAAATGTATCAGTCTTACTGTGCTAAAAATTGTGTGTGTGTGTGTGTGTGTGTGTGTGTGTGTGTGTGTGTGTGTGTGTGTGTGAGAGAGAGTGTGTGTGTGCGTGTGCACTGTGGTGTGCCTGTGAGTTACTGAGGAGCAGTGGGTGTGTAAAAGAGTTTTGACCACCACTCATGTGCAACTGTAAGAATGAAAATGGCAATAAACTGGCAATAAGTATGTTGAAGAGACTTTAAAAATGTAAATAAAATGTTTGCATAAAGTATTTAGGGTATTTTGTCCCAGAACTTTGCTAAGAACTTTAATGTCATAAGAAAACAGAAAGCTAAGCAATTGTCTGAATATTTGAAAGATGTCATCTGTGGTTCGAAAGGTGCTCTGTTCTGTAAGTTATTACAGGTGTTTTATTTATACTTGGTTCAACCAGGTTTATTTTTGTGTGTGGGGGGGGGCAGAGATGATTGTGTTTTTTTTGAGATTCTTATTCCCAGCTTTGTTTTATTTGCCTTTAATTTTTACTACTTTTATTATTCTTTTGCCATTTATAGTCTCATAGGTCAGCTGCTTGTGGTTTTTTTTTTTTTTTTGATAAACAGACAGATTGTATTAGTGGGACTACATTATTATTTTACAATGAAGTTGCAGTAATTTTCCACAAGCATGTGGGCCATGTAAGTAATAGAAAGAAGCCTTTAATGTTTTAAAAATTAAATAAAAGGTAGATGGTGTATTTATACACAAACTTAATCTCTGCTTTTTAAGATTATTTTAAAATATTTATTTTAATAAAGGAGCTACTAACATTTTAGTTAATAATTATATCTGTTTTACTTTAGTTTCTTCCACAGAATTTCCTTCACTCCAGTACATCATGGGACATTTTGGAGACCCTCAGCTGTTTTACACAATTTTAGGCCAGTTAAGATGGTTTCATACATTTATTCTGGGAATGTGGTGAGACACAAACTTACTGGAGCTGTGTTCATCCAGCTACTCAAAAGATCACAAGTATGACTGAGTACTGTAGGCAAACCACAGACCAAATTCTGTATTTGATGAAGCCTTGCAACTAAATATTTTTCTGCTGTGGTAGCCACCAGAAGCTCTTTTCAAACGTGGTATGCACAGTGACGTAGTAAAGTTCTCATTGAACGATAGCAACAATTTTGGAATTTCATGTTTTCATCCATACAGACATCCATGATTATCCACTGTGTCTTGGTCAGGGTCTCTGGCTATGGGGTAATGAAACTACACCCCCTTATATCACAGTGAAATAAGTATAATTTTATACTAATGCTATATCCATTCCCATGTATGCCATTCATTAAATAATCTTACTGAAAAACAATCCATGAATGCTTAGTTATTCTCATTTGCCACACTTTGTTTTTCCACAAAGCTTAGAACTTTGCATCCGCAAAGCCACCAGCATTGTGGATGATCCCTCTCACCCCTCCCACCCAATCTTCTCCCTCCTGCCATCCGTAAATTGGTTCTGCAGCATACGGGCCTCCACCACCAGGATGAGGAACAGTGTCTTACCTGTAACCATCAGACTGCTTAACCGGAAAAAACTGACATAATTCAATCACTTTAACACTCCCCACCCCCTTGTAGCTGCTACATCACTGTAATTTATGCTATTTATTACATTTATTTATTGTATTAATTTAGTAATTTGCACTATATTTCTTTTCCTGCTGTACCGTGTTGTGTTGTGTTGTGTTGCACCTTGGTCCTGGAGGAACGGTCTCATTTCACCATGTACTGTGTAGATGGACGAAATGACAATAAACTCCTGCCTTGCTTTGCCTTGAATAGAGAAAAGAGAGCTCAGCAGAGGGCTACTGAAAACAAAGGTACCACTAATGGTTGAAAATTTACCTTTAAGTAAATAAATTGCCCTTAATAAGTCTTATTATATTTGCATAAGTATTGCCCCTTTTCACGTGGTATTTCCATGTAAATTGAGTAAAGTACAGGGGCTCCTCACTTGGGAGACACAGCTGACTGTAGATGACTGTAACTAGTTTTGTTCCAAATTCAAAGTTACTTTTATGACAGTAAATAACTCAGTAACACCAATTCCACTTGACTTTTTATTTCGTTAGGTTCTGCTCTGTAAGGCTCATATATGGTTATAATTAATAACAGTTGCTGTGCATACATTTTTATTTATTTTCAACTAGTCAACCTTGCCTAGCGCAATAGTCCGAATATTTTTACTGTGCAGTCCGCCAGGAGCGGGTATTAAACTGTAAATCGCTGTACAGTTTGCATCTTAAAGTGTGCAACCGTTTACGGGGCTGCGGGCGATGGTACGCTGGGTGAGAATCTGTCCCCTCCGTTGGGTGAAGCTGGATGGGGTTGTTGTCCTCAGAGGAACGGGGTTCTGGGGCTGGAAGAGCGAGCGCTGTGTCCATGAGCCCCTCTGGGCTGCAACCTCCTGCTGGTGCCTTGTGTTATAAAACCACTCTTGTGTCTCATTTCACTCCATTTTTTACCCTGTTATCCAGTGCCGCGGAAGGTTACACAGCGAAGAATGAATATGAAATTACTAAAAACAAAGCTGTCTTGTACACAAACCCATGTTCAATCCCGATTACTGACCAACGCATCCCATAAATCTGCCATACTCGTTATTTAGTTATTGATCACCAGCACAAGGGATGTAAATACTGTGGAAGTGAGTTGAACGATCAGATGGGTCGCAGACGCATAAAAAAACAGAAGTGAAAATATGTGATTTATAATTACATTTGAATAATAAGCATTCTAAGGAAAGGGTTGCTATATTAAATATAGCAACCCTTTCCTTAGAATGGTGGTAAATTACCTGTCTCTTCCAGGTGGGCGCATTAGGATAAAAGACGTGTACAGGTGTGTATATGATCATGGGTTTATTACAGCGCTCGTCCGGCAGCTCGTCGACCCTCTATTGTCGCCGTCTCTTCAGGCGAACGGGCTCATCGTCGCCGCTCCAGACCCGCGTCGGTGGCGGGAGCTGCGATGCTTTCTAATGCACAGGCGTGGTAGGGGTCCGCGGGGACACGAATGGGTCCGTGGGGGTCCGAGGAGGTCAGGGGGAGGGGGAATCCCATTCACATTCAAACAGACGAGCGTGCTCCTCGCGCACCCGCATAACCACGGCGCAGCGCACACGGGCGCCCTTTTGCGCCACAGCGCGCTGCTGAGGACGGCGGAGGACGCAGGACCGCGCTGTTTCTGCACACCTGCACACCTGGACATCTGCACACTTGGGAGCGCAGACGGGACACACCTGCGCGTCACACCTTGACAATCGGGAGCGAGCAAATGAGACAGCTGGACATGAAGCCGCGCACGCCGGACGCCGTGCCCGCGTCCGCGCCCACCTACATCACGGCGCTGCTCCTTATCTGTGGTTTGAGCCTTCCGGATGGGGGACAGTGTCGAGCGCTGCGCCCTCCGCCGCCCAAGCCACTCTCATCGCACGGCAACGACGCCGAAGGGACCGGGCAGGAGCAATGCGCGCTCACGGGCGGGCGCTGGAGGGAGACCATGGGGGTCGCGGCTGCTCCGGGACAGGAGACCTCCACGTACCGAGTGAAAGTCCTCCCGCTGCCCAGGGGAGGTCCGGTTCGACCCGTTTCCCCCGACGAGGCGCTCCGCAGCTTCAGCGCGCGGGTTTACCGCTGCTGTCAGATGGGCTTCCAGTGCCGGGGGGTGAGGGGCATTCAGGGCCACAGGAGCGGAGGTAACGGCCACACACCGCCTGGAGGCGACCAAAACAGACTTATAAACATTTTACTAAGAATATGGACCTTGAATGCCTCATCGCTTGTTTCTTAATCTAACCATGCAGGTCTGCAAGGTTTTTGATCAAACTAATTCCCATCATAATAATGATTGTAATAACATAATAAACATATTATTGATTTTGATCATTTTAAGTGTTGATCAGTTAAATTGTTTTTTAAATGTAATACCGAGTAATGTAATAACTTTTCCTATTCCAATATTCCGTATTTTCTTCAAGAAACTTGACTAAAAGGAATCTTTTAGTCAAGTTTCTTGAAGAAAATATGGAATATTGGAATAGGGAAAGTTACACTGAACTGTCTGAAAAATAACACCTTTTATATGTAGCGTCTCCAAAAGTATTACATTATTATTACATATTTTTGAAGCCATAAATACAAATACAAATGTAATCTATTGTAAACATTAAAATGAGGACTGCAACAGGGACATATAATGGGAATCTTTTCCCTTCATCTCTTTTTCAGACTTTGATGTGGAGTTTTATCTCCTTCATGATGTCCTGCTAGCACAGGTTGTGAGAGCAGAAGTCCACCTGAACATCTCAAATCCGTTGCACCTCGAAGTGGAGCCATGGTTTCCATCACTGGGGAGACATGGTCATCCAACACGGTAACACCTTCAACTGCCTGGACATCGCTAGTCCTGTGTCCAGCAACATAGCTGTCAGGCAACAGCTATGATAAACAGTTGAATGACAGGAATATGTCTTCTTTCTGCAGATACAGCATGTGGCTGCGTGATGGGACAGTGGAGCTCAGGGTGGATCTGCTATTTCTGTTCCAGGGCCTTCAAGAGGCCATCGGAGGGGCCCCTCGGGGACACAGCTTGGCAGATCTCAGGAGGCTGGGGGGGCTGGGAAGGCACCATGGGAAGGACCTCAGCAGGGCCAACATGGCTCCCTCTCTGCAGGACACAGACCCCAACCTGTGGGGGGAGGGAAATGGTGCCGGGTTGTCTCCCCTGGAGCTTGACCTGGTGCTCCGCTGTTCCAGAGCCCAAGGTGGAGGAGGGGTGCCCTGTGAGAACAGCGGTGTTCACCTCCTACTTGCGCCTTTCATCGTCATCTCCTACAGATAGCCTGCTTGTGGACCTCAGCGCTGCAGAAACATGCCAGGGACTGCTGGTCATTTGACATCTATTAGACAGAATGTTTCAACACAACTGGGATCTGCAGTTTCCTGTGCAGAACATCACTCACAAACCAACTCCACTCTCAGTTTGTACTGCAAGCTGTTTTATGTGCACTTTGTAAAAAATACAAATGTATTAAAGCTAAATGTATTTTTCTGTTTTTTTGTGAAATTGTATATATTGATTGTACATAATGTCACAGTTTTATCTCAATTATATGTTTTTCCTAATTAAAAAAGAATGGGTGAATATAATTTGCTTAACTATTTCAAATATTTAACAGTATTATTTACTGTATTATGGACAATGCTGAGGAAAAAGTAATTAAACCAAGTTAGTTGCAGTAATAGATCATTGCTTTTTTAATGATAAAACCATACATTATTAATTACCTATCAAATATATAATAGACCATGTCATCATGATTATTTGAATTGCAGTCTTCAAAAAAAAATATTTAAGTTTCAGTTTCGCAGAGACACAGGAAAGTGTGCGGGATACAGTCGTGTGATTACTGGTTTGTAAAGATGCCAATCAAATTTATAATCCCACCTTAGTTGTCGCAGAGGCTTGTCATTGGCTAACGTGTTCTGTAAGCGGAAGTTGTCCCGAAGGTTTGGGGAAGCACGTGGTCGGCAATGGTGCGCTATAAATCCAGGTGAGGCGCGTCCTTCGCGTTATTGTAATATGCATGTATTAAACGTTTCTCTTTCTACGCTAACTGAACATTTAAAGGGAACTGCAGTAAAATGACTAATTTAGTTCAGGCGCCACAAATGTGTAACAAGCGAAGGACAACTGTGACATCCATTCGATAACGAATCAGTTTGTTTACGGTTTCCAAAATGCTTTTTGTCCGTTACACTGAATTCTGAATGTGAAGGTTTAACAGGTCTGGTTTGTGTTCTTGCTTAGAAAGAGGGTTTCAGTTTTTTCAAGTTTGTGTTTACAGTGTGCGGCGCCGGTGTGGAGCTTCATCCCTCCTTCCTCCTCCAGGTATCTCCTGTGCGAGGTTTGCGTGTCCAACCCCTCGGACCTACGGCTGCTGGATGACCGGTCCGTGTTGTTTGCAGTGAGGGGGGCTGTGTCTCGGGCCCACGGGGACTACGGTACGGCGCTGACCAACGTGTCCTTTTCGGGTGGGTGTTTCAGCAGTTCCCCGTGTGTGTGCTGGGGGACAAGTGTTGAATTACGATTATTGTTTTTTATTTAACTTTTTTTTCATTTTTATTTCACACACAGTTTGTTGCAACCTAAAATTCATAAGAAGGTTCAAAGTCATTAATAAGAAATGGATGGAGTGAAAAGTAAAATGTTGTTTAACATTTCAATATTGTCTTCAGCTGTTTCAATATTTCTACAATTAACCAAAAACAATGACTCAGGACAATGGTAAAATGTTCAGAATTTCTTTTTTGATCCAAACATCCATCCATCCATCGTGAACTGCTTATCCTGAGTAGGGATGGAGTTTAAAAAAAAAAAAAAACTAGGTGTTTCTTTTCTTGGAATTTTACATTTTTCTTGTACTTGTTATTAATTTAGGTGAAATGTTTTCCAAAGTGACTTTCAGTGTGAGGACTGTAAAATGGAGCAGTTCAAGTTGTGCATCTTAATAAAACAGTGAAGTGACTGTCACGCCGTCTCCAGGTGTGTTAGTGTCATATTGGGTGTCTCTGTGTCCTCAGTGAAGTACCTGAATGCCCACACGGGAGTGGTGTTCCTTCGCTGTCGGAAGAGCCACTACCGGATACTCTGGTCTGCCTTGTCCTTTATTAATAGCCTGGAGAATCGAGGCCAGTGCATACCCTGTTTCTTCAACTGCCTGCATGTCGGAGGTGAGAGCCACGCTAACTGACGTCTTGGTTTCATGTGGAAAGTTGATAATAGCTGTTGATTTTTGTGAGAAGAATTATATATAAATATGTATTTAAATTGAGGAAAGACAGACGGTGAGAAAAGGATTGAGGCCAAGTTTACCTATTCTGAGTAGAGTACATTATAAGCATTTCAAGTTGCACAATGAATGGCCCAGTGATGGGTAACACTAGTGACTACGTTTTAACATAGATTATTACAAATATTATAAAATAATTTTTATGTTTTGTGGACATTTAACTTAGGAAAGTAAATTTGGTGTTTGGAAAATTGGGATTTCCCCCTGTTTGGTGTAGGGACGATTCGAACGTGTCAGAAGTTTCTAATCCGCTACAACACTCAGCAGCTGCAACGCATGCTTCCTTGGTGTCGTAGCAAAGGTGAGTTGGTGAGATTAGTGGTTTTATACGAAATTTCATTGCTAGTCATCATTCTTGTCCAGGAGGTTTTTCCTGTCCCCAAAAAGTGACACGAAGGCGTGTATGTGCAATGATTGCAGTTTAAGTTTAAATTACAGTTTTGTGTGCAAGTAGATCTCCAGTTTATCTGTATTAACGTTTTAATAAATCTGTGCTTTTTTCCATATTGACCGTTTTTTTTGTGTCTGCAGAGGAACAGTTAGAAGTACGCAAGGCAGTTTTTAGTTGCTCCTTAAGTAATGACTTTGGAAAGGATGAGGAAGAAGATGAAGACGAAGAGTACATGGAGTAGAGTCCTCTGGATGGACATGGTGACCTTGTGTGGTTTCACTGCTGAACCCAGTCAGATGGAGCACATGATCCCAGGACATTGTGCGGGTCCTGCACAGTGATGCTGAATCTGTCATTAAGGTGACATAACCTCATTTCAATAAGCAAGTGATCAAAATCCCACCTAGCATATCTGGCAGCCCAAATAATTTTTTTTTTCTCAGAATTGAAGGAAATTGTTTTCTAAATCATTATCTGGAGTTTTAGTATTATTTACATTTACAGATGACTAAAAGTGGTACAGCTGTACCTGTCTTGTTTCTGGGGCTTATTTTTTAAATATAAATAAAAATGTTTTTGCCTAGTTCATTGATACTATTTTGTTCTTTGCCTTGTGTTCTGAGGATGCAAATCTGAATAAGCTTAAAGTCTACAAATAGTTGTTGTCTGTTCACTTTTTCCTATGAACATTGCATTTCCCATAGCACCACATAGTGTAATCTGTAAATGACAGACTCATTCCAGTATCATTTATTTAAGTTCTGCAACTTGTTTTATTTACAGTTTGTGAGTTTATTTTTGCTTCTTGATTGTTCATTTTGTAAACTTGTGATGGTACTTTTTTCCTAAGTTTTTCCTCTGTTTTTCACTTGTCTATTTCCAAAAAATATTCTTTAAAACCAAACAAACAGATGGCAACAAAGAAAACGCAGAGGCCACCCTAATTTATTTACTCAACAGTGTCCATAGTTTCTGGTGTTCTTAAGTGTGTGTGATTGTAGCGGGGCTTGAGGTGAACTGTTGGCGTGGATATCATGTGTTATAACAACAGAGACACAAACTATTCATTAGAACAAAGAGAAAGTGAAAATGCAGGGCAATAATGTGAATGAGAGATTGTTGTGAACACTACTGTAAAATGCATTATACCACACATTGCAATGTGGTGTTGTGATGGTACTCATAAGACAACAGAGATCTAAGTTGTAATAAATGAAGGTGAAAGTAGAGAAAACATAGCTAACACTGTACACTGATCAGTCACAACATTAAAATCACCTGCCTAATATTTTGTGGGTCTCCCTAATGCCGCCAAAACAGCTCTGACCCATCGAGGTATGGACTCCACTAGTTTTTCCAGCACATCTCACAGATATTTGATTAGATTGAGATTTAAAGAATTTGGAGGTCAAGACAACACTTTGAACTCTTTCTCATGTTCCTCAAACCATTCCTGAACAATTTTTGTAGTGTGGCAGGGCCTCTGTCATCAGGGAATACCATTGCCATGAAGGGGTGTATGTGGTCTGTGTCAAAGTAACATCCACATGAATGTCAGCACCCAAGGTTTCCCAGCAGAAAATTCCCCAGAGCATCACACTGCCTTCTTCGCATAGTGCATCTTGCTACCATCTCTTCCCCAAGTAAACAACGCACACACATCTGGCCGTCCATGTGATCTAAAAGTCAGCGTAATTTGTCAGACCAGGCCACCTTCTTCCATTGCTCCATGGTCCAGTTCTGATGCTCACGTGCCCAATGTAGGCACTTTTGGTGGTTGACCGGGGTCAGCATGGGCACTCTGGTGGCAACGCAGCCCCGCACGCAGCAAGCTGCGATGCTCTGTGTGATCTGACACCTTTCTATCATGACCAGCATTAAGGTTTTCATCAATTTGTGCTCCAGTAGCTTTTCTGTGGGATAGGACCAGATGGGCTAGCCTTCGCTCCCCATGCGCATTAGTGAGCCTTGAGAGTCCATGACCCTGTTAACTGGTTGTCCTTCTTTGAACCACTTTTGGTACATAGCTACTAACCACTGCAAACTGGGAACCTCCCACAAGACCTGCTGTTTTGAAGATGCTCTGAAACAGTTGTCCAGCCATCACAATTTGGCCTTTGTCAACGCTGCTCAGATCCTTCCGCTTGCCCATTTTTCCTGCTTCCAACACATCCACTTCAAGAACTGACCACCTGTTACCTAATATATCCCACCCCTTGATGGGTGCCATTGTAAAGAGATAATCAGTGTTATTCACTTCACCTCTCAGTGGTTTTAATGTTATGGCTGATCAGTGTATATGCTTATGAAACAAACGGTTGACAATTTCGATTTTAATTGGAGTATGTGGGGATGATGTATAAGTTCAAAGTTCAAAGGTTTATTTGTCATGGGTGAACAACACAGCATAGCAGTGTTGTCCCCATGAAAGGTGTCGTTTCCAGGCATCCTCAGTGCAAATATGGACATAAATAGATACGTATAGTCGGGACAGGAGAATAATAAATAATAATAAATAGATTAGTAATAAATAAAGAGCAGAACAAACGGAACTCAGACTATATCTGCTGATGTTTGTTCAAGGTTAATAAATCGTGACATTTCGGTTTCATTAAGCTTTTATTCAGAGCCACTTTCTGGTAAAAACACTACTATCTCTCAAGTTGAGGAGCCACAGTTCAGTGTGCGCTTCTTTAAAAAAAAATGGCGTATTTAAACTACATTTCCCATAACACCCTAACGCAGAGTCTATAAATATGGGGCTTATCCGGGTCTCAACGGCTACATTTTGGCGACTCGTCGCCATTAAAATTGCTTCGTCCCAACGCGGGCACTTTTTGGGCGACAGAAACATCGACGTGCCCGTTCTCCATCCAGTGGAGGGCGGCTATCGGCTCGTTTCGGCCTCGGTGCTCCCTCGGAGCCCAAACTTACTGGGGTCCCGGCCCCGCAGCGTGAGCACCCGCTCCCTCGCCCTCCGCCGCCCGGCTCCTCTTCACCGAGACGCCTGATCAGTGTCTCCTTTTTTTTCTCGTTTTTTTGCTGTCAAGATGTCGCCGTAATGGAGTCTCCGCGTCTGACAGAAATGTGCCAGGGCCTTGGCCGCCTGACCCGCACTAGCAGCAGCCCTTTGTCCTCCCCTCCGTGTGCCCCGTTTGATGCTGGAGAGCTCGGAGGCTTTATTCAACGCCGCCATGGAGAAGAACCCCAACAACAACGCTGGAAGCAAGGCAACGCCGCGTTCGGGCTCTACGGGGCCCGCTAATGGCGAATCTAAACCCAAAACAGGTACAGACATCGGCCCCAAAGTTTGGCTCCCTTGCCCGTCCCAGCTCGAGCATCGTGCGGCAGGTGACGGCTGTCCGTCTTTCGGTGTCACTACATGCCGAGGCTTTGAGGCCTAGTGGGCCCGTTTGTTTACAAGATGGACACACCAAGTCCTAACAGCTAGTCAGCGGGTCACTAACTTCGCCCTTTAACCACCTCCATTTGTCCCAGCGAGTCCTGTTGTTAAACGAATTTTAATCAATAAAATATCCCCGGTTTATAGTTACTTATGTAGTTTTACTAACTTTGTTCTCATATGAACACATTGTATTCATATATGATTATTAATGGCTTTATTGTGACAATCCAGGTGGCTTTTTTTTTCTGGCCACTGATTTGGAATTGATTTAATCTTTAAGACAGCTTGACCTTCAGTTCTGGATAATCAACTTTATGATTATTTACCAATTTATACAGCTGAGTAGTTTTTACTCTTGTCAGTTTATGGTAACAGCCTTCATCAAGGTTACTAAAACAGGAATGGCGATTCAAACTCACAACTTTAAAACTGCTAGGCAGCAGCCCTAAATATCACATTATTGTCCCTTGTAAGAAGTTACTATAAAAATTGTGTTAACTAACCTTCACTAAAGGTATAAAACTGTTAAATCTTGTGTTATTGGATGTGAATGTAGATCAGCATGGATATGGGCTCCCCTCTTTCGTCAGAGGGTGTGGGAGATTACATAATAGGGGGTAATCCTGAAGCATAAACAAGTCTCCCCCCATCTGCTTCTGTTCCTCGCTGATAACTTGTCCCAAAAAAAAAAACATGTACAGAAATGATACTGAGCAAGAAGTTAAACAACCTACTTTAGCTGGAAAAATGTAAAAACATAGTTATTTAGACTGAAGAATTTCTCTAGTTTGAATGTCTTTTGTTCATTTTTATTTTTATGAATGCGAAGAAAATACATTTTACCTGAAATTGCAAAATGGTTGCATAATTTTCTTACAAGAAACACAGCCAACACTATTTGACTTGAAGTCTTGTCTGGAAAGTCCTTCAGGCACCATGCCCCAAACTGTTTGAAAGGTTGAAAAATGTGAAAATTTCAGTTTTATGAGGCATTTCTGAAACTTAAAACTTAGCTGTATTTACATCTCTGGTGCTGTTCTATTCTGATGACTTTTTAGTCTAATTTCTGTAAACTTCTGTTGTAGATGCAAAGAATGGTGGCGGGTCAAAGCGCAATGGCCGCAAACGAGAGCCCGCCTTCCCAAAGACAGACAGTTTCCCTGGACCGCGGCGCCCCAATCCACAGAAAGGCAAGAGTTTTGACAAGAGACCCCCCCAGAGAGGAGGAGGTGGAAGGCAGTATGGAAACACAGGTGGTGGAAGGAGAGAAGAGGTAAGAATACTAGCGAAAGACTGTATTTGCAATATTATGAATATAAATGCTACTCTAGCAGTCTCTGGGATGTTGACTTGCATTTAAAGGTGACAAGTTTAACCGAGGGAGTCCATTTATACCCTGTCCTCTCTCAGGTAGCAGAGGCTCGCCGGGCCGAGTTCAGCCCGGCTCAGTTTGCTGGACCCAAGAAGATCAGCTTGAACCACTTGCTGAACTTTACATTTGAGCCGCGTGGCCATGCTGCCAGTGGGGGCAGCAGTGGCGAAGGCTACAGCGCCTGGGGTCGCTGCAACAAGTGGGGCCACAAGCACAAGCCCTTCAACAAGGAGCTCTTTTTACAAGCCAAGTAAGAACCTTGGAACCCTGACTTTAAGGTGTTAAATGCCTTATAAACTGGCTCCTTTTCATACAAACACAACTGGGACTCGAATTCTGTAAATAACACTTACGTTACCAAAAGAGGAAAAACAACTCACTGGGCATCAATTTGCTACCAGTTTGCCCATCTCAGGCTCTATCACCAAGTCTGTAGAGGATTTTTAAGTGTACAGGGTCAGGCTGATAACCTATTGCTCAACCCTCCTTCCTTAAGGTGTGGGACTGATCATGACAAACTTAATGGGGATATCCCTTAATTTATTTACTGGCAAGGTTTTGTAAAATATCTGAGTGGTGCCTATAATCAGTAAAAATTGTTTGTAGACTCTTAACATTTTTATTAAGTGAGACCCATTGAAAACATTTCAGGAAATAAAAATATTGTTTCTGCAAATTATTATTTACTCCATAACCTTCAAAGTCCCTGACACTTAGGAAGAGTGGACATCACTTGTGCACATAGTACAGTAAGTTGACGTGAAATGGTCTCAGCTTATTATTATTATTATTTTTTTTACTGTTATGTGTCTGTTTGGAGGGTAAACAGAGGTTGAGTTTGCTCTGCAGCAAAGACATTTTGGAAAACATTTGAGTGAATAAAATTTAAAAAGCTAAAAAAATGTTTCTGTGAAACTTTGTAGTTTGATTGTTTGCATCTCGTGGAATGGAACCACACACAGTCTCATGAATCAGGGCACATTTCACTACATGGTATACTTGGTAACCATGTATGTAACAAATAAATTCTTTGATCTTGATCATGAGGAGCCAGCATACAATTTTGTAGCCATGATGCTGGTTATAGATTATATTTGAATCTATTTTCTGCTTTCATTCTAGCTGCCAGTTTGTGGTCACTGACGACCATGACTACAAAGCTCACTTTACTGACCCAGACACTCTGGTGAGCTGGGACTGCGTACAGCAAGTGGTTAGTACATTGTCATGTCATCCTTAAAACTATAAGAATGTCTTGTATGAATTTCAGAGGATGTTCAGTGCTTGAGTTCACTGTTGTTACCAGTCTTGACTGTTCATTATCTTAAGCAACAATATGTTATACACATTATTTCATATTCTATGTTATATACAAATGTTATTTCTTTTAA
Source organism: Heterotis niloticus (assembly GCA_018136845.1). Lineage (NCBI taxonomy): Eukaryota > Metazoa > Chordata > Actinopteri > Osteoglossiformes > Osteoglossidae > Heterotis > Heterotis niloticus. The sequence continues at coordinate 15,250,041 of CM030890.1, read as the reverse complement.
GCCTAGTTTACATGTACTGTATGTAGGTTGTGCTCATCCCCTCTGTTGCTGTCTTTTCCTGACTTTACAGCGTATTTACAGCCATGAGGTGCCATCATGCCCTATATGTCTGTACCCGCCAGTCGCCGCCCAAATCACTCGCTGCGGCCACATCTTCTGCTGGCCCTGCATGCTGCACTACCTCTCACTCAGTGACAAAAGCTGGTCCAGGTGCCCCATCTGCTATGATGCGGTGCACAGTGGTGACCTCAAGAGGTCAGAAGGAGCCTTTCATTTTATTTCTGTACCAGTAGTGGAGTCAACTTCACAGGCCTATTACTCAAAATGCTCCTGTTTTCCTGCCCTTTTGACCAACAGTGTGGTTGCTATGGAGACCCGTCAGTACCTGGTGGGAGATGTTATCACTTTGCGTCTAATGCGACGGGAGAAAGGGGTCCTGGTTGCGCTGCCCAGCTCCCAGTGGGTGAAGGTGGAAGAGCCCATACACTTGGGGGGTGAGAAAGGGGATTGCTGGAAAACATGCACACATGGTTGGCCCAAGGCAGCCTTAGTCCCTGGGCTCAAAGACTTATTGCAGCTGTGTCCATTTTACCCCTTCCTGGACTCAGGGCGTCTCAGACTAACAGGCTTAAACCGCATATTGATGACACATAAGATGTGTGTAACTTCTTTGTGCCTCTTGAACCCACGGTGTGTATAAGAGGCTGCCTTTTTTTCTCTTTGTTCTTAAGATACCCGGCTGAGCTCCTACTCCAAGCTACTGCTGGCATCTCGTAAGCAGGTGCTAAAACTGGTGCAGGAGGAAAGAGCTGCCCTGCAGACCCAGCTGTTTCAGGAAGAGGACCACGAGGCCACAGCCTGTTTTATCCAGGCTGCTCTGCATCAACTGCAGGTAAGGCCTGTATTCCTGGACATGGCACTTGCTTGTTTTCTCATTCATGTGATGTGGTAAATGCTCATATGACTCTCTGAACATTTTCCCTAGGAGCGGGAGGATGCACTGAAATCTGGCTCCCAAGGGGGAGAGGCTGAGAACAGTCTTGATGTGGGTCATCTGACCCTGACTGACCCCCCTGACTGTGGTGGGGAGGAAGAGTCCATATTCAGTAGAAAGAAGGTGGGTAGGAAAGTGCCACTGTAGGGCTGCTGCTTGAATCCATATTAACCTTCCTGTGATTTACACACCACAAATATGAAGTGTGGAGACAGCTGGTAAGGACATGGTCTCAGGAGGGTTGTTGTTATTGTACTCTAGTTACTTAAATTGAATGACTCCAGTAGAATACTTGCTCATCTGAAATTGATAAATACTAAAGGAAATTGCACAAGTGAGTAAAAGTGTTTGAGGTGTGTACAGTGGAACAAAATAGTAAAAATAATGACAGAATACTTGTCACAAAGTTTTGTGTTGTCTGTAGACTTTGAAGGGCTGCCACTGATGTCACTGTCCCACTGAACAATCTCCTTTCTCCCCAGCCTGTGCTGCAGTATTCCTCTGCATTTGATGATGAAGTAGAGAAGGAACCTGATGAAGATGAGGGACCTCAGGAACCCCCTGTCGAACCCACTCCTTTCCCGGGACCTCAGCCCCCTGAGAAAGACCCTTCCATTAAGAACGAAATGACACACCCTCAAAACACACTGAATGGGCCCTATTACTACTTCTACCAGGGTATGGCCACCAACTGGCTTCTCTAGTCTACTACAATACTTCTACAATACCCCTGCTAGCGCTCAGTATACAAGAACGTGTTATAAGTTTCATATAGTGCAATGTTTCAGTTTACAAATGTTTACCCAACCAAAATAAATGATGCTTACACTCGTTCTTTTTTTTTCAGCACTACAAACTGCATCATATATACAAACCCCTAGTTATCCCCAGAACACACACAATTGCAACGAGACCAAAATGTAATAAAAGCCATACTGTTTGTTGCTATACTGGTGGGTAGTCAAATATAATAAATATACCAATACAGTAACCCACCCCAGTTACAAACATGCTTAATAGTTTGTAGTGCTGGTAGCTATTAGCTTGGGTGCTATTTGGGTGCTATTAGCCATTCATTGAAGTTGTAGTTTGTAGTTCTGGTAAGTTGTGGAGGTTTTTATAGACCATGTGTTCTGAGGTAGACATTTGACAGGGTCTGTCCCGGAGTGTCTGTCGAGGGCTCAGTGAGTTGTACACCTAGCTTGCCTCCCTTGCAGCTGAGGATGGCCAGCAGATGTTCTTACACCCGGTGAATGTGCGCTGCCTGATGCGGGAGTATGGCAGCCTGGAGGCCAGCCCCCCATCCCTTACTGCCACGGTGGTAGAGATCAACGGGCACACCATCACAGAGGTGAGATGGTGGGGGTTGCATAGAGACATAGTGGGCCAGCAGGTATCAGTATAAAATTGATAAACCGGGTACTGGTCATGATTGAAATGCTTGTAATCTAAGATCATTGCATATTTTGAAGCTGTCTTGTGTGGAATTTTATTTAATATTTTCCTTCATGCACAGGAAATTCGCCGCAGGCACCGCTACTTGTCGCACTTGCCACTCACCTGTGAATTCAGTATCTGCGAGCTTGCTCTGCAGCCTCCTCTGCTGTCCAAAGCCACCCTTGACATCTTTGCAGGTGGGCACAGAGATTTCTCAGCCTGCTGTTAAGGATGAGGAGGGTAATGAAGTCTTTCTGCTTCTTAACCTTGTTTTGTCTGTCTGCTCAGATGAGCTGGAGAAACGCAGACGTCTGCGGCAGAAGAAGGCAAGAGAGGAGAAGCGCCGTGAGCGCCGCATTGAGATAGAGGAGAACAGGAAGCAAGGGAAATGTGAGAAGCGCACTAGAGTGGTGTTGGGGTCAAGGATCACAGCACTAGCTGAAGGGGGGCAACTTTGACTATCTCCTCAGCAGATCTGCAGTGCACTGGAATGTTTTCTGTGTTTTCTAAATTTAATAGTTAAAATATATGCTTTTACTTTTGATGAACATCTACTAAGAAGCTAAATGATGTGATATTGTAGCCACTTATGACATAATTGATCTTTGGCTGTCACTGTCTCTTCATTTAGATCCTGAGGTGCACATTGGGCTTGAGAACCTGCAGCAATTCCCAGCCTTTGGTTCGCCTCCCTACAACAGCAGCCCTCCAGAGCAGTCTGACTTCTTTGGGCCACCTTCTCCACTCATTGGGAGTCCTGTTTCAGGTGAGTGAACCAGCTACACCACACTGCCTGGTGGTACTGGAGCCAGACAGAACTGGATGTTAAGAGGATAAGGCACCTGAGTCTTAATGGGTAAATACTGTTTAATGATAGGAACATTGAAAGGTGTTTGTATTTCAAACTAAAAACACATTTACCCTTTTTAGATGGCGCGGCATTCCCTTCTCTTGGAGGGTCAAACCCAGTGTTTAACGTGGGCAGCACAGAAGACGAATCTCACTGCCTCTCCTTTGCTCAGGTTAGTCTGTACCACTGACACAAATAATCTGCACCAGGAAATGTCTTTGAAGAAGCAAAAGGGAAAAGATTTTAAGTCACATTGAACCTGTACACAAATATTTTCTGGAATGAATTACAGAACAGTGACCTGAAAACAAATTATGTATACTTACAATATTAGGAATAATATATTGATTTGAAAGAATGACATTTACTCACATTTCCTCTAATTCACTTCACTGCCTGCATTGTCCTACTAGATGCTAAGAGATGGCAAAGCAAGGGCTGTTGTTGGACCCAAGGCCGTCCCAAAGAAAGGTAAGAAAAACTTAACAGTACTGTTGTTAGCATGTTGTCTTATCCCTTTAGTCACTCTCTTTGAATTGAGACCACAGAAAGCTTGTTAACTGCCTCCACAGATGCGTTCCTGGCCCCACCAGTAGCCGACAGTGATGGGGAGAGTGACGGATCTGATAGAGTCCCAGTGCCCAGCTTCCAGAACTCTTTCAGCCAGGCCTTTGAGGAGGCCCTGCTGCAGCTGGACCATGGCCCGTCCACTGCACCGCAGCCAATCCTGATCTCTGGTCAGTCTATATGGATGAGAAATCATTTTGAGCGTGCATCCGTGTGTACTGTTGAAATCAGGTCTGATGGCTTCTGTGCTGTAAGATGTGTATTTTTCTCTCCTCACATATCAGAGGAGAAAGGTGGTAAGAAGAAGAAGAAAAAGCAGAAGCTCCTGTTCAGCACCTCCATGGTTCACACAAAATAGAGGACAGCACTGAAGTTCTTCCCTCATCCCCAACCACCTCGCCCTAAATTTCATACTCTTTCAGGCTCTTTACCTGTTTAATTCAGATGCACATCCATCTCTTGATTTAAGCTAAGCAAGCATTGCCAAATCTGCTGCATACTGTCAAACAAAGTCAACGTCCCCAATCCACTAGCGATGTTAAAGTTTTCTCTTCTATAATCACAGCTTGAATTTACACCTGACCACCTTGCTGCAATTCCCATAGTTAATACACCACAAGGCACGGTTGTTTTTTAATGCCGACACTAGCGTTCACCTGAATTCTACTGGATAGCATTTAAAAGACTTCAGTGCAGAGGCCCAAACCCTCATTAGAGCAGTGGTGACCAGAGTGGGCACATGTTTCAGAGGGGTAGCAGTCAGCCAGCTGCAGGTATGTGCCGCCTCCTTTTTTTGGCCTCTTCAGGAGGTTGGCTTGGAGTGCCCTCATCTGACCTTCACCTGCCTTCCATGGTGTTATTTTTAAATTTACTTTTAGATATACAACAGCTGTGCTCAGGCTCTGTCTTGCACACAAAAGAATTTGTAGTCCATGCATTTAAACTTACATGTGTAATTATAGCAGCGTTGTTGCCAATGGTCTTTGTTAGGTGTGAGCTCATTAGAATGAACACATACGAATGCCCCCTCCCAATCTCTGCGTAGAGAGATGGACTCTTGGACAAACTCTATCTGCTAACACTGGCTTGAACAAAACATTATGATAGAGCACATGGACTTTGGATGTAAGATGACTTCCATATGGATATGAACATTCTGTACCTTTTCCCTCCCTCATGGCCTGGTTTTTCCTGATTCATGGCCTGTGCTGGCTGGGTGCTTGTGTAGGGCTCATATAAGGCTGTCCTCTGCTGCTTTCTCCTTTCAGTGTTGCGGAGGTCCTTACACGTGTGGAGTGTGGGGTTTGCTCAGTCTTGAACACTTTATAATGTAATACCTGGGTGGAATGCTGATATGTAAAAAAAAAAAAAAAAAAAAGTTTGGGGATTCCTTGGTTTCCTTTTTTTTTTTTTTTTTTTTTTTTTTTAGTTGAATGTGACTTACAGTGGGAGCTTTAGTTTTAAAGAAACAGCTAACAAGCAGGAAATCTCAATAAATGATTATGCACAATCAGACTCTGCCATTTATTTTGGTTATGTTTTTGGAGAATTGTTGACATGCTGCACTTGTTCTGAAAAGACATTGTGTAATGGTTGTACTTTACAGGAGAGTACCTAGAGCATCAATTCACTGTGTTTCTGTACATACAGTATAGTCCATACACGCAGTACAAAAACTGAGATGAAGGTACGAAACGATCTACCTTCCTAAAGGAAAGAGGCATGGGTATTGCTCTGGAGCTTTACCAGCGTTAGTGTTACTGCGCTTCTATTGTTAGTGTAATTCTGCTGTGGTCACACAGGGGGCGCCGCCGCCGGCGCGCCATATACTGGTCACTTGAGGGCCACGTGTGGCCGTTGCTATGGTTACAAGACGAGCCACGTGATTGGCTCTGATTCGTGGCCGCGTTTGCTGTGGACAAACTGACCTTTTGTTTGGAACCAGCTCAGTGTTTGTGCTCTGCGGATTGTAAAATAAATGTTTATTACTTCTTTTACACATTTTTTTAGTTGCTACGTTACCACTGAATGTTAGCCCTTCAAGCAGAATTTGCTTAAATCTGTTTATTATTGGTGGTCAGATAGAGACGGTCTTGGTTAGTAAGATTACTAGGAATGAGAGGAGAAAGGTAACCAGATAGTCGTTACAAATATGACTACGTTGAAGGGGCGCTTCTAGATCCCGCCTCGTCGGACTCCTTGAGCTCTTGGTTTACTAGCGTGGCTTTGGACAGTATATACCAACACATATCCTGTTTATTCAGCCCAAGCGCTTTGAAAAGTTGAATTGCTGGACAGAAAAGCACGAAAAGTTGAATCGCTCAGCTGCCGCTCGGATTCACATTAACGACCTCTTCCACCCTTCGCTGCGCGGCCGATTCTTCCTCTGCCCGTACAGCGGGGGACCGACCGCTTGTAAGCGGAGCAGCCGCACGGTGAGGAGCGGAGCCGCGGCCTATGCAATTCCCGCAGGCCACCACACGGGGGTCCCGCTCTCCCGGTGCTCCTCGGCTCGCCTCCGGGAAGGAAAGCGAAACAAAGCGCTACGCTCGGGCACACACGGCCAGTCGCTCGCTCGGCTCTCGGGCTTCGTGCGCCAGGCGACGGGCAGTGCGGTTGCTGGGCTCCGGGGATCCGGAGGCTCCGCAGCGCTCCGTGCACCTCCTGCCCTGCCGACTGTTTTCACTCTTCCTCCTGGAGTATTTCCACTCTTTCCCCCGGGAGACGATTCCGCCGCTCCGCTCCGGAGAGCCGACAGGTGGGAGCGGCGCGCTCGGGTCTATCCCCCATCGTCCCTGGAGCTCGGTGACTCCGTTCAGGTAACGCGGTTGGGCATATCTCTGGGGATGATTTTGTAACGAGTGCCCGTACGTGTGAGACTAGAACCCTCTCGAGTTGGTTACTGGGTTACGATCTCACTCACGGTCGCGTTCCACATTCGGGGTTCAGCTGCTCTGAGGCAGCACCGGGGCCAACACAGCTGCTGTGAGGCTCGAAGCCCGCTCTTAGACAGAGATAAACACTATACAGAGTAAACAAGGTTCGGAGCCTTGTCCTGTTCAGCTGTTAACACAATAGGGTTCGGAACCTAGAATACTACGATGGTTAGCACTGTCTTGGTTTTGAGCCCACTATCAAAGATTGTTTAACATGGGGTTCACAGCCTAGAATCCAGTGGGTGTTGACTTTGTGTTGGGATCAGAGCCTAGAATCTGTTGGTGGTTAACTGTCTGAGGAGGGAAGTGCAGAATATGATTAAATTCCTTAGTGGTTAACATTGGTTTGGGTTCAAAGTACAGACAGCAGTGTTGGTTAACATTGTATTGAGGCAAATCTTAGTTACCAGTGGTGGTTAAGATAACGTTGGGTTCAGATCTCAGCTTCCGCCAGTGTTTAATATTGTGCAAGATTTAAAGCCTTGCTCTGAGCAGTGCTTAACATTATATTAGGTTCAAAGCCCAGTATTTAACTTCACATTGGGTTCAGAGCTCAGATTCTAATACTGATAACATGTTGCATAAGGATCAAAGCCCAATTTTTAGTAACGTTGTCCTGATTGAACACCAGTTAACGCATTGACTGGGTTCTAAGCCGGGCTCTGAGCGGTGCTGGACTCGCATACCTTGCTGAAAACTGACCTGCACTGTGCCTGCTGTTTGAGCCCATGGACCAGGTGCTGCGATCATTTCCATGCCCCTCTTCTCCTGCACCAGATTTGTTTGTCAAACTACACGCTGCTCCCCCTGCAAGGTTCGACATTGGTCCTTCAGTTGCTCTTTGAATGGGGAATGATTGTGTGTCCATTTAAAACAGAGGAGGGGCGTCGGTTTGCTGCCGATCCTGATTTTCCGCTATTGTTGGATTGAAGTGAGTCTCCTCTCTTTTTATCCTCACCCTCCTTTTTTCAGCCTCCACCACCGCTTCTGTAGACCTTTGTTTATCTTCTTTCAGGTGGAATGCAAGTGGCAGGTTTGACCCCAAGGGGAAAGAATGACACGTTTACCTTTTCTTCCAGCCTTCCCTGTCCCTCTGATGGAGGTCACACCGATTGCTTTGCTTATTCACACTTGTCACAGCCCCTCACACACCAGCGTTAAACTCACCTGGGCTTGTTGTGATCCAGGGACCAGTTGTACACCAGATGGGAATTGGGTTTTGCTGTCACCTCTTTCTTCTTCACTTTCTTTATTGCACCAGGTTTTTCTGCTGTGCAAAAACTGGTCCAACCCAAGTGCTGGTGCTGTGGCAGTGTGTTTGCTGTGTGGAGGTGGGGCATAACCCCAGGAAAACGTTTTTGTAAAATACTCATTTCTATTCATGACGTATTTAATACCTTTGTTCCTCCAAAGCCAAGTGCACAAACAAGACAACATAAAAGAGCTTTACACACAATGGATGATCAAAGCCCAGGTTTGTCTGATGGCACCATGTTGCTGGTTCACATCCCACAAGTAGCTGCCTACCATTCAAACAGCAAATACATGGATGACCATAGCAGATGTCATTGGATCTATTTATCTAGCTGTCAGGAGTGAAAGGACTCTGAAACAGATTGGTTTGAAACCCCTTTTGAATGCATTTAAGGATTCAGCAGCTTTGAGGGACATTTTGAACTCATTTCACTTCATTGCAGCCCAAACAGACTTATGAACATATGAAATTAGATGGTCGGGACAGTCAAGTAGCTAGAGGTGGAGGAGCCCAGCACTTTTTTTAAGCCCCTTTCAGTGTTTACCAATGTATTTCCAGGCTGTTGTAGTCTGTACTTTTGTTAGTCCATCAGGTCAGTGGTGGGTGAAGTGGCTGAAGCTCTCGCAACTTTTCTCTCACATTTGAGTCCATTGAAAGAGCAATAAGCAGTGGGTTGATGGGGCAAGAGCCCCACAAAGCTGTTATAAGTTACCAGATAATTGTAATGTTTTTGGTAGTGGTGTTCCAGTACTTACAATTCTTTTTGTCTAGAACTGAAGCAGAAATTTAGAATGCTATGATAGAACTAAAGAGACTGATTCTTACTGGGGGAAAATAAGCCCCCCCCCATAGAGTCTCTTCCAGCAGTCAACACACATGTGAGAAGAATAAGTCATTCGCATTTATTTGTTTAGCACAACATTTTTTCAGTTAAGTACTAAGATTAATGGATATTTAGATGATGCCTACATTCGATATCCTGCATTAAACTCCCTACAGTCACTCATCATTTACATGGGATAGTGATGAACACACTTCAGGCAACTTAGTAAATAGCCTGAAACATGTATCTTTGGACTGTGGGAGAAAACTAGAGCACCTGAAAACTATTCACACAAACACAGGGAGAACATGCAAACTCCTCACAGACTGAGTTAGATTGAAACCCTCATGTGAACCAATTACCCAGAGGCACCAGTGCTACCTGCTGCTCCGTTGAACCACCTGGGTTAATATACTACTGCAGTCCAGCTGCCATATTTAAGTGAATCTCACATCTGCTGAAAGTGGTGGCTGTTCTGGGTCACGTGGGTTAATTCTGTGAAGCCTTGCTGATGGTTCTAAAAGAACATATTTTTTCTGGAGGGTCATTAAAGTGTTTTGCATGTTTGGGCTGTAATGTGCACGTTTGAGGGTTGTGCTGTTTCTCTGCCGGCTATGAAAGCTGTGTGCTGTGACAGCCGCCTCCACCATGGTCCTCAGTGCCAACTATGGCAAAAATGTTCATATTCTCTTGTCACCACAGTTTTTTAACCTTTTCTCAGTCATCGAGCCCTTTAACAATCTCATGAAAGCTGAGGACCCTTTTTAATGTCTGTAAACTGAAAAATGTTGATACATCAATTCAGAGCAAATATTGTTTACTTCAGACATTTTACATTCACATAGTTATGTTATACACTACTTAGTAATAACATGGGCAGCACAGTGGCTGAGTGAGTAGCACTGCTGCCTCATAACAACTACCTGTAGCCTGGTTGGGTGGGGGTTCAAATCTGGCTCAGTTTGTGTGGTGTTTGTATGTTCTGCCTGTTCTTCTGTGTGGGTTTCCTCCTGCAGTCCAAAGACATGTGTTTGAGGTTAATTGCTCATTCCAAATTGCCGTGTATGTGTGTACTATCACCAGATGGGCTGGCAGTTTTATTTATTTATTTATGTGTGTGTATATATAAAAAAAACTGCCAGCCCATCTGGTGATAGTTTCATGCATCCAGTAATTCTCTAGATTGCTGTCACCCTCCTGAGGGGTAAGCAGTTAACATTAATGGATGTATGGTTAGTAATACTTTAATAAGATTTTTACTGTTTTTTTTTTTATTCTTGCCTTCTAATTTAGTTTCAGTACAGCAGTAGGTGCTATAGTGCTTAGAATCACCACCTTTTGACCCAGCAGTCCCATTTTCTTGTCCTGCCTTCTGTAGTTCCCTTGGACAAGGTCCTTACCATGAATTGCTCTAGTAAAGTAAAAATGGATGCATCATATAAATTTCCTGCAGACTGGTGAGGGGCTGGCAGCCGTAACCCATAAAAATACATACGTCTCAACCTAACAGACAAACTGGCCACATCTTCTGAGGAGCAGAGAAAACTGTAAGTCAGACTTCAGGGAGGCTGGTGGTTTTCAAGGACTATAATGCTATGGAGTTTTAGTTACTTAAACTGTATAAATGAGTAAATCAATATCATTTATTTTAAAACAAAAATGATACATACTTATAGTCCAACTCCAAATTGATATGTATATCAATAAGCAAAAATTCTTCTGTTATAAACTGCTGTTGAGCTCCTGAAGAAAGTTATATTCTTTTAAAAGATATCCTCAAAACATCTATCTAACTTGTCGTTTTAAATAGCACTTTCCAGATTCAGCACAGAAGTTATGCTGTAAATGTCAATTTACAGAACCACTGTGCAGTTTTTTTTAGTGCATACAGTGCAGCGGTGTGCCGAGGCCTCTTTACAGAATTAGAAACAGTGACAGTACAGTACTGGTGCAGGGCGTGCAGATTGTTTTAGGTGTCTCTTGTCTAAATGTGATGAGGTCTCATTGATTTTGTGTGTGTGCATGCGCGTGCACACGTACATGCGTGCGCTCCTTCTGCCAGTCCAGCCACACCAAGGGCCTCTAAAGTCCTCAGGAGACAGTTGTGTGAGGGTGGCATATCAGTTCCCATGTCAAGCAGCATGTTGTCCTTTTTGTGATTCCACCATGGTAGTGTTCAGCGATGAGCTGAAGATCCGGCCGACCCTCATACACCTCAGATGTACAAAGCATGAGCAGGTTTTCGCCTGAAGAACATACACCTTGCTGATGTGTCCCCTTGATTCGCCAAGATGGCCTTCACACTTACGCATACACTGGAAACCCTCCTGCTTGGATCTAGAAGAACACAACACAGAATGTTAAGAACTGTTGAACCCATGTTGACTCCTATTGCCTATCTATACTGCCTTCTAAAACTATTCCAGACCCTTGGACATGATTTTGTATTATTTTCCTAATTTATGCTTTTCTTTGACTTTTCTTTAACTTATGTAGTTTGTTCTTTAGTCCTCATTTTCATAATTTTCCTTCATGTTCACAGCCTTACCAATGCGTGTTTTTTTTTTTTTTTTTTTTTTTTTAATTTTTTTTTTTTATTTGGAGAACATGGTTATTTTATTGATTGACAGGTAGGAACCAGTTAGGTCCAATTAAGAGACAGTGGTGTTCTTGTTGGGGAGTAGTTTTTCATCTGTTTAAACTTGGATCTTCTAGAGGTTAGGGGTTAGAATATTTATGTAAACAGTGTATTTGGGTTTTTTTCCCTCCATTTTCTTTAAAAATATATCTGCAGACAAATGATTTAGGTTGCTTTTGAAAATTATTGTCAAGCATATAAATTCACAATAAAAACAGACTGAAAAAGTATGTGTAAGTTTTTAAATTGCAATCCGAGCAATGTTGAAAAGTTTCATGGTGTTTGAATACTTTTGCACATTTATCTAGATAGTTCTGTTGCCTGCTTGTGTCCTTAGTGTTGAAAGGATTGTCCCCATTGTCACTGATAGTTCATCTATCCATTTGTTGCTACCTGTCCTTTTCACCCAAATTTTGGAGTCATCGCCAAGTTTTACTTCAGTCACATCTTCTCATACCTATTATAGTGGCCTCTGTCATCATCTGTGCTTCTGCTGACACTTTTCCTTTGATTTAATCCAAAATTTTTTGCCCTGGCTATCTGTGGTGTCCTTAAGTCTCTTCCAGCCTTACAGTTTGAAGTTCTCTGTTTCCTCTCTTGACTTTCAAAATTCCTTCTTCAACATCTGCATAGTGTTGTAAAAAATGCCACTGAACAGTTATAATTTTTTTTTTTTTTTTTGGTACTGAGTGCTGCAGTGCTTCATCATATGGAGCTCAGTACCAAAAATAAAAATTATAACTGTTTAGTGGAATTCCTGCAGGTTTCTGCCAAAGGACCTACGGAGCAGGGATCCTTGTGCAGCACCAGTGTTGCACGGGGGGTTGCTCAAATGTTAACTGATCAGTATGTTTGTCTACTGTTTTGTATACAGTAAATGCCATGTATAATTCCAGCTTTCAGCAGCTTCTCCTGCCTTACCGGACCAGCTGGAACAGTGACAAACTCATAAGGCTAATAGGCTGAAATGAAGGTGTGGACAGGTTTTGTGTTTGCTTGGAGCGAGAGTGACACGTTGAGATTTACTGCTTCGCCCTGTAGAGCCTAATGCGGCACGTTTAGAGATTAACTATGCCGATTCAACCTGGAAGGCAGCTTTTGTTCAGGGTAGAGACACTGAGTGGGTGAGAACTTTGGGATGTTGTTGCTTGGTGCCATCCCTGCCTTTTTTTATTTTTTAATTTTTTAAAAACACCTCTTAAGAAAGACAACACCTGCCGTGTAGCTAAGTTATGATAATCACAGGTCACCATCAGTTTGTGGGCCGTTGAGAAGCCAGTAGGTCATGAAAACTCAAGTTCCTCCAAGCAGCTTTCGGTCACACTTTCTTATACATTACAAATTATTCAGGGCTTGACATTAATTTTTTCTGTTTGGTTGTTCATAGGACAGATTTGTTTCACGTCTTTCCTGTCCCATCAGATTTGGCACCTATGCAATTTCAGGACATTTAAGAAAGACAAAAATAAATAAATGTCTAACTTTAAAATATCCTTTATTGGGCATTTGTTGTTCACCAGTGACATTTTTGCTTGCGGTACAGTTTTATTCTAAAAATAAATTTCACTGAGGAAAAAACTGAAATAAAACAGTAAAAGAGAAATGAAAGAGTACTACTCACAGCATTTACCTAAAAGAATTCTCCCAGAATTTCAAGATACCAAAGCTGTTCCACTCAGCCTCTTCCTAGAGAGAAATGCAATGCTTTAAATGGGCCGGTAGTCAGCGATACGCGAGAGTGACGTCTCCATTTGCTTTCTGGAGGACCGGGACTTTTTTTTTTAAAATATGTTCTGCGCTTCTCCTGAGCTCCCGGTGCTGTTTTCTGCCTCCACACGACCAGATTCTCTCAAAAGAACGCTGCACCGGTAGTTACTCTTACAACAGCCCTCAGACCCACATTTCATTAGGTTATTTGTTCAACAGTTATATTCCCTTTATTAAAGAAATGCAAACTGTGAACATCAGAAACAACTCCATGTCTTCTGTTCACTGCAGAATGTAATGTGAACAAGTTTGCTGATATCAGTTAATGCCAAAACATACAAATAAGAAAAGTTACTTTTACCACTCGTAAGTACTAGTGGAAACAGTTTAAAAATGCATTAAATTTGATATTTTGGCTTAATTTATTGTGTATTTGTCTATTTGAGAAGCATCAGAACAATTTTACTTGTATGCCTAAAAAAACATAAGCAAATCGCCGGTCCCAGACAGCTGGATAAACAAAAGAACCAGATAACAAGGGACTCTGATGGGAGGCCACATCCAGCCTTAGTGTGAGACTTTACGGAGTCACTAACCTTGTTGCACAGTGTGATCTCATTTTTCGTCTGTGTTTTTAAAAAAAATAACAATTACTCAAATGTGCGGGTGGCACGTCAGGCATGTCCTGCTCACGCCAATGTTCACCAGCATGAGGAAACCGCCTTTTGTTTCCTTTCTTAGTGGCTGCAAATTATATGATGTAAGGCATCAAGACGTGAGGACATGATTCCGTAATAAATCCCTGTTCGGTCTTCGTTGTTTGTATGGTTACTTTTCTCCGGGTCCCTGTGGGCAGTGTCACCCTGCTGCTTGTCTCTTCATTTTGTAACATGGTTCACTGTGTACATCGGTGTCCCTCTTGCTGACCAGGCGCAGTCTGGTCCGCATTCCGGCCTTGGACATGGAAGTTGTGACCCACCTTCTTTTGAGTTGTAGCCAGGTATGCCATGTAGCAACGTATTCAATGATAGTGGCAGTGGTTGGTGATCCCTGCAAGGTGACACACAAGTGTCTTTAAACATTAAACAGGGAGAGTGAGAACAGTAAGTGTGAAAGAAATTTATTTTGGAGGTTTTCAGTGCAAAGTATCACACTGAACTTTGGAATTCCACTCATGGTGAAGAACTGTGTGGTGTGTTTATGGTATGTGAGGCTGAAGAAGTATGAGTATGAAAACCCCACACACCCAAAGACTGATTTAAACCTCTGCTTCAACACACAGCTCAGGCACATTGAGGCTCAGGAGTTACACCCTGCTCCACCACACTACCCTCAGGCCAAAGACTTCTACTCAGTCAGGGAATACAGGTCTGCATTTTATTCTAAAAATACATTTTATGTATGGTTGTATTTTAGTTCTTGTTTAGTTTATTTTTCCTTAATTCATACATGTTAATGTAGTTCCTTTCTCTCAGGGCCTTTTTTTCTCACTTTATTGTGTCTTTAATTTTGTTCCAGTGTTCCAGGCGGAGTTATGCACGACTAAAAGTTGTCTTCTTTTTTTCCTCGCTTCTTGCGAGTAGCTCATTGTTTTGTAAAACTAGTCCTGTCTTCTCAGCCTCCTTCTCTCTCTGGCTTGAGTTTCTTTCGTTTCCATTGTGATTTCCTTGTTCCTCCTCCTGCGTGCTCCCCACGGGCTCTTGGCATTTCTCCACACCCCACAGCCTGTTTCTGTCCCTCAGTGTTTGTTTATAACAGCATTGAGGTTTGTGTGTGTGTGTGTGTGTGTGTGTGGTGTCTATGGGCTGACAGGACAGTGCTGCTCTAATCAGTATACTGACTGCCCCACCCTGGTATTAAATCTTATTCTGCCTATGTAATTTCATGTTGTTACAGCCAGTCACACACAGGTCAGAGTGCAGAAGTGGTATAAACAGTTAAGGTATCTTTGGGAGTTCTGCTAAAATTGTATCCCCTCCTTTTACAGTGTTTCTTATAAGATAAGATTGTTGCCATATTTTTCCATCCTAGTTGATAAACATCATACTTTGAAGAAATTGAGCCATGCCTAGGCTGCAGGATTGAGTCCCTGTCCTTGTGAGGGGTTCATAACCTCCAGCAGCTCTAGCTGATCTCTGAATGGTAAGATCACAACCTCAGTTGATGGCCTGTTGTGGCACAAGGGTTTGAATCCATGATTTCAGCTTATGGCCCTGTTCTGGGCTGCAAGAGGTGCCACGGTTATGACTGTGCTCTCCAGTGGCCCTTGTGGCTCCCGCTTACAGAGGATGTTTCACATTCCGTCTCTGTAGAGGCGTTTCCTGTCAACAAGACCGTGGCCAAATGCACTCCCTCCTTCACTCTCTGCTCTTATCCTTGTTCACTTGCATTTCCTCATCTCCGGGCAGGGTATGGGCTTTACAGATCTGCACACAGGTCTATTTAGGATCACTCCACATGCGAGTTTGTAGCTGCTTCCACAACAGTAGTTTACTAGGCTGCACCCTGGTGCATAAAACAGGGGAGACACATCCAGGATTTGGTGAGGCTCAGGTGGAGTCCCACCAGGGTTCTGAAGGTCAGCTGAGTCACAGAACTGATATGGCATAAAGGCTGCTGACTCACTGCTTTTGAGGGCTGCCCCCCCTCCGTCACGTGTCCTTGGTTGTCATTTGTAACAAATGTCCAAGGATCCCAACTAAAGCAGGTTGAAGTCACTTCCAGTAAGGGTTCTGCTTGTAGCCAAAAAATTCCAGGTTGGATGGCTAATTTCTGAAGTCTTACTCTCTAAAATATCAGAGAATGCTGATATTAAAGAAAAAAGTTTTAGAGCATTTCTCTCTGTAGCAGGATGGTTGTGTTCCATGTTTGCCTGCTGAGTTGACAGGAGGCAGTAAAGAATAGAACAAGAAGGGAGGCCGCTTTACTTTAACTCCCTTCCACAGTGTTTACCACTCCGGTCTGGTGTCCCTCTGAGCTTGTGATTAATAACAGATTGGGAATGATGACAGGTCTGTAAACAATTGGGGCTGAATAGAAATCGATGTCTTTTTTTTTTTTTTTTTAAATAAACCCTAAAGTTAATAACACTGATTATTTGTATTTAAGAAGTGCTTTTTATTTAAATGAATAAAAATTCAGAGAATGTTGCAGAATCTAAACCATAAGTGAACAGCGGGGCCTCTGTATTCTTCAGGTTTTATTTTTATTTTTGAGTATTTCTTGAGCTGATCGTGACTGGGTAAATGTGTATTTTGGGTGACAGACAAAATGTTACAAAGACATTTCCAATCCCAGTTGTCTGTAAATGAAGGAGCTGGTGTTGTTATTTATATGTGGTAGGTGTCCTCCAAATGTGGATCTTAGCAAAGCTTGGTGATGTGAGTAATGGGCCTGATCATGTGGACAGGAAACAGGGTACAAATGCTGCCTCCTTGTTTGTCCAGAACCCTTAATCACTCTTAACAGAATCAGTTATTACGCGCAATTGGTACAGGTGACCATATGCTCCAGGTATTCGGGGTTTATCCCTTTAAGGAGACCAGCCAAGTCCATGGGATTTAGGAACTCCAGAAGAAATGCTGCCTACCTATGATGTAGGCCCAGCTGCTACACAAGACAGAGAGTAATTAAAAAGAGAGCCCTCATTTGTCTTCACGTGTCCACTGAAGGACTGCAGGCCGTGGCCTGATCGCTCAGCACTTCTCGGGGTTAAAGCAATGCATCTCATCCCCTGTGTGTCCATGTCTGTGTGATATAGAAAGAAGCACTTTATAGAGTTTGCATCTGTTTCTCCCCTTTGGTCACCAGGTTCATTGAGGCTGCGGTGCCAACTTGTCTGCTGTGATGACATCGCTGCATGTGTGCCATCAGAACACGGGACCCAGTGCAGACGGTTGACCTCCAGGCGGGTGAGTTGTCCCGGCTGCATGGGAGAAGGAGAGAAAATGCCATGACAGAGCTGGACAGCAGGTGGAATGGTGATTAGAGCTGCTGCCTTCCACTTAAAAGACCTGGATTTTAAATCCAGTCTCCTGCTGTAGTGCTTCTTCATCAAGGTATTTACCCTGAATTGAAACAGTAAAAATGACCCAGGTCTCTCAGTAAATCACTGTAAGTAGCTTAACATTATAAGTTGCTTTGTAGAAAATGACTTCAGCTGTGTGTGTGTGGGGGGGGGCAGTGATTTATGGCATTGATGAAGTAGGTGCATCAAACAGAGAGCATCAGCGTATCTCTGGCGAGGTCCTTCTGGAGGCCAGGGTTTACCTTCTGCCACTGATCCATGTCCTAAGTCTCAGGATTACAGTTGATCCTCCCCCGCCAAAGCATAATGATGCTGTGAACATGTTGTTGGTGTGGTACTGTACATGCACCACACTCTTTATTGACTCATTTATCTGCAACCTTTGTAATTCCTGACAGCGCATACCTTCCTTTGTTTGCTTTTTATGTTCAGTCATTTATCTGATGCTTCTCTCCTGAGCGACTTATATAGACAGACTGCTTACAATGATTTATACTTTTATAGAACTGGGTAGTTTTTACCGGGTGCCATGTTCAAGGGCCCGATAGCAGGAGGTTTGAATGGAACCTGGTGAACTCTCTGACCTGCAGTGATGATGCTACGCGGATGATTCTTACGGTTATGATTGTGGGGATCCACGGTTACTGGAATGACGGCGCACAGTCATGCTGCTGAAGGAAGGCGTCAGTGCAACACTGCTAGGTTGCAGCCAGATACCCTCTTAGGTCAGACTGCCTGCCCTGCCTCTGTTATTTCTGTACTCCCACTTAATTAGTTTTTTATGTTTCTTGTTAATTCTCTGAGCAAAAGCCATTATTCGGGCCGACTTTTTAGGACCACCGCTGCAGTTTTGTCAGTTGATGCAGCTGGATGTTTTCACTGAAATGTTTCCAGTTCTGTGCTACCTGCTGCTCAGTTCTGGAACACATTTTTATTTTTGCAGTGGTTGCAGCTTAGCGCAGACAAGAGACTTTTTCATGAAATAACCTGAGCCACAAAGTCTTGCCCCTGTCTCACTGCATAGCCAGTCCTTGCCATGTTGCGACTTGTCAAAGGAGGTTCATGCTTACATATTTAAAATACACTTTTCTCCAAAGCACCTTAGAATGTTAAGTCACTTGTAGTGATTTTTTTCCATTTACACAGAGCTGTGTAGTTTTTGAGTTTTATCAGTTTTGGGTAACAACCTACAGTAGATCAAGAATTTTACAGCAAGTGGTGGGATTCAAAGTAGCACCCTCTAACTGAAAGATAGCAATGCTGCCCTCTAAATCACCTGCTGTGTACCAAGTGTGGGATAAGGGTTCCTTCCAGTGCCTTGGGGGTACTTTTGGAACTCCTCTGGTAGGTTTGTGTTGGATCACAGCTCACTTGAAACTTGATCACTGACCTCATGGTTTGGTGTTGTTCATTCAGACGCTCTTCTTTTCTAACTCGGGTCGATTGTCCTCGAAAAGAATTGTCCCCAGCTTGAGTTCCAAGAGTAAAGTATTTACTCCAAAAAAGTTGTTAAGCTTGCAGACAAAGTTGTTTTCAAGCACCGGAGGGCACTAAAGAAAAGGGTGTGCCCTGAGTGTTAATATTCAGGCAATGTATCTGTGTCACCCTGGTGAGAAGAGCAGAATATAAAAATAATCTGAATTGAACTGAATGACTTGCCTGTGTTCATCTTCCAGGAGCTGAGAGAGGAAATGGCGACCCAGGTGGAGGTGAAATCAGGGGAAGCAGACCGAGCGACAGGTCTCGGTGCACGGTTGCGCCTGAGTCCGCTGGCTGACTTCAGCAACAAAAGCCCTGTGGAGTCCCCATCCAGCACTCAGGGGGCGCTTATCCTCCATGCAGATTCGACCAAGCCTGTCCCGGGGCCCAAGCCCCGCCTCACCCCCAAACCATTTGCAGTGGAGAAGAATGCAGGCATCAAACCCATCCTCGCTCCAAAACCTCAGGCTAAGCCAAGATCCGAATCCACCCGACCTGGCCCCCACAAACCTGAACTTCCCAACACTCCCAAACCCACAGCTGGTCCTGCTTCTGCCACCAACCGGCCTACCCCTACCACTTACAAACCCACCTTAAACCCAAGTCTCAGACTGACGCCCAAACCTGCACCCGTGCCTCCTTCAGGAGACCTCAGCAAAACGGCCCCGCTGGACGTGGTCAGCGTGCCGGAGGTGGACACAGGGTCCCCTCAGGCCAAGGGCTCCCAGGTGGCCCGGTCTGCCGAGTGGGCAGGCTGCACAGAGCAGGAGGAGATGTGCAAGAGGCCCGAAGCCCGGCAAAGGCCCATCGTCAGGGCCAAGTCAATGGGGTTCCTTAGCCAACTGGGGCAGGAGGGCACCACCGAGAAGCTACAGAAGGGAGGGGACCGGACAGCTGAAAGCATGGTCCCGCAGCGAGGGCAGTCAAGGGTCATCAAGCCCCGACCCGTCTCCGCCATCTTCCTGCCGGCAGACACCCAGCCAGCACCCCATGTCTACGCGCCTCGCTGGGTGGGAAGGCGGCCTCTTTCTGCCGACCTCACTGCCAAGTTTGAGCCCATCGGTCTGTCACAGCAGCGCAAAGCCGACTGCAAGGAGAACACTCCAGAGAAGGTGGTCGAGGAGGGCACTGAACACGACAGGAACAAGGAACAGGAGAAAGGGGAGGGGCAACTGGCACCATCAGGACCAGAACATGAGCTCACACTTTCTGTGCCTGAGAGAACAAATGAGAAAGAGGAAGACAAAGAGAGTGAACGGAGCGGTGACAGCATAAAGAGGCGAATCAGCCTTCTTTTTGATTCTGTCCCTTTGTCTCCTGCCCCCAGGTCCCTGTCTCCTACAGAGGTGGAGTTTAATTCTTCAGGACAGGCTATATTGGAGACAGACATCCCAGTAGGTGTGAAGCAGCGAATCAAAAAATTGACAGAAGACATGCCCTCCAGCCAGGCCCCACCTCCAAGACCACCGTTCAAGCCCCGCCCTCTGCACCCTGACCTTACTAAGCGGTAAGACAAGAAAATCTGAGTGGCCACATACTGTATGTTTGCGTTTGACATGATGATTCCTTCACTACATGTACTGAACAAACAGAACAAAATCAAAGCAACAAAACTTCCCTCCAGAAAAACCTGAATTTTGTGCCATTTTTGCCATATTTACCACCGTGTCATAAGTAAACGTGAGTCCTACAGTGCGTCACTGTTTGCCTGACAGTGTATGTTTTTTGTCTGTGTTCATGTGGGTGGTGGCTCTGTTTTGTGCCCTGACGCCAACGGGTCCCAGGTTTGCAACGGAGAAGCCTGAGGATCTAAGCAGCTCTCCCCCTCGCCAGTGGGGCCGGGAGGGTCTCAGAGGCAGCGGCGTGAAAGAGGGTGTGGCTCAGCAGAAGGTATCATACCGACATCCAGAACCTTCTTTCAATTTTCATAGCCTTTTTCTACAGACTTTATTGCTCTTAATTTTGTTTTACCTTTTACCGCAGATATAAATAAATAAAAGTGTTGACAGTACAGAAGTGGGAGATGTGGGCAGACATCTCATGATCTAATTCGCTGTTTTGATCTCACAGAGGTGCTCAGTTGTGGTGCTTAGCTGTCCATGTAAACAGAGCAGAAGCTATAGGAGCAGATGTGATAAGAGAGCCATCAGAGTGCAGCTTCGCACACATGGTTGGAACTGAAACTGCGTGTGTGTGTGTGTGTGTGTGTGAGAGAGAGAGCGTGTGAGTGAGAGGCTGTATAACACCCTGAGCAATAGCCAGTCCAGCAATCCACCAGCAGTCTGGTGTACCAGTGGCCTTAATGAGAACCTACGTGCTCCAGCATGGGTGGGTGGCAGGCAGACACTTTTGTTGTGTGTCTGTCTTGTCCACTTGATCAAAACTTCACTTTACAGATGGACGTAAAAACCCACCACCAAGTTTTACCCATGGCTCTGTTCAGTCCACCTTGCAAAGTTGGTCGACAAGTCATCACTTTCCTGGCACGATGGAGCAAAATCAACATCCAAAAGTTGGCCGTAAGCGCTTTTGGATGAACTTCACCTCTTACAGCTCACATTTGTTGCTTTGGCTGCTGGTAATTGGCAATTTTTTATTTGGATGATGGCAGAACGTGGCTTAATTCCCAGTGCTGTACAGAGGTGTTCTGGTTTCCTTTTCTCCATTCCGTTGCATTTGTCAAGCATGAACAAACCATGTTGGCCCACTTTTAAAAAGAGAGTGATCGCAGAAAAAGTCGGAAATGGAAGGCGAGCAGCAACCGTGTGGGTGAACTCAATCACGGCGACAATGGACATGCCCCTTTCACCAGTAAGGGGGGGCGACAGAACTTTCTGGAATGACTCTACATTTGTTGACACCAAGAATCAACATTGGCTTGGTGACACTTAATGAGTGTAAACATTTGAGCTAAATTAAACTATTTTTCTCCTATTATTTATTGGATGTTTGGGTTTAGTTTGCACTGCTTCATATGTACAGAAAACCTTCAAACAGAGGGCAAAGGTTGAAATTCAATATTCAACATTTGGGAGCATGTCATTGTAATCCCACCTGTCTTTACCTTCAAGATTAGCAGTCAAAAATGAGGAATAATATGAAAAAAACTACCATATTATTACCATTTATACTCTAGCTTCCAGTGTTTTTTTTTTCCTAAGACTGTCAGTGTTTATGTTGCCTATTTTCCTTAGTAGCCCCAATCACCCTCACTCACAATTTTCCAAATGGCTTGTCGCCATCTTTCTCTGTACGCTTTGTGGCATCAGCATTTTTCTCTCTTTTTTGTGGGATTTAAGCAGGCAAATAAGCTTTAATGTTATTGATGTTCCATAGCCTTTAAAACACCCCAAAGCGTTTTCATTACATCAGTGTTAAAAGACCTTCAGAGCTAAAAGGGAGTATTTGGCATGTGTGACGTGTGCTATGGATACCAGGAAAAGGTCAGCCTGAGTCGGCTTGGGTTACTGTGCCTCCACACCCACCTAATTCATGAACATAACAAAGGGCAGGTGTCTCTCACAGGACTTAGATGGTTTCCTTTGTGCCACCACCCCATTCTGCACAGCTGCCCCCTTCCTTACCAGCTGGCATCTCTTTGACAGAGCATCCCCACACAGCAATGTACTTTGGGTGTTAATTCACCCACCCCCTCGACTCGCTCCCTCTGCCTGCTTTCCCCTCTCCGGTTACAGTCTGTGAAGCTGTGCTTTGTCTCCTCTGCAAATCGGTTACGAGACAGGGTGCAAACCAGCCAAAGAGCAGCTGCTCCATGCCTTTCCCTTCCACGTTGAAGTCATAATGCCCACCAACAGGATCCTGGCTTCATTGCATCGTCTGGCCATGAAAGCAAAAATCAAAGGAAACCCTGTAAACCACAGTGGCACAGTGGGTAATTTTTATTAAGGTGACTAAGCGCAAAAATTGGGATAAGTATTATAAATAAAATGAAATGAATTTGGCTGCCATGATTGTATGGATAGTAGAGCTGGTGCTTCACAGCTCCTTTGAGTTCAGAGATGGGTTTGAATCCAGCTCAGTCAGTGTGGAGTTTACACGTTCAGACAAGGTTCCTGCATGTAACCCAGTTTCCTCTCACAGTTCAAACGTGTGCATTAGGTGAACTGGTGACTGTCAATGGCCCGTAGTACATCTTACATTACTCTGGTGTGTAGATGCGTTAATGGTTGTAGGGGGTTTAGTGGATCTGACATTCTAACTCACTGTGGAGCAAAGTTTCAGCTAAATCCTAGATAATAATAGAAAACTGACATCTGACATTCAGTTTGCAGTTCAGATCTGAAGATTTTCAGGTGCCATTGTGACCATAATCCCATAATGTCCGTCTCAGAAGTGGAACAAATTTTTTGTGTTCTGTGAGAATAACTGATGATATGAAATTGAATATGTGGGTGAAAAATCTAAAAATTAAAAAAAAATAAATAAAAAAAAACTTATTTACTTAAGCTCTCACTCAGAGAAATTTCAATTTTTTATTTTTGTATTTTTTTTTTTTTTTAGGTTGAAGAATTGGTTACTGACCAACCACTAGAAGTACAAGGAGTTGGCACCATGTTGGAGATCCCTCCAGACCATCCCAATAACTTATTTCTCAAGCAGTCAACAGAGGGGACCAAGGGAGTTTTGGAGAGTGGACAGCACACCGAAGGTGGGGCACCTGAGTCCTGTCTCAGTGGACCGTTGCAAACAGTGCGAGCTTCCGTGTTTGAGAATGTGGTCGAGAGGCACAGCGTGCAGTTAGTGCAGGAGCCCACAACCAGGCCATGGAGAAGCCAGTCCTTCCGGCAGAGAGAGGTGGATCCTGCCTCAGCTCCAAGCCCCGTCCGTATAGAGCATGTGTTTGACACCATGCCTGCTATAGGTGAGAGGAGAGCCATGAGTGAGCTTGTCCCCGCTGCCCACCTGGAGGAAAAAGCAATGACCCTGCGCTCCCGACGCTCAGGATCAGGGGCGCAGCTCGGGGCTGATCCAACTGAGGAGCAGCCTGGACTAGTCCAAGGACTAGGTATGTCCCAGGGAGAGCCACATGTCTTGAGGATTGGGGCTCTCCAAAGGTGGTCCACTGTGGGGACAGACAGACAGGCACACGGAAATGTAGAAGATGAGCTGGCAGCAGAGAGGAAGAGGCAGGCTGAGGTAGAGAGGGAGAAGCAGAGGCAGATTGAGTTGGAGAGGGAAAGGCTGAGACAAATTGAACTTGAGAAGCAGAGGCAGGTTGAAATGGAAAAGGAGAGACAGGTGCAGATGGAAATGGAGAAGGAAAGGAAAAGACAAATTGAAATGGAGAGGGAGAGGATGAAACAAATTGAAGTAGAGCGACAGAGGCAAATTCAGTTGGAGAAGGAGAAGCAGAGGCAGGTTGAGATGGAGAAAGAGAAGAAAAGGCAGATCGAACTAGAGGGAGAACGGTTGAGACAAATTGAACTGGAGAAGCAGAGGCTGGTGGAAATGGAGAAAGAGAGACTGCAGGAGATGGAAAGGCAAAGGCAGATTGAACTAGAAAAGGAGAGGCAGAAGCAGATGGAAATGGAGAAGGAAAGGAAAAGACAGATTGAACTGGAGAGGGAGAGACTGAGACAACTTGAAATGGAGAAACAAAGGCAGGTCGAGCTGGAGAGGGAGAGGCAGAGGCAGGCCGAGCTGGAGAGGCAGAGGCAGCGGCAGGCCGAGCTGGAGAGGGAGAGGCAGCGGCAGGCCGAGCTGGAGAGGGAGAGGCAGAGGCAGGCCGAGCTGGAGAGGCAGAGGCAGGCCGAGCTGGAGAGGCAGAGGCAGGCCGAGAGGGAGAGGCAGCGGCAGGCCGAGCTGGAGAGGGACAGGCAGAGGCAGCGGCAGGCCGAGCTGGAGAGGCAGAGGCAGGCCGAGCTGGAGAGGGAGAGGCAGCGGCAGGCCGACCTGGAGAGGGAGAGGGAGTGGCAGCGGCAGGCCGAGCTGGAGAAGGAGAGGGAGAGGCAGCGGCAGGCCGAGCTGGAAAAGGAAAAGCAAGATGATGCCGAAAAGGAAAGGCAAAGAAAAGCAGAATGGATGAAGCAAATAGAACCAGAGAGAGAGGAGCCTGGAGCACCCAAACGTTTAAAAATGCTTGAGGGAGAGGAACAGCTCTTCAGACCCCGGGCAACCTACTTTGCACTTACTGGCCAGATGCAGGACTTCCCAGTTCACGATGATAGGGCGGAAAGCATTGTAACCAGTGTAGAGTTGTCTGTTGATGATGACGACTTTTTCAACTCTGGAAGGTTGGATTCCCAACCTAAAGCTATCCCACTACACAGAAATCCATCCGTAAATGCAGGTTTTAACAGAAATGCTGTCCCCCTTTGGATGGGGCAAGTTGATGTTGGAGCTGGATCAGAAGTTATGCAGAAAAAAGAAATGGAAAAGGACCGAGAAAGCCAGAAAGAGAAGCTGTTGGAGCTGCAGAAACATATCATGGCAGAGACAGAGAAACAGAGACAGAGAGAAGCAGAGCTTGAAGTAGAGCTGGAGAGGGATATGGAGAGACAAGTAGAGACCAAGAAACAGAAGGACAGAGAGCAGCTTCAGGAGCTGGACAGACAGTGGCAAATGCAGATGGAGAAGAAGCAGGAGAGATTGCACAGCAAGGCAAGGCAACCAGAATGGGAGCGGCCTTGGACAACAGGAAGTCGAGATGACCACACAGAGGTGCTTAGGCCACAAGTACTTGATCTGGATTCCGTGTCACTGCTGCAGAGGCAGTGGGCAGGGACTCCAGCAGGACACTGGGGGGAGCAGTCTGCTCCAAAGCCCAGTGAGCCCTACCACATGGCCATCCTGGATATCGACTCCTTCCATTCTCAGATGCATCCCACACCCTCTACGGCAACAAATGCTGTGGTAGACATTCGAAATACAGACCTGACAGGGGTAAACCGAGCACAAGTACATATGCTCAAGCCAAAAGAAGAAACTGTCAGGTCAAGGACTGCTGTCAGATCTGCCTCTGTATCTTCACCTTCTCAGAAGCAGTTCTGGGAGCTGACTAAAGGAAAAACAGCAGCAGCACCCTCACTGCATAGCAAGCTGTCTGGCAGCTGGGTTACCCCAGAACCACCCCCAAAAACTCCTCCCAAGCCTTCCATGCGCCCAGAGGAAAGGCTGTCCAGCTCTGGCATGAGCCCTGACAAGCATTGGCCTGGTCTGCTAGTGGAGATTGGCACAAGGAACCCCTTTGCCCAAGCAGAGCTTCCAAAGATCCACACTCCTGACCCTCAGAGACCAAGTCATGGCACCGCTGCACCATCAGAGCATCCCTGGTGGCTGCAGGAGCAGGGACCAGAGCTGGGAAGCCCACGGAGAGAATCAAATATGCGGGCAAAGGTGAGAGGGTGATAGCTCAACTGTGGTTGGTGTGTGTGTGTGTGTGTGTGTGTGTGTGTGTGTGTGTGTGCGCGCGCGCACGTGTGCCACTAAGGTGGACTTTGATTTTGTACTTGCAAGGTGTGGTTCTGCTCTGGCTTCACTTTGATAAACTTACCTTTATTGCTGTCATTTATTGCTTTAGGATTTGCGGGTAGTTTACGTGTATAAGCATGTCAAACGGGTAAAGTAACAGCAAACTTATCAGCTATGATGTGAGTTCTGTAACTGTGGTGATCGAGAGCATTGTTACGAAGGGCTTCATTGTGGCCCAAGGAACAGGAAACCAACTGAATAGAGAATGGAGTCGTGTCCATTTTTAGATTCAGCACAAAAGTGCTGCTTGTATTGTTTGGCCACTTGATTTCATTTACATAGTGGTGTAAAATAAGTAGAAATGACACTTATTGTGTGGTGGTGTAGTAGTTAAAGTTATCATCTAGTAATAGTCCTCCTGCTTCTGCTACAAGACCCTTGACCCTTCTAGGAATCCTTGTTACTTTCCATGAATTGATAGAGTAAAAAAAAAAGTGTAAATCACATGAAACTGTATATTGCATGTATATGTATGTTGTATGTATAAATAAAAAAAAAAAATAGGGAAAAAAAGTCTAAACAAACCACACTGTATAATATTATGTTTGAACACTAAACTTTCTGTTTACACATTAGTACAGCTCAGTAAATTTTACTGGAACTAAACACCTTGTAGGAGGTAGGATTGAAAAGTGGGTACGGGACCACACCTCTAACTGAGTTTGTTCTTCATTTCTCCTGCCTGGGATGCTCTTCTGACTGAAGCCATTTTGAGGGTCAAGTTTTATCCCCCCTCTTTTCTTTGAGTCTGTGAGTTAGCAAACATGCCAGGTTTTCAGGCTTAACTTCTCATGCATGATATCCCATGATCTGTAAACGGCACGAGAGAAACCATCATTTCCGGTCCCAAATGATGGTTAATTATTAGGCACCATAAACAGATAACTTTTTGGCACCAATAGTTATTGACCTTAGACATTGCATACAGAATCCATATTTAATCATCATCTTGTGCATCGCTGATTTGGATCACAGTGCCTTCTGGTTTAAACACCAA
This sequence comes from Heterotis niloticus, assembly GCA_018136845.1. Lineage (NCBI taxonomy): Eukaryota > Metazoa > Chordata > Actinopteri > Osteoglossiformes > Osteoglossidae > Heterotis > Heterotis niloticus. The sequence continues at coordinate 15,222,840 of CM030890.1, read as the reverse complement.
AGATGAAACGTGAACAGCCAAGGACAGTCAGTTTATGATGTGTGTAGTTCTAGGGTTTCTGAGAGATACTACTGACAGGCAGGCAATGATGTGATTTATTTAACAAGTTTAATCCTTGGCTCCTGGTATGGATTTTGCGTTCAGGGGATGTAGAGGACAGCTGGGGCAAGGAAGTGATGACTGTGTGTGGCAGGTTGGCTCTGCCTGGAAGAATTAGTGCGTTGTGCCTCACCTGTGCTCGCCGTGTCCAGGAGCTGTCGCGGATGAGGTCCCGCAGTGTGTCGCGGAGACCTGTGCCCTCGGAAAACACAGCGGAGGGGCCTCTGTCCCGGATGAGGAGCCGCAGTGCACACAGGGAGCAGGGCCAGCATGACTGGGTGAGTCTCAGTTCATCTCATCTACCTTTCCTGTACACCTCCCCCCTCCTCCCGAAACCGTGGGGCTGCACAGCCTCCCCCGTATCAGGCTGTTTCACACAGTGAGGCCCTTGTCTCCGACACGACATCCCTAGAGGGCTCGCAGTGTCTGCCGCCAGGAGGCACTGTTGGTCTCCTTTAGCGAAGTAGCAACACGGGTTTGTTTGTGCGTGGGTCCACGTGCTTGCCGGAGGTGGAGCATGAATGAAATCAGATCACAGGAAGGTGTGTATAAGCATACAAATGGAAATTGTTGATGAGTAATGGAATGGGCATGATGCCCCTCCTGCTTGATCAAACCATGTTTTAAACACAGTGGCTCCAACCAGAAATACTGCAAGCCACTGATATGAATAACGCTACAATAAGCAGCAGAGCTCTGGCTGGGAAAATGTATTTATTGTTATAGGGAAGGACTTTGTAGTAAACTGTAATGAAGAACTTCATCTGCAGCCAAACATACCTTGTGTGTGTCAGACGGAAATGGTGGCGTTAAGGCTTCACTTCAGCATATCCTCTCAAATAAAAAGAGTTGTGTGTGTATGTGTGTGAGTGAGACAAATGAGCACAGTGTACATGACGGTCCTATTGTGCTGGTGGAGAGCTGAAACTCACCGCTTGGTATGAAGTTCTTGAGTCCCTGCCATTGTTTGTGTCTCTCCTGCCTCCTGGTGGCCACTATAATGTGGTACAGATGATTCAGTGAGGACCTTGTCACCAGAGAGGACAACCGTGATGCTGTGTGTCATCCTGTTGGAAGTTACGATGCACATAACGGCACCTGCTTCCTCACACTCCTCCCCCACTGCTGTGCATTCAGGATAGTTTCTGCTTTTTCTTAGTTATAGTTAGTGAATAAATAATTACATAGCAACACTGTTATCCACACTAACCGATTTACACATTTGTCACACACTTATCTCCAAAGCAACTTGAAGCGTTAAGCTACTTACCCTCATATATGAACTTAAGCACATGGTTGATTTCTACTCTAACAATTGAAGATATCTTGCTCAAAGGTACTACAGCAGGGCATTTATACCCTGGTTTTTGAATTTGAAGTCAGTGGCAATAAACAGTACACCACCTTCTGGCCCACTTTTCTTGAAGTGGTGCACATGCTTTTTGGAGGGACTTGTGGATTTGTGTATGTGGAGCCATCAGTGAAGAAGGGAAACATCAGCTTCCACTGCTGGCAGCTGCTGTAAGCAATACGGGGGGTGATGAAAACCTGCAGAGAGCACACTCATGTCTTTTGTCAGCACACCCGCATTTGTGTGTGTGTGTGTGTGTGTGTGTGTGTGTGTGTGTGTGGTCTTAGAAAGGAAGTGTAAGGCTCCTAAATTATACATCCCTTCCTCCCGCCCTCTGTCACCTCATCTTGTATACGACTGCCCTTCTCTCTCTCTCTCTTCCTCCCTCCCTCCCTCCCTCCCTCCCCTTTCATTTGCTCTCCCCCTGCCTCCCACCCCCAGAAGGGCAGGGCCACCTGTGGAGCAGGAAGAGAGGCATTACTGACCACTGCACTAGTGTCCGCTTCTGAGGACTGTTGCTCAGTCAGGGTTGGGGATACAGGGCTGAGGCAGGGGACAGTGACGGGTCAAAGTGACAGGTAGGAAGGACGGGTGAACCAAGGGTGACTGACGACGCACAGATGGAGTACTATGTGTGTCCATCCTGCCTGAGGCCGTTGCATCGACTGTGGGTAAGTATGACTGTGTGTGTTTCAGGGGATGTAACAAAGACAGGCACAATTAGGGGAAGTGCATTTTTAGTATCATTCTCAGTTACAGTGCCTCTCTCTGCTAGGGGGTATAGCAAACGGGAGGGGCATCTTGTGAATGCCACCAGATGGGGCCATGTTTCCATTGCAAGAACCATAGAGTGTGATGTGGAGGTATTTGGGGACTGCACTCTAGCACCATGGGGGTCTGTGTGTGTCTCACATCTTTACTCTTTAGCTCCCTGCTAACAGGACTGAGATGAGAACAGAAATGCATTAAAATGAAATTAACATTCTTGTAGCCTTCTTAGAACTTGTGCCTGTGAAGCAAAGGTCCCAGGTTCAAATCTCCAATCCTGCCCTGGATCAGTGTACTTACCCTGGACTGATACAGTAAAAATCATCCAGCTTTATAAATGAGTAAGTCGTTGTAAATAATTTAGTGTATAAACCTTGGAGAAAAGTGTCAGATAAATTATGTTCGATATTAATAATGCAGAAGGTTAAATGATGTGGAGAAGCCCCAGATAAAAAAAACAAACATACTTGTTAAAATGAAAAACTAAATTGCAAAACTGAACATTTAATAATAAAGAACATGGAAAAACAATAAACCAATACAGACAATAGAGCCATATAAAAATACATACTTTTGCTTCGGAGCCTGCACTTTCCTTTGCACATCACTCATTCGTATATTTTTTCTGATCGCTTCCCGATTTCAGCAGTCAGGCTGTTCCTCTGTTTGCTGGTACTGCTGGTGTAAGTGATGCTGTCAGTGCTGCCGGTGCTGCAGCGGCGCTTGGTTCACTGCTACTTCACAGTGTGACTCGAAATATTTGCTTCATGACCAATGAAAGGAAATGGAAAGGAAGATTTTAATTTTCTACAAATGTGTCTGTTTTTACATGGATTTAAAATGCATCAATATGCTGATTGTTTTCTGTATTTTTGCTGTATTTTCATTTTCTTTAACATTTGATGTGTGGCTTTCAAATTTAGTTTCTCTTTCAAATTGTTTGAATGATTAATGCAGTACTTAGTTTTTACATGGCACTACCTGTCCTCCATAAACTGAGGGCCAAGTCACATGCGGTCTCTCTCTCTCTCTCTCTCTCTCTCACACACACACACACACACACACACACACACACACACACACACACACACACACACACACACACACACACACACACACACACTGTGGGGCAACGTCAATAATTGTTGTAGAAATGATTCCTGGTTGTTCGATTTTTGCCTTTGTTACCAACTTGTCTAAGATGATGAAACAATTGTTGAACTGATAATGTCTCTGGTGACCGCGGTTACTGTCGGGGGCTTTACGGGTGATGTTAAAACTTCATTTCCTGTGCAGTCTTGAGCTCATCTTTCATCACAATGCTCGAATGCTGATATCACCTTCAACTTCTCAGCAACCACCCATCAGCCACATGGAGTTTAATGGCATCACATACATCATCAGAGATGGAGGCAGTTTGAAACAAATCAGCATGAGGTCATGTTCTGCACTTCAGCAGCGAATTTCACTTTTTTCACCCAAACATCATGTTGAGAACCTCTGACAGGGTAGACATCCTCTCATATTTTCCCCATGGCTCTCATGTATGAGACCATGAACTTAATACAGACTTCCTTTTGCACATGCTGCACATATGCTCTGCAATCCAGTTCCGTATTTGCGAAGGGTTATCTTTGTAGTCCAGGTGCATGTGTACGTGTATAGGTGGGTGCGCACATGGTTGATGGAGCGAGAGATGTACAGTGGCCAGTCATTCTGAGGTAATTGACCAGCTCCATCTCTCTTCCTGTAACAGTGAGGTCAGCAGGGTGGCTCACACAAGTGCATGCACACAATGAATGCACTCATACACAAACAGCCCCCTGTTGCCCTTTCACCTGCTTTTTATTCTTTTTCTCTCTCAGAACAGCTTATGACTTCTGCGGTGTGTCTTCATTTGGCTCAACCCTCACTGTTTCCCCTCTGAGTTATGGGCTATGGGGGTGTCGGAGGTTTCTTCATTTGTTTCCACATCCTTTTTAGTTGTACATTTATCAAAGCAGAATGTGCTTTATGCGTATTTATGTGTATTTGTCCTCATAGATGCAGTGGTTTGTCACATTATTTGGCACAGCAGGTATCACAACAATTTGAACTTTGTATTCATAGGGTTTGGGTTCAAAATCCCCTCTTGTATTGTAGCCTTGAGCAGAGTACTACACCTGAGTGGGCACAATAACAATGACTTTACTATGGAAATGTTAAATGGCTTAGTGTACAAACCTCACATTGTAAGTTTCTTTGGAGAAAGATGTTAGCTGAATATATAAATCGTCCCCAGTTGTAAGGTGTTCTTCCAGAAGAACCTGGGCTGGCCATTTTCTTCCAAATGCTGCGCTTTCAACGTTACTGATCTTTCATATTTTAAACTATCAGTCTCATGGTTTTCATGTTCGAGTAACTTCTTCAGCTAAATAAATAAAAATAGCTATATCTGACTGTGTAGATCCTGTCAGCATTCATGGGATTTCCAGCATCTGCATGCTTGACAGTGCTTGCCCCAGAAACCCACCCCTTCTGCCATGTTGGCACGTGCTGATACAGTAGACTGTCATTGGCTGTCTGGAACAGAACAGGAGGTGGGACCACTGTTTGAACCCTCAGCCACAAAGTCACCAGTGTGCCGACTGACACATGACTCCCACAAAACCTGTGCGCTCAGATTTCGGTTTGCCTGCAAGAGAGAGCACTGTACTTGCTCACCCGTGTACACACACACACATACATACGTATGCACGGCTGCACAAACTGCCTGGTGCTATAACTCTGACCTGATGTACTCTAACGTCAGGGTGGTCACCCAGCAGTGGTCACCCAGCAGTGGTCACCCTGCAAGATGTATCAGTGTACAAACAGGCTTCCTCCTGGCACACACTGACAGCCCCGCCCCCGTGTTTCCTTCGTCCTTCTTCAGCTCTGAGGGCTTATCAGCTTGCAGGCTGGCTGAGATAAGTAGAACAAGAAAGGAAGTGGAAAATATGGACAGTGCCACCCATAATATTAGCAATCCCACTGTAAGAGGCAGCAGGTGGCACTCTGCATAGTGCCATCAGGTAACTGGTTCAACTCCCAGCTGCTGTAGTAGCCATGATGGAGGTACTTACCCTGATTTGACAGAGTAAAAATATTTCTGCTTTATGAGCAAATAAATGATTGCAGATTTGCATGTCATCTTAAATATGAATATACAGAGACACATAAAGCTTAATCATATAATGGTGTGTTCAGCTGCACAATGTGGCCACTAGGTGGAGCACTGATGGTTCGGTTTGACGCACTGCTGTCCTCACGGTGACTTGGTTGGAGGTCCAAGGTTTAGATACAGTGGGTCAGTTACAGAACACACCTTGTGGACACTGGGGCTGTGTGTTTGAGGTTGCATTGTGAGTTAGCAGGCTGATACACACACACACTGCATGGTGGCACACACTGCAAAAGTGCTGGACAAAAGGACAGCAAGAGGTTACAACACACACAGTTACACTTGTTGTCACAGAGAAATCACATCCAGCTCTGTGGGTCGGGGGGGGGGGGCTGTGTGGTTCCAAGTAATGCCCCCATCACCTTCCCACTTCTGTGTGTTTCTGCTTCCGTTCTCAGTCCCCCAACACCCCCGACTGCAGCGCAGATCCTGTGTTTATATTGAGGCAGAGATTGAGCAAGAAGTGGGTTGGAGCAGGGGAGGAGACTGGGGCAGGATCAAGGTGGCTGACAGAGTGGGTGGAGACTGGGGAGGGGTCTTGGGTAAAGGGGAGGGGGCTAAACAGGAAGTGGGCGGAGACAGGGAAGGAGACTATCAAGAAATACCCAGGGCTGCCACTGAAGTGACACTAAGTGTAATGAGCGTTTAATGGCTGAGAGTGACAGGTCAAAGTCAAGGCATAAGCAGGAAATGTGAACAACATACAGAAGGTACATAATTTCTCTCTGTCACTCGCTATCCCGCCTTAACCTCCTGATGTCTTGCCCCTGTGCCCCCCCCCCAGACTGTTCTCCATTCTCCAACACACCATGAGAGAGAGAAAGAGAGAGAGGGAGGACGCAGCTCTGCTGCAGAACGTATATCACCGCCCTCATCCTCTGGTGAAACAAACTAACGTCCTTCTCCCTCCCTCCCAACACACACACATTTTCCTTCGTCCCTCCCAGTCTCCTTCCTCCTGCAGCGTCAGTCCTTTGCCTGTCGCATTTCTTCCATACCTGCAGTGGAGAGAAGCAGAGCGAGGGCAGCACAAGGAGAGCGGGACTCCGAGGAAAGTTGTGTGTGTGCGCGTACATACGTGCGTGTGTGTGTAAGGTGCTCTCAGGCTGCATCTCTGTCCTCTGCGGATTCCTCTTCTTTGCGCTTCCTGGATGGACTTGAACGCTCGTTGATGTTCTGTGCCTCTTGGATATCTACAATAAGGACACAGTAAATCTGCATTTTTCTTTTTTTGTGGGGTGGGGGGGTGTTCTGTCACCACTGGCTACAGGGGCCCCCCCTACCCTCTCGGGCCACTGCCCAGGGCGCTGAGCATAGCACACAGCCTGCATATGAATGGGGACGTGCGCTACATGTGCGCAGTGACGCAGCTCCAGGTCCCGTCCCTCGGTGGCTTCCAACATTGCTCTGATTATACCGTAGTAAAGGGCTATTCGAACTGCGCTCTGTCACAGTGTGTTTGACTGCCGTTTGGCACTGGCTGTGCACTCGGACACTTTGGGGGCAGGAGAGCTTCAGCTGCACTGCAGCGCCCCTCAATGGACTGCAGTTCCTGCCAAGTTGTGAGTGAACACGGACTGTGTGGCACGGGACGTCTGAGAACATGGACTACCTGGGGGACAAGCTGTCGATGGCTCAGACGCATGTGTCGGGCTGGGTAGGCAGCGTGCGCCGGTCCCTGCAGGGGGCATTGGGCCTGGTATCGGGCAGTAGCGATGGCAGTGGGTTCAAGAGGGCTGCCTCTCTGCGGAGCCTTGCCTCCAGGAGCCGAGAGTCTATTCGGCGCTTCTCGCTGCGCAGCCAACAGCGCCTCTCCTTGCGAAGGCGGCCCAACGACCCTGACACCCCGACCACAGTAAGGGAACCTCCATTTTGTCCCAGTTGCTACCCCTTGCGGACACCCTGTGCAGCACACCTGTAGACAGGATGCCCCCTTCCCCCACTGCTGTTCCTCGCTGTTCTGCTCTAATGACCTTCTGGTTCTGCAGCTTCTGGAAATTTTCATCCCAAGTACCGCAGTACAAGTGACTTGGGGATGGTGTTTTTGCTGCTGTTTTGCCATGTGGAGGAGCAGCAGGTGGCAGAGCAGCTGAAACTGCTGAATATATACGCATAAGAACCAAAATCTCTGCTCCTGCTGTAGTAGCCTTGAGCGACATATTTACCGTGACTTGATGCAGTGAAAATTACCCAGCTGTTAAACAGGGTAAATCAGTTTGAGAATCTAAACGTTTGAAGTCGTTGTGCCAAAATGAGTCAGGAAAATGAATGTAAAAGTAGTGTAAATGTTTCACAAAGTGGACGTGGGGTCCCTGCTCACGACACTGCAGCAAGGAGCTCGTTGGAATGTGGATGCTGGCCATAGGTGCAAAAAACGCTGCAGTACAGGCTGCTCTGAAATGTGCTGGACGTGGGGCCGCAGCTGTAAACCACTTTGCAGAACTTATGCGCTGGGGTTTCATGTTCTCCTTTGATCTTACAATAAGCTTTTTATTATTTCACAACAGCTGAAGGAAAGTCTCTCTCACTCATACATGCACACACACTTGCTATGTGCTATGCTGTAGATGTGCTGTGCCTGTGGTACACACAGCACACAGTGATTAGCAAGAAAAGGGGTTGGGGAGATGCCCACTGTTTGTGCGAAGGGGCTGTTGCCATGGACACCACCTCCTACATGCTGCCTGGTGACCATCGATATGGTGGCCTTGTGGGTGTTTAGGCATCTGGATGAGGACGTTGGCGTGGGCCTTCTAGGTTTCGGTGCGTGAGAAGGTGTTTGTACCCTTCTGCACATACCACAGGAGGCCTTTCAGTTCCCCAGAAGACATGTATTGAGGTGAAACTGTTGAATGACACTCTTCTGCTCCTGGTGTCCATCTTGCACCTAAGTTTCAAGGATTGGATGGGAGGGATGTTGGGTTGTTTGCACGTCTTTCCATTTACATAACATTTACATCCATTTAAATGATGCTTTTCTCCAAAATGACTTACAGTGTAACTTTGAGTCATTTTTACTGTATTATTTTAAAGTAAATACCTTGGTCTAGAGTATTACAGCAGGAGATGGAATTCCAACCTGAGTCCTTTGCCATGCTGCTAAACAACCTGCAGACCCCTACTGTCCGTAATAGAGTGATGTGGCAAAGGCAGACAGGATGAAGATGTAAGGTGTGGGGTGGAGACTCTTTGGTCATACAATAGTTAAGGGCAAAAAACTGGTAGGGTTGTTTGTTTGTTTGTGTGTGTGTGTGTGTGTGTGTGTGTGTGTGTGTGTGTGTGTACATAGTTTAGATTCCTCTACCAACATTCTGCAGGGGTTCTGCTATCCTGCAGCTGGAGCGACCTATACCTGTCCATGCCTTCCAACTGAGCCGGTGTTCAGTGCTTTACTGCAGTAGGCTGACCTTCTCAGCCATTGTTGGAACTGCAGTCCTCTGTCACACGTATACAATGAGCAGAACAGGGTTTGGCAGGGTGGAGGACAAAGCAGTGTCAGGTGAGACATACGTGGCTGACTATGTTTTGACAGAATGTCTGTTATGATTACCAGAAAGGAGAAACGTGGTAAAAACACATAAGCTGATGTGCAGGACAGTAGAAAAACTGCCCTCAGTGCACACTAGGTCTGAATGTAAAGGGTTTGATTCTGTTAACTGGGTGTCATATCAGCACAGTCTGGGTAATAAAACATTGTACTGCACAGTATGATATAGTTGAAATGTACTTGGTGCGCTAATCCAGCCAAGGGCTTGCTGTACAGAAACGCTGGTGCTTTCGTCCAAAGCGATAAGAACAGCTCATACAGCTGCTTATTTATACACCAGCTTCTCAACTTCTGCCACAACTGGGACCAGCAGTTTGTCATTTTTGTTCATAACCCCAGAGACACTGTTGCCTCGCAAGTCACCATCAGTACAACCTTAATAAAAGACGCACCACAGTGTACCTGCAGGCTAGGCTCTTTAAATGTCTTGGATACAGACACAATAAAAAGTAGCATTTACGACTAATTTAATATTTTTTTAAATTAACTTCAGGGTACATTAAACTGAAGGCAAATTGAAGTTAGTGGAAATAAAAGTACAAACTCCTGTTCAGTGGCGATTCCGTCACATAGACACAAACAACCTTTTGTTATGGGTCACCTAACATGAGCTGTAAACACTGTGGATTTGAGTTAAATTAAGGCGCTCGCATGCTAATATTCTGTTTGGGTGTTCATTTTTGCTCAACTGTAAATTCAGTAGAAGTGAATGCAGATTGAATGTCAGAAAATGCAGTTAAAAATAAATGAATAAACTGAAAAATGTTCACATTTGTGAACATGCGTAATGTAGACATTCGTAACACAAGGAGGCAGAGTGCTGCAATAATTCAGGATAGGATAAGGTAGATAATTCCATATTGGGTGCTACATTAGGTTCTAAGTTCATGACCTTAGTAAGCATGCTGTCAGCTTACAAGGAAAGAATATCTAAATAAGTGTGTTGAATGGGTCACAGAGTAGCTGTGTATGTGAACAGATTTAACCACTCACTTGTGTCCACTCTCCCTTATGCTCCACCTTAGTATAGGTGAAGGAGCCAACCGGTTATTATCTTGTTCCACCATTAGTCTCACAAGCATCAGAGGCTGTCCCCACAGCAGTGGTGCATTCTGGAATGTTGCCACTTACTGAAATGCTCTGTAATGGAATTGTTGTTTTTAGGAAATTACCTAAGAAAAAGTCCCTCAAATTTTGTTTTTGAGTTTTTTGGCATAATGTTAGGAAGTATGCTTTGCAATGTCCCAGCAATATGTAAAGTGTGTGTGTGTGTGCGCGCACGCGTGTGTGTGCAAAGGGGAAACACAGCCTGTGTCCTGCTATTGTTCTGTCTCACCGTGATGGATGTCCACAGAGGAACTGGTTCTTCCAGACACCCCTCAGCTACTTGCACAGCAACCACTCTGGGTGTTACTCACTGTTTCTTTCTCACCGCAGGAAGGGACCTTGTTACAGATGTCTGGTGTGTGTGTGTGTGTGTGTGTGTGTGTGTGTGTGTTTGCATACTCACATTAGCCCCAGCCTGTGCTCGAGTACAGAATATGTGTTGGGAACAGAGTGTCCTCTGTGACAGCCTCATTAAATTCTCATGCTTCACTGGGCATTAAACCCTGCTCCTGCCGGTGAGCTTCAGTCTTTGTGAGCTCTCAACCCACCTTCACCCTCATCTGCTACTGCAGTAGGATGCATGACCTTCACCCAGGTTTTGGTGTAAATCCACATTATTGGTTGTATAGGAAAAGTGAGGTGGAAGCCACCTAAAGAGGGCCCACGTAGGTGGTAGGTATGAACTAGGGTCCTATCCCTGTAACTGAGCAGTTGCTGGCTCCAATTGCACACACAGAGGTTCATTGTTATTATAGATTCAGTGACTTTTTCTCACTCCAAAGTCACATCTACCCCTAAGTTGTATTAGATGCTAAACCGTACAGGTGTACCTTACTTTGTTTACAGTTTAGGCTCTGTGGAAAACTCTTATTATCGCTGTAATAAATAACAAATGCTCTGTAAAACTTTTTAACATTTATATCAACTTTAAGCTAAGTTGCACTTAAAACTGTTGTTTTTGCCTCTGCCTCTGAACATGGGGCACGCTCATTCTGTTATACAGATATTTTACAAAAGTGATTGCTGATCTATTTAAATTTTAAAATAAACTGGAAAATATTAATATCATTGAAAATTTAGTAATACAAGGAGCCAGAATAATTGAGTAAATATTAATGAACTTAGAGGATTCCCCTCTGTACAGAGTAGAACTCCTTAGAGTTCAGCAGTTTTAACTCAACACTTCTCACTGCACCATAATTAGAAGTTCAGTCTCATGGCCATTTCTTAGAAACTGAGCCAACATCCTGCTGGTTCTAAGTCCAGATGTGTATTTATACTGTAATGTCGGTCATGGACATTCAGTCGCTTTCTCGCCGTCTCTCCAGGAGCAGCTGAAGAAGTGCTTGACAGGCAAGGAAGAGGGCCGGGACACCGACACACTCGTGTGTGAGACAGACAGCCAGTATGGCACCTGGGAGACTGGCCTGCGCACAGAGGACAGGTGGGTGTGTCTGGGATCATGTCCAGTCTGCCATTAGCCCTGCCCTTTTCATGAGGCTACTGATGGGGCCACACCCAAGTCAGCAGTAATATTAGGCAGTTGGGTTTAACATTTGCTGACTGGATGGTTTGTAAATCTTGCTCATATTATTTTTGTTGTTTATTGATTTATTTGACATTTTTCTCCAAGGTGACTTACAGTGTTAGGCTTGTACACCAAGTTACTTTCTTTCCCCATTAAAATGGTAGCAGGATAAATTTTACTGTGTCAGTTCAGGGTAAGAGAACCACAGATTGGGCTGAATTTGAATCTGTGTTCCTCTGCTGTACGATGACAGCTGTAACCACCCTGTTTATGTGTGCACTTTGGGGGTTTGGTAAATGGACTGTAGAATGGTATCTGGTGGGATGAAGAATATTGTACCTGTGGGCAGGTGTGAGCAGTGAATAAATTGGATGTGTTTACCTGGATGTCAGCACAGCTGAAGGTAACGTGATCCAGGGACAGGGGGTGGCCCAAGGGAGACAGGGTGTTATGCCAGACTCCGCACACATCTCTCATTACTGGGGATATTTACAGCAGCCCTCTCTCATCTGTCAGCATGGCTCAGCTCATCTCAGGGCTCCATATCAAAAGGTTGTCAGTTCCAGCCCTGCAAGGACGTGTTTATGTGCTGTGCCGTTTAAAATGGTGCACTGAGTGTCGGACAGGTGAACACAAGACACTGCAGAGAGTGATCCGGGCAGCGAAACGCTGCACCAGATCTGATCTACCGTCCCTACATGACATCTATACCAGGAGATGCAGGACCAGAGCGACTAGGATCGTCGGTGACCTGTCTCATCCCAGCAACCATCTATTCATCTTGCTGAAATCAGGCAAACGCTACAGAAGCATTATGGCCAGAACGGAGAGGCTAAGGAGGAGCTTCTACCCACAGGCCATAAGACTTCTGAACCCGGACATGACATCACTACCCTCACATAATCTTTGACCACTCCGCTCCAACCCCCCCCCCCCCCCCCCCACTGTCACTGCCCTTCCAGGGCACCTTAACTGTTTATTTATTTATTTATTTATTTACTTATTTACTTACTTATTTATCTATTTACTGCTTGTTTCTGTTTCTATTCTTCTTAGTGTTTGGATATGTGTTTGCTTCATTTTCCATTATAGATTGTTCGCACAGTCATCCTGGTTCAGATCGGAGCACATTTCAACACATGGTACACAACCATGTGCTTGACAAATAAACTCTTTTGACTCTTTGACTCTTTGACACCCTCCGCGTTCACTACCTTTGCTGAATAGAACCACGCATGCAGAGGCTGCAGTTGGCTTCTTTCAGGGTTCAACTCTGGCTGTGGTTTGAGTTTGCAGCCCCCTAGAGGCCCCAGGTGGTATAGCTGCACACACAGAGGAGAGGTTGTCAGGTTTGTGTTGATATTGTGCAGTTTGCAGTATGTATTACAGACAAAAAAATAAGTGCAGCAACTTTGTGGTGGCAGTCCAGTTGGTCTGAACTCCCAGATCCACGAAGGACTGGACCTCCATAATAATCGTGACTGGCTGCAAGGACTATCAGCTCCTTAGTTTTATAGCTGTTGAGCTGGAGATTAAAGTTCTTGAGCAGACACCTGTACTCCATCGTGGACGGAAGCTATTTATTTTGGGTTTAAGCCACGTTTGTAACAGCTGTTTGCTTACATTTTTCGTTTACATTTATTCATTTAGCTGAAGCTTTTCTTCTGAAACAGTTTATATTCTTAAGCTGCTTACACAGATTTTCTTGTTTAAGTTTGGGGTAACATTGATCAATGATGGGATTCGGATCTGGGTGCTCCAAGTGGAGCCCGGTGACTCATTTTCTGTGCCTCCATTTCTATATCGCATCAGAAGTGGCTCACTGAACACCCTTGGAAAGAGGTGTGGTGGGTGGTGCTTTGCTGGCAGCCGTGCTCCAGGTTCCACTCTCCACTCCCTTATGTGGAGCTACAGTACAGGGGTCCCTTTGGGATTTGTAATGATCAGCAGGTGGGTAGTGGTTAGAACCATCCATCACCCCAAATCCAAGTGGTATACCCCTACAAACCTCATATTGTCAGCCACCCTGGAGAAAACTAAATAAAAAGATGGATGTGATTCTGTAGGCACTGCCACCATCCAGCTGTTTCCCTGTTGTTGATGGAATGGAGCAAACCTCCCTGAAGAGACCCTAACCCTCTTCTCCATACAGCCTGACCCCCGCCAGCCCCACTTCAGACAGCAACCTCAGCTCATCACCTCGGAAGCCAACGCCACCGCACACACCCAGTGACCTTGATACTCCTGATGCACCAACCCCCTCCTTTCACCCAGAATTGGAGCCTCTCCCTTTTCCTGAGGTCAGTGTTCCACCCTTCCTTCTTGATAACTGGTCCTGAGGATGGAATGCGGAGAGATAGTGAGCGCTCTTCTCAGGTATTTATGTAGCAATGTGGTGCCAACACGACAAATATAGTGCACACGGATTTTTGAGAAATGCAAAATGTACAGTTTGTCTTCCATTTATGAACACAGTTCAAATCAGAAGTCTGTATTTAAGTCTGTTTATTTTTAAGGCTTAGTTTTACTACTGAGATGCCGTTTTGAAAAAGCTTAACAAGTGTTCCTGCATTTTTTGCCGGTTAGGTTTTGTAAGAATCTCACGGAGCTGTGTGAAGCAGACTCTGTGGAATAAGGCCTCATTGGGAAGGGTTAGCAACCATTGGTTTAGATAAATATTAAAGGAAGAAAATGCAGTTAAAGATAAATGTAATAAAAAAGTTTGTATCTTCAGCATCTTCACTTTATCTTTAGACTCAGTGTGGTCTAGTTTTTATTGTTTTTGTTTTTATCTTTGTGCTCTTTCTCTTTTGTGCGTGCATGCGTGCTTGCCTGCCTGCCATCTACATGCTGTCTACATGCTGCGTGCTTGTTTTTTACCTGCGGTTATGGGTTGAATACATGTTGTGGCCACAGACCTCCACCACTCTGCTGGACTCCAGCGCTCTGCGCTCCAGGGTGCAGCTCAGTAAGAAGCGGAGTCGGCGCACCCTCCCATCCCGCGCGGCCCGCCACAGCGCCGCCCTCACTGTGCTGCCCGAGGGGTCTGGAGAACCCAGCCAGAATTGGATGTACCGTGACTCCACAGGTAGGGCCTCGGTGAAGACCACCAGCACCAAACAGTGCAAGACTTTCGAAAACAAGAACACAGGACACATTGGCAAACCCTGGGTTCCTCCTTAGGTTTTTTTTAGTTTTGTTCATGTTTGTGTCCAATTAATTTTAATGGTTCACTGAAATCCAGACTCTAGAAGTGATCTTCAAATAACAAATACATACAGAATCTCTCTGGAATGTAAATTTCACCTCTAAAATCTGTCCCTTCCTGAATTTTATTCACAAGGAAAACTGTGAACAAATACATATAAATAGTTTCCAAAAAATGTATCAAAAGACAATATTGAACAATCTGTTTAACACATAATTTGGTATCTCTGTTATAAAATACTGTGTATAAATAGGTATACATACAATGAGGAATACTTTTTTTTACTGCTAGAGGGCTCTTGTGGCTCTGTATTCTGATTCTTAAGTGGTCTTCATTCCCGTGTTTCTACAGTTATTTAAAAAGTATTATTTAATACCCTTGACAGTACTGCACCATGACTACCCCATTGAAACTCTTAAGGAAAGGTCTAGAGGACTTTCAAGCACAACCTGAACTTGCTAGAATCAGTTAAGGCATTAGCACGGTCCAGTTAATGTTAACTAGCAAAATCCCATTTCTGCCACATTTCTGGTGCCAGTGTTGCCCAGTAAGAGAGGTTGCACACAGAGTCATGAGTAGATACTCATAGCTGAGGGTGTTTGACTCATTTGTGTAGCTACCAGAAGATCAGGAGAGAAATGGCTCTAAAAGAGATGTGTTGCGAAATCCTTCTTGGATGCAGAGAGAAATTCAGCAGCTCTGAAGAACGAGGGAAGTTTGTTCCAAATGATGTTCCATTTGTTCCTTCGTTCCAGAAGCAGGTGGTTCTAGTAGCGCTCTAATACCGCTGTACAGCGTCGCATTGGCCTGAATTTCCCTCTGCTCTCCTCGGCTCTTTCCATCTCTGCAGAAGAGAAGCCAGAATCAACCAACCAAGAGGATTCGGATGACGAGGACCAGCCGAGAGAAACAGAGTCCCGCCCTGTTTCCCAACAGCAGCGAGTGGCCCTCTTCCCAGGGATGGACCCCTCAGCTCTCAAGGTGAAGCAGCAGCCCTTGGAAAAAAGCATGTTCTCTCCATATAGTTAAATCAGAGAAATGTGCACATGTATTGGGATAAATTAAACAGCTACTTGTTTATAGTTTGCTAGGTCCTATCCCACAATTTCACCAATACATACATCCACCTTTCCTGTCTCCACAGGCTCAGCTCAGAAAACGAGGGGATTCTGACAGTCAGACGGACGGCATGGCTCCCTCCCCTTCACAGCAGTCACGCTCACCCAAATCCCCTTTCCTCCCGCGGGCCTCCAGAGTGCTGCCCCCTCCTGGTGGGAAAGAGAACAGGTACGGGGATGTGATCTCACATCTTAATGGTGGAGCTGTAGAAGCTCGCTTTCTCTGCTGCTCCGATATGTGGAAAATTTGAATTAAACACTCTTTTGAACTCTGCAACCCAGTTGCAAAGTCTGAGAATTCCCTGCCAATGCTGATAGCCGAAAATTTTACGCCCCTGACAGCTGATAAACGCTTTCCTAAAATTCAGAGAAAAATGAGACTAGATATGTCTGGACGAGAAATACAGACAAATGTAATGTTTATTTGGGTAAATTTCACATTTTTCAGACCACGTACAATCATTAAAAGGCATCTGCCAAACAGCATTTGGCTGCTAATGATTTTATACTTTTTTCTTTTTTTTAACAGAAAAAAATCTAATAATAGTTGAAATAATGACATGGAGTGATGAAAAAGGGTTAAATGATGCAGCAATAATAATAATAAAAAAAAATAATAATAATGTAACATTTGACAGAAAATTCTGGTTTTCCTTTCCTAAATCTGACCTAAATGTTCTGCTCTTCACGAACACAATGACCGTGTTATCAAATATTAAGTTCAATATCAGCATCAGGCTGATAGTGAAAAAATTATTTAAACATTTATTAGCCAACCTCAATATGATTCCGAGCTCATTGTGCACCCCTTCTCTGTACTACTGTTGGTTGTTTATGGTTGTGGCTCTCAGGGAGGAGTCTTCGCCCCAGTGGCTGAAAGAACTCAAGTCGAAGAAGCGTTTGAGTCAGCATGACGGCGCCAACACATGAGCACAGATGGTGAGTTTTCCCACTGTTTTACAGTCCAACTTTGATTTAGTTTTACAAATTTAACTTTGGACTTTGGACCGTCGCAAAAATATTCCCAAAAAAAAAAAGAAAAATCATATACAGTAAATTGAATTAACCTAATATAAATATTGAACAAAATCTTTAAGCTTTGTTGAGAAACTAAACTCATTAATGCAGAAAATAAAGTTTTAAACAGTTTTAATAATTCGTCCCAAATGTGTAACCATCTCCATTATTGGTGTAATGAAGGCCATGACTTTCTGGTTGCTTTACTGTTCTGCCTGTTGATGTTGTACATGGGCTTGTACCCAGTATTATGTCTGTACACAGCTACTGCTGGTTAAAACGGTGGTATTAGGGTGACTGACTGCACTTGGAGAATCTCATGTCTGAATTTGTATCTTTTGTCTATTAGGGAAATCCTCTTTTGTTTTCTCTGAGTTTCTTTCTGTCAGTTGTATTTTGGACAGAAGCATCTGCTAAATGAGTGACTGTAAATTTTATTTTACACATTACTCATGTTAAAATAGCACTAACATTTAATAATAATAATAATAATAATAATAATAATAATAATAATAATAATAATAATAATACAGTGCCGGATTATAACTGTTTTGATCCAGCACTATTATTTACACTTTGATTTCCAAGTTTATTTTCTTTCACATTTTCTTTTCAGAGCCACTTTCTTTTCACTTGCTGGCTATTAAATTAACTAATGCTAATAAAAAAATAACTTTAAAGGAATAACAGATGAGAACTTCTGTAAATAATGTTTATTTTAATAAAATGCAGTTGCTCACAGAAACTCAAACACTGACTGAGACCCAGCGAATGCCAAATACAGCTGTATCCAGTCAATGTTGTGACCAAATGTAGGGACTCAACAGTATGATAAGTTTAACCCAGCAGTGTTGTAACTCTGGGTTGATGTAGGTGACATAAGTTGTAATTCATGGACTTCCTGTAAGTGAATCTGAATTTTTCACATTTGTGTTTGTGCTAACAGGTTGCCTTAAAGTGGAGAATGTACAGGACAGACGCCTTAAGCTTAGATCGGAATACGAACAGAACGTCGCTGCTGTTGACGTGACCACGCCTTTTCCTCTCCTTTCAACTTCTTGCCCGAGTCGCGTACATGTGCATGGTGCCTTTTTTAGAAGATCTATTTTTTTGGACAAAGATGTGCAAGAAAACTGCTTTTATTTTTCCATGCGTAGCTCCTTAAACTTTTTTTGTCAGAAGGACGTCTGGCATAGAACCACTTTACTCTCCCGCCGCAGAGGGATGGCGGAGGACCAAGAGAA
This sequence comes from Heterotis niloticus, assembly GCA_018136845.1. NCBI lineage: Eukaryota > Metazoa > Chordata > Actinopteri > Osteoglossiformes > Osteoglossidae > Heterotis > Heterotis niloticus. The sequence goes on along the minus strand of CM030890.1, from coordinate 15,204,651 downwards.
ATGACTCCAGTTTTTGTTGCAGTTCAGGAAGGTCGGCCTGCAGGACCAAGCGCCTCTTCACCTGGAAGTGCTCATCAAACTGGAAATTAAAATACTCCACAAGTGGATACCTTTATTGTTTTTTTTTTTTAAGTTAAATGCACACTTTTAGTGTATCGCTGTGCACATTTAGCAGACGATCACACATTGCCATAGTTTGTCTTTTTTTATTTTTCCAATGATATAGAGAACAAAACGGTGACTAAATAGCAGGCATTCAACATACAGTATGTATTAATAATGAGTACAGTAACTGGTATTTTGTGAACTCTGTTATATTTCTGTTTTTTGTTGATTACAAAGAATGAATGTTAATGAAATGGGACAAAAAAGTTTTGGGTAGAATTTCCAGCTGCATCATTTATGGGGGAACGTGAGCTGGCAATGCTGCAAATAGGTGAGCTCCAGATCCAAGTCACCCCCAAAAAGACATCATTAACTCTGTCATCCAACGCAACTAAGCAGATAAGAAAAATGCAAGTTCATTCTCATATCGAATGCTACTGATGATGACCAATAAAGACTTTTACGCCAGGACCCTGGTCAGTTTATTATTCCTGCCCGCATCAGTTTCTGGGGGGGTCTGGTCCCTCTGGTCCCAAGTTACACACCACAGTCACATAGAAAAAGTAAGGTGATAACTAGGGTCCCGAAGGGAGGGCAGTGTGCACGTGGACTCTGTCAGGAGCTGTGACCGTTCATTTCCCGTGCATTTAATTGTGTTTATTATCCATCTGCTGTTATTAAACACATAATCCTGGTTAGAGTTATGGTGGTCTGGAGCTTATCCTGGAAGCCTAGGGCCATGGGCTATGAAACTCTCCCCAGCTATAATGCAAGTCCATTGCAGAGTAACCACGCATATACACACTGCAGACAATTTAGGGTGATCAGTTTTTAGTCATCTTTGCCACGTTTTTGGATCGTAGGAAAACCTTGCAGATGCAAAACCCACATCCATCCAGCCCAGGTGCTGTGAGGCACCAACACTACCCTCTTAGCTACTGTGCTGCCTCTCGAGTTAATGAAAGGTCCAAAGGGTAGATGCAAGCCCTCCCAATGTGAGGTGCCCTCTGCTCGTGCCAAGCTGTCACTTTTACAGTCACAGCTCCTTGTCTGGTAGCACTGTCACCAGAACATGCTGAGGAACCCCAGTGAAAACAATACTGCCGCAGGATCAGGTGGGACATCGGTGCAGGTGTGACAGATACAATGATGATGTCATCAGGGATGACACGGTTTTCCTAAGTTCAGTACGTGCGTGTATTGGTCATACTCTTTCAGTACTTTTGGAGTTATGCCTCGACATATTCCTCTCACATCCGCTAAGCACTGTGATGCTGCTTATTGACAGGAATGGTGACCGGTGTTTCCCGTCCTCTTACGGTGTGTCATATACATCCATGATAGAGAGAGCCTTTGAACAGTGACCAACTTGGTACTGTTGTTGAATCTTCCACTGAGGCCACCATTTCCTGTAAGTGTTTGTCCATGATTTCATCCTGCGATGCTGCTTTTGTCAGCTGAATAGGGATATTTTGTTTGTTTTCTAATTTTTGTTGAAAAATGTACAACATATATCGCAGTCTGTTGTCTGGTCAGTACCAATGTTCACAAAGTAATAAAATAGTACTTTTAATTTTTCAGTTGTGTGGTTTGTTAGCTTTGGTTTGCCCACATAACACATCTGCTTGATTTTCAGGTGAGTTTCATGCCTCATACTTGCTTATTTAAGCAATGACTTCCAAGATTTAAGTGTTGGGTTGGAGTGCAAGTGACAATTGACCATCATTTGCTTGAATGTGTTGTTTGCGGTAACTTGGAGTATAACATAAGCAACTTTATTTTGGTTTACCATTACAAAACAGGGTATTTTTAGTGGAGTAATTCAGAAAAAGGGTTCCTCAGCAGGAGCAGGCATGGAACCAGGAACCTTCAGGTTACTTTAGCTCTAAAGAGACTTCATCACCAGCCCAATTCTGCCACATTCCATTATGTTCCCTGTAGACCAGAATATTTATGATGCCCTTCATGGCTCATTTGACAGTAAAATTATACAGTGCCCAGCCAAAAAAAAAAAAGTCACCACCTGGATTTAACTTAGTGTTATGATGTGGGGTTGCTTCTGTTGGTCAGGTCTAGGTTCAGCAACGTTAGGTGCCCAAAAAGTGAGCTCAGCCAACTACCTGAATATACTGAAAGACCAGGTTTTTCCATTAATGGATTTTTTCTTCCCCGATGGCATGGCCATATTCCAAAATGACAATGCCAGGATTCATTGGGCTCAAATTGTGAAAGAGTGCTTCAGGGAGCATGAGAGAGACATCATCTTCACACATGGATTGGCCACCATAGAGTCCAGACTTTAACACCACTGAGAATCTTTTGGCTGTCCTGCAGAAGACTTTACGCAGCAGTCCGACTCTCCCATCCATACAAGATCTTGGCGAAAAATGAATGCAACTCTGGACGGAAATAAATGTTGTGACATCGCATAAGCTTATCGAAATGATGCCATGGTGAATGTGTGCTGAAATCAAAGCTAAAGGCGCTCCAGCAAAATATTAGAGTGTGTGACTTTTTTTTTTTTTTGACCAGGCTGTGTTCATTATGGTTAATCAAAGGTGGGTAGCAATGAGTTACATTAAACTTGTTTTTTTCCAACTTATGGGAGTTATTTTTATAACAGAAAATTAAGTGAAGGTAGTGAGCCACTCTTATTTGATTTATTTATTTTGTATTTGGACCACGGTAACATGTTCCTAACATGCTAGTACTAACTTAAAGGTTTGAAAAGAACTGTACACTGCTTAAAACAAAGACTACATTTATTTAAATACACTGACAGTGTACACACAGTTTTTCTGGACTGAAGTATTGTAGTTTGCTTTTATACTATATTCATACATTTATATGTGTGTATGCTTGACATTTAATTTAGTCCTGGGTTCTAGGAAGGAGAGGTACCAAGCAGAATGTGGTCTAAATTTACTAACACAACTATTTAACTGATTAAAAAAAACATGTTATGTAAAAATATTTTCAGAGTTAAAACTACATATTGTACATATTGATGCTGTTAACATTGCTCAGTGTTCAGACTTGTAGCTTTTTCACCTGATACTTGTGTGCTTTAACTTAAGTGAATGCTGGCGTGAGTACTTTCATGTGGGTAATGTTTTGAAAGTAACTGCAGTGCATTTGACAACCCACCTTTGATTTTAACACTGCCCGTTCATCATTTGGCCATTGTGCCCAGATCAGCCTTTGTGGTGCCAGGATGCCACTCGGATTTTGCATGCGAAAGCCTCCGGTCCAATTAGGCCACCGACAAGGGGGGGGCATGGGGCCAGTGTGAGACAAGTTCCTCTGCTCCTTGTTTGTGTCCAGGTGGGGGTGATGATCCACAGACAGTATTTCGCTGACCGAGCTCATTTCCTCTCTTCCTCTCGCTCTGCTTCCTCATGATGTGCAAACAGGTTGGCATGCCACTGCCAGGCCTGCCATTGTGAGCCAGATGATCCGTGTCCAGCTGCCCCGGGGGTAAGGTGGAGGGTCTGGACAATGGTGCTGGGGCACACTTTTGCTGTATCAACAGCTCCCTTATTTCTGCTGCTGTGGTCAGAAATAGATGATAAATACGTCCCCCTAGGACCACAGGGGAACTGGCCTTGACAAAGTCAGCGGGGCACAGACAGGGAGAGCTGGGTGGCACTGCAGAGCACAGCTCCACTGCAGGTAAAAAGCCCTTTTGGCCCCAGTCGCTCAGTAGATTGTTTCTGTCTGATGTCTCATCTCAGTCCTCACTGTACTGTTTGTGCTGCCGTCTGTCCTCCTCTTCTGGGTGTCTCACGGGAACCAACTTTTGTCAAAAAAAAAAAAGTTTCCGCTCAGACACTATTTGGGATTTATGGTAGCTCATTTCTCTACAAAAACCCACGCGAAAATGTAAAAATGAAAATGTTTTTGAGCCATGTTCAGTGCTGGAATTTTCCTTCATATCAATTCACTTTTTGAATATCCAAAGTTATCTGAGTACAGGATTGGATGAAAAACAACCCTGGTTCTGACAACATATCCTACCCAGCGTGAGTATCTTGCTTAAGAGTCTTACAGTAGGCGAGAGCTTTCAAACCTACATCCTCCATAACTCCAGACGTAGCCTTTCTAGCCACTACACTGCATGGGTATTGTTTGTGTTGAGTTTTGCCTGTTCTGGTGGTGCTCATGTGGGTTTCCTCAAGTACTCTGATTTCCTCCCACAGTCCAAAAATATGTGTTTTGGGTGAATTGGCAACTAAACTGCCAGTAGGGTGTGGATGAGTGAATGAGTGTGTGTGACTGTTGTATTACAGAGTGTATGCACTGTAGCCTTAACTTGGGCAGTTAATGTGGATAAATAAATGTTATTTTCTGCATGATCATTTTTTTTGTACTTGATGAATTTGTACTACTTTCATTTAAGGGGACTTGCAATGTGCCTTTCAGGGCCAGTGGCAGGAAACAAGTGAAATTAAATAGTTTCATTAAAGAATCATTGAAAGGGTGCAGCTGTCAGCACATTTCCCTTTTCATTCCCCTGCATTTGCTCCTTCTTCTCTCAGTCCCTCTCATCATTTCTTTTCTGTCCTCTTTCAAAAGGAGGGAGGAAGATGACAGAGCAGCAAACCATCTTCGAGCAGCTTGACACTGGGAGGAGCCAAGGAGAAATGGGAGACGCCTACAGGGTAACCACCCCGTCTACTAGTGACCACTGACACCCTGCAGGGGTCTGGTGGCATCAGCTGGAATGTAAATCATAGTTCACTATTTGGCAAATGTGCTTCTTTTTTCTCTGGATCGTCAACATCTGCTTCATCAGTTTTGGTGCCAGGCATGCTGGATGGCTGGCACTGGTGGGGGGTTTGTGTAGCCTCCACATGACTGTCCTCCTCCTCCCCCCTGTGGTTTGGACAGGTGGTGCTCTATGAGCTGGAGAACTTCCAGGGGCGCAAGGCAGAGCTGTCAGCAGAGTGTAAGGATGTGACAGATGCTGGCCTGGAGAGGGTCGGCTCACTGCTGGTGGACTCTGGCCCGTGAGTGTATCTCCATAAATGCAGACACCTTGCCGCAGCTCCTGCATGTTCCTCTGTGTCTCACTGTTCCAGTCCACTGAGGAGCTGCTCAGTTCTCAGGTCTCTGTCCTCTGTTCTCTGTAGCTGGGTGGGTTATGAACGCCGCAGCTTTGGGGGTGAGCAGTATGTCCTAGAGAAGGGGGAGTACCCACACTGGGATGCCTGGACCAACAGCCGTAACAGCTACACCCTCTTGTCTCTGAGACCACTGAATGTGGTGAGGACCATATAATTATATGTGCAGGTCTTTGTGTGTGTGTGTGTGTGTGTGTGTGTGTGTGTGTGTGTGTGTGTGGGTGTGTTGTGTTACATTCTGTATCCATCTCCTCTCAGGATGGAGGTGAACACAAAGTGCAGCTGTTTGAGAGCCCAGGCTTCACTGGCAGGCAGATAGAGGTGGTGGACGATGATGTGCCCAGTCTCTGGGGTCATGGTTTCCAGGACCGCGTGGCCAGTGTGAAGGCCATCAATGGAACGTAAGGAAGGGACAATGGCTTCACAGTGTGTGTGTGTATGTGTGTTTCCACCCCCCCCCTCATTTTTTGTGTAGTGGAATATAGAAAGTATTTTATATTTCAGGAATTAAATCTTTTTTTACACTCAATATTTCAAATATCAGAATCAGAATCAGAATCGTGTTTATTGGCCAAGTATGTGAGCAAGCACAAACAAGGAATTTGATTCCGATATATGTCCTGAACTTCATGTCATCATGACAACAACATACATTTTTGTATAAATATTCTCTATATTTCTCTTTAATTCATGCAGAATGACTTGTACCTGTACCTTACCATATTTATTCATTTAACTGACATTTTTCTCTAGAGACTTACAATGTTAAATTATTTACAACAATTTACCCTTTGTTAAGTTGTGCAAACTAGGATGTTTTAATCCCTTGGAGCTCTAACCACTCTGCAACCTGCTGCTATCTTATACACTGCCTGGCCAAAAAAAAAGTCACACACTCTAATATTTCCTTGGCTCACCTTTAGCTTTGATTATGGCACACATTTGCAGTGGCATCGTTTCAATAAGCTTATGTGATGTCACAACATTTATTTCCGTCCAGAGTTGCATTCATTTTTCTCCAAGATCTTGTATTGATGGAAGAGTCGGAGCGCTGCGTAAAGTCTTCTCCAGCACATCCCAAAGATTCTCAATGGGGTTGAGGTCTGGACTCTGTGGTGGCCAATCCATGTGTGAAAGTGCTCCCTGAAGCACTCTTTCACAATTTGAGCCCAATGAATCCTGGCATTTTCATCTTGAAATATAAAAAAAAATCCATTGATGGAAAAACCTGGTCATTCAGTATATTCAGGTAGTCAGCTCACCTCATTTTTTGGGCACTTAACGTTGCTGAATCTAGACCTGACCAACTGAAGCAAGATCATAACACGAAGTTAAATCCAGGTGGTGACTTTCTTTTTTTGGCCAGGCAGTGTATAAATACAGTGCTATTGGATAGTTTGTGAACCCTTTACAAGTGTAAAATTATTGCTGAATTACATTTGTTCAGTGTTGGAAACACCACCTCTGCCCCTGTCCCACTTCCCTTCTTTCTTTCTGTCCTCTCCAGCTGGGTGGGCTACACCTACCCAGGCTACAGGGGGCGCCAGTTTGTATTTGAGCAGGGTGACTTCAAGCACTGGAACGCCTGGGATGCCACTGCACCACAGGTCCAATCAATCCGCCGGGTCCGTGACATGCGCTGGCACCGGAAGGGCACCTTTGCGGGCTGCAAGCCTGCGGGAGAAGGTTCTGGCTGAGACACCCACCCCCAGTGTGACACACCCCGGTGTGACAGGCAGACTGATGGATGGTGACCTGTCCAACGCTGCTGTCAATAAAGCTTTGAGATCAGAACAACTCTCTTGCCCCAGTGCTGTTTGTCCAACACTGGTTTTGCTGGGAGGGTCTAGGAGTCCATAGGCTATGTTCATTAGTTTTATTTAGCTGCTTAGCTGTACACTTAAACACATAATTGGCACTTAAACTGACTGATAATGTCACATTTTACAATTTTAAACTAATATATAAGCTCCTTAAAAGATACAGCAGCAAGATCCTCCTTGTACTCTAGCAGATATCATCCGTTCATTAATTTTCCTTAAAGACTTTATCCTGGTCATGGTCATGAGTCAAAGCAAATATTTGATGATAAATTCATATATTTGAATATAGTGTTATCTGCAACCTCAAAATCACAGTCTGGATGGTGTGGTTTAGTACATTTGAATGTATGTTTTAATACAGACTCAATTGCATTTATACTTGCAAAACAGGCTTGACCATGTTTTTTGTTTTCGGTAGGGCAGATGGACTGCAATAAGTTTGCAGTCAGGTATTTAAACAGTTCGTACTCACCTGAAATGTTTCCTACTGGCAAACCATTTGTCACCTTTAAAAAATATTATTGACTGGGCTCTTGAAACATTCATCCAATCAAGAATGAAAATTCATGGATGAAGCTTGGACTGCAATCCCAACATTAAGACCTTCAGTTAACTTTTAAGTGTTTTTTATTGCTAGTTTGCCATTGGTGCTTATCATTGCTCTTTTGAAAAAAATCTCTGGCATTTTCTGAGATAAATAGGAAGAAGCGCTGCTATTTAATCCACATATTGAGCACAGAGGAAAGCAGAGCGAGGCTTGCCATCTGAGTGATTCTGTGCCGAGTGCCCAGTCTGTGTAGGCGTCTCAAAGCCGTCTTGTTTTTCATGCCATCACAGGTTCTTTCCCTACCTCTCAGTTTGGAAGGAATGCACAAACTGAATGGAGCAATTCTAGCCTGTGAACAAGTATTCTTCCAAAAAAGAAAGCTTGGGAGGACTTTAAATCTCAGATTATTTAAATACTATCAATTGAGAAGATTGTTTATGTGTGTACAGTAGTTTATTACCAATACAGCCTCATCCTCTCACCTTACAAACACATCTAGTTTAAAACACATTAAAATGTTGCTCTCTCACCCAAAAACAGGAATATTTCCCCAGTTTATTTCCCAGTTATTCTCAATTTCTCTAAACACTACCAATGTCAGCATATTGTGAACAGAAATGTAAGCATACTGATCAGTTTTCTGAAGATTAATAATGTGTTTTAAAACCACATTAGCACTTATTGTTTATTTTTAGATGTGTGGTCCAGTGTAAATAGGAGAACTGGACAGCACTGGTGATCATACGCCTGTTTATAGTCATATTCTATACACTGACTTGTTTTGGCAGTTGCACCTCCAGGTTGTGCAGAACAGATGCTGTCATACAGCTCACTGCAGCATTGACAGAATTAAACCTGGGCTGGGCAAGAAAAGGAGCACAGTTTTTATTTTATAAATGTTTATTTATGTTACAAGACATGAAATTGCCCAAGACCTGCGGCGGGGAAGCTCAGCCCGATTCCTCTTTACTTTGGCATAAATAAACGGACACATAAATATGATGAGTGTTTCACTGAGGAAACCTGAGGGCGGCTGATGTAATTTGCAGAGCTTACAGGGCCTCCTTCAGCAAGATGTCCACAGCATTATTACTCAACCTTCCACGCCCCATGTGAAACCTATGTAAGAAGACCTCATGGAAGATGGGCAGCATCAGTTAGCTTGCTTAGGGGTAGTGTTGGTACCTCACAGCTCCTGGCCTGTGGGTTTGGATGGGAGTCCAAAAATGGCTTCATTATATGCATTGCACTTTACAGAGGAACCCAAGGCTGTACCATGTTATTAAACAAAATAAACGTATTAACAAACATTAACACTAAACTATAAACATGTTAACAATCATGTTATAAAACATTAATGACAGTATTAAGCTCAGGTACATACCCTGTCTTTGTAGAAAGTTTCTCCTGTGGTTCCAGACATCAACTTGGCAATGAAGCAGAGCCTTTGTTACCCTCAGACCACAGCCTGTTCATTGCCTTGGCTCCTGTTTTGAAGGTAAAACATCTAAATTCATGCTTAACTTTTAACTTGGGGATAAAGGGTCTTTTTTGCACATCAGTAGTCATTAATGCATCATGTTTAGCGGTCACAGCATACAGGAGGGACCTGATTTCCATGCTGCTCAGCACTTGGCCTGTGGACCGGAACATGAACAATGAGAAAGCCATGAATGTGCGTCTATGTGCAAATTTATTGTTTGAGCCTCTTCTCCAGCTTTATCTTTCAGGCCAATATTTATGGTGTCAGTAACATCCACAGCCCCTCGGCTCACCAGGTATAAACATCATCAGACGTATTACGAGAACCTCTGTAGTGCCACGCGCAGAGGATGTTTCCTTTTCAAAGCAGTGTTTTAAATCCAACCATACAAATCATTTCCAGAAGAAGTGAAGTTTCTCTGAAGGCAACGTTTCCCACAATTCCTTAACGGTGTTGGGTGTAACGTTATTTTGGCAGTTAAGTATTTAAACAGTCCTTTAAAATAAGTAGTAACAGATACTTTATAAACAGAGTAATTTATAAAACTGAAAATTTTTGCTTTCCAGTTCACATCTTATATACTGGATTCTCTCACTAGTGCATGTGAACTTTAGCATGAGATTTAAAAATGCAGCTGTCAGTCTCTCACGTGAGGAACACCACAGAAGAGCCGAAACGTCAGCTACAAATAAGATGCTGAGCTCCCCTCTCCCATCCGCCAGTTCCCTCTCCAGCTTACTCATCCATGTCTTGGCTCCAGTTGTGCTGAATCATTTGAATCTCGGACAATGAGCAACTGATGAAAATTGACAACTAATGAAATAGCTCAGTGGGGACTGCTGGGTGGGGGAGTTTACCCAGAAAGGACCAAACACCCCCTCGCTCACAGCTGTGGTTAAAGAGCCTAATGAGGGGTTATCTGGTGGGTGGCTTGGATGCACAGGCATGTTGGCAAGGCATCTATCCCGCTGTTAGCAGTATAAATTGGCCCCAGTGCACTGGGACAAATGTGAGCACAATCGGGTACTGGGTAAGGATACCGTGTCTGTCACGCCATCCCTCACCTCTCCTCTCTTCCTCTGATTTCCATCTTTCAGTGAACATCAGAAGCGGTTTGTTTTTTCCACCCTTGCCAGATTGCTGGGAATAAGTATGATCCTCTCTAGTTGACTTATAACTCTTGCCTTCACTTTTGACTCTATGGTTCCTCATTTTGTTTTTTATTTTTCTGTGATTGCTTTTCTGCCACTTGGCATGTTGCAAAAAGACCTTTGACTGAAATTAAATATGCTTGACATCTGTTTTTACCTTTGAGAAGTTATGCCTTTGTATCTGCTCTTCCCACTCATGTAAACAGTTAGCAGGTTGTGCTTCTGTCAGTCTTATGCTGCTATGTTAACAGTGAAATTGAACACGAGAATGTAAAAGAAACAGGGGCACACGTGTCATCTCTCCATTTTCCGTTTGCTCTAGGCAACTCTGCACCAACCATCCTGTAGAACATGGCCGCCGACCACCAAGGCTCCGGTGCCAAGCAGCAGCCTCCAGGCCCCACCTTCAAGGTAGGTGAATGGGAGAGATGTAGGAGTGGTAAGGAAAAGGGCCAGGGAAATGGAATATAGACCACATTCACATGATTCATCACAGTAAATCGGCAGTTAGATTCACATGTGTAACATATCCATAGTTACTCTGATGTGCAGGTGACACACACCTTCAATCTCAGCATAATAACGCAGGGCAGCATTTAAGCTGAAGACATTCTAACTTCATTCTAGCAGGAAGAGTAGGGGTCATCTGAGCAGAAGGGACTTATGCATCTGCTTCTCATCTGTCCTGTTTCTATCTGGTTGACAGCTGGTCACCTATGAGCAAGAGAATTTCCAGGGCCACTGCCATGAACTGAGTGGGCTATGCACCAACCTGCAGGAAGCAGGGGTGGACAAAGTGGGATCAATTTTGGTGCTGTGTGGACCGTGAGTATAGGGGACGGTGCTTTGTGGTGGGATGCAGGGTTGGGGACAAGGGATGCGAAGGAGTTGCAGAAAAGCAATTCCTTCTCAAAAGCTCAACAGGACAGCCCCACCTGCGGCAGATATCCAAAACTTAAAATAGCACCCTTGAGGTCCTGAAGTTGAACATGCCAGGTTTCAGTCTCACCCCATGCTGCAGTGCCCTATCATGAAGTGAAACAGCAAAAATTGAGTGTCACCGAGTTCATGCTAACTCTTGGCGACCACATACACAAAGTCCTTCCAGAAAGTACTGTCCTTCACTTGCGTCCTTAATTTTGAAAGGAGTGCATCCACTGTCACTGTAACAAAGTCTTTCCACCTGGAAAACAGACACCCTATTCTTTTTCCTGTGACTTTCCCAGGCATGTCCATCCTTTCAAGAGAACCTAGTCTGCACGATATGTCCAGAATAAGAAGCATGCATAACTAGCATTGTAAAATGCTTTGGTTAAAGGTGCTAGCTAAATGAATGAATCAGGATATGTTAAAGAATCTTTACATTTATTGCATTGTACATCGACCAGGTAGTAAAAAGGTACCGTAATTGTAAAAAGTAAAATTCTGTACAACACTTATGATTTCGGCGCTGTGGTAGATGTTTCTGTTTTGTTAGGTATTTAAAGCTTCTCTCTGAATCTCTGAGAATCTGTCTGTTCTGGATCTGACCACTTCCCTGCTGAGCTGCAATGCTGGTTCCCAGGTGGGTGGGGTACGAGCAGGTCGGCTGCACCGGGGAACAGTTTGTGCTGGAGAAGGGAGCGTACCCCCGCTGGGACTCGTGGACCAACAGCCGCCACAGCAGCAGCATTGCTGCCCTCCGCCCCATCAAGGTGGTAAGAGAGCCGGGCCACTCGGTAGACATCGTTCCTGTGCCAGGAAGGGTCAGCCAGTCCGCCTTCTTGTTCCTTTCTCTTTTCACCGCACACAGGACAACCAGGGGCACAAGATCATCCTGTATGAAAACCCCAAATTTACAGGGATGAAGATTGAGATCATAGACGATGATGTACCGAGTTTCCATGCCCATGGCTACCAGGAGAAGGTCTCCTCTGTGCGTGTTCAGAATGGCAGGCGAGTCTCATACGACAAACCGCAAACTACTTTTTTGATTATTGTGTTTAATATTTATTAGCTGACGGACCCCTGCATTTTCTACATCCGCAGCTGGGTGGGCTACCAGTACCCTGGATACCGTGGCTTCCAGTACTTGTTTGAGAAGGGCGAATACAAGGACAGTGCTGAAATCGGGGCCCAGATTCCCCAGATCCAGTCTGTCCGGCGCATCAGAGACATGCAGTGGCACCACAATGGGGCCTTTCAATTTGCTGCCCCCAGCTGAGGTCCCAATCATCTGACTGCAGTCCTTGACTACTGCGCCCTCTGCATGCTGTCCCATGGCCATTGCATTGAGATCAACTGCTGTTAAAAAAACAATAAATCTCTGAAGAAAACTGATTACTCAATACTTGTGCAGGTATATGTTTTCATGTAGGGAGAGTATGGGCATGGAGAGGATATTTTAATTCCACTAAAAACCTGGATAACATCAAATATTTTGGTAATTTCAGGCAATTATGTTGAAATACAAACATGACCCTCTCCTGAAGAATTGACAGAAAATTGACTACCTGAAATTAAAAATAAAAATTATTATTATTATAACACTGGAGATTGGAGTTCTCAGGGCCATAAACCCTAAGCAGAAAGAGTCGCTCCATCAGATCTGAAAAATAACATGAGCCTCAGTTCAGAAGAGCAAAAATATTACACTCTACCATCAAACTCCCAGGCATCTGGTAGGACACCTGAGTCTGAGGAAAGTTTATGTGTTGTGTGTGTGTGTGTGTGTGTGCGCGCGTATGTCTGATGTGGGGCTCAAGTTCAGTTCAGGGCTGTGTACGGCATTTGCATGTTCTCCTCTGTGTTTGCACCCCTCCAAGGAAAAATATGCTGGAAGGCAGCAAAACCACAGCATTACAATGGCACTTTCCAATTCCTATATATACACACTTTGTGTGTGCTGAATCTAAATACATATAGAATATATACACTGCTGCATACATATAAAAAGAAAATGTGCCACTTAAAATAAATTTTAAAACAGGAAAAAGAAATTGTAATTTTCTTCATCGCAGAGCTGTTTAATCACGGTCCTAACCGCTTTGCTGTTTTATACTCTGACCCAAGGGGTGGCAAGGGCGCTGCTGCCTTGTGTGCCAGAATGTCTTGATTGATATCGCAGAAAACACATTCAGGTCCTTCATTCCATTAATTAGCAGCTGCATCGAATTAGCTGCGCCGACCGCTTTAAAGAGCCAAGCGGCTGCCATTCCTACACTGGTAGCTGCTGTTGGTTGTCGGGTGGTCTTGCCCGGGTCTATAGCCCAGGAACCTGGGGTTTTTGCTGGAGTGTAGGTTGGGCTTGTAGAGGACATGACTCTTAAGTGACAGACCATGGTTTTCAACTTTTGAAGCCAAGTTTGTGGTTCTCCTGTGTTGTTTATCCAAGTATGCTGCATTTGGTGACTCTGTTTAAATAGGCACCTTTTGTCTTCCTAGGGCTCGCTTCCTTTATGTGTTAATAGTAGCAGTCTGCGCTGATGCCGTGCGAGGTAACTACCTTTACTGGCTTCCAAGAGACTACATGGCTTTTTTTAAAATTTTTTTTAATCCCTTTAAAAATGGAGTATTTTTGCAGATTTGTGGTGCTACATGAATGAGGGAATCTGTAAATGCTCATTGAAGACTCATTCTTCTTATTGCAGCCTACAGCTCTACTTCTGACAAGTATGATGCCAAGAGCTCTAATTACCCCTGGGGTGGCGGGGTTGTGTCCAGCCAGTTCAGAAATCACCATGGAGTCCCTTCAAATGGTCATCTTCCTGTTGAAGATGATGGAATTGATGACCGTGACTTTCATGTGGGAGTTGAGACTGATCTCTCTGACTATGATGGTTTTTTAGCCCCAGGGGCCACAGACCTCAAAAAGAGAGAACTGATCCTCAGAAACCAGTAGCTGTAAAGCCTTTGCCTAATGGCTCCCAGTCTAGAGATCCTTCAAGTTCTAGCCAAACTGAGGATGCTACACATCCCACAAAGCCTGAAGAAATGGGCACTGGAAAAAGTCACACTCCACTCCTTGGTGTTGCTAGACCTGTAGAGGCTGCAGGAACCCATCGTGCACCAGGTGCAGGTGGAAGCTATGTTGATGCTGGTATTCCCAGTAGACACCCTGCTATACCAAAACCTGTTCCCAGCAGCTAGATGCCTAGCAGACGTAAACCTGGTGTTGCCTCTTCCCATGTGGGTGAACGTGTCCCTGGGTTTGTTCAGAGTAGTGCGCGGTATCCTGGTCTTATTGCTGCAACTGGCTCTGTGGGAAAGCCACCCTTGCCCATGAAGTCTGCTGACCGTGATAACAGCCCTTCATCAGGCTCTGGTATGACAGATGTTGCTCCTTTCCCCTATCATTCTCCTGATCTTCACCAGCCCACAAGCTATGGTTCGGCAGACAGAGCTGGGCCCCTTGTTGGACCCTATGGATTAGTCCAAGGTGGTTTGCTCCCTCCAGCTTATGCAGCCAAGGTGGAGGATGGCCATCATGGGGCCATCTGCCACACTTTGACCACCGTGGCTTTAATCAAGGCCAGTACAGCAGGCCCTATAGTAGTGGTTTTCATCCTGAGAGCTATGACTGGACTCCTGGTCATCAAATTCCTGTGTTCCAGGCTTCTACTTATGAGGTGCCTCTCTATACTGGTTTAGGCCATACTGGTCCCTATGGCTCAGGACAGAGTGGATACTTGTCCCCTAGACCTTATGATGTTGGCAGTAGGGGCTTTCTCTCTGTGCCTTTTGACTTTGGCCACACCCACATTGGTGGAATTGGTTCCTATGATGGTCACTCTTTCCCTACCCACTATCCTCATGGACATCAAGGCATTGTGCAGAGCAAAACTAGCCTGGAACGTGGTAGGGTTGAGCATTTTCCGGCACTAGTTATTTCCCCCATGGCAGCTGGACCTGTACCCAGCAGCACAGCGTTGGGGTACAGAGGCACCCCCAGTGGTGGCTCATGGCAACCTTTGACTCATCTTGTTCCAGGTAATGTGAGTTCATATGCATGGTTACTTTCAAGATGCTTGTCATTCATCTAATATTCCTTCCTAACAGGTAGACGTGATGGCTATTCAAGCGGAATAAAGCAGCACTGAAGTCCCATACTTTCCTAGTTCTGTCCTGGGATTAATTTTTAGCTGCTTCTAGGTCCTGCTGTGATGTCTGCAGACCTGTTCCTCCTGACTTGTGTATTGATCTTCAAATAAATGATTAACTATTCTCATGTGTGTTCTCTGCACTTCAAAACAGACTGTAGAAATTATCAGTGAATTTAAAAAAAAAAAAAAACTTGTCATATGGCTTTACATGCTAGAACAGATCATCTAGGTGTTGGCCCTAAACTTAAATCCAAGGCTCAACTACTCCTTGCTCTAGGAGTTCTGGTCTTGCCCTAGTGTGCAGCTTGGTGTAGTATGTAGCTATGTGACAGGTTCCATATTTCTCCACCTGTAGAGTGACTAGATAAACCATGGTCTTGACACTTGCTGTCCTTGACAAGCACTTAGATGGTTAATTCCTCTTAACTTACTCAGTTGTAAGCCAGTAGCAATTAACAGGATTTTGGTGCTTTCTGTGCAACTGCTTCATCCATAAAACAAACTCCACTGTACTGCTTAGCACTGAACTATCTCAGCAACGGTTATGTGGGGTAACTGCAGAAGAAGTTTAGCGCTATGCCTTTATGAAGAATTTCTACCTTTAAACCAACTTGCAACCACAGAATGGTTTTCACTACAACCTCAGAACCAGTGACTGGTTTAAAAAAAATCAAGAGTAAAAAGGTGTTAAATTCTGTATAACACCTATGACTCTGTTTTACTGTGGCAGATGTTTGTTTTGTCAGGTATTTAAATCTATCTGAGAATGTCTGTTCTGCATTTGACTACTTTCCTGCTAAGCTGTCACCTGGTCATGGTGGTCAGACTTGTGCACTGCCATGACCTAGAGGGCTCCTTTGCGTTGAACCTCACCAGGAAGACCAATGGCTTACCAGGTAGACAAAGAGCAGCAGACCTCATACTGGGCAACAGTGGTATAGGTCAATGTTGTTGGTGGAGGATCACATTTCAGTGATAACAGCAACAATGCTAACTTTAACTGCATTTGAAGAAAGGCCTGGCAGTCTACTTTCGTATCTTTCCATAAAAGCTCTATGGATAGTAAAACTATTATCAATCACAGTATAGTGCTGGAAGATGAGACCGTCAGGTCAGAAGGCACTCAACAATCTACTGGGGAAGAGCCCAAGATTCCTCAGAGTAAAGCTAGTGTGTATGATGCGGTTAGATTAAAGCCCTTGGAAAGTCGAACTGCTGATGTTGCTATGCCTGAAATGAGAGTCCGAAGCTGCAAAGAAGTTTTGAACACTGGAACATGGAATGTAAGAAGTATGAACCAGGGAAAATGAGTTGTGGTTAAAAATTAAATTAAATATTTGCAGATTGATGTATTAGGCATCAATGAAATAAAATGGACTGGAATCAGACGCTTTGAGTCTGATGAACACATGGTATACCATGCTGGACATGGTGAGCAAAGAAGAAATAGAGTTGGATTTACAATCAAGAAGGAGCTTGCAAAGGCTGTAATGAAATACAGCGTAGTCAGAGACCGTTTGATCTCCATCCATCTACGAGGAGTAGCCATCAATACGACCATCATGCAGATATATGTGCCAACAAAAAATGCAGAAGAGGAAGAACTTGATCAGTTTTACAAACAAGTGCAAGCCAAAATAGAACATGCAAACAGAATACACTGATAGTCATGGGTGACTGGAATGCAAAGGTTGGGAAATATGGACTCGGGCAACAGAAACAAAGCGGGAGAGTGTTTGATCGAATTCTGCAAGACAAACAACCTGTTCATTTCGAACAATTTCTTCCAGGCACACATGAGGCGACTGTACACGTGGACCTTGCCCAGTGGTTTCTACAGGAATCAGATTGATTATATATGCGTGAGTAGAAGATGTTCAGTAGCATCAACAAAGACAAAACCGGGAGCCAACTGTGGTACAGATCATCAGCTACTGGTCTGCAAACTCAAGCTAAAGTTCAGAAAGAACAAGCCAATCAGCCAAGTGGCAAAATATTGATCTGAGAATATACCATCAGCATTTAGAGACTGCCTGCAAAATCATTTCGACACATTGGACACAAATGACAAAGGACCACAAGAACTATGGGAGGACATCAAGACAGTCGTGTTCAAAGAAAGTAAAAGATCCCTAAAAAAACTACAAAAACAAAAGAGGCCAAAATGGATGACTGACGACACCTTTGAATATCACCCAGAAGCGTAGGAAAGCTAAAGCCAAAGGAAAAAAGAGAAAATTATTGAACTCAACCGCAGACTTTCAATGCACCACCAGAAAGGAAAAAGAAAAGTACTACAACAACATCTGCAAGGAAATAGAGCTGGAAAATATCAAAGGCAAAACCAGAACAACCTTTGTGAAACTGCGTGAGTTAAGAAGGAATTTCAAACCTTGAACTGGAATGCTGAAAGATGCTGAAGGACTCATGCTAAATGATGTTGAGGATATCAAGAAAAGATGGAAGGAATACACTGCTTCCTGTACCAGGAAGATGAAGCATACCTTAGGAACCAGAACCTCCAGTGTTGAGGGAAGAATCAGAAGCGGCATTGAACGCCCTATCAAAGAACAAAGGCCCTGGGATTGATGGCATCAAATTACTGCAGCAGTCAGACAGAGCTGTTTCAGTATTAATAAAGCTCTACCAAGAAATCTGGAAGACAGCACAGTGGCAAACAGATTGGAAAAGATCTGTTTTCATACCGATCTTAAAGAAAGGCAATCTGACCAACTGTGAGAATTATTGCATGATTGCTCTGATCTTGCATGCCAGCAAAATACTACTCAAGATGCTTCAGTGGAGACTACAGCACTATCTGGAACAGGAACTCTCTCCAAAAGAAACAGGATTCAGGAAGGGGCGAGGGACAAGGGACATCATTGCTGACGTGAGGTGGATTCTTGAAAAAGCAAAAGAATATCAAAAGGACAGCTACATGTGCTTCTGCGACTACAGCAATGCGTTTGATTGCATGAATCACAAGAAACTCTGGATCACGTTATGAAGCATGGTTCCCAGAACACCTGATCGTTCAAATCAAAACCTCTACATCGACCAAGAAGCAACAGTTTCTGCATAACAAGGGGAAATGGCGAAATCAGCAGCGGTGCAAGACAAGGCTGCATACGTATTCATATGTTTAATTTATACATCAAAAAATCATCAGAGAAGCAGGACTACATGAAGAAAAATGGGGAGTGAAAGTTTATAGAAATCTCATCAACAATCTTCGATATGCTAATGATACAACAATACTAGCTGAAACCGAAGAGGACCTGAGAAAACGTCTCATCAGATCAAGAACATAGTTTGAAAATAGGATTGTATCTTAACTAAAAGAAGGCAAAGCTCTTGACAATGGGAAAATTGGACAACTTCACACTGGATGGAGAAGATATACAAAAAATAGACCACATCAGCTTACTTGGATCAACAATCTATAATGAGGTGACAAGCAGCGAAGAAATCTGATGAAGAATTGCTCTGGGCAGAACAGCCTTGAAGAGCTTGGAGAAAATTTTCAAATGCAGGGATATAACTTTGCACACAAAGATCTGACTCATGCAAGTCATGGTGTTCCCAGTTAAATCATATGGATGTGAGAGTTGGACAGTGAAAAAGATGGACAGGAAGAAAATTAATGGTTTTGAATTGTAGCGCTGGAAATGAATTCTGAGTGCACCCTGGACGGCCTAGAAACCAAATGCATGGATTTGGAGCAAATCAAACCAAAGTTGTCATTGGAAGCTCAAATGACCAGACTTTGACTGTCTTATTTTGGACACATCCTGATGATAGAACAGTCACTGGAAAAAGATATCATTCTTGGCAAAGTGGAAGGTTAATGCAAAAGAGGAAGACCTGCAATGCGCTGGATGGACTGATCAGCAAAAGCCATGGATGCCCCTTTGTCAAGTCTTAGCTGACTTGCTGAAGATCGGATACTTTTCAGGATAGCTATCCACAGAAGTCGCCATGGGTTGACACAGACTCAACAACACTTAACAACAACAATAATATAAACAAGGGGATATAAGAAGCTGAAGAAATAGTAGGGATTGAGAAAACCACGGTAGTCCCACTGGAGATTGGAGTACTCGGGTCCATAAACCCTAAGCAGAAAGAGTCGCTCCATCAGATCTGAAAAATAACATGAGTCTCAGTCCAGAAGAGCAAAAATATTACACTCTACCATCAAATTCCCAGGCATCTGGTAGGACACCTGAGTCTGAGGAAAGTTTATGTGTGTGTGTGTGTGTGTGTGTGTGTGTGTGTGTGTGCTGTGTATGTCTGATGTGGGCTCAAGTTCAGTTCAGGGCTGTGTACGGCATTTGCATGTTCTCCTCTGTGTTTGCACCCCTCCAAGGAAAAAATATGCTGGAAGGCAGCAAAACCACAGCATTACAATGGCACTTTCCAATTCCTATATATACACACTTTGTGTCTGATATGAATCTAAATACATATAGAATATATACACTGCTGCATACATATAAAGAAAGAAATGTACACTTAAAATAAATTTTAAAACAGGAAAAAGAAATTGTAATTTTCTTCATCGCAGAGCTGTTTAATCACGGTCCTAACCGCTTTGCTGTTTTACTTATACGACCAAGGGTGGCAAGGACGCTGCTGCCTTGTATTGCCAAGTGTCTTGGTCTGAAGTAACTACGCAGAAGGCAAACACATTCAGGTCCTTCATTCCATTAATTAGCAGCTGCATCGAATTAGCTGCATGACGCTAAGGGCAAGCGGCTGCCATTCCTACACTGGTAGCTGCTGTTGGTTGTCGGGTGGTCTTGCACGCGCCGGGTCTGTAGCGGGAACCTGGTTTTGCTGGTGTAGGTTGGAGCTGTGGGGGGGACTGTGGCTCTTAGTGACAGACATGGTTTTTCAACTTTTGAAGTAAGTTTGTGGTTCTCCTGTGTTTATCAAGTATGCTGCATTTGGTGACTCTGTTTAAATAGGCACCTTTTGTCTTCCTAGGGCTCGCTTCCTTTATGTGTTAATAGTAGCAGTCTGCGCTGATGCCGTGCGTGGTAACTACCTTTACTGGCTTCCAAGAGACTACATGGCTTTTTTAAAATTTTTTTTAATCCCTTTAAAAATGGAGTATTTTTGCAGATTTGTGGGTGCTACATGAATGAGGAATCTGTAAATGCTCATTGAAGACTCATTATTCTTATTGCAGCCTACAGCTCTGCTTCTGACAAGTATGATGCCAAGAGCTCTAATTACCCCTGGGGTGGCGGGGTTGTGTCCAGCCAGTTCAGAAATCACCATGGAGTCCCTTCAAATGGTCATCTTCCTGCTGGAAATGGAATTGATGCAAATGACCTCCTTATGAGGGATGAGGCAGGCTTTTTTGGTTATAACCTCAGGAGCCCCAACCTTAAAAAAGGGGGGAAAAGTGCTCCTAGCAAACAAGTAGTTGTAAAGCCTTTGCCTAATGGCCCCCAGTTTAGAGATCTTTCAAGTTCTAGTTACACTGAGGATGGCAGACATTTCACAAAGCCCAAAAAATTGGGCATTTCACAAAGTCACGATCTATTCCTTGATGTGGCTAGACCTGTAGAGGCTGCAGGAACTTATCGTGAGCCCAGTGCAAGTGGACGCCCTGCTGTATCTAGACCTGCTCCCAGCAGCTGGATGCCTGGCAGACGTAAACCTGGTGTTGCCTCTTCCCATGTGGGTGAACGTGTTCCTGGGTTTGTTCAGAGTAGTGTGCGGTATCCTAGTGCATTGCTCTTGAGGTGGCTCTTAATGGGAAGCCACCCTTAGCTATGGGTCTGCTGACCCGTGATGATAGCCCTTCATCGAGCTCTGGTATTACAGATATTACTCCCTTTCCCCAACATTCTCCTGATCTTCACCAGCCCACAAGCTATGGTTCGGCAGACAGAGCTGGGCCCCTTGTTGGACCTTATGGATTGCTCCAAGGTGGTTTGCTCCCTTCAGCTTATGCAGTCCAAGGTGGAGGATGGCCATCATGGGGCCATCTGTCACGCTTTTACCATCGTGGCTTTAATCAAGGCCGATATGGTATGCCCTATAGTGGTTTTTATCCTGAGAGCTATGGCTGGATCCCTGGTCATCAAATTCCTGTGTTTCAGCCTTATACTTACGAGGTGCCTTTCTATGCTGGCTATACCAGTCCCTATGGCTCAGGCCAGAATGGATACTTGTCCCCTAGACCTTATGATGCTGGCAGCAGTGGCTTTCTCTCTGTGCCTTTTGACTTTGACGATACCCACAATGGTGGAACTGGTTCCTATGATGGTCTCATGTTCCCTACCCACTATCCTCATGGACACAGAGACCTTGTACAGAGCAATGGTATCCTGAACCGTGGTAGGCTTGGGTATTTGCACACTAGCTACCCCCCTCTGGCAGCTAGACCTGTACCCAGCAGCACAGCCATGGGGTACAGACGCACCCCCAGTGGTGGCTCATGGCGACCTCTCACTCACCGTCTTGTTCCAGGTAATGTGAGTTCATATGCATTTTTTTTCTCCCAAGATGCTTGTCACTCATCTAATATTCCTTCCTGACAGGAGACCGCAATGGCTTTTCAAGCGGAATAAAGTAGAACTGAAGTCCCATGCTTGCATAGTCAATCTTCTGGCGTTGACTTTTTTTTTTTTTGCTGCTTCTAGGTCCTGCTGTAATGTCTGCAGACCTGTTCCTCCTGGCTTGTGCATTGGTCTTTAAATAAATGGTTAACTGATTCTCATGTGTTCTTTGAGCTGCAAAACTGATTATAGAACTTGGCAATTTTAAACTTATTTTGATGCATGTTATATGGCTTTACACTCTAGAACCAATTATCTAAGTATTGGTCCCAAATTTAAATCCAAGGCTCAACTACTCCTTGCTCTAGGAGTTCTGATCTTGCTTTGGTGTAGTATGTAGCTATGCTTGACCAGGTTCCATATTTCTCCACCTGTAGAGTGACTAGATAAACCATGGTCTTGACACTTGCCGTCCTTGACAAGCACTTAGATGGTTAATTCCTCTTGACTTACTCAGTTGTAAGCCAGTAGCAATTAACAGGATTTTTGTACTTTCTGTGCAACTACTTCATCCATAAAAACAAACTCCACTGTACTACTTGAGCTTCAAGACTATCTCACTTAGCAGTTATGTGGGAGTAACTTTGCAGAAAGAAAGTTAGCGCTATGCCTTTATGAAGAATTTCTACCTTTAAACCAACTTGCAACCACAGAATGCTTTCCACTGCAACCTCAAACAGTGAGTGGTTTTAGAAAAATTGTTCAACCTAATTTTGTACACTTGACTGGGGCCACTCTGGTAATGTAATTATTGCACCACATATAGTAAAAGTACTTAAAACTAACCAAAATGCTTCTGAAGTGTGAAAGATGATGGTATCAGGTCTAGATAGTGACTAACCAAAACAATTTCATTTATCAAACACTCACTGAAAGGTGTTACTCCTTTGGTCAATTAGACTTTGTTTGCACAGCTAACTGCTTCTAACTGGGGATTTTTTTTTTTTTTTTTTTTTTTTTTTTTGGCTGTGCTTATGTACATGAGAATGTATTCTGTTATCTCTGCTGTTCCTGTTGTAGCCTACAGCTCTTCTGAGACTTCTATATCCAGTAGGGTCTCTGATTTGAAGAAATACAATTATGGTTTGTGCTCCAGACAGTTTGCAGACCGCTGTAGCTTTACTTCAAATATTTCAGGACGCGCAGTTACCTACCACTGTGAAGGTGTGAAATGGAGTTTAAGGGCAGTAACCTCAGCCTGAAAGGGGTGAGGGGTCTGACTGCCACATAACTTTTCTGAGTAGTTCAGTCCATCAAACCCTCATCTGTTTACTTAGGATCTTCCCAGTCTGAGGATGGTACAACCCACACAGTCCAAAGAAATAGGCATCACCCAAAGTCACACTGGTATGGTTTTGTATGGCTTCCCTAAGTGTGAAGATATTGGCTGTGGCTCAGGATAGAGTCGATAGTTTGTCCCTTTGATTCAAGTACTGTACTGGCCCTGGACAGGCCCACATTGATAAAATTGGTTCTGATACTTTTTTGACCCACAAGGACTGTGTCAATTCCACAACACACGTAGAGCCATCCCAGTTGAACGCATTCACGCGTATTCCAAGGCAAATGAACCATTTACAGGTAATTCCCACCCCCAACCGTTAGGGACATCCGTGAGTAGCAAGGGACGCGATAACTGTAACATCCGGTACTGCTTTAAAAACGAACAATTCAACCATAGAAGAAGAGCATTAAGGAAGTCACCTGGCAAACACGGGTGTGTGCGCACTGCAAAAACAAATTCCTAAATAGATAAACTAATAAAAAAGAAACGTGTTAACACCTCGTGTGACATATTATACATGTAACACTTTTAGTTGAGGCACTTTGTTTTTTCCAAATTCACAAACACCACAGTTGATTCTTCGGTGAAATCGCTGCGAGGGGCCTGGCGTGTCGAACACAACCGCGGTCGTGCACCTTGAACCCGGAAGGAGAACCTCTTATTCCAGCATGGCGCGCCGTCGTCACGCCGGACAGTGTTGTTCCTAAGAGGACTTCGGGCTGTTTGCTTACAGTAAGCTGTAGTTTATCCAGCCAGGTAATGTTAACATATTTAGTAGCTTAATGAAAGCGCTGAATTTTTGTCATTTGTCATCTCTGCTGATGACAAATTACAAAACGACTGTGTTCCAAAAGTCGCATTGATGTATGATGTACTCAAAACTCATCCAGTTAATACCGTTAACCTTTCCTGTATTCACCATGGTCTTGGTTTAAATAATTTCAGGTTAGTGGAGGGTAGTAAAGCAGTCTTTTACGGGAACTTTAATGGAGTATGTTATACTTGTTTGATCAGATGCAGATTTCATGGTCCTGGTTCGTGTCCCATTCCCTGTTCCTCCTATAGCACCTCTTGGTCAAGGTACTTACCCTGTGTAAATGGGTCAAATATTGTAAGGTATTGGATAAAATTGTCTAATAACCAACGTGGTGATTATATGACCCTGTTTTGTCTAAATATGGTTGTTTTCCCCCCTCTCATTTTTGCTGAGATGTGTTTATACTGTTTACCAATATTTTACTGTATGGTTACTTGTGATGTTCTGTATTTGTCTGGAGGAAGTTCAGCCATGTCACATTTCCTCGTATGTGCAAATTTATGACCGCTGAAGACATCTTATACATTAGTAGATAAAACTGACTGGACTGGATGTCAGCTGTTCCTCTTTCAGCAAATTTGTGTTCCTTTGGTAAATGAAATACAGTATGTGTTGATTGGTATCTTGCTCAGCAGAGTTCAGCACCATGCCAGTTCTGTGCAGCCACTGTGAGAAGAGGCGTGCCATCCTCAAACGGCCGAAGACAGGTCATTCCCTCTGCAAGGAGTGCTTCTTCTGGGCCTTCGAAGAGGAGGTGCATCAGACCATCGTGTCAGCGCGCCTCTTCAGCCCTGGTGAGACAGTGGGTATCGGTGCATCGGGTGGAAAAGACTCCACGGTGTTGGCCCATGTGCTGAAGGTGCTCAATGAACGCTATGGATATGGCCTCAACCTGCTGCTGTTGTCAGTGGATGAGGGCATCACGGGCTACCGTGACGACTCCTTGGAGACAGTGAAGAGGAACCAGCAGCAATACGAGCTGCCTCTGAAGATTGTGTCCTACGAGGAGCTTTATGGCTGGACCATGGATGCCATCGTCAAGCAGGTGGGCCTGAAGAACAACTGCACCTTCTGCGGGGTGTTCCGCCGCCAGGCACTCGACAGAGGTGCCATGATGCTCAAGGTGGACAAGATCTGCACAGGTGGGCTTTTGACTGTGTATCATCTCTGTTTTCAAAAGGATTATGTGTAGTTGGCATGTTGCAGGAACAGAGGTGCAATGATGGAGTGTGGTTTGTGGACATCTAAGGTGATTCTAAAAATTGCTGAGTACAAGGCTTCTACTTGTAATTACCATTTCAGTTTTTAAAGCTTGGGATTTCTAGTCTGCTGTGAAGAATTTTTGTTGTTTTCTGCAGAATATGATGACATTTTGGATACTAATTTAATTTTTATTTATTTGACTGAAGGGTTTGGCCAAAGAAGCTTTATAATATTTGGTTTGTATACAAAGCTGCTTACAGTGATTTATATATTTATACAGCTGGGTAACTTTTAGTACATTAGTTTAGGGTAAATTCCTTGCTCAAGTGAACTACAGCAGGAGTGGGTTTCTAACAGAAACTCTTTATTTACATAGTGACACCTCTAAACCCTATGCTCCCAGCTGCTTTGTATGGGTTATTTTCGGCACTTACATTTAGATCTTACAGACCAGGTGGTGTTTCACAAAGCAAAATAATCATGTTAAACTAACTGACGACATTCAGTTATTTGGCTAATTGTGTTTTCCTGCATTGCAAAGCACTTGGCAGCTCCCTGGGACAGGACTATACCTGTGTCTCTGAAAGTGTGTATTGCCTTCTCAGGTCACAATGCAGATGACGTGGCGGAGACGGTACTCATGAACGTTCTGCGGGGAGACATTGCCCGTCTGTGCAGGTGCACAGCTATCAGCACTTCCAGCGAAGGCGAGGGGATGATCCCACGGTGCAAGCCCCTCAAGTATGCCTACGAGAAGGAGATTGTGCTATATGCCTACTTCAAAAAGCTGGACTACTTCTCCACAGAATGTGTCTATTCCCCTAATGCCTACCGGGGCCATGCTCGTGCCTTCCTGAAGGACCTGGAGGCGGTGCGGCCCAGTGCCATCATGGACGTCATCCACTCGGGGGAGAACCTGTCAGTGCGGGAAGACGTGCGCATGCCAGTGCAGGGCACATGCAGCCGCTGTGGCTACATCTCCAGCCAGGTGCTCTGCAAGTCCTGCGTATTGCTCGAGGGCCTGAACCGAGGACTTCCACGCCTTGGCATTGGCAAACACCACCGACTCCACGGGAAGATCCTGGCCCAGGAGTCTCTCACCCAGGAAGAGGAGCGCAAGCTCAAGGCTGTTGACTTCTGATTGGCTGTAGTGTTGCTGAAGCCCCTTCCTTTGGAAAGTTTCATGCATGAGGGCAGCAATTTAGATACTGTACATGGTATCTGTAAAATCAGCCCGTGACCCTCTCAGGGGTGAATCTTCTGAGCTGCTGCAGACTGTCCCAGTGCAGTTAACTTATATTTTGTGCATTCTAGTAAGTCTTTGAAAATGTATTTCTTAAATTGAAATCCCATATTTGTTTTATTTATAAGAGTTGTAAGTCCTAGTGGGGCTTTCTATCTCTCCATTCATTATTCAGTAGTCTTACGATGTGTTTTAGTTCTAAGTAGTCCAGAGAATTTTCACAAGTGCTTAGTTCTGTGCAACTGTTTGACTGTAATGTTAATTTTAGCATTTTATTTGTACAATAAATACTTCTGTACACTTTGTTTTAGGGAGATCTCTCTTTTCTCGCTATTATAGTGTATGGAAGTTGAGTGCTGAATCTGATTTAAAAAAAAAAAAGTCTTAAAAAAAGGGCAGCTGTAGGTTTTATTTGATCTGAGCATTACTGATGATGGCATCTTTCACATTTGCAATTCACAAGATCCAACAGAGTTTTTGAATTTGCACAAGTTAGAAAAAAGGATTTGCTATCAGAGAACATTTGAAGATTCTAGCAGTTCCAACATTATATAAAACTTGATAAGGTCATGCATTATTGGCTAAATGCATTTGCACAGCTACATGCTTGATGCTCAGACTCCTTTCATATTGCATAACAGCATTAAAGTAACATTTTAAAGACAACTTTGTAAATAATATATAAATAGTACAATGGCTAACAAGTAGAATATGTTTACTGATGGTCCCTGTCTTACAATGGGGTTACATTCCGATAAACCCATCATAAGTCAAAAATGCACTTAATACACCTAACCTACTATCAGAGCTGGGCCCCCCGCAATGGAATGTAGGTGGTCTCTCCGCCACCGTCTTCATGTTGAGGACTGATTGAAAGACCGATTGGCGTAGGAACCAAGCATAGATGGGATTTAGTTCCTACCCAGACTTCCTGTCAGTGCTCAGTTTCTGCTGCCCCTTGTGAACTCTCCTGCAACCACTGTCTTGCTAAGATTTTGCATTTTGTTTATTTTAAATTGTGGCACCACTGTTTTTGTTTACTGCCAATCGCTAATATTTAGCCCTGGTTCCCGGTTAATCATAGCCTAGTCTACCGTAAAAGTCATTACTGGCCTGCCGCTTTCATACCGCTTTCAGGAGACACAGACACCGATGGGCGTTTTGTAAACATGATGGATGCACAAAGCACAACGTAGATACGGGGAAGGGTATCCAAAAAAATTCTGCCAACACAGGACACTGTAGAGTATTGGATTTATACACTAGCAACTGCATGGCAGACTGGGATATGTGAATCGCTGCCAAGTATGGTTTCTACTGAATGCGCATCGCTATTGCACCATCATAAAGTTGAAAAATCGTCAGTCAGACCATCGTAATTCGGGGAACATCTGTATATTCTAAAGAATGAGTGCACAAATAGCAAATGAATTTGATGTAAACAGGTGTAAGGTTGACACTTTATTAAATATATTACTTCAGGATGTAAACTTTGCTACCAGTGAAAATTCTCATCTGTATCTGCGGGCCAGCAGAGGAATCTTAATATGTGCTCAGCTGGGGTTGTGGATGAATGTGCCCTTCAGAGGTTGGTAAGCGTCAGCTTGTGGGAAAACAGGTCCTTTCCACATTAGAGCACCGCCAATTGGCTGTGTGAGTTTAGGTGTGATATTCTGCCAGGTCTGGTTTGTTCTGTTTGTGCTGGCAGGCACCCCAGCTCCAGTACCAAAAAGTTTTGACAGTCCGGCTCCAGCTCTCTCAGCCACCACAGTCACTCTTCACCTTCAGCTGCCGAACCCCAGTCGGTAAAGGGCAGCAGGTGGTGCAGTGGTTCCTCCTGCTGGAGTTCAGTCAAACAGCTGGGGATGAATAAGTTATCCGGCTGTATAAACGGGTAAATATTTGTATGTATTAGAAATCTTACTACATAAAAGCATCAGATAAATATTGTAAACACATAAGAAGTCGGGTTACAGCTGCTTACTTCAGCAGTGCAGCTGCAGCTGACAACGCCAGGTTAGGCCTGTTTCTCCACCGGCCTTGTCTTCCCACCAGGGTAGCTCTGCTCAAGTTATTATCAGTTTATTAAAGTCTAAGGAAATCTCTCCTTTCGCATCTTACCTGATCCTTTAGCTTCAGTCTGGAAAAATGATTTTCGAGGGCCAGTCAGCCGCACAAGTGTCGCGTTGCGCTGGGACTCGCTAGAGGGCGCCGTCCCGTCACTCGCGCGTCCACGCTCTCTGTCCACTGAAAGGCTCGTCCCTGTGCGCGCTCCCGAGACTCGTGCGAAAGTTCCGTGCCGCACTGCACTCGGCTCGCGAGGGTTTCGTAGGGAGCGCTTCGGGCTCGAGAAGAAGGACCCCCCCTCACCACCACCACCACTCCACCGGACCGGACCGGACCGCACCGGCTGGCGCCGTTGCCATGGACGATCTTGGTGAGCTTGCGGGAGCGTCTGGCGCCGTTTTGTGAAGAGGAAAGCGGGTGTGTGAATGCGGGGAGGTGGGGCGGGGGGTGTCTTCGCTGAGAAGGCCGAGATCGAGCAGGTCTGGAATTGTGTGCGCGAACCGGGATCACGGTGGATCGACGATCGTGATGGTGATGATCGGGGGGGGGGTTGCCTGTTTGAGCCACTGGCTCTTGCAGCCCCCCCCAGAGTTCTGATGCTTGTCAGATGGTGATCATGTCCATCGCTGATTCTGTTGCTGATGAACAGAAGGTCTCCTGTTCGAGTCTCCATAAACCTTACCAGGGGCACTGCTAGTTAACAGTCTGCTTTTAACCGGGTCAGTTAATCTCCACCCTGACACGATTGTAGCGAAAACTCATCGCCTTCGGCGTTTATCTGCTGTGTCCGGAGCTCAGATCTTCATGTGGGATTAATAAAGATAAAAGTGAATAAAGATGCCCAACCTGTCCGCTCGGCATTCCATTAATGTCCTTAAATGCTCCTAAACACCCTAAAATTGCCCTGGTAATTCCGCGGGGCGCTTTACTGGATGTTTTTGGTCATTTCTTTGGATTATTTAGCTAACTTTAATATGGTAAAGAAAAGCTGAAGCATGATTGGCTGTTCTCTCTAACTTTGCTACATTGTGTCCCAAAACGGCGGTTCTCTTTGATGTGCTGGATATGTGGCGCTTCCGATCCCCTGACGTCACTGTTTCAGTGTAACTATGTGTGATTTTTCTGTAAAACTCATGTTTAATCCGTGCTGTTCACATGTTATGAATGGAAGTTAGTAATATTTAATATTTATCACTTCTGAAGCACCTCATTTGACATCCACTATTTCGTATTAAAATTTTGAGAAAGTTACTATGTACTTTTTGCACTAAATTATGGCGTGGTGGTGATGATTATTATTAAATTATTAATAACAATTAAAAGTAATCTGCAAAACTTTTTTGCAAACAGCGTTGAAATATTCAGTTCTTTACTCACTGTGCTAATTTTGACGTTTCTAACATGCAGGAATGCTAGTGCCCCTTAGAATACACACAAATACCAGAGTATTTTGGTGCTGTATTTCCTGTCTGGTGGTGACTTGCAGTGTTCAGTGTCTCTCTAGCCCAACTTACTGTCAGCACCCAAATTCTGTAAGGTGGTGCTGGCTGCTGTGACACACCCTTGGCCTCCAGACACCAACCTTCGCTTCCTCCTACATTGCAGTTTTGTCTGGGGGGGCATGAGAGCAGGTGTCATTTTTACCTGTTTACTTCAGTGCGCAGTGTCCCATACTGGTCCCTATGCTCAGGACACACACACACACACACACTCAAAACTAGGCTTACCTGTTTGATTTTCTAGCTCTCAGGTTTTACAAGTGTGTATATTTTTTGTGATCCAGGTGCACACAGCCCAAACTGGCCAGCTGCTGTTTTCAGTCAGTGTTTTATCAAATGTTCAAAAATATGCTTATGTGATGGTGTGTGCAGCAGATGTCTGTGTGCAGCTTCGTTGGGGCTCCTGTAAAAGCACCTGACGGTGTGAATTCTTGAATGAATGATAGGTTTGATAAAAGACAGCCTGAGGGCTACCTTCCTCAGTTATCCACAGTCATGCACTGGACCCCAGAGACGAGCAGAGCCCAGAATTATAAGGGGAAATTGTTAAATGTTTAATTGGATGGTTTGCAACCTGCAGCTCTTATTCTGTTGCCATTTTCTTGCTCTCTGTAGAGCCATAATACAACCCAACCTCACAACTTCACCTTTTTCCTTATTTTATCCATTCTGGCCTTTATCTTTCCTAGTCTGAATGCTACTTTCTTTACCACAGTGAACATCTCCTCCCCAAGATCAGTGCTGGCTGTTTTTTTTTTTTTAATAAATGGATATTCTTCTCTTTTTTTATTCCTTTTTAAACTTCATGCGGTTGAATAGGAATGCTAATTGGTATAATGTGAAAGTGAACTGCCCATTTACAGTTTTAACAAGGTTAATGGAGTGTTATGTGACCAAAGCATTTTTAAAATTCCATTATTGCCATTTCATCCCTCTGAGTGGAACCCGGAAAGTGATCTGCTCAGGTTTCTGAGAGAGGTGGCTGGCAGTCAGTGTGGACCGACCTGGAAAGCGCTGCACTCATGACAGCGGGCGGTCAGGGCAGCAGGTCACAGGATGGATATGAAACTGGAATTAAGACTGAGGGGGCCCAAGGGTCAAGTTCCAGTCCCTGTTATTGTACCTATAAGAAAGGTAATCTGAACTATGTTGGCAAAAATATCTGAGTGTTCACTGGCTCCTCTACTTAGAACCACAGTTAAGACTGGAAGTCTTTATAGATTGTCTTGTTCGTATCTCCAAAGTCTCTGTTACAATCAATAAAATCTTAAAATACAGAAATACCTCAACTTAATCAGTGGTTTGGCTTTGCAAAAATCTCAGAGAACAGTTGTAATGCATAAAAATACTTTGTTAGACTTTGTTAATATTTTTATTAACTTTCAGCTACATTAAAAGTGCCTAAAATGCAAATAGTTGGTCCCCATAAACTCTGTTCATTGCTAATTGTTGAACGATTCATTCAGTAAACATTCCTGATTTTGTTACTGGTCACCACCATGCAGGAACACCAGATATGAACTGTAAACACTCTTATTTTTAGTTGCTCTCTACTGCCATCTGATCTGTCAACAGATAAACAAAAAGGCTTTTTGCTCCAGCACAAGCAGAAATCTTGCAAAATAGATGAAAGAAGGAAATGCCATTAAATAAATATACCGAATAACGGTTGTATTTTCAAAAAATTGTAACTGGCAATCACTCGAGGGCCTAAACTATACAAATAGTTTTATATGCATGGCATATTGATGTCTGTCAGGCTCCGTCAAGCAACTTGGAGGCCTTTAGGGATGAGCATGTCCATCCACCCAAGGAGCCCCCAGCAGTATCCTGAGGGGTTCATGCAAAATCACACTCCTTCTCCTGTCTATGATACCCTTGAGAATTCTGGAACTTGTAGCATTTTAGCAGGGGACCTTCTGGGCAGAGCTGAGCACCCCTCCCAAAACCTCTGTCTGTCTCTGTGCAACCATGCCATGTTTATTCCTGGAGCACATCTCTCCACCTCCCTCCTCCCCCACTCCCTGAGAAAAATAGACATTTTGCATTTTCATGCATGCAGTGTCTCCTCTCCATTTAACAACCCTGACTTAGGGGAACAGAATTTGACAATATTCAGTCTTGAATATTATCACCTTGAGTATTCAGTCTTTCCATCTAACAAATCTACGGCTTATCCTGTCTTTTAAATTTACAGGTGAAGAATGAATTACTGCATATCCAGCTTTTAACTGGTGGACAATGGTGAAGCTGGTAGCGCTGCGGCCCCTCAGCGCCTGTAGATTAAACTGCGTCTCAGTCTGTGTGGAGTTTGCATGTTTCCCCTGTGTCTGCATAGGTTGCCTGCCACAGTCCAAAGATGTGTTCCAAGATAACTGTTGATTCAAAATTGCCTGTAGTGTGTGAATACATGTGTGCATGCAACTGCCCAGTCCTAAACTGTAAAATAGTTATCTGTTCCTTCTATTATCCTTAACCACTTGTTCTGGTTAGGCACACACTATGGGCAACCTAGAGTGACCAATTAACCTGAAACACATGTCTTTGGACTGTGATAGGAAACCAGCGCACCCAATGGAAACCCGTACAGATTTCCATTGCGGAGAACACCCAGACCCAACACATACTGAGTTGGACTCAAACCCTTGGTCAAGCTGCACAGATGCTGTCAGGCATTAGCACTACTGACTGTGCCACCATGCTGCATGTTGTAAAATAATTATTACATTAAAATTGCATAATAATAATAATAATGATAAAAATAAATTATTGATGAAGAATTCAGGTTTAAGATTTAAACGTGTTTCTAGTTTCTGACCTGTTTACTACCTGCTGTATAGCTGCACAGGGACACCAGCTATTTTAAATAGTAGTGTCAGTGGTAAATACAATACTACTCTGTAAATAACCGTTATCTAATGTTACAGGCGAGTTCTGGAAATTTCATATGGACACTGTAATTAAGACCAATGTTTTACCTATAAACCTGTCAGTGTGTGTTTTTGGGGGGAAAACGATCCCAGTACTGCTGAACTTTATCCCGATGTTGTACGCTTATTTTTGTTAGATGTGTGTGTGAACTTGGGCAAGATGGATGGCTCAGCAGGTAGCACTGGTACAGAGTTTGTCTGGTCCTCACATGTCTACATGAATGTCCTCCTGCAGTTGAAAACATTATTTTCAGATGAACGGGTGCCTCTAAATTGCCCTGTGTGTGGATGAGCGAGTGTGTATGTTTGACTGAGCTTGATGGACTGGTGTCCTGTTTGGGCTGGACCCTACCTCACTGAAATGGGCTCTGGACTGGAGAAACCCTGTAGTGGCCTGGTGATTATTGTTGGAAAATGGAGCATTGCAATGTAAATTATTGGTTGTGTAATTGTAACCTGTGACTTGCAGAAATTTGCCCCAGGTTTGTCTTTGGAAATGTGCCATTTAGTGATTCAAACTAAGACTACACTGCTGATTGTGTATTCTGTGTCCAATCCCTCTCTCTTCAGTGGTGTGTGCTGCATCCCTGGCCTTCTCATTGCCTGTATTTATTTACTCGATTAGAGAAGAACCATGTAGTCATCGCTGGGAAATTTCCCTTTACAACTGTTTCTGCTTTATTTTTGGCATTTGCAGAACACTTTAATCTGTGAATCTTGGATTATGTGAGTCACCGAGATTTGACAATAAATAATACAGTTCAACCAGGGCTTTTGCCGTTGATGTCAGTACAAAGATACAGAATTTGCAGTGTGCTTTTGGTCGAGCTGAGAGCTGGAGACCAAAGGACACGATTTCAAAACAGCTCTATAGAAGGAAAGGATGTGATCGGCACAGATGAATTGTGTCCTTCTCTGAGAAATTTAATTTGAACCGTGTACCAGTTCTGAGAATCAGCACCCTGGTTGGAGCAATGACAAACAGTAAGTGGTCCAAGTTAAGTTTGTGTCCCTAGAAGGACTGAAACTTGGATACCTGGCATGTCCTGCTCTAGAGCAGGCAGATTTGTGCCGTAAAAAGATAAATTGTTTGGTTTACTGCAAGATTGGGATGCATGAGGTGTGTGTGTGTGTCTGTCTGTCTGTCTGTCTGTCTGTCTGCCTGCCTGCCTGCCTGCCTGCCTCTTTACTCATGGCCAGTGTGGAGATGATGACAAAGTGATGAGCAGAGCCAAACATAAAACAGTCCCATCCATTGGGATAGACTAAGGCCTGCATGGGTGGGTGATGATGAAGGGGAGGGTGGAGCTGTCATTTTCCAGAACCATTGAACTGAGTGTGTTCTGTGTTCACTGGATTCCTCACAGAGCTGCAACATGCGTCATCCAGTCCAAGTTATTTGGGAAACATAGCATAGCCCCCCTCTGGGTCCCTGATGCCTTTGTCCTCCTGGATTTCCCCTAAAGCTCTTCAGGGTCCAACCCTTGCTGAAGAACACAACAGTAGCTCTTCCCCCAGAACTTTTCAGTCACCAGGACAGTTTTCACGACTGAACTGCATCCCAGAGGTGGCCGTGACGTTGGTGTCTTTGGGCATTGTGGGAAATGATGTCACTGCACCATTGGCTGTAGACGTGATGACTCTCTTACACATGCGTTATTTTTCTGTGGAATGCACATGGCTTCCCAAAGATGACAGCTGGTGTGTGTTTGGGTATTCCTGCCCCTCCTTCAACTGGCTGAAATAAATCAACATGTAAATCCCACTGACTGCTGAAAGACCTGTCCAGAGGTACATGCATGGCTCCATTCTGACTTCAACTGGAATGAACCCAAGCAGCTGGACCGACAAATGCTAATGGCTTAGGGTCAGCTGAGCACCCTGGGGCAGTGTGTGTGCCTGTGTGAGAATCCCTCACCAGCCCAGCCTGCAGCATCTTTACATTTATCAGATATGTTTCTCCAAGGTGATATAAAACTTGGAGTAAAGTAAAGTGCATAAATAGTAGATGAAGTCCTGCAGATACAGGATTAACAAAGCACAGCTTTTGTATCTGATTCCTTTATGCTTCTGGTTCAAATCCCTCAAGCAAGTGCCTATAGAAGTGACCATCAAATAGCAAATACATAGATAATCGTAGCACATGGTGTTGGACTCATTTGTGTAGCTGTCAGGAGATCAGGAGAGAAATGGCTCTCAAAGAGAAGGGTTTGAGACCGACTGAAGGATTCGGTAGTTCTGAGGGATAAAGCGAGCTCAGTCCCCCACGGGATCAAACTGTGACAGACTTTTGATTTTGAATTCTTTTGTGTGGGCCCACCAACGGCTCAGAGGTGGAGGAGCTCTGCATTCTTGCTGGCATGTGGGGAGTGATCAGGTCCTGTATGTATTTGTGGAAATAGTTACAGTGGTGTGTAGAGAGCTATTGCAAAGCGTTGAGAAGAAAACCTCCCTACTAGTCATTCTGCCCCCCTCCAGCAGATGCAGAAGACCCCCTTGGTTTCCAGCTGCTGTTTTTCCCTTCCACCAATTCCGTGTGTCCTGAGCAAACAGTGGAGAATTTGAGCCATGGAAATTTGATGAAAGACATTTTAATGTGTGTGTACGGAAGGGGTGGGATTTTTCACCTCAACTGAGACCTGGTACTTTTGTGTTATGCTGATGTTCCAACAAAAGGCAGGAAGTGGGAGATTAACACCTTCATGTTTAAGAGATACAGAACCTAGATTCCTGGTTGTCATTCTTGGCTTGGAGACGGTGCTGATTGTTTTGTAGGTGGACCAGGGCGGTGTTTCTGAAATTCTCCATGTTCACCCCAGTCACCACCCCACTGCTCCCTCTGCCTTCTGTGAAACAGAAGGAGACTTCAGCTGTTTTACTCACATTCCTCTGAAGGACAATCGCAGTGGAGAGATTCATGTTAAGGGCTTTATTCGTGGATGGGCAGCAGCTTTCGGTTGTTAGTCCACCTTAGTGACCTTAAAGCGTCAGTTCCATGCTGCAGGCCATTTTTCTAGTTATTCAGTTAGGGGGCAGCTATTAGTGTTGTGGTTACAGCTGCTGATTTTGGCTGTAAGGATCCAAGTCCAAATCACACCTCCTGCTATAGTCCCTTTGTTCAAGGCACTTACCCTGAATAGATGCAATAAAAATTGCCTAACTGTATAAATGGGTTAAGTATTGTAAGCAACTTAACACTGAAGTCGCTTTGGAAAGGTGTCAGATAAATTAATAAATGTAAATGTGATTAGTCAGCTGGATAGTTTGTGCACACAGGTTATAAAAAGCTTTGTGTGGTCGCCCCTGTCATGTGTTTGTGTGAATATGTAGGTTTGAACTTGACCTGTGACTTGTTTCCCAGTTCTGAGATTGGTGTGAGATAAAATGAGAAGTTTGGGTGGTTCCATGGCAACACCCGACCCCCTGCTTAGATTATTTACTTTCTCGATGGAAGATTATTATCAGGATCGACCTGTTTTCCAACAGGACTCAAAGGAAGTGCATTCACAAGCATTGCAGAGCATGATGCAGGGCTTGTGGTCATCCATGAATTCTGGGATGTTTCTTTCCGAGAAAATAGCCCACCATCTGTTCTGTCTCATTAATTCACAAG
The DNA here is from genome assembly GCA_018136845.1 of Heterotis niloticus. Lineage (NCBI taxonomy): Eukaryota > Metazoa > Chordata > Actinopteri > Osteoglossiformes > Osteoglossidae > Heterotis > Heterotis niloticus. The sequence continues at coordinate 15,168,106 of CM030890.1, read as the reverse complement.
CTGCTGATTATTAATGCAGGGCTGTTTGCCCGGCACCCATCTACAATGAGGCTGTTGGATGTCCAACTTCCAAGTTTGGCCATCAAGTGCCGCATGAGGGTGCCATTACTGTCACGAGTATCATTTTTAAATTCTACAGATAGATATATTTCATTTTATGAAACACTACATGTTTACTGCTGTTTAGCTCCCAGAAATATTAAGTGTAATCCATTTAACCAGGATCACATTTATGAACCCAGCTGAGGCCCAAGGAGAAGCTCACCCTTTCATGTGTGTGCTTTGCACGACCCTCAAATGTGTGTATGTGAATATGCATAACCAATTTTATGCTTAGTTCATGTAAGGGCTGACCCACATAAGGTAATGTTTGAAGCCACAACTTTTAGACCTGAATTTGAATCCCACCTCATGCTGTAATACTTTTGTTCAGTGTACTTGCCTTTAATCTACAGTATGAGGTAATAATTACCCTGATCTGTAAATTGGCAAATAATTGTAACTAGGTTAACAGTGTAAGGTATTTTGAAGAAAAGCATCACCAAATGTGTTTGTGTCTGTGTATGTGCACACACACACACGCACGCACGCACGCACGCAAAAAAATTATGTGCTTAATGTAGCTTAGCATCCTACTACCTTTTGCGCAAAACCATCTTATACACCTTGTACATATAAAGTAATTCTTAGAACACATTTTAAACTAAATCATTTCATTCCTGTAGCAATGTTTTTTATCATTTAAAATATATGAAGATTACATCTGTGCAACGCTGTTGTGGACAGGAAATGAGTGTGAAATTCATTGAAACTTTGGGTGTGCCTGGAATTATGTTACAACTTCCTGTGTGAGTCAAGAATGATGGCGATGCAGAAGACCTGACACCAGCAAAAGTAAATATATTTGATCGATGTTTGTAAAATGTCTTAATTTTCATGCATACTTTGATCAGTATTAATTTCATGGTAAATTTGTTCTTCTAGTGCTTTTGAGGTCATTTCAGGAATCCATTTCTTATGGAAAAAAATACAAAATACCAGGTGTTAGTGACAGGTTTAAAGCAATTTGAGATGTTGACACACTGCCAGGCCTGAGCTGTAAAGAAGTCAGGTAAGAACATCTCCTTGAAATGCCTTTACCTGCATTAGAGCATGGGCTGAAAGAGCAGCTGTGTCCCTGGACACCCACTTCATCTGTGGCCCAGTTATTTACTAACATGTGTGCATACCTGCTGGTGGTGCTGTGGAGGTGGAAAGGGGCCTGTCTGCAAGCTAGCCCCTAGGGAGCTTTTCACTGGCTGTTCAGCTGTATTTACCATCTGGACTCCTAACTTTACCTGGCAAACACCCTCAAGAGTGACAGATGAACGGACCTCATTTAATGCCACACTGGGCCTGTTAGTGAGCGGTGAATGCAGCTGTCAATCACTAATGGGGATGGGGCTTCCAGTAAGCTGTGAATTTGGGTATAGATGAAAAAAGGGAACCTCGCGATGCTATGGTGTGTATACCATCATTCTCCTCCCTCCAGAGGGATCCCCTCACGTGATCTGTGGTATTCAACCATACTACAGTGCTACTTCTTGCCAAAGGGAGGGAGTAAGTGGTGGATTCTGCTGTCGGTCAACCTGGGGTCCTTATAGCCATTGGCTAATGTGAACTGAAAAGCTTGTCAGCAGTTTGATGAGAACTGTTAGGCCAGTGGTGAATATGAGATGAAAAGATTTATGCTTTTTTTCTCAGTGTGATATTTTAGGCCGAGCAAGATGCCGCCTGCAGCCTGACACCAGTCGTGTGAAAGGCCAGTAATGCACCGCGAGCCCCTGACATTTGTCCCTTCTGCTCTGGGTTGCAGTTGGGTCCAGTCACCAACCCAACACCACCAGCTGGAGGCACTGTCACTTTCTGTCCTTTAAGATGAGCTTTGCAGGGGTAGTACATGAGCCACATTTCTTGGTTTTGCTGTAACCTCAGTAGCCTGAGCTGGTTGAAGTTCCCTCAGCAGTCTGCATGGATGGTGAAAGTCTGTGTGTTTTGTGGGTTCTGGTCCTCCCTGTCTGTCAGGCTCATTTACTAGCTTATAGGGGGATGCTTTTTATTTTCGGGCCGAGTCATCTGAATGGGTTGGGGAGGGGGTCCTCTGTCTGAGGCGAGAGTATTTTTAGTGAGATTCATTTAATACCCCCATTCCCTGGCCCCTGCTTGCCTCTTCTGTCGAACCCCCTGTCCTATCCCACCCGCCCTTCATTCTGTCATCTTTCATCCTGTCTTTTCCCATCGGCTTTGTTCCTGTCTTTTCTTTCTCTATCCCTCTCCTCCCCCGCTCCCCTCCACTTTCGGATCCCATGTCTCCTTCTCTTTATCCCTACAGCTCCCTTTGCCGTCCCACCCACCTAACGGATATAAATAACCCCCATGGAGTTGGGGTAGAATTACTGCAAAAAGGTGACGCCAATCTTGCTCCCAGGCTACTCCAGCTGTAAGGCAGCCGCACAAGGAGGGGGTTCGCAGCCCAACTTATCGCACCTCACTAACGTTTCGAAATGGATCACCGGGAAGTGGAAACCCGAAAATTTACCGTTACACTTTTTTGGGTGTAATCCTGTTGATTTAGATTTTAGCGCTGTTGGCCTTTACTGCATGAGATGGGTTTCGAGCCCTTATGGTGTCAACTACTGGACTGTGTACACTGACACAACAGACATCAGATCTGTTTAATAAAACCCTGGAGTTTTGTTTGTTCATAAACATAGTGACTTATTTTGAGAGGCTTCCGTGGGGTTCATTGGCAGAGTGACAAATTGATGTTCCTAAGATTGTCTTAGTGTAGCGTTAGCTCAAATATGTGTAAAATAAAAAGGGAAACAAAGTTTTGGAGGAACATGAAGAAAAAAGTTAGATAAATAAAAGTTTTGTTATTAATTTTGTTTTGTTGCAAAGTTTTGGCAGGATTATCATTCCAGTACTGCCCACATTACTCAGTCCTTTTCATTACCCCAACATTAACTTATTTAGATTTTAGCAAATCACAAATATGCGGACGAGCCGATCCGCTGTGGCGACCCCTGACGGGAGCAGCCAAAAGTCGGTTACTGTTTATTAACCCCTATAAACTGTTATATCTGAAATATTTTTATATGTTTATAATGTTGATGTAGTGACTAGAGCTGTAACTTTGCAGTCAAAGGGAGACGGGTTTAAATACCCAGTCTTCCTGTAGTACCCGGATTAAAGTACTTACCATGAATAGATACAGTAAAAATTACCCAGCTCTGCAAATGGGTGAATAATACATAAGTGTGCATAGCTTAGTGTCAAAATCTAATGTTATAAGTTGTCTTGGACAACATTGTCAGATGTTAAATATGTTAATAATAATATGCATCGTCATAGCGGTCACACTGCAGAGGATACATTTTTTCTTGAATCCATTTGGTAGTTCACTATATAGATTAATTTTTTCATAACTTGCTGTATGTTGGGTGCTTTATTTAGATTTGTTAACTGATATACATTTATGTACTGAATTAGACTCTAGCACTAAACAGAAACAGCATAATCTGATTTAAATAATAATAAAAAAAGCAAAGCTGTGAGTCATGTGCCACAATGTGTTATGGATAAAGTGACTGGTTATATAATGTGTACTGGATTGTTTGTCTCTGCCTGTACTGCTCATTTGGGGTGTTAAATGATAACATCTGCGTCTGTTTTGCGTATTCTTTCTTTGAAATGTTCCATAGGCTCATGTCCAAAGGGGAGGTGGTTTATTTATTAGCGTTATTTTAACAAGATGTGATCTCGTGGAGAGATGCACGCTCATTTGTGCCAGAAATGGAGTCAAAAGGAAGATACTATTAGCAGATAAAAATTGCTGTTATCGAGCAGTCAGTTTACCACTCTGATGTGGACTCTGCCAGATGGCTGAAGGGAGTGTGATGGTGTCAATGGGACAGATATCTGGGGATTCATGAAATCAGTTCCTCAAAGGGAGTCCCTCTCATTTTGGGATTAATCCTTCTGCAGTTAGAATGGGAGTGTCATTCCTGGGAATGTGGAGTTTCAGGAAGTGTGTGAGTGGAGCGTAGGAGTCTTCTCAGGGTCGTTCGGTGGTCTGCATGGTTGCAGAAATAGATACGTTTTTTTGTCCAGGTTGTCTTGCTGCAGAATGACGGAAAACAGGATCTCGAGAAAACTAAAACACAGCAAAGAGAATGTGAATCTATCCCTATGTCTAGTCATATTTCTCAATACAGTTGTCCCTTGAGAGTTGAATCTTGTGAATTTTGAAGTATATGAGTGAAGTTATTTAATGTCATTTATGTAGTTACAACCAAACGCAAGGCTGATTTCTTTGTGCTTATGAGTAAGAAGAGAGTGAGGGGAATTGTCAAAGTTTGTGCGGTAATGGTAATCGTGTCTCCAACATCACATAAATTTCACCTTAGGAGCCAGTTTTTAGGAATGCATTATGCTCCTGAAGAGGACATACCTGTATACTCTCTACAGCTCCTGGTCCAGACCAGGGTAATATTCCACCTAGGCTACCGCAGGTCCCTCCTATCGGGTTTCCAGGGCTCAGCCATTAAGCCTCTCCAGCTGATTTCAGTTGCTTGGGTGTTATTTGACCTGCAAAAGAATTCAGACACATCTCCCCTCCCTGTTTCTATATTGGCTGTATGTAGTTGCCTGGATCAAATTAAACACTGATCATGATCCACAAGACATCCCAGCTAAAACATTGTTCTCCTCCACCTCTGACTGTTCACTGATCCCATATGCAAGGAACCAAAAACAAAAGTCCGTAGGTTGTTGTTTTGGTTGCAGTGTAGTGCAAAGACCTTCATCTGGCCCTTTCAACTGCTCAGTCCCTCTTTTGGCTTTTCTTTCGGACATAGCTGAAATCTGAATCTGTCATGACCATTTTTGTGTTTCCTGTCAATTCTTTATGTAGCTACTGGTTTAAGGGGTTATTGGACCAATTTTTGTCCTTCAAAAATTACATCTTTATGTGTAATTCTTCATTTGTTGTTGTTGCACCTTTGTTTACTCTGTTTACTTATATGTCACATTTGAGAAATCCGTGTTTTAGATCATTGCTGGAAGTGGTCATGTGTAAGAAAAGTAGCTACTTTGTTTTCACTCACAGAAATGTGCAGCGTACATCCTGCCTGAGGCTGCTCTGTACATTCATATTTTACCCTAAATTAGATGTGTCTGCTCATCCCACAAAACCCCCAGTGTGCAAGGGCTGCAACTCACCCAGGCATCTCCCACCTCAGTTTGGACAGATTTACTGCAAGCTCACACACACACACACACACACACACACACACACACACACACACACACACACACACACACACACACACACACATGCACACACACACACGCGCGCGCCAACTGACAGACCCATATACTGAACTCGCTTCTCACTCTGTGGCCCGTTGTGGAGAAAGGGAGGAGGAGCTCCAGTGATGGGCAGATAGGTCAGGAATGTTACTGTAAACACACAGGAGACGGTGGAGGTTGGTCACTCACACAGAACCCAGTTTTTTTCATTTTATCCCTTTTCTCCAAATTTAGTCATGCTGTAAAACTTGGTTCTTAAGTGTCACACTTAAAATGTGACCCCCCACCCCAACTGGTGAGGGTTAGTGTAGACACACACCTCCTCCAATGTACACACACTTCTTATCACACTGTAAGGAACTCAATGGACTGGAAGCTGTACCACACAGTGGTTGATCTGGCCCAAGGGAACTCGATCTCAGGTCCTGTTTACTCATTGCCGCGAACCACTTTTTCAGTGCAGCGCAATTTCACTAGTTCAGCTGAAACATGTGTCTTTGGACTGTGGGAGGAAATCAGAGCACCTGGGGGAAACTCCATCCAGACTGAGACTGGATTCAAACCTTTCTAAGAGCAGACAGGGTGCTGTGAGAATTGTGTTGAGAAATTTGTTGGGGTGGTTGATTTATGGACCTCTATTCAGATTTAGCCCACACACTGTCCAGGGATCCAGCTACATTCTGTCCCACTGCTGCCCCGATGCCGGAAGGGTGTGGAGATCACAGAGGAGAAACGAGGGCACAGCTGTCTGAGGTCAGTGGTGCTCCAATAGATTAAGAGAACTATCTGAAGACACTGAGCAATGACGCCAATAGATATTCTGTCCAAAGAGCTACTGTTCTTCCCTGTTTTGCACAACTACATTTCAAGTTTTTTTGGCCCTGTAATCTTATGAACGTCTCTTTAAATAATTATTAATCCATTATAATTAAAATTGCACTAAAGTTTATGTTATCACTCATGACACGAGCTGAAGGAGACTGCTAGGTAGCTGTGAGCAAGGGGGCTGCTGGTTAATTGTAGGTGAGGATGCTGCCAGTTAACTGCAAGTCAGAGGGCTGCTAGTTAGCTGTGAGAGGAATAGTCACTAATTATCTGCTGGTTAGTTATCTAGTTATCTCTAATGTCGATGGCCTTTTATATGGATTTGAATGGCTCTGCCTGAGCAGAAAACTGAACTGTCCTTCTTTGTCCCATTTTTGCTTGACTGCAAATGAGTTTCTGCTGTAGACAGTACCTCCCTCCAAAGATGGTTGTTTTCACCTCAGGTGCAAATGTTGGTGAGAAAATGTCATGAAAGCAAGCAGTTTCTCTGTTTGGATTCCTTACTGGACCAGAGTTTGGACCCAGAGGGTCTTTCACGTGACCTCTGACACTGTAACTCACCCTGCATTGTTGTGAAGCCGAGAGCATCCGGTGGGCCTGCTAGGAAAAGGAGGCTGAAGGGGAGTGAGGAGACGGGGAAGGACAAGCAGGCAGGAAGAAAAGGAGAAAAGCAGGGCAGTGCAGGAAGGAGTCGGGGACGAGGCAAGAGATGTTAGGAGGGAGTGCAGTGTCGTGTAGGGTGGCTGCTTGTGTGGGATGAGATGACATTCTGGGATCGGTTCCAGAAAGATTCACTTACACTCGAGCAAGCGAGGATCTGAATGGCTTTAAGAAGAACGCTGCTTCAGCAGTGTGTGAGCGCTGTAATAAGTGATCAATTCCCTAAATAGCTCTGGACAGAAAGGAAGAGGTGGAGCAGAAATGAGGAAAGGTGAACCAGTGCTGGGGATGACTACAAACAAATAAATCCATTACCCCCATCTTTCCAGCTGCTCTGCCCCTCCAAAGTGTTATTCATCTGAAGGGGCAGATTGGACAGGAGGGATCTTAGTCATTCCTCAGATCCACACATGGTGAACATGTTGGGTGCATTACCAAATCCTACGTGATTCAGCACCCTCCGACCCCCTGTGACACATAATTAAAACATGCTCCATTTATTAGGATTGGACCAAAGTCCCCTTCCGTTTGAATCGAGGTCCTGATTCTGGCACAGGTAGGTGGCATCTGCTGCAATTTTGGGGCACAGAAAACGGGGGTCGGGTTGCTGTAGGACCACAGTCACAGTTAGAATGCGGGGTGAAGGCTGTTTCAGGCAGTGCGACAGTTTTATCAGCTGAATATTTTACTAGACTAATTGAGAGTAACTTGATAAAGGACACTGCAGCAGGTGGCGTAGTGGTCAGAGCTGCCTCCTTGTACTCATAGGAGTCAGGTTTGAATGCCACTTCCTGATGTTGTACTTTTGATCAATGTATTTACCCTGAATTGATAGAGTAAAAATTGCCCAGCTGTTTAAGTGGGTAATTCTGTGTCAGCAGTTTAACATTGTAAGTTGCCTTGTAGAAAATTGTCAGATAAATAAGTAAATGTAAAATGTAAAATATATGCAAGAATAAGGTTCGAACCAGGATAATTTAGGGTAGTGCCTTTACTAAGCATACCTGTTTGTGTGTGTGTGTGTGTGTGTGTGTGTGTGTGTGTGTGTGTGTGTGTATATATATATATATATATATATATATATTTTTTTTTTTTTTTTGAAAATCCTCTGGCATTGTGGTTAATGTGGTGTGGTTAAAAAAGGTGTTGGAGAACAGACTGGAGAAACAAGCCCAGGATGCTGCGGTGCCTTCCCAAAAAAGCAGGAAGTTGGACTCTTTGGCGACATGTGCGTGACACTGACTAAAACGCAACAAACTGAGAACATGTATTGACAGCATGCTGTTTTTACCGACACCAGAGAGTGTTGAGCAGCAGAAAAGAGAAAACAGATTTTCTCTGCTCTGTTTGGTCCCACCTCGCATCAGCACACCGCATTTACGTTTATCATTTATTTATTTCTCCAAAGTAACATACAACTCAGTAAATCGAAGAACATCAACAACAGAATATGAGCTTTACACAAAAACATAGGATGAACAAATTACAGCTTGTGTATGTGATACGACCATGTTGGTGTTTCACATCCCGCAAGTAGCTGCCTATAGAAGTGAAGTTCAAACAGCAAAAACATAGATATTCACAGCAGGTGGTGTTGAATTAATTTATGTAGCTGTGGACTTGTGGATTTTGGACCACTTGTGTGTAAAGCAACCAAGCAGTCAGAGGTGGAGGAGCACAGTCCTGTTGCTGGGCTGCAGGGAGTGATTGGGTGCCGATCATTTGACCATCTTGTAGGCCATAACTGGAGTGATGCATTTAACATGGGAAGCAAATGGACAGAGATAAGGAAGGAAGATAAATGGGAGTTCTTTGGCAGGTCAAACACAACTTGTCACATTCTGGATGAATGGAGAAGCTTAATGGCAGCACCCAACTGACCAGATAGGAGGGGGCTCCAGCAGCCCTGATGGGGTATCACAAGGACCTGGACCAGAGGCTGCATAGGGTACGTTGTGAGATATGGGCAGATTTTGAAAATGCAGCAGAAGATGAAATGCAGTAGTATTGCAGATTCATATTTTGGATTTAACATTCACCCAAGAAATACAGTAGAATTTAAGTTTTCCCAAGAATGCAACAAGACCCAGCTGTGCCCTTGGGTTACATGTTCAATTTTGTAATTTCTGTGCTTGATGCTGAAATGAACTTTGTTTTGCTGAGAACTGCTTGTTGAGCCATAAGCAAGAGCTGCATTGTGGCACCCTGTATTAACTGCTCTGTTACATACTGTATAGCTGCGGTCATGCTGGTATGATCATGATATGATGCTGTTGGACATTTTATCTTGTTCTCAGTGTATTGAAGCACCTTGCTGTACATAAGTAAAAGTTAGAGCACAATGATCTGAGAACCTGGTTTTAGTTACACAGCACAAAAGTTTGGCCAAGCAAATAAAAGTGTTGCCTTTGTGACCATTACACTTGTTTTGTTTCCTCATGAAACTGCATCTTGTTGACCTGCTGCATACACCCTCTTGTACCTGTCTGCCAGGGGTTGCTTGGGATTAAATCTAAACTGCTATTACCCCATGGGGAAGAAACAAGCATCTCATTGTTTCATGAAGCCAACACCTGGACAGACTGTTGTGGATCTGGAAGATTTGTGGGTGCTGCACTGGGTGTGACATTAATAATGCATTTATTCATTTAGCAGCCATTTTTCTCCAAGGCAACATATAATGAGTATTACTAAATAGTTTGGCTCACATCTTTGTTCAAGATGACATACAGTGTTAGATACACTGAACTCCATACAATGATTTACTCATTTTTACACTAGAGCAGTGAAATGGATACATATACTGTACACACACACTACAGGCAATTTAGTGTCATCCGTTCAACTGATACACACTTCTTTGGATTGTGGAAGGAAACCCACACAACGATGGAGAGAACATACAAACCACACAGTCTGAGCTTTATTTGAACTCACACCTGAACCCACCACCTAGTAAGTGTGAAGTACTTGCAGTACCTACTGTGTCACTGTGCCATTCCAAAGTGTTTTTGTCATAGGTGTTGTGTGTAGTTTAAATTAAATTGTCTGATTCGGTGTTCAAACAAGTAATGCCAGTCAGCTCCCGCAAAGAATGGCTGTAATTTCTACTGGAGTGCAGTAGGCAAGGACAAAGGACAAAAAGAGCAAACTGCATTTTGTTCTTTAACTGGCAGGTTGTCTCTTTGTTCAACTCCTCATAACTTTGTTTTGCTGTGATAGGCAGTATGGAGTACTACAAACATATTTAGAATTTTTATAATATTTGCAACATTAAACTTGCAACTGTATTTCATAATTTTTCAGAAACTCAAACTAACAAACATTTTAACTTCTGTATATTTGGTCCCAAACCTCTGAACCTAGACAACAGCGATGATGTCATTTTATCATTCCCTAAACTAGCCAGACATGACAAGTAAGGCTGTTGTCCCTCAAAACTGTGTCTGGTGTCGCTGACTCACTGGGCCAAGCATAAGTGTACAGATAAGAGGGAACAAAATGGGCTGTGAGTTCAACCCTCAGCCAAAAGACAAACCATGAACTTCCACTTAAAGACTGTTCAGACATCACAAGATTCCACCCTGAGCACCACCATAGGGTCCATCTCATTTGCATTCTGCCCTATGGTCCAGCACCTGGCTGTGCTGCAGTTCTGAGGCCTTGTTGAACTCGCCTGCAGCCAGGTGCAAATTATTTTCAGCAGGATGTTGTATTCCAGGCGCTTCCATGCTGTGTGACAGGCCTGAAATAGATTGTCTGACATGGTGGTTCTGACTGCCACAGAAACATACTTTGCAGGGGGTGGGGAGTTGAAACCAGAGTCGTCCCTGGAGGGGGTGTGAGAACCCCACCCCACGGTGCATATTTAACCTCAATGACCAGACTCCTTCTCCAGACCTTGGACATAAATGTGTCCAGCGGGGAACACAGTTGGTTCTGGGAAATCCTCAATCTTCCTCCCATATCTCTCTGGGTTTTAGCTTTGGTGGGTAGCATGCGGTGTAACGGTTTGACTTGAAGGGCTCTTGTTCAAGTCCCACCTACTGCTGTAGTGCCCTTGAGGAAGGTGCATAAACACAAATAAGAAGTAAAAATTACCCAGCTGTTGTTCTTCAGTGTTGTCGACCCTAACCCTAACTCTATGGATAGTTGCTCTGAATTGTGTTTGATTTGCAGCCAGATGGTGAATCTCTTGACAGAGGACTGTCCATAGCTGTAAAAATGGGTAAATGGGTGTGGCTTATTGAAAGTTAGAGAAGGGGAGACTCAGGGAAGGCTGATGTGGGCTGTCCTCTGATACATAGTTGGGTGGTGCCCCGCTGGCCGAAATAACTGTTTTCCTTTTGTTTGGGAATCATGGAGCTCTTTTCTTCAGCAGACACACTGCCAATCCAAAAAGCAGATGGCAAACAGATGTAAGCGAGTAGGTGGCAGCACAAGAGGTAGGTGGATGTGGGGGACAAGTTGTTTGATCTATGGCAGTCACTATACTATGCAGCACGTGGCTGTGAGCCGTTGCCACCCCCTTCCCCCACCACGCGTCATCTCTGCACATGGTACCCTTACGAATCCTCTTCATTTGGGCTCTTTTGAAGAGGAGGGGTTGTGTGAGATGCATCTCCATCTCACCCACTCCCTTCTCAGAGCCCCACCCCTTGCCCATGAGCTCCACCCGTACCCCTCCTTTTGAAGCCGTTTCATTCGCTTCCTTCCCATGCCACCCGGGCTGAACCGCTCCCCAATTCTTGAGCACTGGAGCCTTTACAACAAATTCTGTGAGTAGAACCTGTTGCCATATGTAGATGGAAATCACACGTGTGTGTGTGTGCGTGTGCGTGTGTGTGTGTGTGAGTGAATTTGTTGAGCCCTGGTAACCTGTCTTACCGTGTGGTGTTTGCAGAGTGCAGTTTGGGGTTTGGTGCATCTGTTCACCCTCTGTCAGGAGAGTGGGTATTTAGTTTTCACCATAATCTAAAAAAACAGCGCAATGAAAAGTTGTTGTCCTAGACCTGTAGAAATCATTTTGTCTTATATATGTGAATGAGGTCCTTCTCTTGAGATATTGAACAGAAGATCTGCAGTGGTTCCCCACCCCTGTGGATGAACCTAGCTCCACCCCCCCAACACTGTGATTAGGTACATTTCTCAAGGCTATTATTGACTGGGACTTTACAGGGTGAGGTCAGGGTTTTATTTTGCCCCAGGTTCCCCATGGGGCTTGCAGTCCAGGATACTTTGTCATTTCATTCCAGTTCCAGTGTTTGCACCCACGTGTCTGGGTTGGTCAGCTGGGGCAATTGGATAATTCTGCATGGTCTCCGCTTAACAGCAGACCAAGACAGTCAACCTCACACCATTCAGTCATTCGCATTTACATTTATTCAGTTAGGTGATGATTTGCTCTGAAGAAACTTTTGAGTTATCCATTTGTAGACATCAATTTAGGGTAAGTTCCTTCCTCAGGGGTACTTGAGCAGGAAGTGGAATTTGAACCTGGACCTTTAAATGCAACACAGAAGCTCTAATCACTGTACAGCCTGCTGGCCCACAAAGTCTTTGTTTTTCAGGATCTTAATGGTCCTTTACATCTCCAGCCTTGGAAGATCATCAATTCGGAAATGATCGGGATCTGTGAGCATCTTTGATTTAGTGCGGGTATGTGTGCGCTCATGTAGCTTGCGATGACAAGGGCTTGACGACATCATGGCACAGCATCCCTGAGGGAGTGGCCTTGTTTGGTATGAGGAGGATCTGAAAGAGCCAGGCACTTTGCTCTGAGGGCAGGGTACAGAACACACACTATCAGCAAAGCACTGTACAGACTTACTTACTCCTGAGATAGGCTACAACTATAAATCCCTGCAGGGAAGTTCATCTGTAAAGCAGTTTAAACACAGAACATGCAACTGAAAACACATCACAAATAATAGAAGACAATTACAAAGTGAGACAAAAGTTTTCTCCAATGACTACTAGAGTACTGATAACTATAATTTTTCTTGCTGACACTTTTTTATAAGATAATTTATAATGTTCGACTTGTCCACTAACCTATATGAAGGAATTTGCCCATTTATTCAACTGAGCAATTTTTACTATGTTAGTGAAGTTCCTCAATTAAGGGTACAAACAGCAGGAATATAGATTTGAACCCATGTCCTTCATTTGCAAGAGGTGTCTCTAAACACTGTGCCTCCTCTTGCCTCTTATCTGTACAACAGTTACTCACAGACACTGCTCCTGAGGTCCTAAGCTGGTTTTCCCGTAGTGAAAATATGTTTTTTTAGAGCAAATTTAGATAATGTGCTGCTAATTCCACAGAGCAGGAAATTGTGGAAGTGGGTGTATCTACACTGTGCTGCCTTATGGGATATTTTTTGCTGAAATGAACCCCGGTCTCATTTTTTCAATACAGTATGTTTGCCGAACATAACAGCACTGTTTTGATAACAATCAAGCGGTTGCTCGCCTTACTCACCCTGCACCACTATAGCATCTCGCCAGTCCCTCTGAGACCCATTCCAAATAAACACGCAAACTCGTGATGCCATACTAGTAGGAAATGGACATGTCTCTCAAATGAACTTCCAAACTGCAATTTTTATTGGTAAAAATTTCAGTTATGACCTTTCCATTGTGATTTTTCTGACTGGATGAGACAGCTGGGTGTTTCTGTGGATAGTACTGCTGGCTTTCAGCTCTCAGCTGTGTGCGTGTTCTCCCCTTGTTTCCGGCTTTGTGTCTATTTCTATACATCCTGGCTCATCCTGTATTCCCCTCTGGATATTTGCAACTCTAACTGACTGAATATGGATCCAAAAATGTCAGAACCTGAACAGATAGCCAGTAGTTGAAATTTGCTACCAAGTTCACCTCCCCATTTCCTTCTAGATGCTTTGCTGGCGGACCTGGAGTCCACCACCTCGCACATTTCCAAGCATCCTGCGTTCTTACCTGAAGAGACCCCATATACTTGCCCCACCGCTGATGAAACAGACCAGGAGACAGCAGACCTCCCTCTTGCAACAGCCCTGAACGGCACCTCACAGGACCCCCCGGACTCACAGCACTCTTCCCAACAGGTGCATTATACACATACGAACATGAAAACATTGAAAATAATGCATGAGAAGCTTTTGCAACAAATGATCTAAGTGATTAACTGATTTTCCAACCTGTTTGGCTCAGTCCTTTGGCTCGGCTCAAAAAGGTTCACAATCCCGGGATAGCAGCAGCCCAACTCCCGGTCACACTGAAGAGGACCACGTCTACAGGTACACATGTGACCCAAGCCATCACAAATTGATGAAGTGACCAGTGACAGAATCAACATTTGGCCATAACCGTTGTCTGTTAAATATTTTCTGTTTAAGTGTTTTAAGAGTTTAAGAGCATCTTTTCTGTCTCTCCTTTGACTCTAGCTTCCCCAACAAACAAAAGAGTAGTGAGGCTCCCAGTGCCATGAGCTCTGCCCTGGGCAGTAACCTGTCAGAGCTGGACCGGCTGCTGCTGGAGCTCAATGCCGTGCAGCAGAGCACACCCTCCTTTCCCACCACAGGTATGCACGTTTCCAAAGTCCCAAGATTACCCTACTGCAGTTCATATGGATATAAATTTAGATATACATTCAAAAGTCCTTGTGAAGTGGCTTACTATTTAAATAGTTACTTGAGTAAAGGATGGTAAGAGCTGAAGTAAAAAAAAAAAATAAGGCCACATCCTGAGACTCCTGTACGTTCTGATGAAACAAGGACTTGTGGTTTCTAAGGGTTATGCGCTCACATGATGTTGCAATCACTTTATAGGTGGTTAGCAGCATTATAGAATATAACTGAGCAGTGAAAGTGGCTTTTCTCTCCTGAAACAACGAAGATGTATCTACCTGGTCAGCTTTGCTTGATTGTGCACTTCTGCGTCTCATATCTGAAACTCGTATGTTCTTCCCACCTGCAGAAGACACTCCTCCTCCATTGCCATCCTGTGGTACCACACACTACGTCCAGGAGAACGGATGCCCCCCTGCCATCAAACCAGCCCTTTCCTCTACAGAGAAGGCCAAGCACAATGGCAGCCGTGGGATCGAGGATGTGAGGCCCAGTGTAGAGAGCCTCCTGGATGAGCTTGAGAGTTCTGTGCCCACCCCTGTGTGAGTGCTGTGACCTTTAACCCTCAGCCATTATGCATTGCAGCGATGCTGTTGAACATGGCTTCCTTTCTGACTGGCTGGAAGTTATGGTGATTAAACCTTATGTGAATGTCTTTTAGCCCCACCCCCTCAGCAGTCCAGAGGGAGCTGAAAGATGGACACCTGGACTCACCTGCTGAGCAGCAGACTCGAATCTCCGCCTCCTCTGCTACACGGGAGCTGGATGAACTAATGGCTTGTCTGTCCGACTTCAAGGTGCTCACCAACACGTGTGTGTCTGTCTGTCAGAAAGAATGGAGAAGCTGGAGGTGGAGGCTGTATGTAGTGGCCTTGAAAGAGAAAGCGGTGTTTAATAGATAGTATCAACTGGCCCCAGTGTTGGTTGTTTTTCTGTCCAGGACTTCATTCCCATGGATCTAGGCTTGGTCTAAATACTGCAGAGCTGTTGTTCTTCTAGGAGCACATACTGAACCATGGTTCGAGCCATGACTGAGTACTGTTTTCTCGGTGTAATTGGAAAAGGTTTCATGCTCGAGGTGGAGCAATCTCTTGCTGGAGAGGCCTGTCTGAGAGAAGAGAGATGTAGATCAGTTCACAGAGCAGGCGGTCATAGTTCTCTGTGGGTTTCCCTTTGGTCTTCTTCAGCCTTTTTTGTGCTACACTTTTTCAGGTATTGATGGAAAGCACAGAAATCCCACACTAAGTGACCCACTTTGCGCAGTTGCAAAAACTTTGAAGATGAGGATGTCACATGACTGACAGCCACACATCAGATTCTTATCACTGCATTTCCTATAATGTCACATATAGTGGAGAACTGCAGATGCTCACAGGCAGTGGTGGTCATCCTTGTGGAATGGAAATGGTCCTCGTTGAAAATGATGGACAAATTAACAACCATATCTTACATGTTTACTGGAATTGTAGAAGTTTCAAGAAACACTACATTTCCATTGTATTATGGTTTCAGTTTAGTCAGTGTTGACAATTATGAACCACATTCTAGACAGTTCTGTCCCCGTTGAAAGGGGAAAGGGGTGTGTTTTTTTTTTTTTTTTTTTTTTTTTTTTTGGGTCACTGCAATCGAGTCCATCCATGTGGCAGCTGGTAGTGCTGTTTTTCTGGTGGTGGCTGGTAGTCCTGTTTTCTTTATCCTCCAGATTTTGTAACCATCACCTTTTCAAAAGAATCTAGTCTTCTCATGCTGTGTGGAAAGTATGGTAAAGTCAGTCTCACCATTTAGGCTTCCAGAGGGAGTTTTGTTTTGCTAACTGCCTGAATGAAATGGTGCTACAAGCAGCTTTCCAGCATCCTAAACCCAAGTGTTATGTTCTTCTTTCATTCTTTGTGGAGCTGGTTTCTATCATGTGGATTCCTTGCACAAATAGCACAAGTGCTGGCTACTAAACTCATTACCTCATGTGGGCACTCCATTTTTTCTCTGATTTATGACCAGGCTTAAAGTGTTAGGAACTTAGTGAATATTAGGAACTTGCCCAGTTAGCCCCAGGTTAGCTTTTTTCTTTTATACTGACTAACAGAACAGCACTGGTTCACAGCCTCACAGAGACAGGAAGCGTACATTGGGAAATAGTAAATACATGTACATATGTAAAATAATAAGGGCAAAAGGTAACAGTATCTCACAGGGCTGATCACATGGCACTATCTATGATATCCAAAATGGAATACAGACATTCCACAATTCGTTTTGATTTTCATGCAGATCAAATATTCAGTTTTCTACCAGGAGACAGTAAGACAGTTGAACCACATACTGTATTTATAGATTAAACCTCTGGGATGGACCGGATCAGTGTTATTTTTCTTCCCAAATATGTAAGAGTAACAAACCTATGTTCCACAATTTGGTCAAAGACAGAACTGTGTGTATTATGGTTTAACAAGAAAACAGAAATTAGACAATGATAAATCAAACTTTTTTGCTGTAGATATTTTGACTGGTTGACTGAACTCCACTGTGGTAAGCTTGTGCCCCAGGTGTGTACCCCATCACATTCCCAGACTAAGGATTTACCTTTGTACTCTACAGCTCCATGTATGTATAGCCTTTAGATTTAAACACATTTGAATTGCTTGTACAGGGAACATCAAGAATTTTTGGGCATGTAAACAATGTTTGGTTTTTTCCATTTTCTGTGTCAGGTCTCAATACACTTGACAGCTCGGGATGTTGGAAAGCAGTACAGACCAAGGGTGTATTTCTGTTCCCTTATGAATACTCAGTGGAATTGACTTGTCAGTGTGGATTGGCGTTTCCTGATGCTATGTTGTCATTTTTGACATAAGAAGAAGAATATAGAAAAACTGCATTTGTACAGCAAGGAACAGTCCTGTTTCTGTTCCTTCTGTTTTCTTTTCCTGCCTTTCTTCCCTTTTAATTTGGTTTTTTCTTTATTTGTTCCCTTTCCCATTCCTTCCCGCTTATCCTTCAGCCCAGTTCACTAGGGTCTCTGAATTCAGAGCTGCTGCCGCATGAGGGGGCAAACACTCCCGCCTTGGCATTCAGTCCACTGGCTGCCCCCTCTGGCTCTGTCTCAACTGGCCCTTCCCCCGGTTCTGCCAACCAGCCCACCTGCGACTCTCCTGTTACTGTCCCCACAGTATCACTAGAACTCCTGCACATTGAAGAGGAGGGAGTGGACAATGGTGGCACAACCCACTCTAGGGCTTCTGTGGCTCAACATCCTGATCTCCCAGAGCCCTCTTCCTTGGACTCCCACCCCTCTGCAACTAAAGAGTTAGACCCTTCAAGTATTATTGATGTTTCTGCCTCCATGCTGAGTTCCCCTTTAGAGAGCCTAGTGGTCCTCTCTGAAACCACCACTAGCTCTTCCTTCCCTTCTGCTGATCCTTCAAAGTCTGAAAGTGTCTCAGCTGAGCCCACCAGCCTCTCAACTGACCTCTCAGCACCTTTTGCTTCCAAGACTGTCAATAGTGTGATTGCTTCCAACACCAAGGACCGAAGTGCCCAACCTGTCTCTTCTGCAAAGTCCTCCACATCGCCACCTATTGCTACTAAACCTGGGTCTCCAACACTATCTGTCATTTCCTCTTTGATACCTGCTACCTCTGCTACTGAATCTTCAGCCTCACAATCAGTTTCCTCCTCGGCACTTCACGACTCATCCTCAAAAGTCCCCAATTCCACTTCTATACCGGCAACAACATACCACCCTCCACCAGGTCTTCCTGCCATGAAGTCCTCCACACCACCACCTATCCCTTCTTTCACGTTGCCCCCAGAACCGGCCCCTGCAGAAACATCTGAAATGAAAGGAGAATCACTGGAGGATGCCCTGAATAAATTGCTGGCCATGAGCTTCAGTGGCTTGGAATGTCCTGCAGAATCAGCCTCTCCAGAGCCACTCCAGAAGGTCTTTGAAGCACCTCTGCTGGCCACTGACAGGAAGGAGGTGCTGCCTGACACATACACAGCAACCGGTCAAAGATCAGGACTGCAGAAGGACATGATTGCAACAACAGCAGAGGCCAGGCGATGTGACGTCTCAGACTGGGCTGACCCGTGGGCCAGGGAGCCCTGTGAGGGGCTAGATGGGACCATTTCCCCCGTTACAGAGGCCAGCTGGACGGATGACTCCCCACTGTCATCTCCTTGTCCTCCTGACACTCCGGATGCACAGCTGGACTTACCGCTGCTACAGCCCTCAGCGGTGGAACGGGTCTCTGCATCTGGCCATGTAGGCACCCACTCTCACGCTTGTGATTCCTTGCACAGCAGGAATGTGTGTAGAGGGGAGAAATATCCCTGTGCAGAAATTTTGTTGTTCTGCTTAATAACCAAATCCAGCTATGGAGATTGATCGCAGTCATCCAGGCTTGCCCCATTTCCCCCTCCACTATGGTAGTATTTTACCTTTAAGCCATGAGGGGTGGTGATAATCTTGGGTGCGGTAGGCAACTAGAGCTGCTGCCTATTGGACCCCAGATTCCAGGTTCAGAGCCGACTTTCTGCTGTAATTCCGGTGAGAAGGTCCTTACAGAGAAAAAAAAATGCTCCAGGAAACATTACCCAGATGTATAAATGTGTAAAATCACTATAAGTAGCTTAACATTGTAAACTGTTTCAAAGAAAAGCATTGGCTAAATAAATAAATGTAAATTAGGAAGGGTAAGTGTAGACTACACAGAGACTTTTTTTGTCATTTCCCTTAAAGTAAGCATCATATGTCCAGTTCGCCACGTGTGTTTTGGACATGATCCCTGCAATGCTTCATCCTGGAAGTTCTCAGCAGTCTTTTACACTTGCATAATTGCTAAGTGTGTCCAAGCCTGGTTTAAAGCCTCAAGCCCAGCTGTCTACGTTGCTGTTTGGGTGCTTCACTCTTCATACATCCCTGGGTTGTGCTGTGGGTCTGGATTCTACTCATTTGAAATTACCTTTAGAACTGGAAGCTGTCCCCAAAAACATGTCTGTCCCAAGTGCTGCAAACTGAAACTTTGCATGGACCATAACTCACTGGCATGTATGAGTGGATGGACTGATGTTATTGCTTCGGATGACCCTGAAGTTTGGTGTTTGCACTTCTTCTGTGGTTAACTGTCACCTATGGAAGCCTGGATGTCCAAGCCACAGCCGCAGTCCACACCAGTTATACACGATCTGTTTTGGCTCTGGTGTTTCTCTGCTAACTCAACAGGGAGAGCCTGGGGAAGTTCTGGGGAATACCAGATGCTGCATGATGTGTTTTTGGCTGTGTAGAAAGAGCTGTTTTGCACGTGTGTGCTGCTCACTCACCCACTTACGCTCAGTTGCACACATGAGTGTGTCATGGGCAAGAGGACACAAGCCAGAGCGAGATGGTCAATGTTCTCATTGGTTGCAGTGCGCAGCCACATCTATAGCAGTGGAAAACTGAGTCGATGGCATAGGCGTGTGTGTTTGTGCAGCCCCCCCTAACCTCGCCAGCATACTACATCATATGAGCATGACCCCCTGGAATGGAGTAGATTATAACTGGAGTACCGATGCCTGAGAGTTTCTGTCTCCTGAAGAACGTGACCAAACCTGCCAGCCCACCTTTGCCCATGCACAGATCAAATCAGTGATCAGACGCACAAAGGAGACATCCAACGTCCATCCTATGTACCGTGAGGGCCACCTGCGTCGAAAACTGGGCCCCATCATTTTCAACAAGAGCAGCTCCCAGGACCGGCTCATCGAGGAACTACAAGGGAAGTTGGGCATAAGCCGGGCAGAGCGGCGACCCCGACGTCACGATGACTGGCTCACGGAGGGTGTCATAGTTACATCCCGGCCCCAGCGCGTGCGTGAGGAAAGCCCAGGTGCTGAGGTGGACAAGGTAGAGATTGCAGTGGGATGGCAGAGCTGAGGAAATTTGTTTGCCTGTGGGAACCCCAGTAGCCTTTGTTGTTTAGGCATCAATTTTGCTGACTCTTCCCAGTAGAGGTTTTGCTAACCCTTTTCGGCAAACTGCCATGATTCTCTGTCAGCTTGCTTTGTTTCTCTTTCCTGCCGGTTCCCTCTTTCACTTGATCTTTCCATTCTTTCTTTCCTTCAGATTGTTATCCCTCCAGAGTCACCCATCCCTCAGAGGAAAGTCCTTCCCCCACCGCAGTCCCCACCAACCCACCAAAGTCACTCTCCAGTTGAGCAGCGGAAAAAGAGGCCCCCTGTGAAACAAGCGCCGTCCCCTGTTTATCAGGCCCCGCCCCCTGTCCCTCCCCCTCCGCCCCCTCCCCCCTCTCCTCCTCTCCAGCTTCCTATGCCCCAGCCTTCTCCACCCAAACCCCCCCCAGCACTGGCAAACCACCAAACCCCCAGAAGCACTCTACCTCCCCCTATGTTCATAGAGCAGTGGGGACCCTGTCCTCCATTCCCATAACTCCGTCTCTGTCTCCCCCGGTCCAACCTGCCCGGCCACCTTCCCCAAAAGTCCTGGTGTCCATAGGTATTCAGACTGAGGAGGACCCCCTCTTCCCTCCAATGCAGGCATGGGACTCAGCCTTCCTCTGTCTGCTGTGTTGGGGTGAACTGCACATGTCCACTATGGTGATATAGACAATGGCAGCAGGGTGTGTTTAGTAATTGATTTGCATTGGGATGTGACAGATTCTGTTCGTATTCTGCTTCGGTTACCATCCAAGACACTACTTTTCTGATAAAAAAAAATATTTATGAAGGCGATCAGACAAAGGTATTGTTATAAATCAGTTTTAAAATTTACCTGCAATACTACTGCTCCCAAAAGGCTGGTGTTATGTTCCCATGGTCTGTTGCAAGTTGCTAACTGTTAACTAAGTTAATACTTCAACCATGCAGATACAAAAATATAATTCACAGGTTCTGCTGCACTAATTTTGCAGTGGAAACTGTAAGATGGAGCCTGGGGTGCGTGTCGACATGCAAGTTTTCAAGTTTGTGTGCTTGTTAGCCTGTGATGTTCTCATACATGAGCACAACACTGTTTGCGTTGTTCTTCTGCTTTCATGACTGTTTGTAATCTCCTGTGAACACCCACAGATCATGGCACAGGGGAAGGGCCCAGGGTCCCCTACTGGACCCCCCAGACCAGTAAACAAGTTGGACAACATGCTGGGGAGCCTGCAGTCAGACCTGAACAGACTGGGTGTGCAGACGCTGGCTAAGGGTGTGTGTGGGGCATGTAGGAAGCCCATTGCTGGCCAGGTGAGGTCTGGGACCTTTATTGATGACTCTAAATTGCAGTATTTGCAAATTACCACCTCTTATTATTACCACCTTTTGTTGTTCTCACCCCTTTTGTTCCACTTCTATTCTCTACTTTTTTGTCTGGACCTCACGTCAATCTCGTGACCCTGCCTGTATTCTCCACTGCTGCAGGTGGTGACGGCCATGGGTCGGACCTGGCACCCAGAGCACTTTGTGTGCACACACTGCCAGGAGGAGATTGGCTCACGAAACTTTTTTGAACGCGATGGGCAGCCCTACTGCGAGAAGGACTACCACAACCTCTTCTCCCCACGCTGCTTCTACTGCAACGGTCCCATCTTGGATGTGAGTCCTCCATCTGTATGGCGTAGGGGAGTGACCAGATATTCAAAAAAATTTAACACCATTAGTTCAGCAAGTGAAGGAGACTGAAGTAGAGTGAATGGCAACACACCAGTTAAGTGGACAGAGGCGCGCACACACACACGCGCACACACACACACACACACACACACACACACACACACACAAATAACTTTGGTGGATTCAAAATTTGATTCCAGTTGAAGATGGTTGTACCTCACGTGTGATGGGAGAGTTAAAATACCCAGCTGCTCTGTTTGTCCAGATCACCAGACTGCCATTGTGAGCCATGCTTTCATAGAACGTGATGAAACCCTGTCCCTGGGAGACTGTTGGCAGTAGCTGGCCATGTGGGGACAAACACACACACACACACACACACACACACACACACAGAGACAAAGCAGTGCCTTCACTCACTACTCTCTTTGGCTTTCTCACACATACATACTCCACAGCTTTCAGAATTCCCTTCTCACATACACACCCCCTGCAGTGCAAAGACCTTCACATTTAGATGACCCAGATTTGGCTAGAATCAGGCTAACTCTGTAGCAGTTGTAGAAGTGTGATAACCAGGACTGACCACCCGCTGGCCACAGGCCAAGGGAGAAGTCTAACCCTCAGGCTGATGCATAATGATACATTCACAGCTCCCCTTGGTGCTGTCTGCAGCCTTTTAATGTTCCTTCCTGCAGGTTTGCTATGTTTACCAAACAATGTACTGCTTATCCTGTTCCTTGACCATAACCCCTTTGAGTCCTGGTGTAACTGCTCTGGAATTCAGTCAAGAGTGGAAAACATGAGCTAATCACTGCATTCCAGTCTCCTCCCATTTTGGCCCTGCTGGACTCTACTGCTCTCTGCTGGTGGGGAAGCCACAGTGCAGTTAGTGAGCATATGCAGTAAAAGTGCAGAACATGGGATAGTTTCAAATGTTGTAACATTACAAATGATGTGCACATATTTTCCCAGTATTTTTCACCGAAACCGACAGGCTCAGACACAAGGTTTTTACAAGACAAGAATCTGTTATTTTGAGCAGGAATAACTTAAGCAATCTAAAACATGCCATTTGCACAAATAATATTTTATAGACGATTTTTTTTCCTAAAAAAATTTTACATTTGTTGGGGTAGGTGTACACATTTGTATTTCAGGATGTACCAGGCTGTGAAGATACTATGCAGCTGGAATCTAGCAGAGTAAAAAAAAAATCAATGTAATGTGCAGTTATCACCTGGTTAGTGCTGGTAACCACATTTGCCTACTGGGGAAATGGCAGCATACACTTAGTATATGTATGTCAAAATCACACATTGCACAAATTAAAATAAGCACCACAGTTGTAAAAATAAATTCAAAAAATGATATTTGTGGTGTGCAGGAGCATGACCACACCTGCTTGCTGGATTATTGACTGCGGGTGAGGCTGCTAGAGATACGCAATAAGAGAATTCTGCGTTGATGCCGATATTCGATCATTTCTATGTACCTGTAGGCTGATGCCAGTGTACGCATTTTTAAAATACAAAGGAAAAATATAATTAGCGCTCCCTAAATAAAAATTACAAATAAATGGAACATTTTTTGTGTAACATCACTCGTTTTCCTTAACAAACGCATCTCTGTCATCATCATCAACCACATTGGTAGCCACACTGAACAGCCTTGTTGTTGGTAGTAAATGAGTCTGCGGGTGTTGTGAAAGCAATATTTTATGTCACTTGGGAAAACTTCCACACTGCAGACATTTTCATGTTGTATTTACACAGTGATTGCATCATTAAATATGTTTTGAATTATTGGTCAAATCTACACATCAGCCTAATGCTGGTAACATTAATTTAAAAAATGTATATTTCAGTCAAATGTTGATATATGTTCTGATGCCATCATGCATCCCTAGAACTCACAATATTTAGTGGGCTGATGAGGGGCAGGAGTTGTCGCACTGAAGAGCTCTGCCTAGTGCTGATGCAGTTGCTGCCGAAAGCTGCCGTTGAATGTTTTCTGTTCTGTCAGCTGCACTGTTTGTTTTGTGGTTAATAAAACACTGTGTGTAAGCAATGCCTTTGCGGAAGCAGCTCAACCTGCACAGAGACAAATATCACGGTAGGTCTCACGCTCTTGGTAAAATATGTGAGTTTTAATGAAAAAGTACTTATGAGTGAGTGTGGTCGCTGATGTGTGTTAGTGGCAATGGTCCAAAAGTGGCACATTGGCAGAAGTGAGGCTTTGTTGGCCGCATACGACGATACTTGGCAAGGCAAATATGTGATTTTATTTTCCTTCTGCCCCCAGAAAGTGGTGACGGCCCTGGACAGAACTTGGCACCCAGAGCATTTCTTCTGCGCCCAGTGTGGGGCATTTTTCGGACCTGAGGGTCAGTCATGTCCTTCCTCTCCTTCAGCAATAAATTAACTTTAGCTCCCGGGTCACCTAGTTTCTCGCTCACCATCTGTTACACAGGAACAAATACTCAATGTCTGTTGTAAACACTTCACTTGTGATCGCTTATATTTCAGCCAATCCCAGACCTCAACAGCACAGCAAGTTTTTTAGGGGAGAGATTTTGTAAATTGTTGTCTGGTTTCTGCAGTTTCCTTCAGGATCAGTAAAGTTATATCTGTCTATTCACCTACCTGTCTATCTCTGGTTCTAACATTGTAAGAAACCTGGGACAGATGGGTCACATAAATGAATAAATATGAATGACACAATACTGTCTGTGCTGGTTTGGTACTGGTACATTGTCTGTGTAGTACTACGGTGTGAAACTGTTTGGAACTATGCCCCCTACAGGTTTCCACGAGAAGGATGGCAAGGCTTACTGCCGGAAGGATTACTTTGACATGTTTGCTCCCAAGTGTGGGGGTTGTGCCCGAGCCATACTTGAGAACTACATCTCTGCCCTCAACTGCTTGTGGCACCCAGAGTGCTTCGTCTGTAGGGTCAGTCAAGAGTGTGTGTGTGTGTGCGCGCGCATTTCATTGTGGTGTGATGTGTGTGTAAACAAGACTATATATGTGCATATGTTCCTGACATTTATTTTTTTCGTGTGTGCTTGTGCAGGAGTGCTTCACCCCTTTTGTGAATGGCAGCTTCTTTGAGCACGATGGGCAGCCCTTCTGTGAGGCCCACTACCATGAGCGGCGCGGATCGCTCTGCTCTGGCTGTCAGAAACCCATCACGGGCCGCTGCATCACTGCCATGGGCAAGAAATTCCACCCAGAGCATTTTGTGTGTGCGTTCTGCCTCAAGCAGCTCAACAAGGGCACCTTCAAGGAGCAGAACGATAAGCCCTACTGCCAAAGCTGCTTCCTCAAGCTCTTCAGCTAGGGCCACACTGTGTCTATGTGTGTGTGTGTGTGTGTGTGTGTGTGTGTGTGTGTGTGTGTGTGTGTGTGTGTGTGTGTGTGTGTGTGTGGGGGTCATGTGGCATAGTGTTCAAAACGGGGATATGAAGGCTGTCAATGTCCTCAGATGGGTCACGGGTGTCATAGCACTATCTGTAGCCAGAATTAGGCATGACCATATATGTAGCTTGTGAAATGTTCCAAAAAGCAAGAATTGAAGATTGCCAAAAATATTTTTTGATTTTAGTTTTGGTTAGAACGAGATGAGGGGGTCTTTGAAGGACTGTAGATATACAAAAATACACATTTCTAGCTTCCGACATTGCTGCTCACTGGTTGAGTGGATGCTTTCTGATGCAAGCGTGTGAAGTTCAAGGCTCCCTTGAAGAAGATTTTTTTCTAATTGTGAATGTTTTCATGGGCTGTTTCAAGTCTCATGACTGTTACAGTACAATCCTGGCAGTGACAGCTCAAAGTGGCCCTGTGAAAGGTATGTGACACTTCTGAGAGAAAGTGGCCTTGAACTCAATGGGAATTCAGTGATTTTGTTTTTTTTTTTGTTTTTTTTTCGCGTAGAACTTTAATAGAAATGCAAGTTAATACAGAGGTATAGAAGAACTACAGCATGTCATCTGGTCAGTAGGACACACACACACACACACACACACACACACACACACACACACACACACACACACACACACACACACACACAGAGAACCGAAGCCAAATTTTGCACAGACATGAAAACTCTTCTACTGTTGTCTATAGAAAACTTCCCTCAGAGCTGTACCCCTTTTTATTTGTCTTCTCTCTCTGACCATTTCCACAGCATGGTGGTGTTGATGTAACCAGATAATATTTTTATGAACTTTCCTATGTAATTTTTAAAAGTGAACAAATTTAGAAGTGGAATGACATATATGCAGACTTTATTGTTAATATAAAGCTACTCAGATCCATCTATGTTCTTCCATGAGGTAGATATTAGCTGGACACATGCAGGACTCCTTTGCGGTGCATTGAATTGTGTACCGTTTTCATTCAGCGGTTCAGCTGTGAGCACAAATGTCTGCGTTCACACAACAGGAGCAGTACAAGTTCCACACCTGGTGCCGTTGCCGTCGTCTCTTCCCTTCACTCAGGGCGGGTTTTGTAGGAAACCGGAGGTTGGCAGATAAACCCATTTCCTTGTTTTCCGATCACACGGGCCCTGAGATGTGAGTCTCAGAGAAGCTGTGGTGAGCAAATCCAAAATGTGAACAGTGGGATTTTTCTTTGTGAAGCCAAAGCAGAGGATATTGGATTTGAGGGAATTTACCTCTGACAGCAATAAATAGACAATAAATGGAGCCCTCATCATTTTGCGCTGAATTTGTGTTATTGTTTTTTTGTTGCATATATGTCATTTGCATATATTACACACGTACAGTACTTCATATCTAATAGCTTTATTATTTGACTTCAGGCTAGATGGTTTAAATTGGAACCTGCATCATCTGTAAAGGCCAGTAAAGGCTGCAGTAGAACTGAGCATGACGTCGCTGTGCAATTTGATTCCCAAGACTACGTCTGCTCACTAGAACCCATAATACTGTTATTCTGTCTTGCCCCCTGCAACAACCAGGACACACTTGGGTGAAACTGCTGTTGCTGTATCTCTCCATTTTCATTTCAGTGCTTTTTCGTGAAGAAACAGTCCTGTTTGGTCTGTTTGCCATTTGATCAAGTCTTAAAGTTCATGTTCAGTAATTTCATTGAAAGTTTTTGTTTTTAAATACTCCAGCCATAAAGTCTATTTCATTTACATGGTAAAGTAAATTCAATGAAGGTAGCAGTCAAGTTTTTAAAGTACAGTACAACAGTGTTTCAGATGTTCTGGAGGAGTAAGGTTTCAGAGATAGTGATTATCCAAGTTAACCAGTTGTTTGTTATATTTTTGTTTAGGTTGTCTAGGTTAATTGCCTATGTGAACCTATACTGTAATGCCACAATACAGTATACAAAACAAAAGCAGAAAATATTGTTTGACATTTGAAAAAAATTCAGAAAACAACTATAAAAAAATTACTGATTTAAAAAAAAAAATTATTTACTGTTTACTTTCTGTGCTGTAGTAACAAAACCTGTAACTGAATAAAACTGGTATTCTTAAAATTATTTTTTTCCTCATTTTATGGTAAATTTTAAAAAGTATTGTATATATGTCCGAGTCAGTATGAGAGCTGCAAAATGGTAGAGGTGGACTTTAATGCAGCCTCACTTCTTGTCACATCTATGCTGTCACATGTACAATAAACACCACAATAAAGCAGCACAACAAATGGACAGAGCGCACAAACACGTCCTTGCATATGTTCCTTCAGCGAGATTTAAACACACACCTGCCAGGGGAGTAATGAAAAAAGGGGACAAAATGGTTGTGGTCATACAGAAATACCATGTGAAGTGAAAATCTTTGGTGACTCAAAACTATTTAGAAATTTTAATTCTGTGTATTTATGCTTCAAATTTTTTATAATTTCCACTATTTACTGTATGTTCTAAGTCACTGAAACACCACCTGCTATTATTAACAAACTACTCTGTTTATACAAAATGTTTAAGCAATTTTTGTACCAGGAGTAAGAATCATTGGCATATTCAGAGATATGTGTGTGTGTGTGTGTGTGTGTGTGTGTGTTTGGTGGGGGGTCTTTTCTTGGTTGTGTCTCGACGTTAGCATGTGTGCCAAAGTCGCAGTGCAAAGTGTCAATTATTTTGTCCATAGTGTTGCTTGTGGACTCGTGATCAATTATAAATAAATCATATGGCAGTAAAAGGAACTGAAGGAATGGAGACCCACTGCTCTTAAGGTTTGGGATATCTCCTGGGTTTGTTCTTCTGTCCACTGAAACAAATTTCTTTTTGGATGTTTCAGTCTTGTTTTTAATCTGTGTGTCAGAAATCACAGGTCTGGCACTTGAAAACCCTCAGTATTTTTATACAGAGTGACTCAGTTCACACAGAAGCACATGGAAGAGTGTTATGTCAACACAATGTGAGTGTGAACATGGATGGCTTGATATTTGTGAGGCTGTTACAGGGATGTTAAGGTGATGTAAATGTGAGGAGCAGCACTGCCTCTGTCAGACATTATTGCTATTGTACACTGGTTACATACTGAAGATTTTATGTTTAATAATGCTGAGCTATAAAGAGGCCTTACTACTTTACATGATTAACTCTGTTCTTTTGGGGATGGGTTATAGGGTTAGGATCCTTTGAAACTCCCTGTACTGTGTGAAAGTTCACTAAACATGATCATTTATTCTGTTTGTTATGTTTACATTGTTGAAACAGGTTTTCTGCATTTAATTCTTCTTCATTTTACCTTAATCGTATTTAGCAACATGTTTTACATTTGGTCTGCAAATACTGATTACTGAACTACTTCATTTCCAGTGATTAACCCAAAAAACAAAGCATTTTATTACTCCTTTTATACATTCAGTGCTTCAGTGTAAATCCTGTTAATTCCCTGCATTGAATAAAAAAAATTTGATCCTCAAAAAGTTGTTTTTTTTCTTTTCAGTGTATTGTACAGGTTTAAATATACATCGCAAAAAACATGCAAACATATGGACTGCTTCATGCATGAAAACTTCTTCAAAATGAACTGTAACATCCTTTACTGAAAGTAATACTGATACTGTGTTGTATATAAGCAAATATTACAAACAGCAATGCTTTTGTGATTGTTTCTATAGTTTAGACTACAATACTGTTACAAATAAATTGCAGAATTTATTATAACTTAAAAATAAGAAAAAAGTTCAAAAAGTAAAATCAAATATTTTGTGTATAATCATCAGCTATACAACTGCTTTGTCCATATTCAGACCCTAAATTAGGACTGCTTTCAAGAATGAAATGTCTGAATAAAAAACTTCAGCAAAAGAAATTTAAAGAGAACATAAAACTCCAAATGTAAGGCTCTCCAAATGAACTCTCCTTTTATCCATCAATAACTCAAGGAAAAAAATGTAGGGCTATACAGTCTTTTATGGTATTGAAGGAAGGTCCCCAAACTGTAGTCTTGGCTCTCTGAATAGCACCATAAAGTTATTTTACGTATAAACTTTTCAAAATGTTCCATTAACATAAATAGCATTGTATCCGCAATATGCAACTGAAATGGTACATTTCACAGTCAGCTGCAATTCAAAACTGGCTTTCCCTTTTAAACCAGCTGTTTTTCCAAGATTCTGAGACTTTATGCCTACATTCCCGAGATTAAAGGTCTAACACTATCAAATTGTCCATCAGTGCAAACATCACATTTGTTCAATGGAGTTACACCCAAAACTTGGGGAGGGTATTGTATTTATTTATTTATCCATCTTGCAATGTTAGGTTTGTGCACTAAGTCACTTCCAATGATTTTTCATTTCAATTCAGAGTAAAGTAGACCATAAAAAGTACTTAGCTGCATGTTATTTTGAATAAAATAAAAGTATTAAGAAACACAAATGTACTCAAGTGCTCTCCATTGTATTTAATATTGTATTTAATTGTGTTTAATATTGTGTTGTATTTAATACAATAAAAACAAAATTGTGCTTCACGCACAAGCATGAAACTACCATCCACCAAAAAAAATCCATGTTAACTATGACGGGCGCGCCGGCAACGTGGAGTCACCGACATCACGTGACAGCGTCGTGATGACCCGGAAGTGACACTTTGGGGTCGTTCCTAGCTTGAGACCGGCAAGATGGCGGCGGACACGCAGGTATGAGTGTGGCTTCGTGTGGGAAATGTGCGCGTGCTCTCCCGTAGCAAGTTTACTTGGAGGAAAGGTCCCCGTAATAAAACTCTTCTTTGAGAAAACGTATATAAATGTGAAGTTTTTCGATCTGAGCCCGTACTAAAGCAGGGTTACCTGATTTTTTTTTGCGCAAGTGGAGGTAGAGGAGGGTTGTGGAACTGGACGGCGGAGTGGGAGCCGAGCAAGATGGTGACTGAGGGCAGTCGCAGCAGGCAAATAGGTCGAAATAAACACAAAAACCAGGGAAACTGGCGAGAGTCTGAGAGAAACGCCTGCCCTCAGAGCTCTTTTCAGCCAAACATGTTAATCAGCTGAGGCACGAGTTGAGGATAAACAAATAACAGGTCCAGATGGTTTTTAAAGAGTATTGTGACATTTGAAATTACAGATCAACAGGTGAGACGTTGACTTGAAGACTTGTTTGTGTCTTGGAGTGATGCTGGAGGGGCTTTCATCATCTTCATTAACTCGAATATCTTACGAGATCCACACAAAAAAATTGTTCCCTAGTTGTAAAAATAATGTAAAAACCAGGCAGTTATGACAAAGACAAGAGACAGAAGAGTTTATTTGACATTCACTCATAAGGCATTTAACAGGAACTTTTCTGCAAAGCAGTGTACAACTTGGAGCAAGCGAAAGTACATCAACAGATGAGAAGCTTTAGACACAATTGCAGGATGATCAGAACTTGGTTTATTTATCTGCCATCACCATTTTGCTGGTTTACATTTCTCAGGGAGCTGACTGAAGAAATGGCGTTAAAATAACAAATACATAGATAATCATTAGCAGGTAATGTTGGACTTATGTAGTTGTCAGGAGAGAAATGGCTGGGAGGGATTCATTCGCTTTGAGGGACAGAGGAAGTATATCCCACCACTCTGGAGATGAAACCCAAGAGCTGACAGACTTTCCAGTCTGGACCCATCATGAATGGGACAAACATTTATTTTGGTTCTATAAGCATGTCAATACTTTGGCTGTCTTATACCATGTTATTGGAGTCTTGAAGTAGATGAGCCTGAAGTTTTATGTTAATGTAAAGTGTGAAATACTGTGTCTTAAATACATTTAAAAAAATCCCGGTATCCACATTAATCTTACGGTCATGGATTAATATTTATATACTTAATTGCTTGTCAGATTGCTTTGAGGCAGAATATGACTTTTGAATTTTGGCTTCCATGTACAGGTTTCAGAGACCCTGAAGAGGTTTGCAGTGAAGGTCACCACAGCCAGTGTGCGAGAGCGCAGAGATATCCTGGAGGAGCTGAAGAAGTGTGTTACAGGGAAAGGTGAGGCCTCGCTGATAAACCCCATCTTAATCTGATGCTGCTAGGCTTGAATGGAATTTGGATATTATAAACTTATTGAATGGAATTTTAATAAATCTGTTTTATATTGTGCTAAAAGAACTGAGTTTGTGATCTGTAGGTTTTCAGGTAAAGTTCTAGTATCACTAAGAAGCACTATAAACAGTTACAGTAGGTGTCATTCAGTTGAAAAGTCAGAAGGTTGACTATGTTAATTATAATAGTGCAATATATAGTAATTATTTTCAGAGCTTCTCCAGCTTTACGTCACTGGTGCTAATTTGTTATTGGTTACAGATCTGCCTGAGCCAGCCATCAAGGGTTTGTGTAAACTTTTCTGCCTCGCTCTGCATAGATACAGGTCAGTGGCTATATACCTGTCTCCAGCTGTTTAATTTCCTCCCTCCTTGACTTATTCATCATGACAACTCTGTGTGATGTTCTTTTAGTCCTGGTGTTTTTTTCTTGCTCTTTTTTTTTGCTGCGAATGACAAGCATCTAAATGTCATGCGAATGATACCCAAATATTGTTGTATGCATCAGGTGTTCCTTGCAATTTGTCACGTGACACCTTGGGAACAGCATTACTGAAGCATTAAATCCTCTCTAAAATAAATTCTGTTCTTTTTTTTTTTTAATAATATCTTCGGCACCAAGATGAATGTCATGTGTCTTTTTTCATTCCTTTGCCATCAGGGATGCTGCCTCTCGTAGAGCCCTGCACTCTGTTGTCAGTACATTGGCTACAACCCAGCCAGTCGTTACAACAACCAACCTCCTCAACTGCTTGCTCAACAGTGGCATCATCAGCAAGAGTGGAGTTCCCAGGTAGGAGTGAGGGGGATGAAGAAGTTTCAAAAGTTACAGATCTGACAGAGCTGGCTGCCTGTCCTGGTTTGTGACAGTGTATGCTGGTTTCCTGTTGTATTTTGATTTTTTTACCAGTGGTCTGTGGCCTGATACTGAGGGGGAAAGATAATATGAATCTGACTGTGGAAACAGACAATGACGGTTGGCCAAAATAAAAATAAAAAGTTTAGATATACACACAGATGTTATTACAGGAGGGTAGAGAATCTAATGCAGGTCATTTGGCTTTGTTTACCTGTAGTTTTTTTTGAAGAGTTGTTGACTCCTGACATCTTCTCATTGATTCTTTCTCTTGTTTTCTGGTCCACAGTAAGAGCACAGCACCTGCAGCCTCTATGGCTCTGTCCTGGACCTGTCTGCTGGTGCGTGTTGTATTTCCTACCCTGGAGAGCAGAGAAGGGCCCACCTGGAAAAAACTGGTGTGTTATTAGGAAATACCTTACACCACCACCCTTCAGTTTGCTATTCAAACCTATTTATATTAGCAGCAACACAGGAAATTGCTGTTCATTGCAGTAAAACCTAACAGCTCAGCGATGCTTTACTTTCCAAAAAAGTTTCTTTATTTTCTGATTATGTAACAAAAAAACTTGTACAAATGCCATCCACTTTTTCCTGGTGCAAGGTGGAGGTTCAGAGTTTGGTCCTGGCTGAGGTTGTAGGGGGCGCACAGCGGAACACCCTCAAATCAGCTCTGAAGAGTTTGAGTCAGCTGTGGAAGGAGGTGAGTAGGGTAATGTATGGAGGAAGAGTTGGAGTGGGGTGGAGAGGTGTTGGTGACTTTAGGGTCCTGGGTGAAATGGGTCAGCTTGGAGGTGCAGCTCATTATGTTTTGAAGAACTTGTTTTAAGTTAAACTTGCAGTCTTAGATGAGATGACTTCCTGTTTGAGTAATTGAGGTTTTGAAACAATTAAGAGTTACCCAAACAACTCTTCCATCCCTCCATATTGTAGTTATAGAAATAAAATAAGTGATATCCATTGTGAACATTGCTGTGTAAGATGCGCTGTAGCTTTGTTGTTATTCATATTTTGTTCTTTCAGAACCCAGGTTTGACTGACCAGTATATGAGCACCCTACTCAGCCTGGACCAAAACCCAAGCTTACTGGCATTGCTGTGCGTGTGTGTGGACTTCTGCACAGCCCAGAAGGATACAGCCACTGTTGTGAAGCACAAGGTTAGAGGACAAACATTGTCCCACTGTGCACCCATCTGAATACCATCATGTGCAATAATAGGCTCAGACTAATTAGAAACTAATGATGGTGTTTGCTACATACATCAGCCCTAAACTAAAGCCCTACTAACTAAAACCTGTGCAGTCGGTTCTGGTCCCATTGAGTTTTGACTGCTGCCTGAGAAATCACACTGACATTGTAACTATTTAGCCTTGATTGACTTGAATTAACTGGTCCATTGAATTATTTGCATGACAGACATTATGGAGAACTAAAAGCATAATTAGCTACAATTGATCTTTATTATAAAGAGCCCATAATTTTCAGAATGTGAGTCCTTCTGGTGGATTAGCATTACCTGTATGTTTCTGAATCTTTCTTTGTTGTCTTCAGGCTGCTCTTCTTGACCTATACTTGAAGACTGTCCTGATGAGCAAAACCAAACCGCAGCAGCACATCTTGGTGGGTGCATTCAAACTGAAGGTCATAGATGTCTCAGTTACTTCCAAGAATGCAGCAGCACTGAAGCACTTTGTGCGGAGTGACTGTTATTCAACTTATTTTGTGTGTCTATAGGAGAGGAGCAGCTCAGTGCTTCGCCATGTGAACCACACTGAGTTCCAGGAGCAGCTGCTGCCTGCACTGCAGAAGGTGATGCTGAGGAGCCCGGAGAATGCCATGGAGAGTAAGTCTGGTTGTCTCATTCTCTCTCACACACACACACACACACACACACACACACACACACACACACACACACACACACACACACAAAAACAGCATACTGGAGCCTCTAGTACACCATGCATTCTGAGTCATACATTTAAGAATTCATATAGCAACAGACACACATCCTGAGTGACTGCTGTTCCTCTGTTCTTTCAGCAATTTCCTGTTTGCTGGCCTCTGTGACCCTTGACCTCAGTCAGTATGCCGTAGACATTGGGAAGGGGCTTGCAAGTAAGTTTGCTAAAAAAAAAAAAAAAAAAAAAAAACAGAGCAAGATGAGAGCATTAGTGTTTTGATTTTGCCCAGTTGTGTGACCTGGGTTCAAACTATTCCAGGCCAGTTGAAAGCCAACAACCCTCAGCTGATGGAACAGGCAGTGCAGGCCATCCAGCACTTGGCTCAGCAGTGCAGTGACCCTGTTGCCGTTCAGAATGTTGTCACGCACCTCTTCAGTATCCTTGGAGGTCAGTACTACATTTTCACACCTTTAGACCTCCTTCCTTGTTATTTGTTTCAGAATGTGTTGTTTCTTGACTCATTTGTTTGGTGCAGGCCCTATGAAAGAGTAGTGCTGATGTGAGCGAACATTATGCATAAAAAAGTGATTCTGGTGCTGTTGTGTTAACAGTGTTTATCTAATGGCAGGTTCAGAAGGGAAGCTCACAGTTGTGGCCCAGAAGATGAGTGTTCTTTCAGGTACAGGCCTCACTGGCCCCCCTGAGTTCCACCAGTGGTATGGTTTTCTTGTGTCCTAACTGAGTACTTTGTCATTCTTGTGTTCTCCTTCATAGGGATTAGCAGCTGCAGCCACCATGCTTTGTCGGGAGCCTCCAGCCAGGGCCTGTGCTCTGCTGTTACTGCGCTCTTCATCCCTTATCTGCAACAGGAAGGTAGCAACTCACCATTCACAATTCATAACATTTTATTATTTTCATGGTCATGACCTACTGTTTTGTTTTTGGTGGGTGCATTCAAACTGAAGGTCATAGATGTCTCAGTTACTTCCAAGAGTGCAGCAGCACTGAAGCACTTTGTGTGGAGTGACTGTTATTCAACTTATCTTGTTTCTGTTTTCTCATTTAATGGGGAATGGTTTTCCAAGTTGTTGCATTAATTGCTACATAAGTTTTTACTTCTTTGTAATGGGAAAAAATCTAACAATGGAAATAAAGAAAACAAGAGTTAAATGGTATGGTAGTATAGAAAAAAACATTTAAGAACAGTAACTTTTTTTCTAGATATGCATTATTTTATTTTTTAGCTTCTTAAACTAATTTTTAAGCTTTTCTTAAGAAATGAGCATTTCTGCTTTGTTGCAGAAATAGTTTTGTATTTTCTTGACCACATAACAGCAATAGATTGTTCAGTGTAGCTTTTTCACATTAGCCCTCTTCACTTTAGCTCTGTCACCTAAATGTTGTACTCATCCGACATGTAAGGATTTCGTCATCAAATATCGGTTTATCAGTCAAATCTAAGCCTCAGCCTTATTGTTGCAAAATTAAAAAAATTATCTACTTATGCAATATGATTACAATATCATTGTGCACCCCTACTTACCTACGTGGTTCTTTTCCTTTCCTCTCATAGTCCATGAAGGTACTCTGGTGCATGCAGTAGGGGTTTTATCGCAATGGAGTGGAAAGCTCACTGTTGAGGTCCCACGCCCCCTGCTGGATTGGCTGAAGAAAGCCTTCACCCTGAAGGTGTCTACCTCGCCAGTGCGCCATGCCTACCTTCAGGCAATGCTGGGGGCCTTTAAAGGTAACACCCCCTTCCCCAGTGCATTTCTAATCACTTTCAAGGAAATCATAGTCCTGTAAATGTAAATATTAATAGACAACACCCATATACATTTAATATTAGAAGTCTGTTCTCCTGTGCATTGAGCAGGTGACACTCTGCACCAAGCCGTGGAACTTGTACCCCTCCTCCTTCAGACGGTGGAAAAGGCAGCCACACAGAGCTCCCAGCAGATCTTGCTATCAGAAGGTGTAGCCGCTGCAGTGCTATTGTGCCGGTTGTCTCTGCTGGACATGCAAACAGGTGAGAGAGGAGTTCAGGTGTGCAGAGGAGGGTGTTGGTAGGTATCTAGGAAGTGTTGAATACATTGTGTGTGTTTTACAGATGCAAAGATGACCACCTTCTGGAACCTTATACTGGATGAGAAAAGGCCACTGTTCACTACAGAGAAGTTCCTCTCTCAGGCCAGTGAAGAATGTGAGACACACAAAATGTACCTTTTTGAATCATTAGATTGGCACTGTTTGTACACACATTCACACAGTGTTGTTTCCACTCTACACAGCTCTGTTAACGGTACTGCAGTTGGTTGAGAGGCTGTTCTTGGACCATGCCCACAGACTCAGCAACAGCAAGTCCCAGTGAGTGTTCTAGAGTACATCTGTGCTGCCCTCCTATCTATCTATCCCTGTACCACAGTCTTCATTCGGTGTTTACTATATTCTGTGAGACTTATCCTCCTTCCCCTGTGCCCAGGATGTACCACCATGCGATGGTCACTGTGTTGCTGGCCCGGAGCTGGCATGTACGGAAGCGGGCGCAACAGACAGTGAGAAAGCTGCTCTCCTCTCTGGGTGGCTCCAGCCTGGCACATGGACTTCTGGGAGAACTGAAAACCTTTGTTAACATGCACAAGGTGAGAGGGAGGTGGTAGTTAATAATACTTTATAGTTATTTGCAAGTTCCTGTCCTTTTGTATAGGCTTTTATTTGTATCTGAATCTCTTTTATTTTTTTTTTGCCTTAATGAAAATTGAATGTGGTATTGTTTAGTCTGTGGAAATTAATATGAAGAAATATTTAAAGTCATCTTTTTTAAGGAAGCATTTTAATTGATCTTTTTTTGCTTGTTTTTTGTATTTCTGATGTTTATTTGTAGGTTCTTGCAGTCCCAGTTGAGTCAGTTCACCTTCCTTTTATCTCTCTCTGTACCCAGGTGATGACTCCTGATATTCTGCTCTCTGAGATGGGGGAGCTCTCAGAAATGGGGCGGTCCTACACTCCCCCACGTATCCTCCAAGAGGCACTGTGCACCATCTGTTCTGCATCGGCCTTACAGAATGACCCCGTTGAAGCTGAACGCCTAGCTGTTGAGATCCTTGTGATTGCGCACCATCCTTCCATAGGTTTGTTCAGCTCTTAGACTGCCTGTCCTTCAATGCATTTGGAAATGACTGCAAGTCCTACCTTACCTTCTAGCCAGGAGTAAATGTGTACAATTTCTGTTTGTCTTGCAGAGGCTGCTCGGCCTGGACTGTGGCCTGTGTTGCTGTCTCATATGAACATTAATGCCACTGAATTCATCAATAGGCACCTGGACTCCATTCTGCCCCACCTCTTTGATACTGACAGCCAGGTGAGTGTGAAGAAGAAAACTTCTCATTGATGTGCTTGTAGTTTGTATATGCCATTACATTGTATTTAAACCCTTCAAAAACTCTTCTTCTAGAATGCTGTATGAGGCCTACATATGTTTTTATTAAATTCAGTCTCTATTAAAATTCTAAATGATTAACATAAAAATACTTCACTGTCACAAACTCATATTCAGTGCCAGTTTACAATGTTTATCATGTTATTGATCATTGACACTCAAGAACACAAATGTTGACACATAACATTATGGAAGAGAGTTAAATTAGGTGGTGCCACAGACCTTTTTACTGCCTGTGACCTGGTGCCAGTGAAGAAGATGCAATTAAATAAGAAAGCTCAGCCATTCATAAACATGGTAGTATCTCAGAAACCTGTTTTTAACAGGTAAAGGTGTTCCTTGATTGTTTAGGTCAGTCTAGATTTAGAATGAGATGTCCTTTTATTGAGAATGCTCTTCCCCTGGTGTCCAGCAGGCAGGGCGGAATGCTATAGGATCCCTCTGCGTTCTGTCCCCGGACAAGCTTATGCCACGTGTGTTGGAGCGAGTCACAGGCCAACTGTCGAACCCAGCGCTTCAACAGATCACCCGAGAGGAGTACGCCATCATGCTCACTCCTGAGGGTGAACTCTACGACAAGAGTATCATCCAGAGGTACCTGCCTTATTAAACCAAACTACAGACCTCTGCTACTGGCGAAAAGGAGAAAGGGGGAGGCAGTATTGATAGGGCCAACAGGGATGTTGTTGTTAGAGCCGTTGCTTTGTAGTCAAATGACGTGGGTTTCAATCCTGCTGTAGTATCCTTGGGCAAGGTACTTACCCATTTATACAAAAGGAACATTTTTGCTATATCAATTCAGGGTAAATCTTAAGTCTAGATAAATCACTAAAATTGTGTAGTTAAGAAGCAAATCTTCCAGGGGTGGGTGAGTGTATGTTTGTGTTTTTTCTGTTTCAATGAGGGTTACACTTTCCTGTACTTTCTCCTTGTACTTCTGTCCCTGACAGTGCCCAACAGGAGAACACCAAGAAGGGCAACTTGAAGAGGGAGAACAAGGCATACTCCTTCAAGGAGCAGATCATTGAGCTGGAGTTGCAGGAGGTGAGGTCCAGTGCTTTTGGACATGCCCTGTGTGAATTAATTTTTATCTTGTTACTGAGGCATAAAGGCTTCATATGCTGGTGAACTTAACTTTATTGGTACCATTATGTGATTAAATGTCTCAACATGGTGGTTTCAGGAGATCAAGAAGAAGAAAGGCATTAAGGAGGAGGTACAGTTGACCAGCAAGCAGAAGGAGATGGTGCAGAACCAGTTGGAGAAGGAGTCTGCCATTCGCAAGAGGCTACTGGGGGTATAGTTTTGTAGCATGGACTTAAACGCACAAAATTCATTGAAATTGACCAAGTAGTGGACGAATCTCTGATTTCCTGTGTCAGCACTGTTAGTAAAGCTTAAACTCCGCATCATCTTGTTACTTTAAAGAGATTTCTGTTTAACTTTGTATTTGTAAAATGAGCTTAATTTAAGTGAAAAATTTAGTTTCCAATGCATGTTTTTAAGAGTACCCCATTCTGTGACAGTTGAATGTGCTTTTCCTCACTTTTTTGTATAATGACGTTACGATTAGTATGTATCCTTGGGGGCTTCTCCATTTCCAGCTCCTTTGGCCTTCCTTCTCAGGGCGGTAGGCTTCCTATGGCTGTTCTTGACCTCTTCTCTCTCCTGTTCCCCTCAGCTGCACAATGAGCTGCAGAGCACAGCCAAACTGTTGGAGACACTGATAAGCCGCCACCCCCCTCGACTTTCCTGGCAACTGCCAGGAGTTTTGCAGGTGCTGCTGCCCCTGTTGAACTCGCCCCTGGCAGCGCCCGTCCTTCGCCAGCACTTCCTGGACATTGGCAACTGCCTTATGCCCAAGGAACTGCAATACCTGGGTACTTGGCCTGTCATTTCATCCATTCACCTCTTCATTTATCTGTTCACCCCATTTGTACATCTGTGTCTATTGCTCCACCTGTCTGTCTCTCAGCCCTTCTGCCCAATCATTCCCTCAGTACCTCTACTCATATGTCTACCTCTCCATTGACCTATAATCAATATTTCCTTAGTAGATGCTCTGTTACCCATTTGGAGTTTCAGAGATGATTGTCTAGGCATTAATTTTTGTCTTTCCACCATGTTATCCAAAAAATCACCCTGTTATGTAATTGGTACCCGTTTTACTTATTTTGTGCATACAGCTGTGCTGGTGGGACAAGTGACCTTGCGTCTCCTGAAGCCTCAGTGTACCCTGGATGAGGCCTGGGTCCAAGAGGACTTGGACATGGCCACTCAGCGTACAGTCCTGCTGCTGCACAACTACACAGTGCCACAACGCGAAGGAAAGACTGGTGAGTAGCACTGAGCACTCCCAAGAGGTTCTAGGTCTGTGGCCATTGTGATGTTGTAAGTTTCATTTATTGGCAATAATTTGAGCTTTTGTTTGTGAACTACAAAAACTTAACTTTCACATAACAAACTGTATGAAAAATTCTATGCCTATTTTTTTGATTGAAGGAAGTATCTTATTTAGAGTTACTTTCATTATTATATTTGTTTATTTAGCTGACATCTTTGTCCATATATTTGAATGTTTTTTCCATAGATGCTTGAATACCTTGGAGCTGCATGTTTTAACCATCATGTATAAGTTAACAAAATAAGTTAACAGTTCTTTGACAACTGTACTGCTCATAATTTGGACTAAAAGATGTTCTGATGTCAGCACTATGAGGGTTGAGATTCTGCTCCCTCTTCCTCCTTCACTACAGATGTGAAGCCTTTGTCGGCACCTGCCTTCTCCTTCTGCTTCCCTCTTTTGCACGCCGTGCTGAGTGAGACACCCAACACAAGCGAGGAGGCAGAGAACATGCTGGTCCGTGCACTGCAGATCATCAATGAGCATGCCCAGCTCCGTGCCCTTACTGACACTCCAGACCTGCTTGTTGATGAGGTATACAAGGGAACGCATTTATAATAATAATAGTAATTGAGGACAACAGCTGTCAGCTACATTATTATTACATATGTTAGTTTTGTGTGATGTATATATGTAGGAAATATGTGGTAAACTGAAAAATGTTATAGACAAATAGTAAATAGTATGCACAATACTTGCCAGTATATTAAGTACAGCTATTTTGTAGCATGTAGTACTTTCTTTGAATTGCATGATTCAGGAGAATTATGCTTGATTTATACCACATACCATAGTGATGTGCTCTATAACTTGTTGGAACGAACAATTTGTGTAAAGGTGAAGGATGTACCTAACAAACTGGCCACTCACTTGACCATGTTGCTGTTTCAAAAGAAAGAAAATCTTGTAATCTTGTCAAATTGAAGTGATTTGCACAGATGGATATCTAAATGCATCTTTGTTTCTTCATGCTCAGTATGGCCCAGAGTTACTACCCCGTGTCAACATGTTGATCCTACTCACCAAGGTGATTTCCACTGGTGCTCCCCGGCTGCAGGTATGTAAACTGCTTCAGATAAATAATGTAGTTCTCCAGTAATGAATGTCATCGTTCGGCCATGTCTGACCCTTTGTGAACTCATTGAGTTTAGCGTGCCAGATCAGTCTGTTATCTACTGTCTCCGAGTTCCCCAAATTTATGTCCATTAATTTGGTAATCATCTCCAACCATCTCAACCTCTGGTGTCCCCTTCTCCTTTTGCTTTCAAACATTCATAGCATCAGATTCTTATGTATTCAATCCTGTCTTCTCATTATTTGCCCAAAGTAGTTGAGTTCTAAGTAATGTATCCACAGCACTTAAGTTGTTGGCTTAATACTTAGGAGGTTTGGTATCACATCACATTATGCAATTTCTGTAATAGATGGGGTTGAGTAAACAGCAGTTTAGTAGCTGCAGAAATGTTATATGGAACTGAAAACAAATCCTTGTTTTTTTGTGTGTGTGCGCCTGTCACAGGTACTAGCTTCACGTTGCCTGACCTCTGTGTGTACGAGTGCTGGGGGCGGAGAGGGTTGTGCCCTGGCTGAGCAAGCTGAAATTGATGTCCTGTTGGAGGTGCTACTGTCCCCATGCTTCTCTGTACGGGATGCTGCCCTCAGGGTGAGTGGGGAGAAGGCGTGAAGGGTGAGGCTGGGTCACTTTGGTGCCAAGACATCTTCTCTGTTTAACACAGTTTTTTTTTTTTTTTTTTTTACTACACAGGGTCTGCTGGAGCTGGAGATGGCCCTGCCTACAGACAGTTCAGAAGGCAGCGGGCTCAGTGTACTGCAGAGGCTCTGGGTGGCCCGGTTTGATGTGGAGGAGGAGGCCAGGATGCTGGCAGACAAGTGAGTGGGAAGACTGTGTTGGCCAGTGGTTAGAGGGCATTGCAGAGAATCAGAGCCAAATGGTGGCATTGGTCAATTCAGCCAGTTAAATTGATCCTTTAAATTGTGAGGTACAACAGTTATCAGAAGCTTTTCCAGCCTTGAAATCACCTGACCTCTTTGTACCAACTCCAGGCTTTGGCAGTCCCTGTGTCTAGAGGTGGTGCCGGAGCTGTGTGCCCTGCTCATTGGTGATGTGACTCACCATGAGGAAGCAGTGCGTGCTGCTGGGGCAGAGGCGTTGTCTAATGCTGTGAGTCGCTACCGTGACCAGGCCCCAGCTGTCCTTGGCCGCCTTACTGAGCTCTACCACCAGAAACTTTATGTGAGTACCACAGGGTCCTGTTGTTGCACACAAAGCTTTTGCCTCAAAGCCCTTAAATGAAGCCTGGTTGATACAACTCTGGTTCTGATCTGATCCTGATCATTGTTGATTGGCAGAGGCCACCTCCAGTTTTGGATGCTCTGGGTCGTGTCATTTCAGAAGCTCCACCTGACCAGTGGGAAGCCAGGTATAAACGCTCCCTTTCATTCAGGCCCCAACCATTTATATTTTCACACATGAGCAAGTCATAATATTGAGTTGCTTCACCAGTGGGCAGTTGTTAAAATCTGAGTTTAATCATCTTCAGGTGTGGCATTGCTCTGGCTCTCAACAAGCTGGCAGAGTACTTGGAAGAGTCGCAGGTCACTCCACTCTTCCTTTTTTTTGTGCCGGATGCACTGAATGACCGACATCCAGAGGTGCGCCGCTGCATGCTAGATGCTGCCCTTTCTGGCCTCAACACCCACGGCAAGGTAACGTCACCCTCTGTCTTTTTGTCTATGTGATTCAGAAAATCCAAATAAGTGTGTTAATAAAATACTTCCTTGAGACTTTGTCCGCTTTTTTTCATTTAAAATAATTTTTATCATGTCGTGTCAAGTGTTTTAGTGACATGTTTAGTCACATGAACTGCATGTGTTTGTGCTTCAGGACAATGTGAGCTCCCTCCTGCCTGTCTTTGAGGAATTCCTGAAGAGCGCTCCGCAGGATGCTAGCTACGATTCTGTGCGCCAGAGTGTGGTCATCCTCATGGGCTCTCTGGCCAAGCATCTGGACAAGAATGACCCCAGGGTGAAGCCAATTGTGGCCAAGCTCATTACGGCCCTGTCTACACCATCCCAGCAGGTGAGCAACTAAATACTTGCAGGCCCATATGGAGATGTTTCTCCATAAAGCTAACTTCTGACCTCTGTCCTGAAATTTCCTTCCACTAGGTCCAGGAGTCAGTGGCCAGTTGCTTGCCTCCACTAGTCCCGGCCATCAAGGAGGATGCTGGAGGCATGGTACGCAAG
This sequence comes from Heterotis niloticus, assembly GCA_018136845.1. Classification (NCBI taxonomy): domain Eukaryota; kingdom Metazoa; phylum Chordata; class Actinopteri; order Osteoglossiformes; family Osteoglossidae; genus Heterotis; species Heterotis niloticus. The sequence continues at coordinate 15,124,672 of CM030890.1, read as the reverse complement.
CTGCTTCAGCTCCTGTTGGAGAGCGACAAGTATGCAGAGAGGAAGGGTGCAGCTTACGGTTTGGCAGGCCTCGTCAAGGGCCTCGGCATTCTGGCACTCAAGCAGCAGGACATCATGACCACTCTTACTGATGCCATTCAGGATAAGAAGAACTTCCGGCGCAGAGAGGGTCAGAGACACAAAAGGCATTCAGGGGAGGAATTTTTGCTCTTTCACTCGATGTTTGACCTAAAACAAACATTTGCTGTCACTTTGCAGGTGCGCTGTTTGCCTTTGAGATGCTTTGCAACATGTTGGGAAAACTCTTTGAACCCTATGTAGTCCATGTGCTGCCCCATCTGTTGCTGTGTTTCGGGGATGGTAACCAATATGTCAGAGAGGTAAGGGCCCATTTAGTACACACATATGCACAAACATTCACACACAAACGGCATAGTCACTCACTCTCCCACCTCTGCCCCCTCCAGGCAGCAGATGACTGTGCCAAGGCAGTGATGAGAAATCTGAGCGCACACGGTGTGAAACTGGTGTTGCCCTCCCTGCTAGTGGCACTGGAGGAGGAGTCCTGGAGGACCAAAGCAGGTGTGTGGCCCTCCCACAATGTAGAAGACCCCATTTGAGAAGCACCTGTCCTTGACTTTGCAACTTTCAGAGATATAGACATGGCAGTCTTAAGTTTCTGTTATTTGCAAGTTCAGCCATGTTCTAAAATGAAATGATGTTTCTGTTGTGATTTGCCAATTATGTCATTGTGGCATTTCTTTTGTGGTGTTTAGTGTTTACTATAGTATACCTAAAAAATACTCAATGCTTTTAAGAATAGGCACAATATTTGCATGAAATGGAACATAGCAGTTATTTTGTTATGTTTAGCATTTTTTAAGAGTACTTTGATCATTGCTGCTAAAGCAGGAGAGAGGGTATAAGTCCAGTTCTTTCTGTCAATTTGGCAGCTGAAACACTACCCTTATAATAGTATAAATATTGTACGTCACTTTAGAGGGAAAAAAATCTGTAAAACACATTAAATTAAATGTTGGAATTATGAAAGTGTGATAAGGTCAGAAAACTGCAGACATTTGTTTTTAATGTGAATCACTATGTTGTTTTACACATTGCCAATAGTAAATTTCAGCTTGTCAGGCTTATGAACTTAGTCTTATGAACAGATGTTGTGTCTCTGTCATGTTCACAAGTAGAGTGGTTAGTGTATTAGTATTTATATGTTTATTTAGCATAGTGTGCACATGTTCATTTACAGGAGGTACATGAAAGAAATGTCCCGTAGGAGCATTACTTGATGCTGAAGTGTCTCTCTCCTCTTTCCTCCAGGCTCAGTGGAGTTGCTGGGCGCCATGGCTTACTGTGCCCCCAAACAGCTCTCCTCCTGCCTCCCCAGCATCGTACCCAAACTCACAGAAGTGCTCACTGACTCCCATGTCAAGGTGCAGAAGGCCGGTCAACAGGCGCTACGACAGATTGGCTCCGTCATCCGGAACCCTGAGATCCTGGGTGAGAACCCAGCCTAGCATATCTGCCTCATCTTTAGGCACCCAAGTCCCAAGAAATTAAAATTTTGTGACTAGAGTGTTACAATGGCTTCTTACAAACATTTTCCAGTTTTATTTATTTTTAATTTTGTCTTTCTTCCAACACACTAACTGGAAGTATATGAAAACCTTATTTCAACTTCCAGTTAGTTTTGACTTAGTACTCAAAGTATTAAAATGAAGCCTTAAATTATTTATTATAGGAATATTGAAGATTTTTGGATAACTGAATGTGCAACATGGGATGAGCTTTTATTGATTCTGACATCAGAGTTAAGTACAAAACAAATTAGTATCCAGCCTCTTGGTCCCAGTTGTTTAGAAGTTGAGGAGGCAGTGTATAGTGAAATGACACATTGTGAATTCCTAGAATTCCCTAGTGGAACAGATTTTCTTGTGGCAAATTTACGTTAAATTGGGGTGACCAAAATACATATTGCAAACCCAGCCTAAATTGCCTTTTATTAACCTACAAACATACATGCAGAGCACCCGAGTTGTGCAAATATCATATGACTGTGGTAAAACTCATACTCATGATGAACTACTTTGTGCATTTTATTAGGTTGATTTTGAACTGTTGTCCATAAGAATGTTGAGTATTTCAAAGCCAATGGTCACAACTTACCCCTCCATCCACTCCACCAGCCATCACCCCCATCCTGCTGGATGCCCTGACTGACCCCTCTCGCAAGACACAGCACTGTCTGCAGACTCTGCTGGACACTAAGTTTGTCCACTTCATTGATGCCCCCTCACTGGCCCTTATCATGCCTATTGTCCAGCGTGCTTTCCAGGACCGTTCCACTGACACCCGCAAGATGGCTGCTCAGATCATTGGCAACATGTATTCTCTGACAGACCAGAAGGTACACATTTACCTGAGATTGCCTCAGTTTATTACCGCCATTCACTGGGTAACAGCTCCTTTCCTTTGTGTGCTTGTGCCACAGGACCTCTCCCCCTACCTTCCAAGTGTCATCCCAGGACTTAAAGCCTCACTGCTGGACCCTGTGCCTGAGGTCTGTACATTGTGACCAGTATATGTTCCATTTTCCTACTTCCTTTCTTTAATTTACACACATTTGACAGAGATCTTTAGCTGATGGTGTAAAAAATACATGAAGCAACAAATTCAGAAGTGCTGAAGAATGTTATAAATGTGAAACAGAGTAGTCAGTGCCACCACTTGTCCTTGCCTCCTCAACTCTGAAATAACTATAATGCTGCATGTCATTGTGTTAGTGCAATGTTGATAACTTCAACAATCATTTTCATTCTCAAGTCACATGTATGTTTATTAAATTTTTTCCAATATTTCAATTAACTTTGAGCTACTTTGAAATTAAATCTAATTTAAAACACGATTTTCCCACAAACTCCTGTTCAATGCTTATTATCCTCTCTTGTAATTATGTAAACACTCAGGGACACAGAGATACAAGCTGTAAATACTTTAAAAATGACACACAGAAAACTAGCTTGCACATCATCTGCCTCAGCCACTGTCAGCTTTTGAATTTATTGCACTGTGATTTCATTTTCTGCACTTTATATTGTCCCTTGTCTAACTGTCTGAGTGTAGTACCATGGGCCCCAAAGAAACTGTATTTTAACCCTAATGTATACTGATATATGGATGGGCTGACGGTAAACACCTCCAAGTCGTGAAAATGTTTAAGACAGTCCCACACTGTTTTTCTGTTTTGGTGATCTTTACTGCCATCTATTGGCTCAAGACATAAACACATGGAATGTTCTTTCCACTCTAGCCAGAAATTTTACTAAATTGGAACGTGAATAAAATGAAAGTGGTTAAGCAGTTCATTTTTGGCAAAAATAGATCATTTCTTTATAACTTCACCATCCAGAACCTGAGGAGTCAATTTTTTTTTTTTACTGTAGTGCTAGCTAACAGTCAATTTAAGTGGAAAAATTCAGTTTTTTAAGCTTTTTGACCATCTAAAAGTGATTATTGATCCTGTGCCCTGAGTACAATCATGTCCCACCTGTTGCAGGTGCGCACAGTGTCTGCCAAGGCACTAGGTGCCATGGTCAAAGGCATGGGTGAGTCGTGCTTTGAGGACCTGTTGCCCTGGCTGATGGAGACTCTGGCCTCTGAGCAGAGCTCTGTGGATCGTTCCGGGGCTGCCCAAGGTGAGCTTCTGTTTGGGTGCACCCTCCTACTTTTTTCAAGCCCAAATTCTAGCATGGTTCCACTATTATATGCCATGCCCCATGTTTTTTCTCCTCTTACAGGCCTGGCAGAAGTTATGGCTGGCCTTGGTGTGGAGAAGCTTGAAAAGTTGATGCCTGACGTGGTGCAGACTGCTAGCAAGGTGGACATTGCCTCCCATGTGCGCGATGGCTACATTATGATGTTTATCTACCTGCCACTTACCTTCGGAGACAAGTTTACCCCCTACGTGGGACCTATCGTACCCTGCATTCTTAAGGTACAGCTCACTCTAATGCACATGCACTGTTTATTAAGGTTGAAAAAACTTGTTGCTCATCTTGGATGAAACGCATCTTCTTTCGTGCATTTTTTTTAGAATCCCTTTTTGATAAATTGTTGCTTTTTAAGATTTTCCTTCAGCTTCTGGTCATAGGTACTGTCCTGGGTATTAATTTTGTTTTCAGTCATGTGAGTTTTCACTGATTTCTAGTTGTCAGTCACTGGTTATTACATATGTAAGCAAGTGTGAGTCCATTTCTGTCTCAAGAGTCTAGCTCTCCTGCAGCAGGTGATTTCAGTTTTGCAGTACATCCCCCCCCCAGGCCTTCACATCAGTCTAATGTTTCATTGCATCAAATCCCATGGAAGGGATTGGGGTTCAAATTTCCCACCTTTTTTCCCTCACAGTAACAATATTATTTTGTCCATTGGGTTTTTTAGAGGGGTTATGAGCTGTAGTTTGGCCTGAAGTGGATTTCCACAGTTTTAAAATGTTCTCTATTAAATGTTGCAGCTGGAAATCAGTGAATTCTGTTTAGCATATATTTATGCAGTCTTATAATTGAAAGGCTGAAAAAAATCATAAGAAGGTAGCTAAACTCTGAAAATATACAAAAATGAGTCTGTTTCTGAGAGGACTGGCATAAGATATACTAGGAGCAGATGACATTCTTTGTTGTTGGGGTGGAACATGAAAAAGCTCACCTGTTATACTGTTCTTATATTTAGAAAAACATATTTGCCAAATGCATAAATGTAGATGTGTACATAATTTGACCCCCAACAAACTTTTAGGTGTGTGTTTCTACCAGGGGCAGTGTTTAGGGTTTTGACATCCAAACTCCTTTTTTTGTCCAGGCTTTGGCAGATGAGAATGAGTATGTGCGTGACACGGCACTGCGGGCTGGTCAGCGCATCATCAGCATGTACGCAGAGACAGCCATAGCCTTACTGCTGCCTGAGCTGGAGCAGGGGCTTTTTGATGACCTGTGGAGGATCAGGTACATACCTGTTTGTACACACATGGCACACTCACTGAAAGAGACTCACATACAATACAGAGATAGACACAAAACTAGGAAGATATTGGCACAGCATTCGTATTCTTGGATATTAAGGTCTGTAGGTTTGATACACTTTCCTTTTACTGACTGGGCTTTCTACCACTTTTTACCCCCAGGTTCAGCTCTGTGCAGCTCCTGGGAGATCTGCTGTTTCACATCTCTGGGGTAACGGGGAAGATGACAACAGAGACGGCATCTGAGGATGACAACTTTGGCACTGCGCAGTCGAACAAGGTTCTTGGAGCATTTAGTTTTTCACCCACCACCTGGAGTCTGTACCATAGGAGTTTCTCCTACATGATATGCTGCAATCTGCATTCTCTGGGACATTAGTGCCCTTTGACCACTGAAATTGTACAAGATCGATTGTCAGTTTTAGATTAAATTTTAGATAAAATGAAAAAGTTTTTGCTTAAAGACTGCTTGGCTTGATCAGAGTGCTGTTTTTGGCAGTATGACCACCTAATATGTTACAGTTTTTGTCTTTGTTTGCGTTGTGAACATAATGTCTTCACTCACCAGGCCATCATAAAAGCCCTGGGTGTGGAGAGACGGAACAGGGTGCTATCTGGGCTCTACATGGGTCGTTCCGACACACAGCTTGTGGTTCGACAGGCCTCGTTGCATGTCTGGAAGATTGTGGTGTCCAACACACCCCGCACCCTGCGGGAGATCCTGCCTACCCTGTTCACCCTGTTGCTAGGCTTCCTGGCTTCCACCTGCCCAGATAAGAGAACGGTACTTCTAGCTGTTGCTTTACTTCATTAACCTGTAGTGTTAGCCCATGAGCCCCACTCTCCATTAGTCTGCTTCCTTCATGGGCACCCATTTCAGATTCAACCAATCAGCCTCAGCTGCCTATATGAGCTGTGAGTATGTGCCTCTGTGTGCAGATTGCAGCACGCACATTGGGAGACCTGGTGCGCAAGCTAGGGGAGAAGATACTGCCAGAGATCATCCCCATCTTGGAAGAGGGGCTACGCTCAGACAAGAGTGACGAGCGACAGGGCGTGTGCATCGGCCTTAGTGAGATCATGAAATCCACAAGCAAGGATGCGGTCAGTTGCTGAGCGCCTTGCGTGAATACATTTTCTCATCACCTTACAAATGCAATTGGGACATGTAGCCTCTTTGTAACTTTTTTTGTACATCCAAAATAATTTTTACTACCACTACAGATGTCAATCCATGTATTAAGAAGTTAACAAGGTTCAGGGAAAAGTTTTAGCTATAGTTATAATACATAAAAATATTCACTTATTTTAATAGTAAGAAAATAAATGTTTTTGTGAAAATCCCATTTGATATGGCGCTAGTGTAGATACAAAAAAACACAGAAATGTCCATAAGCACACAACACCTAGCTGAACCACAGAAGAATGACCAAAATAATTTAACTTTCGCTGAACTCCTGAACATCTCTTGTAAGGTGAACGCCACAAAAGTACTATGTAGAAGTTTGTGAACACCATGTACACATATAGCAGTGCTGAGTAGATGAACTGACAGGTAGACCCACAGCATCCTTTAATCCCATAAGCATGTTCCTATTACAGTCTTCTGTTCTGCATTGTCTGTATCAGTGAACACAATGGGCATTGTGGGCAACATGTATTGACTGACCTCCTGCAGGTGCTTGTGTTCTCGGAGTCACTGGTGCCCACGGTGCGCAAAGCACTTTGTGATCCTCTGGAAGAGGTGCGTGAGGCAGCCGCAAAGACCTTTGAGCAGCTGCATGCTACCATTGGCCACCAGGCACTTGACGACATCCTGCCTGCCCTCTTGCGCCAGCTGGTGAGTCACCGTGTATGCAAATGCACTTGGCAACAGCGCAGAAGCAATGTGTGCATGTGCCTACACACAGAGTGTTCCCATCTCACTGATAGCGTCTACAGGAGTGACATGTACATGAACATGATGCAGTGATCCTTTTGCATTTGCAGGATGATGAGGAGTCTGCAGAGTTTGCACTGGATGGCCTCAAGCAGGTGATGGCTGTAAAGAGTCGCTCTGTGCTGCCTTACCTGGTGCCCAAGGTGAGTCTGTACCCACCTCCAACTCCACTCCTCTAAATGGAATGGGAACAGTCCACTAGCCATGACCATACATTACTGCTTGAGTGGCTTGTTACTTACAGTCTGTGAGAGACCACGAGGAACATAATGGAAAGTAGCATGTCTGTTAAAGAGTGAGAGAGGTCGCAACTGCTCTGTATGAGAGACAGAAAGAGAGGAAATGGGTCAACAGAGAGAACAGCAACCACTCTCCTACAGAAACAGACAGTGCCTGGTCTGTGCATGATGTGTGACCATTTGTGCTTGCTTTTCTCCTGTGTCTGTCAGCTGACTGTACCACCAGTGAACACACGGGTGCTGGCCTTCCTGTCAGCTGTTGCGGGGGATGCCCTGACCCGCCACCTAGGAGTCATCCTGCCTGCCCTCATGTCCTCACTCAAAGAAAAGTTGGGCACAGAGGATGGACAGCAGGTAAACTAAACTAAGATTTGACCACAAAGAAATATACAATCCATTTCTTGAATGTAAGCATGGGATACATCATCCAATAGAAGAGAATTACTCACCCTAAAATTATTCAAGCAAGGTCTTAAATTTATAGTAGGTCCAAAAAGGTCTTCAGCTTTATTACTAAAGTAGGAAGCTAAGTTATCCAGTAAGGTCAAAGGAGTGGGAGAACCTGGAGGTTTTAGCAATGAAAGCAATCTAGATGTTTGAGAAGGTTGAAGATTGAGAAGAGGCATTGAGAGCTCCCGTAAGAAGTGATAGTTGAGAGAAATAATTTCCTGACAGGTTGTGAAACAGAAGAGAATGATGAGAGGAAAGACTGTAACCATAATCACATCATTATGAGATGAATGCAGAAAGTTATTGCTGCTTGACTTGCTGAGGCTATGCTGTGATTAGTTCCTGTACACTGTCTCGGCCCGAAAAACCTAGTCATATAGTGATCTATGTTGGTGTGCCTGTTTCCTCCTTCTGCAGGAGCTGAACAGCTGTCAGACTGTCATCTTGTCAGTGGAGGATGAGACAGGACAGCGCATCATCATTGAAGATCTGCTGGAGGCCACACGGGGTGCTGATGCGGGCATGCGCCAGGCCTCTGTCACCATCCTGAACGCCTACTTTGCCCGCACACGCCTTGACTACAGTACCCATACCCGTGCCCTGCTGTCTGGCCTCATCCGTTTGCTCAATGACCCCAACCTAGAGGTCCTACACCAGAGCTGGGACACCATCAACTCCATCACCAAGGTATGGGGGAAAGGGAGCTGTGGAGTCCAAGGAAATTAACTTGGCAACACTTAGAACCTTGATTATTCTGCTAGAAGTACAGACAAGTAAAGAGTAAAACAGTATGCAAATCACTATTCATGAGAATTCCTACTGTGAAAACAGCTAAAACGGTATCTTTGTGTCTGGATTGTTGTTAAAGTGGAAACCAATGCACATGTATGTCTCTGTTTGTAGAAGCTGGATGCAGGGAGCCAGCTGGCTCTAATTGATGACCTGCACCGGGATATACGTTCTGCTGGGGCTGAAGCCAAGGGGCAACACTTACCTGGCTTTTGTCTACCCAAGAAGGTCAGACTTGAGTCTCATTTTTTATAGAAAGATGGTTTTTCTACTTTGTAGGTGGACTTCATTAAGCCTCAGTTTTGTGTGTGTCCATCTGTCCATCCATCCATCCATCCATCCATCCATCCATCCATCTCTTAGGGGGTGACGTGCATCTTGCCTGTCCTACGAGAGGGAGTACTGACGGGAAGTCCAGAGCAAAAGGAGGAAGCAGCCAAAGCACTAGGCGTAGTCATCAAACTGACCTCACCTGAGGCCTTGAAACCCTCCGTGGTTAACATCACTGGCCCTCTAATCCGTATTCTTGGAGACCGCTTCTCTTGGACTGTAAAGACAGCATTGCTGGAAACGCTCACTCTTCTGCTTGCAAAAGTAAGCGTTTGTTTCTGTACATGTGTCAGTTTGTCATCTGCCCCTACCCTGCAGCTATGGTCTGACCCTGTGTGTACCGCCCCTCAGGTGGGTATTGCCCTGAAGCCCTTCCTGCCCCAGCTACAGACCACCTTCCTGAAGGCACTGCAGGACTCGAGTCGGGCGGTCCGTTTACGGGCGGCTGAGGCACTTGGCCAGCTGGTCATTATTCACAGCAAAGTAGACCCACTCTTCAGTGAGCTGCTATCCGCCATTCGCAATGCAGAGGACTCTGGCATCAGGTAGGCAGGGGTCAAAGCTGTAGACATATGCAGTAGCAAACTTTGCATAATTAAAAGCAAAAAATGTAAAACGTTGTAATATGAGCCATTTTTAAATTTTCAACTTAATTTGTTTTCATCTCCAATAGGGAGACTATGCTCCAGGCATTAAGGTTTGTCATCCAGGGTGCTGGGTCCAAGGTTGACCCAGCCATACGCAAGAATATTACCACTACGCTACTGAGCATGCTGGGACATGATGAGGTATGTGGACATTTTAGAGTTTTCACAAGGTCTGCCCTGGGTACATATTTGAAAGGATATTTGGGCTTCTCTGATCTGATGGTTTAAAAAATTGCTTCTGTATTTTCCGAGATAGAGGAACAAGCCATTCATGTTTGCATTTAAAAAATGAATAAATTGTGTAAAAATGTTACCAGATGTCTATCCTTAGAAACAATGGCAGAGATGAGGTGAAGATGTCTGGTTTGGCTTCCCCGGTGATCAGACATCCGGCCTGCTGATCGCATGTCTCTGAGCAGGATGTGGTTGATGTAGTATGGTGTGGGGGAAGGGTTCTGTCGCTTGCCTCAATACGCCTGTGCCACTCTCCGTCCCACAGGATGCAACGCGCATGTCCTCAGCTGGCTGCATTGGGGAGCTGTGTGCTTTCTTGTCAGAAGATGAGCTGAGGACTATCTTGACCCAGCACATCTTGGGTGAGTGTGCTACACACTCCTTGTACATGTCATCTTGAATGGATAAACACTCATAAACACCATATATCTGTTCATGCATTTGTGTTTGGATGGTAGTTTGCACTCTTGCAGCTTGTCCTAGGTGAAATGTACAGTGAGTTTGTGCATAGTACACACACTAGTGTTCATGCACACTAGTGGCAGCACATCACATAGTGAGTAGTCATACCCAAAGTCTTTGGTTTGTAGCCCACCTACTGGTGTAGTGCCTTTCGTTGAGATACTAATCCAGAACTGATACAGTAAAAATGTCCCTGCTGTATAAATGGGTAAATCACCATAAGATGCTTATGGTGATTTAACCATTTATACACCATAAGACTATACAATGAACAGAGGAGTAAAATCTCGGACGATGAAGTTTCATAGTTAAATAATACATTCCATTAGTCTCTACTCTTACCTGTGTTCATTTAACATATAAGCCGCACTACATGTGTTAAAGGACACACAGGCCTTTCAAACACTTGAATGAATGTGTGCAATTTGGTATATATTCACAGAGCAATTTGCGAATTTCATAGATGTGCAAAACCATAACTACTACTCTTCTGTAGCGGACATGTCTGGTGTGGATTGGATGGTTCGCCACGGGCGTAGTCTGACGCTTACCGTCGCTGTCAAGTCAGCTCCCGAGCAGCTCTGGGGGGAGGAGTACAGGACAACTGTGCTGGATGCCATCTTGACCAGTGCCACGGCAGACAGGGTGAGAATATGAGGCGGGCACGTAAGAGGCCCTTGCATTCTTGCCTACACATGTGTTTATTCAGAGATCACTTTCCTATTCTGTTATTTTCTACTTTACTCGAATGTCTGGTGGTCACACTTTCTCTTCCTACTTTGTATTGTTTCCCTTCAGATCCCCATCGCAACCAGTGGAATCCGAGCAATGGGCTTCCTGATGAAACACCAGATTATTACAGAAGGAGGAGCCAGTGTTTCCCCTCGTATTGTTACACAGTTTGTCAAGGTGTGCATGGGACCTTGCCACAGAAAGATCTTCTACAGGGACTTGAACCTTTAACTCTCTAATGTGTCTCCCCCATACAGTGTCTACAGAACCAGTCCAGTGACATCCGGCTGGTGGCAGAGCGCATGCTCTGGTGGGTTTGCCGGGACCCTAGTATGCCTGCCTTGGAGCCCAGTGTAATTAAGCCCTTGCTGAAGAGCCTTCTGGACAACACCAAGGACAAGAACACAAGTGTTCGTGCACAGAGCGAACACACAATCGTAAGCCTGCTGCAACTGCGCCAGGGAGAGCAACTCATGCAGGTCAGAGCCAACGCATATGTAGACACAAACGTTCTAATGGTCATGACACGGATGTAACAACCTTCCCCTTTTCCACCTTTCAGAGCATCAGTGCCACGCTGGACTTGGCCAGCAATGAGCTGCTGGCCGAATGCAGCCGTCGCTCCCTGAGGAAGATCGCTGGGCAGCCAGACTCCAATGAGGAGATTGATGACACCATCCTCACGTGACTGCGGCCGAGTGTGACACACTCACACATCCAAACTGATACATGGTTAAAGACGCATCTTCTTTGCAACCTGTAAATCAGTCATAATTGCACAGGCAGGCCCCTTCTTTGGTTCCAGTTGTCTTCATTGCAGCCCAAACAGAGCTTAAAACAAGAATATTCTTTTAAGAAAGTTGATTCTTTACAACTTACTTTCTTTGTTGTTTTCCTTCATTTTGAGCCAGGTTTGTTTTTCATTGCACCACTCTTGGACATCCAAAACTAAAAGTTTGAAAAGGGTAACAAAATATAAAGTATTTTGTGCCAATTCTATATTTGCGTTTTAAATGTGTTCTAAAATCAGTTCCCTTGTTTAATTCTACTGAATGGTTATGAAGGATGTTGCTGTATCTTGTGAGGCCTCCATTGAAGTTTGTAACTCCTCTCTTTGCTTTGCCTGGTTCTTCTGTGTGCGTGTGTGCGTGTAACAGAAGTTTGCTCAGGAACTGAACAATCCATGCTAACTTATCTTTGGATGTTAATACCATAATCCATAATTTAACCCTCAAAAAATCATTGTATAAAGGACAAAATACACAAGACACAATTTAATAAATGATTTCATGTGTTATAATGGCTGAGAATGATACTGGGCTGGTGGGGAGGGTCTGATGTTTTTAGTTTTAAAAAAATTGGGAGGTGTACCTGAAATGGTTTTATTAGAGCTGATGTTTGGTCTCTAGTATGAATGTGCAGTGTTTTTGTCAGCTGAACAGAAACTTAACTAAGCCATCTGACACCAGTTAGCACATAATATACTGGTACTTTTATCCACAGCAACTTGAGCGTTTCTTCCATTTATACAGTGGGGCATTGGGTCAGTTCAACGTCAGTGCCTTACTCAAGGGTACTGCAGCAGTAGCAAGGAATGAGGCTTGAACTGACAACCTTTAGGTTACAACTGCATGTACAGGAATGAGGGGAATGATAAAAAACTTTAAGCGCCTTTCTTGTAACCTGCACTTTAATCGCGCGTGTTAATTAGTCTTTACGCTACCGTTGAAAGAATAGGATCGTGCGCATGTGAACAGAATTCACTTCGCGGCGCTTCGAACGAAAGGCGACGACGCGCCTGCGCAGTTGAGTCGGCTCGGTGAGGACTGGGCGCCGACACCGCCTGAGAAGGAAGCGGAGTTTCCGGCTGCTTTCCGCGGAGGGAAAGGACTGCTGACGCCGCGAAACCCCGCAGAAAAGCCGCCAGCTTTGAACAGCTCGTACGGGCACCAAAAGAAAAGGTTTCTTTCCGGAGGCGGTGTTGGTAAATTCCGGCCATAGTGCTCGGACGGCGAGGAAAGACGAGGGGACGAACGACGGAAAGGCGGGGGTGACCCACCAAAAACCGGCATGGCAAGGGACTACGACTACCTTTTCAAGCTGCTCATCATCGGTGACAGCGGTAAGGAAAGCCCGGGGATCCTTGACGGGAAGTAGGCCTCGGGGGGGCTTTTTTTCAGTCAAATGAACGTACAGATAAGGGTATTGGATTCCGTGCTTCTCAGGCTTCCGGGCAGTCGGTGTATAGTGAATGACTATGTTGTTCATTCGTTCTTCTGGTCCAGAATTGCCCGCCGTGGCCAGTTCCTGCTCCGGGGAGCCCTGCACCAGGGCGGGGGGTTCCTCCACAGGGTTGGGCTTGTCAGCAAGCAGGCCGGATGTAGCTAGGTTAGCTAACCTGACTAGCTTATAGCGGTTTGACAGAAGACTAAATGTTTAATTTATTTGGTTAGATAGTTGGTGTTTCACTGTAATTATTGCGGGCACTCGGTTTTGCTCACTTGGTTGTATGGAAGCATCATTGTGAGGAGAGATCGACTGCTTGCAATAAGAGTTTCTCCTCAGTTTCACTTTGTTTGAGTCTTTATCAGCATCTTGGGCTTTTTTTAATGTCAAGTGTATTACTAACGTCTGTTACTTTTAATGTCACCAGTTTCACGTAAAGACGAGTTGACCAGCAAACAGACTGAGTCCAATAGTTTGTTGGTTTACTTATGTATTATTATTACTTTTAGTGCCGGGTGTAAGCTCTGAAGGTTTCTCATTTGTGAAGGCTTTTACGATCTTTGAGGGTGTGTATCAGATATAAGTATCTTTGACATGTAAAGATCTTAAGGTTTTTACTCCTCATTGTGCTTTTTCTGCTACTGAATCATTTTGTAACTTAAGTCACTGCAATCATTCTCCAGACTCCAGTCTTAACCCCATCATATAGTGTCTCGCATAGACAGTTTTCTTAATTCTAATGTCAGTTTAAAATGAGTCCTTGTTTGTGTCTGTTCTGTATTGTAGAATGGGTCCATGATTTATTTATTTTTTCCTCTCAATGTCCTGCATGCTGAATGGTTCATGTTGAATTTTCTATTGAATTACACCAATGCACAGCATTTAATAACTCATTTGTTTATTGTACTTTAATTTAGTAGGAAGATTAAACTTTTCAGATATGATGGTCAATTTCAATTAATTTGAAATGCTGAGAAAGGAAGAAAATATGTGGTCTTTCAAAGCAAAACCAAGAACTGGTTTTATAACCAAGTTCAGAACTCCCAGAGGTTGCTGTTGTCAACTGTGATGTCTTTGACTTTCATTTTTAAGATTGGGGAGTTGATGTTTTGTTTTGTGTATGTATTACAGACGTTCATTCGGCGCATAAGTGACACACCTCTGGGATTAATATACACCTTATCTGGAGTCTTGTTTGTCTTTGACTCACCTGTGACTTCAGCTTCTTCTTGGCCGCTCCCAATTTAGGAAACCAGTTTGTAACCACATTGGGGGCATGAATTCCATTTTCTGAATGGCATTCCAGATGAGATGGCTTTGTGGGAATCATTGACACCCTGGGTAGGAATGGTGCCATACTTCTTTGTGGAGAAATTTGAATTCAAAGGCTTCTCTCACCAAACCTATGGTAAACAAGGAGGAAAATATGGTAAAAGTAGAGCTGTAATACCCATGAATATGTGTGTGATAGATACAGCAAGATGCACACACGTGAAGGCACTTGCTGTTGCTATGACAACGGAGGATTAAGACATGTTGGGCCTAGGAGTTTTGTATCAGACCATAAAGAGGCACAGATGCTGGCTCACATTCTCTGCTATTCCCTCACCCACCTTTTATCACTCCCTCCTACTGCCTTCCTCCTCTTCTGTCTGTTCTTCACTGTCTTTCATCACTCTGACCTTCTTTCACACCATGTCTAATTTACAAATTGAGTTATTCCACCCACCTGAATCTGATTCGATTTCTTGTGTACTTGTCTGTATCTCAGGCTGAACAAGTGATCTTGCAGAATGGATGCAACTGACTAGTTAAGTGACACCATGGTGGTGGAAACATCAAACTGCTGGCAGACCCAAACATATTTAACAAACCAGAAGCAGATTGCTTTGTTGTTTATCTTATGTAGGGGTCATGGAGGACAATTGAAGCACCAGGTGCACTCATGTGGTTGTGATTGAGTTAGTTTTTTAATGCGTAGCTTAGAAAATGAAAAACAAATGACTATTTTACATTTTTTTCCCTACTGGAAAATCAGATGGATTATGTCACATATTGAAATCGTGTATGTTGTTTTTTAGCGATTATACCAACATACTTGTATGCTGTCTCGTGTTACAAATATCCTAATTAAGGAACACCTAAGCAACATTTGTTAAATTACATTTAATAATGTTTCAGATATTTGTAGTGAAATAATTAGATCAGTTTACTCACTGAAATGATAGATGACAATAGAGTGCACAATAATGGAATACGAATGTGACTTAATTCAGCTTTCATCCACAAGTTTACAGCTCATATCTGGTGTCCCTCACTAGTAGTGATCAACAAGATGAGCAGTGCTGCATTTTTATAACAAGAATTGGTTAATATCAAGGGTTGAATAGTTGTTCCTGGAAGCAATGTGTTTTTATTTCCTACCTATTAATTTATTTAAGCATAACTCAATGATATTAATATTAAAAGTATTACAAAGCATTTTCTTTCCATTTATATTCAAGATTTTTTGCAGAACTTAACCTGAGAGTAAATAATTCAACATGTGTATTATTTTTACTTTTGGTGAGTTTGAGGGTGAAAATGAAATAAATCCGACGGTCTTCCAGTCACTATTTTATTCATAAGTATAAGCAATCTTGGTTGTTGTGCTGAACATCCTTTATAGAGCTATGTCTTTGACTACAGTAAATACCATGTTCTGCAGTTAAATATGGAGATGAGTCAGTCAGTATCATAACGTTTTGTAACCACTACTACACTTTGTACTGCACAGACTGCACAAGTTGGTGTTTTGTATGTAAAACTGTTTCAGGTAAATATTTCATCAGTTCACTTGAGGGAATTTACAGGAGAATGCTGTGGATTTGTACCTTGTGAATGAATCAGTCTAGGCAGGTTACATGCCTGGAATAGGTTCTATTCCATAACTTGGTTACACAATAGTTCTTGAGAGGAATGAACTTCTTAATGTCCAGCTTCAGCCCGGGTTGAAGGAACTTGTCTCACATGCAGTGTCACCTCCGTCATAATCATTTTTTTGCCAGAATTACCGACAGTTTAGCACTTACTGTTCTGGTTACATCCAACGTGCCTTCAGAAAGTATTCGCCTCTTGATTTTTTTCTGCTTTCCTTTCTCTTTCACCTTTTCCCTGAAAAGGTAGCTAGTGTAGTGGTTACAGCTGCATCTTTATATTCAAAGGATGTAGATCCTTCCACCTCCTTCTCTAGTACCTTCGAGAAAAGTACCCTAAAAAGTAAGTTGCCAAGCTGTATCTTTTCAGAGTTAGACTTTGCTTTGGAATATAAAGGTCCTAGGTATAAATTGCTGCTGCTACTTCTCTGATATTTTGATTAGCATAGATAACTTGATGACTTATTGGAAGGTCTTCAGTCCATTTATAATGTGTTTGGCTTCTTCTGATCATAGATGGAAACATGATTCCCTACTCAAAAACAATATTTTAGCTTGATGTCCCACCACTTTGCTTGATGATGGCAGTGTTTTACTTGGGCTACATTTACAGTCAACTCCAGAAATATCGGCAGCCCTCAAGAAAGTGATAAACATTAATGTAGATAATACATATAATGATTCTAATTTCTTTTAAATGTTTGGAAAAATTGCCAACTCATCATTTAATAAGAATAATTTTAACAAAATTATTGTTTTATCTTTGGAATAATTTATTCTGTCAAAGACATGTGGCAAAATTATTGGCACCCTTGAAGAATACTATAAATAAAACCAAAGGAATTTGCATCTTTGGGGAAAAAAAATGTTTCTTGTTGCTTTTAGCATCTAGGAACTTTATTGTTGTTTTTGACCATTTCCTTTTTCACAGGGGTATGAGGTAACATACAGGTAAAATCCTTTTGTCATCTAAAATCATTTTGTCTCGTCTGACCACATGTGACCACATACACTGTCGTCATGTTTGTTGAAAAAAGGGGACTGCATATCTCTTATTAAGATCAGTGACATAATGAACTCCATTAAATACCAGAACACTTTAGGTGGAAATCTGGTTGCCTCTGGCAGAAGGCTGAAACTGGGCCATAGTTGGGTCTTCCAACATGACAGTGACCTGAAGCACACACCAAAATTGACAAAGAAATGGTGGCAGCAACACAAAATCAAGGTTTTCCAATGGACCACTCAGTCTCAAAACTTGAACCCAATTGAAAATCTGTGGTCTCAATTGAAGAGGGCAGTTCACAAGAGAAAACCCAAGAATCTCAATGAGTTGGAAATGTTCTGCATGGAAGAGTGGTCCAAGATCCCCCCACAAGTGTTCTCCAACCTTGTTAAATACTGCAGAAAGAGGCTAATTGCTATCATTCCCATCAGGGGAGTTGCCACCAAATACTGAAATTTGGGGTGCCAATATTTTTGGAATCTGCATTTCTATGAAAAATTTGTGTTACTAAAGGAAAACTTTATTTTGCTCCAAAAATCTGTTTGACAATAAAAGCACGAGGCTTATCCATTTGTTTAAGCCCAAAATATCACTCATTACATATGTGGTTCTTTTTATATATTAATTTTAGCTCATTTTCATGAAGGGTTCCAGTAATTCTGCAGTTAACTGTAGTTTTTTCCAAGCACAAATTCACTTTCAGGTCAAAGTACTGAGCATTAGTCTCATCTCACCATAATGTTTTTTTTTTTTTTTTCTTTTTTCTCCCCCCCCAGAAGTTTTGACCTGAAGGAGGTTTTAAAGCCAGACCTCAAATGACTTATTGGTCTTTTCTCAGAAGTGATTTCTCTCTTTCTAGCCAGTGCAGTGCTAAAGATATTAATTGCTACAGCGTGAATCCCAGTCCACCCCTGAGCTGTATTCCTCTCTTCTGGTCACCCCACTGACATCCAACTGTCACCTGGTTACTCATTGTGGTACGACACTCTTATGTTATTGTCAGTTCAGCACTGTTTGTCCAATTTAGGGTGTTAATCCCAAGGAGCAATTTTCTGGTCTTTTATCTATATAAATAAAATTTGGATGCCTTTCTGTACATTTTTTTTCTTTTTTCCAGCAGTACTTTGCATTTTGTGTGTTTCACACCAGCTGATGACGATTAAAACAAATAGCAGAATTGGTGTATTTGTGTGAGCATCATGGGGGGAAAAAAACAGTGGAGTGGAATTCTGTGAAATCTAGAATATAGTTTTAGCTTGGGCCTGGTTAGAGTATGCGCTATATGCTGTTAAAATATATTGCTTTGAAGGGGCCTTTGAGGTGTTGGTTATATTTTGCCAGCTACTTGCACAGCGAGTTCTCTAAATGAACAGGCTTGTGCAGGATGCTTTCTGTTACATTCAAGTATTTTTGTCCTTAGCATTAGCATTATTAATTATGATTACAAAAAAATTTAAAGTGGGACAAAATGAAAAAGGAGTTATTCACAGATAGGCACCTCAGTATTAGCACTACCTTATTTTTTACTTCTTAAAATTGTCAGATTAGAAGTAACAGGAAAGTTGCGTTTGCTGTAATATCATTAAAATAGCGGTTACCTTCGAAGACAAAACAGCCCAGTCAGTGTTGAAGGTGCCCATAGACATCAAGTGAATCAAAAACCCCATATGCAGTATTACAAAAAATAGCAACATTGATAGTTTTATGCGATTGTGTCGTAAAACTGGAACAAATGCATTATGAGGAATTAAAAATTGGTTGAAGCTTTAGATGGAACTTTGAGTGACATTTGAAATGGTAATAGATGTTTTTGTTGTGTTACAGACCTGTTTTTAGATGACTATTGCCAGATAAGAGCAGATGACAAAAATGCCTCACTTAAACATTCAATACTCTGGCCTCACGTGGAAAAAACTTTTTGGAGTCAGCCCACCTATGCAAAGATCCTTATTGCCAGAAGTTCTCAGAAGTGACTTCGGAAGGAAAGTGAAATAAATGTCCCTGATGCTTTTTGTGGAGTCATGTCCTCTCTTGTGTACTTAATGTTTTTCCTGAGCTTTAAAAAATTGGATGTAGGTCTGGCTCTTCACTGCATGAACGTGTCATTTTGAGCCCAACAAATGAGCTTTAACTAATGGTGCCATACTTGGATTTTTTGCACAGGGTATCATGTTCATGTAACACTGTTATATGAAGATAATCAACAGTAGGTGTAGAGTAACTTTGAAAGTCAGAGCATGAATCATGCTTTTAAGAAACATGGACCTTCTGAAGCTGTGCAGTGGTACCACTTTGTACAAAAAGTAATAAAAACTTTCTACCAAAATTTGATAGAAGCAACAATTTTTACAGAATGCCAGAAAGAGAAATCCATGTTCATCCTAGAATTCACCTGATACCTTTGTGAAACAGTTGCAATTCCCTGTCAGTGTATGTTTTGTGATGACTATGGACAGGTCTCTGGGACAAACACTGTAGGTTGCTGGTGTTGACTTGTGATCCAGCTGCTTTATATATGCCCACAATACAAAGACAAAGAATGTGATTTATCAAGAAGCGGTTAAGTAAGTATTCTTTGTTCAATTTGATTTTTGGAAACTGATTAGGAAAAAAAAAAAAAAAAAAATTATATATATATATATATATATATATATAAAGCCCTGAATATGTCTGCTAATTTTTTAATGCCTCATAAAAATCCCTGGATGGAATTTACCCCTTCGTAAAGTGTTCAGAAATTATTTGCACTACAGCCAGTTTCTCTCTAGCTGCATTAGACCACTGGTGGAATCAATGTACAACAATGGCCTGCCCACTCCAAAAGGTCATGGGCTGGTGTGTCCAACAGTGTATGGGACATAGTGGTGAGGATGTCCTCTAGATTCTCTGTTCATGTAGCAGTTGATATTCTTTGGCCTGAATGGTCTGGTGGATGCAGCAGTAGTGATGTGCTGTTTTGGAATGCAAAGCTTAGTGCTCCGCATTTGCTTTGCTAGAGATGGGATGTAGTGCTGAAATGTGAAGATCTTTGTGTTTGATAGTTCTCTCATCATCACACATCAATGGTTAGTGTTGATTTCCATAGCTCTTGTCTAGAATGTGTGGTTGTTTTCTTCTGCACAGGACCAGGAGCCCAGAGTAGCAATCTGCAGAATTTTACACTGGGGTTCTTCGTAGGACGGCGACCATTTACCCACACGCTGTCACCTTCTTTACTTGTGCAGGGACTAGTGTCATGGACTCCTATTTTAGTACTTATGAGTATCCAGAGGGTGATATTGTTGCGATTTGACTGAATTAGTTGTTCATGAATTGTAGTAGTGGCCCTGTGGAGTCACCGTGGCTGTGGAAGGCAATGGAGGGGGCTGTTTTCAGACTGGCTTTTAACTGCAGAGCAGTACAGATGCCTTACAGGCAGCTAGTTGTTCACCACCAAGAACAGTTAAGTGTCCACAGTTAAGGTTTTTTCTGTTTTTTAACCAAAATTAAATACGTAACGTGATTTTATTTGTCTCAGCAGGAAGACTGTGTGAATTGGTGTGGTGGGTTTGAGCCTATTATTGTTGCCTTATGCTTTTCGTGGACATCGCAGGTATGTTCGGAACCCAGCAGAGGTCCTGACATCAGTCAGTCCTGAGTTCTTGGCATTAGGGTTTCAGAAGTGGAATCATGTGCAGGATGGAAATGCCAGCCTTCAGTTTTTGTTGGCTGCTATGGATTCTGTCTTTAAGACCGTCATTAATGTGCGTTTCCCCTCCAGTGTACTACTAACATTCACTGTTTTGTCACCTTTTTTGAATGCGTATTTACTTTTATCAAACTAATAATATGCTTCTTGTGTTATGTATTGCTTTTTTTGTGTTGCTCTTTATGCTCTGAGAAGTTTTACTCCAACCATTTGTGCAATTGTGGTGACTGGTGGAGTAGCTTCTCCAGATGTTTCCCCCAGATATTGCATGTGAGATGGGTTTTCCTTGAGCAGGAGACAAGTGTCCTCGTGTCATTGGTTTCTGTCACTTTAATGTGCATTGGTTGTTCAGTACGGATAAAATAAAATTTTTTGTCAGTGGTTGAGTGGGTGCTGACATCTTTTTGATCATTTTCTCTTTTTCACACTCCCCTCCCCTCTTCACTTTGTATAACTGGGTCGTGTGTCACTTATGCAGTCATTCCCTTCCCCCTTTGGCTGTAATTTGTCTGCGCTGACCAAGTGTTTGAGAGAAATGGATTGAAGCACAGTGATCTGTTCAGGGTTTGATCCCTGTTTACAGCAAATTACTGTCTATAGATTCCCTTTGTGCTACAAGCTGACTGTTTAATCATATTTTGTTGACATGCAGGGATTAAGTCCTGGAAATGACCTCCTGCTCTCTCATTGAGATATTGAAAATGTAAGGAATGGCTTGTTAGTATTTTTGTGCACATTGGTACACCTAGTAAACACCTAGCAGGGCATCCAAAAATTGAGTAAATTACATTCAGTCTTTCAGGATCCCAAGCTCTGTTGTGATTTTTATGGTGTATTATACCATGACATAAATAGGAAATGCGCTGTAGTGTTAGGTTTTGTTCATATGAACTTGTCATAATGAGCCAAAGAGGAGTGTTTGACAAAATACTTCTGCAACACATAGGTGAACAGCAACTTTTTTTTTTTTGCATTGACTTCTATAGTGGTATGGACTACTTCTCAAAGGGTTAATAATGTAATATGTTGCATTTTGAAGTGATTGTGTGGTGCACATGTGTCATTTTTCTTCTTCGCAGGTGTGGGGAAGAGCAGTCTCCTTTTGCGGTTTGCAGACAACACATTTTCAGGTATGAATCCTGCATGTCTGTGATGAGAGTAAATGGGAGTAGAATAAAGAATTCAGATGTACAACACAGTAAGCCCACACATCCATCCATCTATCTATCTATCTCTCTCTCTCTCTCTCTCTCTCTCTATATATATATATATATATATATATATATATATATATATATATATATATATATATATATATATATATATATATAAACTTTGGTTTTTCCCACACAGTAGCTTTTGTATGGGTGTGTGCGTACACCCATATGTGTGAAGTGCTTCTGACTAAGTGTTTATTGATAGGAACACTCAGGTTACCTTGTGGTGGAACCAGAGAATTCTGTCCAGATATGGTCTGCAAAGCCTTCTGGCCTCAGTGACCTTCTGACCCCAGTTCTGTACATTTGAGTGGTCACCTCTCAGTTCTCCAAATGATGAGTCAAGTCACACCCATGAAAATAGAAACCAAATAGAAAACCTGCTCACGTCATGGTGCTCTTGCATAGTGGCCAAGAGAGCTTTCACCCATAGGTCAGATCCTGAGGCCTGATGTAGCTTATCTGTATGTGGTCTGCTTGAAACTCCAAAAGTGAATTAAGTAGCTGATTGTCATGTCACGACAGATTAACTGGATAACATCATCAGCAGTTCTTCTAGGACCGAGCTTTAATATGTGTACGTGTGTCCAACCTTTTGTGTCCGAATGCAGGTAGCTACATCACCACAATTGGGGTGGACTTCAAGATCCGGACAGTGGAGATCAATGGGGAGAAGGTGAAGCTGCAGATCTGGGACACAGCGGGCCAGGAGCGCTTCCGCACCATCACCTCCACGTGAGTGCTAGCAGTTGGCATAGCCAGCAGGGGAGGCTATACATGTAACATTTTCATTGCAAGTACAACTTCAACACTGTTTGTTCTGCAGTGCTGTGCACGCACCATTGGTTTTGTAATTCCTCAGTACACAGATCTGCGAAACTGCCTGAATGAATCTTTTTATTGTTGCGTTCATGACTACCTGGAAAACGGGTCCTTTACCCGTCTGTGTAATGTTGGTAGTGCCTGTAAGAGGTGGAATGAGTGTAGTTTCAGTGGCAAAAGCAGAAGTGCCCTCCCAAAAGCACACCTCATCAGCATGGAGCTGAAGCAGGGGGTTCTCGCTGTGGAAGGGACAATAGGCAGATTTTGGATTCTGAGGTCACTGTTGCTTTTTCCTTCTTAGAGATGTATTTGGTGAGAGGAAGACAGAACTGCTGCACTGATCAGTGTGTTGCTTATTTTGCTCTAAGAACGTCCGATTTTTCACACTCTTATATTATTAGGGCTTCAAGTTTGACTGTTGAACACACTGGGAATTTCTACAACAGAAGACCACAGACATTTTATTATTATTACTTATTTGTTTATCTGACACCTTTGTCCAAAATAACTTACTGTGTCAGTTTGTTGTATTAAGCCGCTAATAATTTATTCATTTGTAGAACTGGGTAATTTTTACTGTATCAAATCAGGGTTAGTACCCTGATTAAATTTGTTACAGCTTTTAGGGTTGAGATTAGTGGACAAGAGACCTTCAGTTGCACCTGATACGCTTAAGGAATCAGGGAAGCACCACTGCCTTATGGGTAATTTGTTGAAGGTCCAGCAGTCTCTTGTTATGGGCCTTTATAACTAAAGTGATTGTTGAGGCCCAGTGTAAATATTGACTTTAGCTGATTGTCTCTATATCCTGAAGGATGTGGTTCTGCATACTTGGGACCATGTGTGTGTGAGAGAGATTTTTGTGCAGGCTGTGTGATTGCTTCTTTCCAGTTGTTGGGACCAAATTACAGGAGTGTGTGGTGGAATTTTTCTGGGACAAAGGGGTAATGTGCAGGAACAGTGGCTTCAAAGTGAGTGAAGTGGTACAGCATGGTGTTGATGCTGCTGTTGAGTAGAGTGGTGTGGTGCCTCATTAGAGGAAGCATGGCCCACTTTGTTTGGGGTTCAAAGCCTCACCCAGTCCAGGCAACATGTTTGTGCATGTGTGTTGACCTGAATGTTGGGGGGGGGGATTTCTCAGCACCCTGTTGGGAAACAGTTTTGTCCCTATTAACAAAAAAAATCTAGAAAAAACTGAAGTCTTGAAGACCTGATACTAAGTGGGAGGTGTGTGTGTAACTTTTGCTAAGATCATTAGGAGGAGGAGCTCAGATCCAGACATGGGCCACTGGCAGATTGAGGGAGGGTGGCGAACATCACTCCAAGACACAGCACTGAGGCTCTAGAGTGGATCGTGTGAGGTTCGGGCTTGGGGAGCTGGGGTTTCGGAGTAGACAGAGAGGAGGAAGTGAGAAGGGTCCTGACTCTGGCGATGCTCGTTTTGAATGTGGTGTTTTTTAAGCAGGATGCGGTGCCTCTCTGTCAGTGAGATGCCTGTGCTACCAGAGCGCAGTGAGGGAGCGTGTCCGGTGTGTCTGGGCTGGGTGTCACGTTCCTGATCTTCCTACACACTGAGTTGTCTCTCTGAGTTTTGAGTCATGTTTGAAACATTACTTAAATTGCAAGGGTTGTGCTGCTGGCACCCCTTGTGGACATCAGTGGTAAAGCAAAGAAGTCGTGCACTTGATGCTAATTTGACAGTCGGTGATGACACTCGGAGCCATACGGATGTATGAATAGATGCTTGTGCTTGAAGGCGTATCAGAGATGTTTTTGATGAAGGTCTCCAGACCATTAATTCTTTTCTTTTTTTTTCTTTTTTTTAATTTTGTTTGAACAATTTCTTAAACCACACATGTGTACGCCCACACACACACACACACATACATACATACATACATAGAGTTGACAGTGAATGTGGGACTTGGGTTTGACTGCTGCTGCTGAAGCACTCAGCCCCCTGCTGTTACTGAGAAGGTTACATATGAGTCCTTTTAACCCTGTTCCATGTCTTGTGCCAGGTACTACAGGGGGACACATGGGGTAATAGTGGTGTATGACGTCACCAGCGCAGAGTCCTTTGTCAACGTCAAGCGGTGGCTACATGAAATCAACCAGAACTGCGACGATGTGTGTCGAATACTGGGTGAGCGGTCAGGCAGCTCTTCTGTGGTCTGGAGTGCTGTGCCGTGTTCCAGCTGTCTTGTGTGTGTGTGTGTGTGTGTGTGTGTGTGTGTGTGCGCGCGCGCGCATGTGTGTGATGCTCAGCTGTACTTGTGTGTCTCCCGCTCCCAGTGGGCAACAAGAACGACGACCCCAACTCCAAGGTGGTGGAAACAAACGATGCTCAGAAGTTTGCAGAGCAAATGGGCATCCGTCTCTTTGAGACCAGTGCCAAGGAGAACATCAATGTGGAGGAGGTGGGTGTCTGCTTCTGCTTATGGCTGATGGCCTCTCCTGACATTACTGGAACCTGAGACATTTGGCCTGACCAGGTATCAGCATGAATGCCAGTCATGAGCCTCATACTGTTATCCAGCTCACTTGACCACTTCCTTTCAACTGTATTACCTTAATAGGATGAACTTAGCCTTCTGGGAAACCTTGAGTGCCACTAAAGACTGGCTATGTTAATAATGTAGTACAAGTGCACTGACTTCTGTGGTTGCAAATTTTCAGCGGTGTGAACATTTTTCACTTTATTATTAATTGCATTTTCTGATTGATTTTCTGAAGTTTATTTGCAAAAAGAAAGCAATCAATGTTTACCCTCCAAGTTGGTAGATGTCAGTAAATTGCACAGAGAATGTGGGACCCCCTTAATTCAAGTCAGTTTGTCAGTGTTTACAGCTCATGTGAGTTAATTACAAATAAAACAGATTTCTAATTCCAGTTAACTCTGAAATGTCTGCTTTAAAATTGCTACTTTTAGTAATTTAGGCAAGTTAAATTTGCTACTTAATGTAAACTTTCACAACAGTAGCCATGCATATTGCTCATGATGACAGTGGAATGGAGTCTAATGTGTGTGTATGCACATGCATGCTCTGTTCTATCTGCAGATGTTCAACTGCATCACAGAACTGGTGCTGAAGGCCAAGAAGGAGGTGGTTGCTAAGCAACAGCAGCAGCAACAGAACGACGTGGTCAGGCTGACCAAGAACAGTAAACGGAAGAAGAAATGCTGCTAACAATGTGGCTTTGGCAACAAAGCGCGTGCGCGCACACACACACACACACACACACACACACACACACACACACACAGAGTCATGAACAGCAACTTCAACTAATTGTGGAATAGGACTCAAGAAAACTAAATTAATAATTAATTTTGTGAGACATAAAATGGAAAGTCCCTTTTGGACAGATGAATCAAAGACTTTAAGAAATGTACAGATTTTATTAGGAGAAGCGGAGGGAGTTTTATTTGGAGCAGTTATGTCCATGTTATTTAATTACGATTCTTCCACATTAGGGGAGGATCCCAGAACTCAGATCTATATCTGCAGATGCATCCTTCATGAGCACCTCTTTTCCTCGTATTCCACACCATGCAGGATTCTGCACCTGGACAGAAGGACGTGTTTGTGTCTGTATTTTTTTATGGGTCATTTTTGGGTCGGGGAAACAAAGCACAGGGGTTTGGGGAGGGTCACAGCCTTTTGTACATTTTGTTTTGCATCTCCAAACGCTTGTATTTACCATGACATTAGTCTAACAGGTCATCAAATTATCATTTTTTTTTTTGGTAAGAATTTTAAAAAAAGAACTTTTGTCATCAGAATTCCGGTGAATTGTCTCCGTTCTGTTGTTTTTCCCCGTCAGTTTGCCAAATGTGTCCCCCCTAGATGCCAAGAAAGGCGACGTTTTACCGCTTAACGTTCCCCAGGTTCCAGGAGACGACGAATCGACCGACTGCCATTTGCCAGCCTTTTCCTCAGTGTTTTTTTATAGTTGTAGCTCATTACAGGCCCGAAGTAGGAAAGTGTGACCTGAATGGAGCATCACTCTCGGCATTCTGGGACTGAGGAGCCCTTCCTCTCCGCCACGGTGTCCACCTGCTGCGCTGCTGTTGCAGCAGTGGAGCTGCAGCCCAGTGTGATGGTCCCAGTCTCAGGTGCTCAGGAAAACATCTGGACAGCTGAGTTTAGCTGGTTGCTCAGGCATAAGGAGCTCAACTTTTTTTGGTACCCACAATGCGCCGGATCTCTGTATCCCAATGTTCTCGTTGCCACAGCAGCTATCAGGTGCAACAGCTGCAGTTTTACTGCCACTTGGGAGGCCCGGTCTCGGGGGGGCAGGCAGTGGTGCCACACAGATGCAGTGATGCTGTTGGACCTTCAACTCACCAGGCAGAGGCACCAGATGGTGTCAGATGAGTGATTTCTATCCATATGTGTATGTATATATATACTTGTGTATGTGTGTATATTTAATATATAGTATATACATACATATTTGGACACACATGCATGTATGAGGTGTACCTACATGCCTGTGTGTCTGGCCGAACCTCCTCTTTTTCAGCTGTGTTTGATGTACACTGGACGACTAAGATGTATCAGTCATTTTTCCCTTCATGAATTTAATCGGTAATAAAAATGTAAAAATAACACGACAGACTTAAGTCCGTTGTTTCTCTTGGGTTGGCACCGGCCTCCCAGCTGCAGGGAGGAAGATGCGACGTCGTAGGGTTTGTGCGCTGGGTTTATGCGCTGCGGTTTCGGCTTTAAATACCTGTGCTCGATCCTCAGTCCGCAAGGAATCCAAGCAAAATGCTGCCGAAAAGTCTCTTCCGTTTCGCTCGACCTTTATTTAGTCACAGTGGCCTCAAAGAAACACATTCAATGGATGATTTTCTTGCTTTGGAAATTTCTATATAAAAATTTATTTCATTTACAGGTTTTCCATTACTAAAAAATAAGGATTTTTCCATGTATATAAAAACCATACGCTTGGTCTTTTCTCTAATTTCCTTTTATGTACAAACAAGACCTCCTGATTTATCAAAGGCCCTCCCTCGTACAAAACTAGCCTATGTTATACAGACAGTACAACTCACACGAGTGCATTTTCCATTTCGGCCTGTAGATGCACCTACGTACAAAATGTACAAAATCATAAATTCTTCAGCCCTGTGGTTTTATCTGCTCGTTTTGATGTAGTTTAATTTTTCTGATGTGAAATCTGAGCGCAAACCTGCAAATTAACTGCCGTATGTAGGGAATTTTAAAAGGAAAAGGCAAAACGGATGACATTTTTTTAAAGTACAAAATTATTCAGCTCCTCCTTGCTCTTGACTGGCATTTGTGGGAAAGAATTAGAAGAATTGCATGAACCCATCATCTGGGGTCTGAACTGCAGTTTGCTCCTCCACCAATGTTACTAATAGAGCTGTGAACGCTGCGGGCTCTGGCTTCTTTGCTCTATCGCATTGCCGAAGGCTTTCAGACAGTTTGGACGCAGCGGAGCTTAACCCCCGATGAAGACCCAGGGGGCCCCTTGGGTCACAACTTGGGATTTTTGACAAAGTGACAGTGCACACAGTGACAGAAATGTGGCTATAATGGACTCGATTGAGCGGCTGTGTCCCCGCGGCTGGTCCTCATTCCAAGATGTGACCCATAGTAACAGTACCGACACATCAGACCCTTAAAGGAGATGAAATACAAATGTCTCACAATGGCCTTTAAAGAAAGAAACTGTCCTCAGACTAACTGGTGACTTAAGGGCCCCGCAGACATACAGGGAGGTAAACTCTATTGCAGAGTGACGGACGGCTGATGCGGTGCTTCCCCCGCAGGACAGCGAGCCCCAGGTGTTACAACCTCACGTTCTATTTCGCATCCCTGCACAGGTCCACAGGAACAACTAATGGATCCCTTCTGGCTGCAGGGACTCACTCACACCTGCTAAGTGACTGGCAGGCTTGCACCACAGTAGGAGCCACTCGCAGGCCCGCGGAGAAGCCGCTGGAGAAGCGAGTCCCAGAACAGCAGCATGTTCCCTGAAGCCCGATAGCCGTGGCTCAGGGCAGGGCCCAGCGAGAGCCGCAAGCAGGAGGAATGCGAATCGCAGCCGAGCATCAGCAGCGAGATGGGTGCAAAGGCAGCCGCGAGTGCGGCGCACACTGGAAAAGGCTCACCGCTCACACTTGCGCCACCTTCAGTCTGTTTCACCTGCTACGTTCGTGTGGCTCTGACCGGAATGTTGGTTCTACTTCCGCAAGACCCCGCAGCGCAACATTCGGCACCTTCCTATTTGTCTGCAATTCCTACTCGTATGTCCTGTAAACATGTACTTGTAAAAACAAAGGTACGGCAACACACATGTATGCATCTCTCTAGAAAATTCTCTTTTTCATTCAAAACGTACAGAGCTATAAATATATTTTCCCAGACTATTTTTCTTTAAAATAAAAAAGTCATTCTTTGGGTTCATCCTGTCCAATACCTGCCTCTGCTGAGAGTGGGAGGTGAGGTGTGCATAGCTCGGTTTAGGCGTGTCGACTTTCCTGCCCCATACCACGGTACACTCCTTGCTTGGCAGGTAATGCTGAAATGGAAGCCCCCGACGAAGGCAGAGCGCCCTCTCACCCCGAGCCACAGCGGACAGAGCATCCTGTGGGTTCAGAAGTGCGGCTGAGGACAGCAGGACATCTGCACTGCAGGTATCTGACTGTGAAACTGCATTGTATGACCCCAAAAACCCATTTCCGCATGGAGTGTGACAGCCTCAATAAATGTAACCTCATTCAAGAGGTCTAGGTTACCCACTTGTGTCTCTTTGTATCGCTATATTATTTAACATTGAGTAAGCATTTTGTAAAAAGTGCTCCACGTTTTCTCTGTGTAAACGCGAGAAAATCGCTCCATCGCATTCATTACTTCTTTTTCAGGGGGACGGCGGACCAGGCTGCAGGCTAGGAGGGTGTCAGTGTAAACAGTGCTTCAAGAATTTGGTCATTTAAGATTCGTTCGTTTCAGTGTAACTGAACTCCTAAGTTCCTTATCCACCCAAACATTCCTGTAGGAAAAGTGGAGCCGAAGGCTGAGCCAGTGCCACCCTGCTGCCAGCTTCAGTCATCACTGAATACCCCCTGATCAGAGATAATGTATCTTACAAAAACATTACGTCACTTTTATATAAATATATTTCTGCTTCGGACAGTACACGGAGATATGCCACACAGGAGAATTAACACTGTTTTTACCTGACTGCTGACAAAGGCCTTGATGTTAGCTTCAAGCCCATACAGAGAGAAGGAATGCAATTGCACTTACTGGAATTACTAAGGTGAAGAAGATACCTTTTAAGCGGATTGCCAATCGCAGTATAAATGGACATTTGATCAATAATGCACATGATCAGTGCTGTTCTGGTCATAGGCTCCACCGATCACCCCCCGGTGCGGTCCAGCTGTTGCTCTACTGACCACACGAAGCATCTGCCAGCAGGACGTAGGGGCGCGTCGTTTGACTGACAGCCCCTCGCAAGACGTGGTGTCGCCTTCACCGTGGAGTTGCTGCATTTGTGCCGCACCGGCACACTTCTGCTTATGCTCTGTTCTTTAGCTGCAAGGCCTCTGCGTACCTCGCAGACTGTCTGAGTGATCCTGAGAAAGATGACTGAGCCCGGCAGCAGCGCGACAGCACAGCCTGGCCCACAAGACCCGGTTCCTCCCCCTTCCCACAATACAGGCAGAGTGAGAGACACAGGGAGGCGCTGTCACAGGAAGCCTCATGGGTAGCAGTGAGCCTCCTGTTACTGCTAGCGGAAATCAGTGAGACAGCATTTATTTTACCCACTAGAGGGAAACTCTGAGCACTGAAATGTCACCAAATCACCCATCCCCACTTTCCACTAAAGTATATTATGAGGAGACAGGTAAAGTGAAAAATTATGGTCTATTTACCCAATCGGTGATGGGCGTCTGTTCCTCTGACTTGTGTCATAGCCTGTACCTGACTGTCTTCTCTCTTTCTAACTCACAACCATCCATCCTTCTTCCCAACCCTCCTCCCAGCTCCTCAGTTCTTTTTGAAGAAGGAAAAAAGCTTCCTGTCCCCATCGGCAAGGCGTTGAGGCCTCCTAGAGGGTGGCGCCAAGGGGGTGCTCCGCTTGCCAGATGTGCTGGAGAAGGAGTGTGGTGACACCCTCCACTCCTCCTGGTGCTTGTCCATCAGCTGCTGGTCAATCACCCGGTGCATATCATCCTGGAGAAGTCACGCAGAAAAAGAGAAACATATGAGGTGGGTAATGGGGCAGGGGAAGGAGCATGAGGTGAGATGAAGGGAGGCATGAACAGAGAGACATGGAAGCACGATACAATGAACCAAGAGGAAAGCAGAGAACGCTGGGATTGACTGATGAGGAAAGATGTAGGTGACTTGTGGGTGGCTTCAGAGTGGCACAGAATGGGAGGGCCCGCACATTACTGTCATGTGAGTATGGGATGGCTTGGAGCAATTCAGTGCAGTTTGAGGTGACATGGCTCAGGGGGACCAGCAGCATGGTGCTGGATGGAGACAGGGCGAGGGTACGAGATGGCACACAAAGGCTCACCTCGGAAGGAAGGAGGGGGGGTACCACAAAGGTGGAAAGGGTGGTACGGAAGCTGAGAAAGGCCACTAGATCAGAAACCACAAGAGCCACACAGTAAACAGCCCTGAGGAGGCAAACTGCAGCCAGGGAGAGAATAGGAGAAAGGAGAGAGAGCTGCCTGTTACAGATGGAGAAAGGAGCAGGCGAGGAGACTGCAGGCACATCTGCAAACAGCAACACACACACACGCATGCGTTCACCCAGCCCTGGGGAACACAGACAACTGTAAATAGATACAGGACATAAAGGAACACTTTGGTGCAATGTTTCTTAAGAACTGGCCATCCTGTAAAAAAGGAATAATTTCTGGCTGGAGTATTTATGGGATTTCTTCCAAACTGTGTGGCTGTCAGTTCTGTCTCGTCTACCACTCCAAACCTCTTTGTCCCAGCTAGAAAAGGTCACATATACACGTACCCCCCCCCCCACACACACAAAAACCAGCTAGAATACAAACATGTTGCATTTTTGCAACGAGCAGCTCGAATAGTTGTGATCAGCTGCTAGTGAGTGCTAATAAAGCCCCAAAGTAAAACACTACAAGTAACTTCCGTTTCCAGCCAAATGATGCAGTAAAGCTCTGTTGCCACCGATCTCTGGGTCACATTCAGGTACAAACTGATCAGATCTGCTGTTTACACGTTAATGAAACAGAGTCCAAGCAGCTCCACATTCCCGTACTTCTGTCAATGTTCTGACGCATCCAAAATGCTCAAATGATATTTCTTGGGAATAACGGGGAATATTGTTGCACTGGTTATTAGTGTATGAGGACGCCATTTGTCCGTCTGGATTTTAACCAGGCTGGTTAAGCTGGATATGTGTCCTCATTACCGCTGATGGGTCATCCTGTGCTGTCAGGCAGAGCAGTGTTTGTAACCTAGATACTGTCACAGCCCAAGAAGGTTTGTGTTTCAGGATGATGGTAAAAACATACCTGTAAATACTGTGCTAGTGTCTCACTTTGCTAGGGGGACACATGGTGAAATTTAATTATCAGATGCCCTTTTTTCCAAGGCAACTTACCCATTTGTACAGTGTTCTCATAAGTGCAATTCAGGTTATGTACCCTGATCAAGGGTACAACAGTAGTAGTGGAAGTGGGATGCGAACCTTTAGCTTGCAATTTAATGTCTATTTGCTATATGCCTTTATTCATATGAACAAGTAAAACTATTAGAATCAGAGTGAATTTCTCAATGGGCCATTCTTGTGCAGTCTTTGGTCACAACATGTACAGTAGCTACTGAAATTACTAACCATTCATTTAAAACTCATGTGTTTACATAACTAAGACACAAAATATCCCATATCAACAATGTGTCAACCATCATTTTTAAGTGTCAATCAACAAAATATAAATCTGCCAGCAAGGGAGTTTGATATCATTTTACAATCCTGTGTCATGTTTCCAGAATAAATAATTACATAATTTAAAATATTGAAAATGTCATACGTTACAATAACCTTTGACCTACCTGCCAAGCCTCCAGCTGCTGTGACAAATTGAGCTTCTGTTGGATGGCATCTAATAGCTGACTGTTCAGGGACATGATGTCAATCTTACACTTGGCCAGCTCCATCTCAACAGCTTTCTTCCTATGATGCACAAACACAAGGGGCGGTCAGCATCAGACAGGGATTTAGGGAATCGGGTAAAATGGTGCAGCAGAAAACAAGGTCTGGGGAGGCCTCATTCGAAACTATTCAAATAGGTTTAGTGTAACACCAGTTTGTGTCTGAGCTTTTCAATCTTTTCTATTTTGGTACAGCATCTGCTTTATGCAGCAGCAACCTTTGATCTTTTCTGCTTTCCTCCCAGGTGAGTATACATTGTGATCGACTCAAGTCGATACCCCGCAGAAGGGAGAGGCTTCTGCCAAGTCCAAAATGACCTCTATGCACTCTGCTTTTGGGATCGGTCACATCAATCAAGCAGTTTTGGAGCATGGTCACTACAGCCATACGAATACATTAAACACTACAGCGAACCACAGCCTGGTGCACTGCGCCTCAGCCTGAGCTATAGAGTCTAGATGAATGCACTTCATGGGTTTTTGGTAAACATTATGCAATGATTTTTTTTTTTTTTAAACTTTATTGGTGTCTGGAGGTGCTAAGGAGACATGTATGTTCAGGGCTTATTACCACAAGATGGCGCTAACTATCCAACCATTCATTTCAATAATGAGCTATAGACCAGATACCAGATTCTATTAAAGAGACACAATCTGTTCTAGTCTCTTGGTGAGAAAATTGCTTTTGGCCTTCCCCTTTTCTGTCATTCTTCTTTAAGTGATATCAAAATGTGTGTGTCTTTGTGGATGTTTCAGTGGTATTCTCATAGTGACCATGACTGGTTTTTAGGGCCTGGCATACTTGGCAATGGCTTCGTCCCTGTCTCTGATGGCACTCTGCAGCTGTTCACTGGGTTCCCGCACTTCGGCCATCGCCCGTAGATGCTCACTTTCCTCCCGCACTGCACACAGCTCCACTGACAGCAGTGCCACCTGGAGGGATGGGAGATAGTCACTACATACAAAGGTATTAATGTAGACAAGCAAATTTACAGCATTTGTCTAGCCGACGCTCTGGAAAGGAGATGAGAGCTGTGTTTGGCACTGACCTGATTGTGGAGCTGCAGCGCCTCCTCTTGGCTGCACTGGGCTCTCTCCTGCTCTACCTCGTACAGCTCCCTCAGCTCTCGCAACTCATCGCTCAGCTTTCGTACTTGGTCCTCGAGTGCTTCTTCATCACTACGCCGAGACCCCTGCAAACACACAAGTGCACAATCGCACACAAACACGAGTAAACACACAAACGGATATCCTCACTCTTTCATTCACTCATTTTTACTAACTGTTTGTCCTGGTCGGTTATCTAGAGTCTGTCCCGGAATAACCAAATGGACACGCCCACTCGCATCAATAGGAACTTTGAGTATTAGTGTTTACATGCAACAAGTTCACTTTTGTGCCTTAGTCTCAGCACTTGTGTTTCTGCGTCACAGCACGTACTGCAGCAGCATTAAATGTTACCGTGGATTCATTGCCATCTAGCAAGTTCTGTGTTAGTCTGCGCAGCTCCAGCAGGCTGGCATGCAGGCTCCCAGTGGGCACATCTTTGGCAGAGGACGTCTCTGACGACTCATCCATAGAGGAATCCGTAGACAGCGCCGAGTCGGTGACGTCATTCCCCCGCAGGTGAGAGCACAGAGAGCGTACCTGACAGTAGGCCTCCCACATCTGGAGCCGCAGCTGGGTAGTGGAGTAGGCAGACAGAAAGTTGTAACTAGTCACTGCGCAGTCTACTGACAAATGCTAGATTATATTATAGGATTTCACTGGAGACCGGCTTTCCTGAGAATGGCCCGTACCTCAGAACAACTGCATGCATTTGTGAGCATTTATGTAAGTGTACACGAGCAGGTATGCATAAGTATCCATGTGCCAGCATCCATGATATAGCATCTGTGCACACTGTATGCTGGTGTGTTCATTTACACCTTTGTGTGTGCATGTATACAATGGGTTCTCAGTTTACAAACAGAATTGAAACTGGAAATCTGTTATAACTAAATTTGTAAATCAAAACTCATTCTTACCACTATGTCGTTCACAATCTATTAAAAACATGTCATAGACATCTCTTGATTTATTGATAAAACTGGTTCTGTATAAATCTCAGATAAAGCTACACATTTTGAACTGAAGACTAATTTATCCCACTTTATCAACCATCAACTGTAAACACTTTGAAACTGAGTTTAGTTCAATTGGTCTGCCAACTAATGGTTGGGTTGGAAAAAAAAGCAGGTTTAAAAAAATAATAATAATAATTTTTAAAAATAGAAAAAAATAAGTTGTAACATTTTAAAAATGTATCTTTGAAATTGTGTAAGTTGAATACTTATAACATAAGGACCCAATACACACGTATGACTGTGTACGTGTGTGCAGCACACCTGCTCCCGCTCCTGCTCCAGTTCCTCCTGCTCCATGCTCTGCTCGATCTCACACAGCAGGCTGGTGGGATGCGACCCCAGGCCCTGCAGGCTCCGCTCTTCCGTGAGCTCCTCCAGCCGTGCACTCAACTGCCTGTGTGAGAGCCGCACCTCCTGCAGCTCTGCGTGGCTCTGACGCAGCTGTCGTGCGGAGTAACAGCAGGAGAAAACGTTTATTTCAGTCACATTTTACTGCTTGTATTCAATTTATTAGAGATCTGAGGCAAGCACGACTGGTTGTTGAAGAACTGGTACTAAAATTATTGGGAGGAACGCGAGCTGGCGCCTCAGCACTAGAATTTTTCAGTTTTCTTATCCATCCATCAACAATGTGCATACACCGATGAAAGGGTTAGAACACAACTGTATGTGCACACAAAACACAGAGAAATTTACACTTAAAACTGGTACTCTTAACATTTACTGGAACCACTGACCACTTTGAATAATAATTACAAAGAAAAAGCTGTCTACCATTGCAAGTTATCCTCTAGAAACACATTCTCGTTTTTTATACTGTCTCCCAACCCACCACTTTCAAATCAACATGGTCCGAATGCCTCGATGAGTTTCAGTTAAAGACATCTTAAATGTTACCTCGTAACATTTTGGGATCTGAAGCCATCAAGCTGCGCTGTATTTGCTAGACACGTTTTCATCCGGCATAAAATCTATTTACCACGTACAGCTCGATATTTCACCGAACTTTCCACCACGATAACTAATTTTCGCCAAGTCTGCAGTTTTTAAAAAGAGAAAAATCGCCGAGAATCGCTCTTCGTTGCGGGACGAACCGCCATTTTCCACGCCCGCGAGCGGCCTCCCACCTGCGCGTCCTTCTCGTGGCACCGGCGCTCCAGCACGAGGCTGCGCTCGCGCAGCTCGTCCACGGCGGCCTGCAGCAGCTCGTTCTCCTCCTGCGCGGCGCTCACGCGACGCTCCAGTTCCCGCTTGCGCTCCGAGAGCATCTTTATCTGCGCGAAGGAGACGAGGCAAACGTCGGCGCTCAATTACGGTAAGCAGCGACTTTTGCTGCAACGTCGAAATTCCCCGCACTCCGTAGTTTAGGTGACTAAATACCCCCACCCACGCACCCACCCCAGTGCTCACGTCGGAGCCGTCAGGGCCGAGCGCTGCCGGACGGCTAAGGAGATTAACAGGCGCCCCCCACACTGTGAGGAATGCGCGTTGCCCGGGACCCAGCGGCCTCTTGGCTCGAAGCTCCCCGGTGAGCGCCGCAGCCGCTGTGTTCATGAATGACCGTAGGCAGTTTGGCGCAGGGCGGCGAACCCGCTGCTGGATGTCGCCTTGGATAAAAGTGTGAGCAAAATTCTGCGCAGAAGCCACTGTGTCATTTTTGTACAAAAGCATCCGTAATGAATGATTTAACATGAATGTGATTTGCCCGGGTGTGTAGCAGTGTGTCCTCCTACTTCAGCCATGTATTGCACAAGTGCTCACTGAGAATAGCAAAAATGCATGGTTACCGTTCCAGTTCAGGGTAAAGCTCTTGAACAAGAATAGCGCAGCTGGAGGTGGGATTTTAACCCGGGGCCTTCAGACTGCAAGCTGAGGGCTCCAACCACCAGAGCACCTACCGTCTCCAGTCATAACCCCACCGTTGTTACGACTTTTTTCCAAGCGACCACAGACATTCTCCCTCCCTGACTTCCTGCTATGTAGTTTTTGTGACAGAATGACTTAGCTGAGCTCCTACAGGGCAGCGCTGCTCTTTTATTGCCCATCCACAGGGCAGCCCTCACGTCGAACCTCTAATTGTGAGGTTCTGCTGCACCGTCGCGATGTGACGTCAACCCGCCACACGTGCCGCTTCACCAGGCGAACAGTGGGTTCTGTTTGGGGAACGTCCGTGTTTATCTTCCTTCTCTTTGCTGTGACCTACATCTGCTAACCTACTTTAGATAAAATTGCAGAAGCAGTTTTGTGCGAGTCTCTGCACCAAGATGCAGGATCATGCTGGGGTTCATCCTCACTTTTTCAGGGAGAAGTGCTACATTTTTCCAAAGACTCATCCACCCAGTTTTTCAGTAAATGGGAGACAGGTGCAACAGCACGTTTTTAAGTGTAACAGCAGACAAAAACACACATTTATATATAAAGAATGTCTCTAAAAGTATATTTAGGTTATATATAGCTAAGTATATCTCATCCAGTCTTGGGAGAACCCAGGCTTTGTACCTCTGCGGCTAAATATAGAGTCGGCAACACAGAGGTCTGCCTGTGATGAGAGGGAGCTTCACGGGAAGCACAGGGGGAGATGAGGCTTCATCACAGAGTCTCCTGGTTCACCATAGCATGGTCCTTGTTTGCAGCTTAGTCTAGTCACACAGTCTTGCACATGGCTTTCTTCAGCTTACTATACTGGCATCTGATAGAATTTGGATATTGGCTTCTTGTCCACTTTGTATTATTTTTCTTCATTTTGTTGACAGCTTAGTTAAAGGTGAGTTACTGTGTTTGACAGTCAGCTTCATCTTTTTATATGGCAAGGTATTCTTACTGTGTCGATTCAGGGTAAGTACCTTATTCAAGGGTGCTACAGCAGGAGTGGGAATTTGAGTCCAGGACCTTGCAAGGACTGCAAAGTAATGGCTCTAACCAATACACCACCTCCTTTTTTCAGTTTTGGTGTGTAACATAAATGTCATAACTGTCATCGGTCATAAGCGTTAGAAAAGTTGCTCTGAGATTAACATTTTGATTTTTCCTTTTTGTTTCCTTTCTCATTTTCAGAGATTCTAAAAGAAAGAATAATCCATACTCTGCAACTAAGCAAATCATGGGGTGTTGCAGTGTAATGAACAAAAGCAACATTCTCACATTTTCTCATTTATGGGCAAAAAAGGACTACCAGGCAGTGGAAATGTTCCTGATGCCTATGAACGCGAGCCGTTGTGTTAACAAAACCTGGTATTACTGGATGTTACTCCGTCACTGAAATTTCAACACCACTTTAGCTTCCCATTTGCTGTAGAAGCCACCGGTCAGGTCACGCTCACATAACAGCTGGTGGTTTTCTGTGATTTCTTCAGCAACATATGGAATTATGGCTTCCAGGAGAAGGCCCTGTGATTAAAGGTTACAGTTTTGAGAAAATTAGGCCATAATAGGTGCTGAAAGAGCGGAGGGAGGAGGTTGATTGTCCTAGTCGGCAGTAGGCGGCCTCTTTCTAGTAAACTGATTAGTCCGAAGTGATAGTGGGTGAGGTGTTTCTGTGATACTGAAAATTCCCTTAGGCTCCCCTGTGCAGTGGTATCTTTCTAGGAAATGGATTAGACCCCTGTGTACTAGGCGGGGTCATACTGAGAGAGGAGATCGATTGGAAATTGATTATCGACCTTGATGGTAGGTGCAGTCTTTGTTGGAAATGTATTAATCCCTTTAACAGTAGGAGGGGTCTTTTGATAAGATTGATTGGCCCCTGAGCAAGAGGTTGGGTTTTTAAAAATAAAAAAAAATAAAAATTGATTAGTCCCCTAGAAAGTAGGCGGGAGCTCTTTAAGCAACTGACTGGTCCAGCAGGCAGGGTCTTTCCAAGAGAAGAGAATGATTGGTATCCTGGGCAGGATGTTTCTGTACTGAAATGGGTTTCATGCAGGGACTATGAATGACTGCATAAAATATTAGTCCACAGCCTAGGCAGGCCGTGTTCTACGTTGCATTTTAAACCCAGAAAGACCCTTTGCCTCAAATGGAATTGTTGATGAAAAGCACTGTATGTGAACGGAAACTAAATAGTCCAAAACACCAATTTGGCAGGTAAATTCTATCCATGGGATGACAGAGAACAAACAAGATTTTGTCCAACATAGTGCAAACAAGCAAGCGACAACTGGGAGCACCGTGAAGATGAAGTACACAGAAAAACAGGTGTTCTCCTCAGGTTTGCACAGTGGGATTGCCGTCATTCCATGAGTACACTTCACGCCTGGTCGACGCTGGCTATTACAGCCATTTTCACACACCAGTGTGCTTCCCCAGGTTTTCAAGGCATTGTCACTGTCTGGCTGGATGCTCTCATATCTTACTTTGTCAATTGTAGCGTGCATGTTGTCCAAACCTGAGGTCTATACATGTTTCCGATTTATGAATTACAGGCATGCATATGAGAAATGTGCATCTACTCACTTCTATTTCTTGCTGCTCCAATTGTGAAAAAGGTTAAAATCAAAAGAAGTGAAACAGAGAACAAGACAGAGGAATGGAAGAGATTTAGGTGAAAACAAGAAAGGGTTTAACCAGAAGTAGTACCCAGGCAGCATAATACCAGCTCTTTTTTTTATAACATGGTTGACCTGCTAATTCACATGGATTTACCTCTAGTTCCAACACAGAATTAGAAATATCACAGTGATTATGTATTAAGGTAGTGGACAAAAAATGAATATGCATAACGAATATAGTGGACCATAATACGCAGTCAGCTGGGCCCGCATGTGCCACTATGCTTCTTGCCATTGTCTGGAATTCTGCAGGAGGGATGCGACACTGCTTCTCCTTGACAAGGTCAATCAGATGGTGTATTGCTTCCTGGCTGCTGGAGGTGGGAAGTGCTATTTCAGGCATTGTTCCAGAATATCTCAAATACTCTTGATTTGGGTGGGTTCTGGTTAGAAATGCTGAGATGTCGGTTACAAACTGCTGAATGATCACACGTGAGCTGAGGATGTCTCACACACATTGTGAGAGACACCTCACTTGGCATGAGAGGAATATTGCAGTGGGGATGAAGATGATCAACCAATCAGTTCATGCCATTAAGGAATCCTGAGCATTGACCGTGCTTTTTAAGTCAGCCACCAGAAAGCAAAGCTTTCAGTGAAAGTGTCATTTACTCAGATATTTACATTTTTTGTCCACTTCCAGTTCACACCTTAAATCCTTTGAAATTCTGTGCTTTGTGGCAAAGACCTGTACATTTTTTCTTCATCTTTTACACCATTTATGAACACAAGTGCTTACAAATATATGCTGATACATTGAATTGGCTGCATAAAAATGAATTCAGTGAAACTGAAGCATTGCATTTAGATCAATGCATTGACTAGAATTGTACAGGGGACACTGTCAAGCAAGAATTCCATGATGCCCTACCTCTGCCTGCAAACTCTCCAGGCGTGACATGTGCTGGCTGGTAGAGACACTTTTCTCCCGGAAGTCGTCGCGTAGCAAATGGACCTGAGTAGACAGCTGCCTCTCGACCTCTGCAGCCTACACACAGAATGAAAGAGAGGTTAACTAATATCACATTTGTTCCCCATGTTGTCCTTTTACCATGTTTCTTTACCAAAAGCATCAGTTCTCTTGGTCAGATTGTAACAGAACATGACAGGAGAGACAGAAGGGCTGTTGTTTTTTGTTTGCTGTAGAGTTTTACTGTGGTACAGCAGAGTTTGCTTCACCCAGGATCTTTCCCAGCCAGCTCATTGCTCCTGACAATGAATGGGTTCCTTTTACTGCCACGAGTTGACAGGGTTCTCTGCCAAGGCCACAGATGGAGAGCTCCTTAACAAGCAGCCTGAAGCTGTGCTTCATTGTGTAGGTGTGTGCTCAACACTGGGCTCCACTGCAAGAACCTTACAGCCCCACAAATCAGTAGGTTGAGTCATCCAGGCTCTATGTGACAAGGTCATTTTGTATACTGTATTTTTCGGACCATAAGGCGCACTTAAAATACTTGCTTATCCTAATTTTATCAAAAATCGACAGTTCGCCTTATAATTCGGTGCGCCTTATGTATTAATTCTGGTTGTGCTTACTGACCTTGAACCGATTTTATGTGGTACACGGTGCTCAAAAATCTGTCAAAATGTTTTAGAATGACTTTGGTAAGCTACGAAGCCGCACCGGGGCCTCGCGGAGTGATACGTACTGTACTTCAACATAATATTACGGTGTGTTTATTAGGACCCCAAAATGGCACCTGTTAAGAGACATGCTTACGAAGCGGATTTCAAACTCAAGGCTATCAGGCACGCAGTAGAACATGGGAATAGAGCAGCTGCGAGAGAATTCAACATTAATGAATCAATGGTGCGGAAGTGGAGGAAGCAAGAAGATGACCTGCGCCAAGTAAAGAAGACCAAACAGAGTTTCTAAGGGAACAAAGCGAGATGGCCACAGTTAGAGGACAAACTTGAACAGGGGGTTATTGAACAGAGAACAGCAGGTAGAAGCGTCTCTACAGTCTCTATTTGACTCAAGGCAACAGCGGTAGCACGTGACATGAAGATCACTGACTTTCGAGGAGGTCCTTCTTGGTGCTTTCGTTTTATGAAAAGACGTAATCTCTCCATCCGCACAAGAACTACCATCTCGCAGCAACTGCCAAAGGATTACGAAGAAAAGCTGGCCATTTTCCGCACTTACTGCAAGAACAAGATCACTGAAAAGAAGATCCGGCCAGAACACATCACCAACATGGACGAGGTCCCTCTCACCTTTGACATCCCCGTGAACCGTACTGTCGAGAAAACAGGAACCAGTACGGTATCTATACGCACCACAGGGAACGAGAAGTCATCCTTCACTGTAGTTCTCAGTTGCCAGGCTAATGGCCAGAAACTACCACCCATGGTCATTTTCAAGAGGGAGACTTTGCCAAAAGAAAAGTTTCCGGCCGGCGTCATCATCAAAGCTAACCCAAAGGGCTGGATGGACGGGGAGAAGATGAGTGAGTGGCTGAGAAGTTTACGTCAGGAGACCGGATATCTTTTTCCACAAATCTCCATCTCTATTGATCTGCGACTCCATGCGCGCCCATCTCACCAATACTGTCAAAACCCAAGTGAAGCAGACTAATTCGGAGCTTGCCATCATTCCGGGTGGATTAACCAAAGAACTCCAACCATTAGATATTCATGTCAACGGGTCGTTCAAAGTTAAATTGCGAGCTGCGTGGGAGCATTGGATGACAGAAGGCAAACACATTCACCAAGACAGGAAGGCAACGCCGGGCGAGTTACGCCACTATCTGCCAATGGATCGTGGATGCCTGGGCTAAGGTATCAGTCTCAAGTATCGTCCGAGCTTTCACGAAGGGCGGAATCATCACTAAACAGCTAAGTAACAGCAATGAGACTGACTCGGATAATGACGAGAGAGATCCGGGCATGCTTGATGCTGAAATCGCCCAACTGTTTACCTCAAACACTGAGGATGAAGAATTTGATGGATTTGTGGAAGAGGAATGAACTGAGAAAGTGAGTGTATTGTTTTGTATTTTATGTTACAACTGAACAATGTTGAGAGTTATTGTGAATGAGTTGAATAAAGTTTGACTTATCTGTTTTGTTTCGCTGAATGCGCTTTATAATCCGATGTGCCTTATGTATGAAAGTAGACCCATTCATTGATATTGCTCTTTATAATCCGGTGCGCTTTAAAGTCCGGAAAATATGGTATATGTATAAAACATATACCTAGATGTAGCACACAATCACCTTTTGGTCTCTCCTGCTACAGACACAAACTTAAAGGTGTTGTACTGACAAGCACTACATTTTTTCAGTCTTTGCAAAAACATGTACAATGTTTTATAAATATATTAGTTAATAATTTAACAATTTAGCAATGTAAGCAAATGCTCTAGAGCTATGGCATTTTATATGGAGT
The DNA here is from genome assembly GCA_018136845.1 of Heterotis niloticus. Lineage (NCBI taxonomy): Eukaryota > Metazoa > Chordata > Actinopteri > Osteoglossiformes > Osteoglossidae > Heterotis > Heterotis niloticus. The sequence continues at coordinate 15,081,705 of CM030890.1, read as the reverse complement.
AACCTCCTAGACAGTTTTGTATACAGTTTTTTTACTGCAATTTTGTTGAATTTCTGAATATGTATTTCATTGCATTCTCTATGTCTACTGCTTAACAGCACAGTAAACCCAGATACACACATACTTCTCAGACAAATGTCTTTTTTTTTGTTCTGCTTGATTTTGGTTTCCATTAGTTTACTCTAAAGCTGTGAGGTTTTGTGTTACCCCACACAGATGTGCACACGGTTTGGTGTTAGACCAGTAACAGGTATGAAAGAGTTTCCTGTGAAGCTGTAAACATATTCCAAGTTGGACTGGATCCCCCCTCTCATGACAGAACATGGCTCTGTTCCCACCCAAGGGGTACATTTAGTTCTGTCAGTGTGTCACTCTCTTTTTCCAACTCTGTCTCTCCAGTGCATTATCTATATGTAAATACCCAGAAATGCTAACTGTTGCTTCATTGTTAGCGGCTCCTACCTTCTCGTAAATATGTCAACAGTTTCTTGAACTTCCAAAAAGCACAGTGAACAACACAGAGGGAAAGACACATCTGGTCAAGTTAAATACCCCACGAGTACCTCACACCTGCTGTCATGCTCTATTGATCCAGCTCAGAGGGATGAATTAATGACTAAAACTTTTCAATTACCTGGTATAAACTACAATATGAGTGTCATACAAATGCATTTGGAACAGTAGACCATGTACATGGAAAACCACTTTTAGAGTTCTGAGAATCACCAAAAATATAAGTCATGCAATTTTAAATGAACAAAATCATAACTTTAAAATATGTAACTCTTATATCTGAAGATAAGTCATAGAAAATGCCAAAGCAACAAACTGTATGATGATTAAAACTACAGAAGTTGTGGAAAACTTTTGTCTCTTGGGATCCATGATCAATAACAAGGGATCTAGCATTCAACAGACAAACTAAAGACCAGTACTTAGTGGAGCTGCAGGGAAAGCTCTTGAAAAGGTCAGTATAAATGTACAGATGTCTCCACAAGAATGAAGGTTTAATCTACTTATAAAATTATACAGATGCACACAGAAAAAGTCAGACAGGAAATTGAAGGATGTCAACTGTGGTGTTGCAGGAGAAATTTAAAGACACCAAAGACATTCGGAAATACAAACAGATGGATTTTGGGTTAAATCGGGCCAGAATTCTTATAAAGTACGAATTTTCAAACTGATGTTGTCATACTTGGACACCTGATGAGAAGGTTAGTTTATTTTGGAAAGGTGGTGATGCTTGTAAAAAGTGGAGGAGCAAGAAGACAACAAGCATCCAAAATGTTGGAATGATCACAGGGATGATAGACACACCTTTTTCAATACTAAGGCCACAAAGTGAGGACACAGTTTTCCATATAAACGCGATTGTCAACTAGAGTTAACATTGTTTCCACAGCACTTAAAAAAACAACAATATGATTAAAAACAAATTTTATAAATACCGAAAAATAATAATTACCCAATCATAAATGTTTTCATTAGATAATAATGACGCAAGGATATTTCTTAAACAGACCTTATTTCCTTTCAAAGGGTTATTTTGCAAATGCTGACTTCTGTAAGAGGACATTTCTACACACACCGCATTTTGTCATGATTTTGAATCAATAGGACTTTAAAAACACACAATGTCCTTTTTGGCTTTCTGTGAATTAAACATAAAAATATCAAGAGAACTGGCAAAAATTGTACAGACCTCACTGATGATGAAATGAGACAAAATGTACTTTATTGATCTCCAAAGGGAAACTGGGTTGACAGCACAGCTTGCTGGAATAGAGATGGGTAAAATAGTTGACAATAATAAAAGTATTGAAACAAACAATAAAAATGTGGAAGTAAGCACTGCAGTGTTGAATTGTGCTTTATAAGTGCTGTGCAGGGAAGGATATTGGAACAGGATGAATGCAGAAATAATGCAAAATACCAGTGCAAGTTACATAACTGGAAGTTATGCTTTAAATACTGTTGCTTCCAGTTAGAAAACCAACAAAAAAAAAACTACTTTAAGATCTAAGGAAAATGATACAATTTTGGAATAGAAAAAGGCTACATGTTCACTGCGGTCCTTCTGAGCACTAGAGATTTATTGGCATGGCACAGCATAGAATGGAGAAATAGGAGGACCAAGCAGCTCGGAGCTGTATTGAATCAGCAGCCGGGCACATGCCACTGCACGCATGAGGCTCATCTGTAGGGCCATCATCCCGTTCTATACATGGGAACAGGGCTCTTAGCATAAGGGCTCTCAGTTAAAGCAGTAATCATCAGGACTGAGCTATAGCTATGGTCATGCAACATGAAGGGTTGAATGCCAGCAGGGGAGAAGCTGCTCTGGTTTTTTGTTTAGGCTCTGCTTCTGGAGCACAGTGCTTTTGAGCCGTTTGGCTGGTATTATGCAGCAGCAATGGTACACATCCTGGGCCTCTTTTACGCTTTGCAGGGCAGCCACAATGGCACCATTGGCAGCTCCATGGATGCTTGACCCACTGTGTACACGTGGCACACTGTCCCAGAACTTTCCAGAAAAGCCTACAGTATAACACTATTGCCCATTAGCTAGTTTGTATGCAGATTTGCTGGGCGTAGACCCTACAAAATGGTAGTGTGTTCCCAAAACGGGTAACAGCTATTCTACAGGTTTTACCTAACCAGAGGTCCAAGCAAGGACCACAATCTGCAGCGCCTGTCAGTGGGTGGGAGCATTAATTCAAGCATCCTGAAGAGCTTGGAACCAATAAAATTCTTGCCTTGATGTCTCATTGGTGGATTCCTGCTATTGTAGCCTTCTTTAAGGAACTTCTTTAAGGAAAAAAATCACAAAAATATCAAGATAACTTTAAAACAGCTGCTTAGATTATTACCCCTCTTAAAGAAGATAAATTCCCTTGACCTAGCCTTTTTGTGTTGTATGCTGTTTATGACTTGAAAGGTGCTCTAAATTTTCCTTCGTCTTTGCAGAGGAGACAACCTCTGTGAGGTGGTGATTGGTTCCTGCTCAATCGTGCCATATCTGAGCTTCTCCTACTGCCTTAGAAGGTCCACTGGGACTGATGGGGTTTCATTAGCATAAATGCGACTTTGCTCAGGAAGCTGTGAGTCAGATTAACTGTAATCACCATAGCAACCCTGGCATCCTGAACGCTTGCCTCCAATCTGTGTGGATTACCGAATAACTACGTTGTTTCGTTACTAATAACAATTGTGCAAATTCTGTGGTTTTGGACAAATGCCATTAAAAATAAAACTGAACTTTTTTGTCTGATAAATGGGTGATTTCAGATGTCATCCACAACTCTTGTATTTGAACAATTCTTAACCTTAAGTATATTTAAGAAGGGCAGCTCAATATAAAAGTAACTTGTGCCTTTTCATACAAATATTCTTTTCAGGGGAAAGTTTTCAAAAATGGAGCTCTATGATAAATACTCAAATTGTTATTATGATTCATTTGCTGGTGCTCTTAGGCAGCATGAATCACAGTACTTGTATATATTTGTATACATGTTTCTAAATCCTTTCATGAAGCCAGGTCTTTGGAAAAGGTCGTGACTGACATCTCTCCAAAACAGTCCTTTTGTTCTCTTCCTTGCTAGCAGATGTGCTGTTGGGTGCTCCCAAAGATTTTAGCTCTGGTATCCTGCATGACGGTGTATCCCAAGTACAAATGGGATTCACCGTCATGCAGGATACTATTCCAGTTATAGGCAACAGGTATAGCAGGCTGGGAATTTAGGGATGTACTTGGCACATGAAAGTCAATACACAGACTATATACAGACTGTTCTCAATTTATGAATGGGATAGGGACCGTCATCCAGGGCAGAAGGCGTATTGGTCATAAGTCAGATCATACTTGTGACAGAGTGATTATTTTTAATTGTGTAGTCCATCACCAAACTTCTTTTCAAACATATGTTGATTTTTTGCCCATTATGTTTTATTTCTGGTCACAGAGCAATATAGTATTTTCCATACCATTATTAAATAATTCAGTATTGTGTTCTTTACCAAACTTTCTTTTTTAAAAGTTCAGCATGTTCATAATGTTTTTTTTTAAATACTTCAGTACCAAATAACATGACCAAGAAGCCCAGGCATCACTCTGTCACATCCATCTCCTGTCCCTTGGCTAAGCACTCCAGCCACTTGACCAAACATTAATATATTTCACTAAATGTTTAGTTAGTTGTTGATTTTACAAATAGCTTACAGTCTTCAACCTTTTTTTGAACTTGTGCATCTGGTACAAATTATTTTTAAGAATTAACTCTTAAAAGCTTTTGGAGTTGTAGAAATTATGTTCTTTTTTGTTATCACACCTGGTGACCAAAAGAAGCATTACAATGGTCTTATTTGGTGGCGCTGCGCTCACAGTTAAATGTTTGTAAACATGCTATAAACTGCATTCCTTCATGGTTACTGATTAGTGGTTTCACCATTCGTACCAGAATGGGCCACACGGGTTTCATAGCAGCATAGTGGGTATCCAGCGCTTCTGTCTCAATGACACAGAAGAACATCCTTAGCAAGAAAGGACATGGGAACAAGTCCCTTTCCAGCAGCACGGAGAGTATTCTATGTTCCAGTGCTCTAAATGCTTTACATCTCAGAGGAGGAAGGAACATATCTGCTCCAATGCTGTATTAGACAACTAGACCTGTTTCGGACTGTATCACTGTGGCCCTCGTCTGCTAACATTGTCTGTGTTCTGCATGTACGGTTGAATATGGTCCTAGAAAGGTCAGTGCTCCCGGCTGATGACAGTATTATCCCACCACAGTGCCAAGCGTGTAAAGCTAACAAACAGTCAAATACTGTGCTTTTCACTAGACAGGTAATGAAATGAGAGCTTGCCCACCTACTGTGTTCTGTGTGGTACCTGGGTATTTTTACAGTTTGCTCAGCAGGCACAACAAAGTGGACTTGACCTTAAATACATACTGTATAACCATCCCTTCTTCTGAATTCCCATTCCAATTTGTGTGATTAAAAACAAATAGTGATGGTTAGATATACAATGTCATAGCATAACTTGTTTAGGATTAGATTATAGACTACGGAGCATGTAACACACATGTATGCAGCACTGCAAGATTTCCCCTTAAACATGTGAGACATATTAGTAGGCAATCTATGCTCACAAGAAATGGAGATACAACCTAAAAAAATCTTGCAAGGTGAGGAAATGACCCCAGGGCTAAGGCTTCATGCAGAGAGAGGTGTGTCAAGAGTACAGGTACGCATGTATTAATGTGATTACATTAATCTGAGGTCTGCAGGTTACAGAGCGTGTGCGGGATACAGAATGTGGTCCAAACCTTAACACAGCAAAGCATGTGGTTTCAGTCACTTAAAGCATCGAAAAGGTTTCCTTACTCATATAGATCATGGCATTCGGGACTTGTTATGTCACAGTGTGAAGCGTTTTTTCACAGAGCAGAAAATATAATCTTGGTAGCTTCAAATACAACTGCTGTCTATGTTGTAGATTTTTATATTTAAATATGTTTTACTTTTGCTAGATGAAGCCAGAAAGACCTTTAATGTACTTTAAAACCTGTATCTGCTCAGTGTTTTACAAGACCGCAGTTTGCTGCTTGTCTGCCAAATTCTTTTGGCCCTAAAACACATTCCACAGTTTAAATCAGCAACGCAGCATGCAACACTTTAGGCAGGGGCTTACCTAAGGTATCTGGCACCCCCAGTACTGGGGAGCAGCAAAATTATTAACAGTAATCTCCATGCAACACTATTGTAGAGGTGGGATGACAGACCCTTCCTATCCTCCCTTGTTGTATAATCAAAACCATCTTATATTCAGGCCAATACAATATATTATTTGTTTTCATCATTTTATTTAATAATAAGTCCCATTGTAGACTTATTTTAAATTCCCTGTAAACAATCATTGCTTCACAGCTCTGGCATCTCCTTTCTGCCCAGCACTTTTGAGGTAGCCCCCCCAGTACACCATTGACTTTAGTGCGAGGTTTATGTTGAGCTGAGGAAAACAGTCACACCCTCCCAACCAGCTCTGCTCAGACACTCTTTACACAACCGTGACTGACATCTCTCCAAAACAGTCCTTTATAATGGCCCCAGCCATCTTCACAGAGGACCTGCTTTGATGGATGCTCAACATCATTGAAACACTGCACACCTCAACCAGGCCTACAGTACAAGACCCTCTGTATTTTCCTGAAGCCAGAAAACAGGCTCTGTCATTACTGTGCTGCTGATCTGGGGTTGAATTGGGGTACTTGTTGAGCCGGAGTGACTTTGAATGGTGTTTGACAGGGGTCAGGTTGGGACAGGATGAGATGTAAGAGATTGAAACAGATGCTCAAGGTATCATCTAGAAAGGGCATCCAGTCTAAATTAGACAAAGTAAAACTATGAAGCACCTGCATCTTCCTGCTTGTTTGAAAAAGCTCTGCAACTGTTTCTCCTCTCTTTCATTTGCTTCTTTCACTTATAAATGAGAAAGCACTCATGAGGCCATCTGGAGTATTGACTAACTAACAGCTCCACATGGCTGTTGTAAGAGTGTAATAAAGACTGTGCTCTTGTTCAGTAGTTTGTGACACAATTTGGCTGTGCGTGCTTCTGTGTGCTTGCACAGCCTGCCCTCTGTTTCGGCTGTGCGGTACAGCAAGGAGACACGTTCCTATGGTTACACATGGAATTTGTTATGTCACATGGGTTGTTATGGCAACAACTGCAAAGCAAGATAGTGTTTCTGGCAACTACTCATTGTTCTCTCCTCGCATATTTTTACGGTTGTTTGCACGCTGGCGAAGAAGCAGCACCCATCCTCTGAGGTTTGATCACATCAGTCTCTTCCTGATGACTTGAAAAGGACAAAGACTTGAACAAATTAGTCTGTCATCACTGTCATTCCAGCATGTGAATCACTAAGTACGAAACACTTCTACCTGTTAAGATTTGACTAAATATGTGTGCTTTGGGGGAAAAAACCAAGGTGTAAAAATGAGAACAAATTGCCATATTAACATAATTCCAATTAATATAATTCTCGGTTATAATGGTGTAAAATGTTAATTAACTCAATATACAGAGAAAATAATTAAAGATTTCTTTGAGTAAATTGTGTAATTCCAAAGACATACTTGTGCTCTTATTTTTAAACAATGTGATTTCCCATGTCCTGATCCCAGAAATCTGAGATATGTGGAGCTCAGTGCAGATCAGTTACACCTCAGGAAGACAGTAGGTCCCACTGTATTTCATTCATCTCACGTCATCAGACCTGACGTGAGAAGGACTCTGTGGCCGACACTAACAGTCTTTGACCTAAGCCTACTACGCGACAGGCAGCCCATGGAGATAAATTGGAAATAAAGTATGTGCTACATGCAGAAACGGAGGGCACAGAGGCCCTGGGGTTTGTGACCCCCTTTGATCCCAGCTCTTTACTCTCCGGTGCATTCACTCCTATGTCTCTAAGTTATTTAACTTATACACAGAATTAGACTGACATAACTTGTTTAAATGTCAAATCTCAAAGCTACTTGAGAGAAGAACTGTTTCAACTAATAAAAGGCTGTGTTTTTATTGTCAAGTGTAACTCAGCAGCCCAGTCAAAAAGAGAACTACGGACTAAAATGGAGCAGGCAAACAAGAGCAGTTATGTTATTTTATCACTGAATGGAAGAACAAAGATTAAATGGTACATTTGGAAACAAAATTAACACTATAAAATAATTTCCTACTTCTTTAATGGCATACATTTGCTATCAGCCCAAAGTAGTCATGTTAAAACCTGCATCAGAATGTGTTAAAGTCTAAAGCACTTTGAAAGGACACTTTGAAAGGAGTTTAGTAAGGAGATCAGATCACGGTAATGTAGAAGGGGTCTCGATTTACCTTTTCAGAATGGTGAACTTACTTGTATGGGACAGGATCCAAAGAAGCTCATCTCTGACGAACTTCCTCATGGACAATGTCTGCACCTGCTCTATTTGCTTGTGTACTTACTTTAGCTCAAATAGGAGATGACAGAGAGATAGGTTTTTAAGATTAGTTGGCTTCTTCAATCTGGGGCTGGCAGTTAAGGATGAAAGTGATCCTTAAATAACTTCTGAGTTCTTTTACTGTCTGCTCAAAACCAGGTTTACAAGAATAAACTGGTTTAATTCCTGAATCTCTTATGATCTTGTAGCTTTCTATTAACATGGACAAGCAAAGGTCATGATATACAGTATGGCTGAGACTCTGCATTTTGTGAATATTTCCCCCAGTGACCCCTATGCAGTTAACCAGAACATAACAAACCAATTAATGTACAATCATGTTTCCTTCCACCATCAGCAGTTTTTTACATTTCTCCCCCATTTCACACTCAACAGCTTCCCCCTGTGTGGACAGTAAGCATGGAACACAAAGTACAGGATGGCAGTAACACAGGCTCTAAAGGGGCATTTAATTTGCCAAAGAATTCATGTAGGTGCTTGTGATGGAGAAATGAAAGACTCTTATGAATTTAGGAGGCAAGGTGCAGCACTTCCAATAGCACAAGATTGGATGTGTGATTCAATTACTCTTTCAAAAGTCATCTTTGTCACCGGTGGCCACTGCCGCTGCTTACCAGTCCTGTGTAGTAATGCAGTTATAGCCCCCCCACCTCCCCGGATCCTCACTCACCCTCCCACATGGACTGTGATCACATTAGGTCCACTTGGCACAGGCCTGGTGCTCATGGTCAGGTGCAATTAATGCTGTATCTCCTGACATACCCTACTGCCCAAATAAAATAGGGATTTGCCTATTTTATTTGGGCAGTAGGGTATGTCAGGAGATACAGCATTAATGACCCCTCTTTAAATTTTACCGCAAGTTTCCTCATCTGGCAGATGTATAGTGAAATACTCAGAGTGATGATATATTTTGGAAACACCATATGAAAAATGACTTCAAATTTTAAGCAGCTAAATCAGGATTTCAAAGGCAGCTACATGGGTGAGTCATGCAAAGTTAAACACCAATTACTAATGTGCGTCAGATATAAAAGTGGTCTGACGATCAGCATATGGAAGTTTGTACACTAACATGAGGTAGCCATCTGCAGGAGGTCAAATAGTCTTTCCCAAAGTGCAGGTGTGTACAGCTTAAATGTATTAGAAAAAGGAAATTTGCAAGTCAAAGTTAGAGACCTACACAGACAGATACTTAACAGAGCAGCTGCTTTTGTTGTTACAGGCTATCGAGCGAGATGACCGACTCATTGACCGGTGGCAGTGGCCACCGGTGACAAAGATGACTTTTGAAAGAGTAATTCAATCACACATCCAATCCTGTGCTTTCACTTGTGTCATTTGGTTGTTAGTTATCCTGTTCCGTCCTTTTCCTTTAACTTTTCCAAGCGTCACCATTTTTTTTTCAGAGTAGAACAGTTGCTAAACAAAATAACAGCCTTGAAATTTGTCACAGAATTGAATCAACACCACCGTAACTTTGTTTCCGCAAAACTGTGGGCTGTGAGCTTCATAAAGCTGTTTTTATGGGCTTCTGTTCAGAAATTGGTTGCTTCCAAGGCCATTGTACAAAAGTGCATAACCTGGAGTAATGAGCATAAACCCCTAAGCAGTATTACAGTCTGATATGTCAGGCTTCAATTTATTTTGCTCTCTCCACAAAGATTTATGTTTGGAGAGAGATGAAGTATACTGGTTTCACAGGGTGCTTTTTTTGGCCAGATAACAGCTAAAGTATACAACACCATTTGGCCAAGTGACCAGGTGTGTCAGATACCTCTTCTACATCATCCATATACTCTGCCTGTATTTCTACATATACTGTATATGGTGATATTTCACCTGAAAGCCTGTAATGCCTTCCTGCCTGGTGTTCTGCTACCAAGTTTCTAGAGAGTCCTACAGTCCTACAAGTTTCCTAGAGTCCTACAGCTCCATTTGTGTTCAGCCTGTCAAAACATTTTCATATGTCTCCACACCTCTCTTATTTTATTCCTGTGGCTGCTTGTTTCTAGCAAATGTTCAACAGCTATAACTTTTAACCCCACTGTGGTGGAGTGAACACTATCTGTCCCTCAGTACTACTAAATCCATCACAGATATGAATAAGGGTCTGAAACCCATCTCTTTCACAGTCATTTCTCTCCTGAACTCCTGACAGCTACATAAATAAAATCAAAACCATCTGCTATGAATATCTATGTATTTGCTGTTTGAATTTCACTTCTATAGGCAGCTACCTGAGGGATATAAACCAGCAACATGGTGGTATTTGACGTACAAGCTATAAAGTCTCAGTTTTACACATCTGTGTGAAGAAATGCTTCTGTTATTTAGAATTCTAATTACATTTCTTCTCCTGCCTGGTCCAAGGTTAAAGGTATCGGTCCAGTGTACTGGGCCACCCACCTCACTAGCCAAAGTTCACACACACTTTTTATGTATCCTGTGTGTCTGTCACTTGTTTGCCAGTGAATTACAGTCCTGTTATTATTACTCTTGTTATTATGCTCATCTTCAAAGCCTTTTTTTAGACCTTTACTTACAATGGATACAGAATAATGGATGAAAGGTGTTATCATGCTGATGAAAGTCCTTTTTGTGGTGGCCTAGGATATCCCGGGCTCTGCTTTCACACAGATTAGACAGAGCTCATACCTTTGGTGTTTGTAAAATTGCTGGTAAGTTGTGGGACCTGGCGTATCCTCATCAGAGGTGTTTTGAACCTGCAAAAGAGTCCCCTGTCACTGTTTCTATTCATGATCCCCATCCTCTGCAGATTCTGAGTGTTGGTTAAAGATAAAATGGTTCTAGATATTATACAAACTGGAGAGTCGAAACAGGACCATTGATGAATATTATTCTTTTCAAAAATGGTATATATTTTCCAGGAAATTATAGTGACATCTAAATATCCTGTTAAGGACAGCATGAACTGGCAGGAAAACAACCAAATGGATTTTGGATCAAATCAGGCCAGAATTCTGACTGGAATCACGTGTGTGGAAAGTGAGGTTATACTTTGGTCACATAACAAGAAGGCTTAATGGTGTTGATAACCCAGTCTTTGGAAAAGTTGTGAGAAAAAGGATGAACAGTAAAACAAAGATAGAGTCAAAAAGTGACAATTAACATATTCCCTATGACACTAAGGATACAAGAAGAGGACAAAACCCTCCATAGGAACTCTGTCAGCAATAGTTTTAACGTTGACTGAACAACACTTCACACCACTCATCTTTTTATTCAGAAAATATATACATGGTGGTAAAGTAAAATATATGTATACTTTTATTGCACACACAAACCGCCTTAGTTTTCCTGAATTTGATTAATCTGTGGGGAAATACCATTTTTCTCAATTCTCCTCCTTACTGTTTCTCTTCCCAAAGATGTAAACAATAAACTATTCAGGCTGCTACAGACCTTCTAATATTTTTACAGCAATCATTCCTCAATCAGATTAAAATCTTTGTCAAATCTGACAGGCTACTGGTTACATGGTTCCCTTCCTATTGGACACCCAGCAGATCTCCCCATCAAACCACTTAGATCCTTAATCTCACATCTACCCCCTCTGCTTTGGACCACCATGTCCAGCATCTGCCCCAACAAATATGAACCTTATGGGTTATCAGGTAACAGTAAGAGGCCAACACAACCCCTGTCCCAGTGATCCAAGATTTTATTTCAATATGAGCTGGAAGGAAAGATCAAGAAGTGGACATAAAGCTGTATTTTAGTCACCACAAGGCCACCATGGTTCCAAGGTATATGAAAACTTATAGACTTCAAGACTCAATAAGATAGCAGCTATGTGAGAGCTACATCAACAATACATTGTGAGATCAAACCCTATACTTAATTCCCTTGAAAGATCACTCCACTGCATCCTTCTTGAAATAGTTGAACCAATAAATAATTTCATTACTCATTAACCATGCAATTTAGCACATTTGATTTTTTTTGCCTTCCTAAATTCTATATACCTGTGGTTTATTTATACAAAATGGGTTTTTCTTAAATATATGGACATAAAAGAACTTCCTAGTGCATTAAAACAAACATAAAGCAAATGTGAGAATAATAAATAGCTAAGTCAGAAGGTTGTGTAGTACTTCGAGCTCCCACCTTCCACTCAAAAGGCCCAGGTTGAAATCCCACCACCTGCTGCAAGAACCTTGAGCAAGATGCTCGCCCTAAATTAATACAGTAAAAATTACCCAGCTGTGCTGATGAGTAAATTATTTTAGCATTATAAGTAGATTTAAAAAAGTGTCAGATAAATTTTTCATGCTGAAATTTCTTTAGAAACTTCCTTTTGCCTCACTTAAAATTTATTTTCCAAAACATATTTTAAGGTGACTAAAAAAACTGCAAACAAGCACAAGAGGGTCACAAATCTTTGCTTTGTCTTCCAATTTTGTAACATGTAGACTTGGGCAGGTGGACTATCTATACAATGTGTGATTTCTGCCTCAATTGAACTTTTTCTTCCTTCTAAGGATCACACAGGAAGTGTAGTTTTGAGTTTAGTAATTGATCCAGTATGACAGGAAACCAACTCTGAAATGTTTGGACTCCACAGAGGAGAAGAGCAGGAAGCCACTGTGTACCCCACCCCATGCTACTCTAACTGCCTGTGGTGGGTGTGATGTGTGCTAAAAACAGTCCAACTGCAGGGGGGGGGTCCTGGATCACTCATGCCGCAGCTGGGATCTGTTTCCATGGTTTTCTATGGCACATTCGCCTCCTGGGTGTGGGGGTGGTGGGTGTGGAGCTTCATCGCAGGGTCTAGGAGGACTGTCTGTGTGTTAGCCAGGCCAACTGACAGCACGTCAGATTACTGCCTCCTGCTACTGCTGCCACGTGACCTCTGTGCGTCTGTCTAAAATTCAAACTGATTCCAGGGTTGGGGGAAGGTTGTTAATTAGGCGTAACAGGCTTATCAGTGCTGGATGTTCTTGTCGAATGTGCCAAGCACACAGAAACGGATGCCAGTGGGCAAACTGTCAGCTGGTGCCGAGGAATACCTTACTAACAGCCGCTGGAGGAAGAGGACACACAAACACACATTTTCCTGTAAACACACAGAAGAAACTACAGTGTACATACTTTGTGAAAATGTTAGGTTGCACAATGCATGGGTAGTGGTAATTAAAATTCATCTGATAATCTTTTTTCCACAGTATCTGTTTACTTATTGTGTCCTTTGTATTTCCAACCCACGCTGTCACATTAATTCTTATGTATCCTACTCCACCTATACCAGAGGCGTGACATTAACTTCAATGCATATGTCTCAATTTTTCAGAAGCTTTTCTGCAAAGTTATGTACAACGCAGAGTAATCAGTGCATCCAACAAAAGATAGAAAGCTTACATACAAACACATAGTTAAAGTTTTTATACCACTATTTTCCTAGTATGAAAATGTAAGTAGGTACCTATAGAGCAGAAATAAAAACAGAGAAATCAATAAATAAAATTAGTGGATGATGAAAAGCTTAAGGACTGGCCAAGAGCTCAGGAAGGAAACAAAGCCAGGAGGAACCTGGGGCCAAGACTTAGAACCAGGGGATGTTCAATCTTGGGTCTGTCCTAAGACCACTAACAAGCAAATGGTGGAGGACAGTAGTGCTTTTGCTGGAGTATAGTGACTTCAAATGAACTTATTTACAACCCCTTTGTCATCTGACTAATTTCCATTATTGCCACCCACCAGACCATCTCACTTCTCTCCAAAACAGAGCACTCACTGTTTAATCAACTTTCCCCTCCAAAATAACCATTTTATCTGTTAAGGCTTGCCTGTTCCCGATGACCAAAGATAATTCCATCATCTTTCTGCTCTTAACTCTCCTTGACCTCTTACTGTTGCTTTTGGTATAATTGATCACTAAATCCTACTCCTTCTCTTTAATGATGGTTTTAGAAGTTGTTTTTTTTTTTTTTTTTAAATCAGGTCAGACTTTTGTCAAATAAACAAAAATAAAAGATTGCATTGAATAGATCAATGTTCAAGCTACCTTGCTTTTACACAACTGTCAGCTTCTTACCACATGAATGAGAAAGCCACTTCAGAAGATAATGGGCACTAACAGCATCATCAGCACCAAATGGTTTGTTGACATCTTTGAAGAAGGCCTATACTCATCAATGACATACTTTGCATAAGTTGCTGCAGTAAAAATTTTAAATAAAATGCTACATAGCTGAGTACTGCTTACAGTAATAAATGATCTAAAGATTAGGTCAGTTGCATTACCAACCATAACCTCTTGCCAAGAAGTCTTTAGGGTTTACAGTGATTGAACCTTCTCTCACCATATGAGATATTTAGTTTCCAACATGGCTTCTCATTTTCCCTAGTTTTCATTTTTGAGAGTCAGCCTACCTTCCTTTACCATATGGCAGCAACAGCAACTAGGCATTGCGAGTCCTTCCTTTGTGGCATCTTTAGAGTTCATCCATTCCTCGTGAGCAGCTCAAGGGGCAGGCTGTAATGAGCTCTTAGCTTCTGTCAGACCTCACCAAGAGGAGGAAGAGATTCATCCCAACAAGAAAATGCAGATATTTGGTTGTTTTTCACATATTGTCCAGTTCATCTCCACTCTCCATTCACCACTGATGGGCCCATTTGGGGTTTAAGCTATACTGTTTGCCTATATGGGGCTCAGAGCCACAATGATTTCAATCTAACTTTGGACTGAGTCGCTAGATCCTCCTTTGCCTCCACCTTTCGAATGATGATGGCCTTCAGTGACGGAAGCACCTATTCACCTCAGAGCTAAAGATAACCACATTTTTGTAACATGATGTTACAGTCTGCCAATTATGTTAGAGCACAGTGACACAGCAGGTAGCAAGAATGTGAATTCAGGTGTTGGTTCAAATCCAGCTTAGTCTGTGTGGAGCTGTTCTCACCGTGTGCACGTGAGTTTCCTTCAGATGCTCTAGTTTAGTCTCACAGGTCAAAGATGTGCTTCAGGAGAACTGACCATAGTGTGTCTGATACAGTATATTGCTTTGCTTTACAAATAGGTAAATGACTGTAAGGAACATTAGCATCTGGCATTATAAAGTCATCTTGAAAAAAGGTGTTAACAAGATATGAATTAATAGTAATAATACTGTGAGCCTACCTTTAGTGTAAGTCATTTATTTGCAGATACATAACTGCAGCACAGTAGCTCAGTGATAACATACTGCACCATAGATATTATGGTTGTGCAGATGACTTTTGGGTTTTATTTTGCTATGGCAGACATATACACCTCACCAGGAAGTGCCAAATGAGCAAAATGAAAAATTCTAATTGTAGGGACATTATAATGATGAAGCTTTGTGGGCTTGT
The DNA here is from genome assembly GCA_018136845.1 of Heterotis niloticus. Lineage (NCBI taxonomy): Eukaryota > Metazoa > Chordata > Actinopteri > Osteoglossiformes > Osteoglossidae > Heterotis > Heterotis niloticus. The sequence goes on along the minus strand of CM030890.1, from coordinate 15,066,343 downwards.
AAATAATACAGTGAATGGTTTGACAGTTGGCTGTGTGCAAACAACTGGTGCATAAGGTATATGCCAGGCAATCAACCCAATTGATGAAACCGTCAAAGTCTGAAAGCTCTGGTTTAACTGTAATTATGCTAATGTGTCTGAGCATATTATAGTGTTTCTGCATCTATGTGTGTGCGCACGTGAGTTTCTATATATATTATTATACGAGTGACTAGGGAATGATCCTGTTGTTGAGCCTCTCGCCTCAGCATGGATGACTCAGATCCTTCATGTTGTGCTTGGCACCGATTGGCCTGATGCCGCCGCTGTGGACTGACAAACACCACATGCCACATGTGCAACTGCAGCATAGCACACACCCCTTCCGAGTACTTAACCTGGTCCCCCTCCATCCTTTTCTTCTGTCACCAGGGTAAAGCATGATGAATAGTCATAGAGATACAACCAAAGGGAGCACATAGCCTATCCCCATAAAATCCGTAACTGTCTATGGTAGGAGAGATGCCTGGTTCTCTCTGTCTCTCTGTCTCTGTCTCTGTCTCTCTCTCTCTCTCTCTCTCTCTCTCTCTCTTTTTCCCCTTCCCTCCCTCCCTCACTTCAGACTGGAGATTTATTAAAGCTCCAAACAAAAGCAACAGGCTGCCGCAGCACTGAGCTCTGACCTCAGGACATGAAGGATGGATGCACAGAGATCTGAACGTAAAATGAACACACTCACCTCAAAATGTGTACAACCACCTTAAACTGATCACAGTAATCTCACATTGAGCACAACTGCCGCATTTGAGTTTCACCGGGCCACACGTATTCATTATTATCCTCAGTTGATGAGGAGAGCTGGTAGACACAGTTTAATGTTTCATTTAAAACACAGCACAGTGCAGCGATGGGTAGCTACAACAGATCCCTGTTTGACAAAATACCCGAACACAAACAAGAGTGTCATTTGCTTATTACATTAGTGGGCAACACAGCTTATCTGAAGCACAGGCCATGAGTTAAAGAAAGACTCCTGAGTGGAGTGGTACTGACCCGGCTGAGCTGCTCCAGGAGCCGGTGGTTCTGCTCAGAGAGCTCAGATACAGCGCAGCTCTTCTCCCTATCCACCTCACGCAGCTGGGCCTGCTGTCTTTCCAGCTCCCCCTGCAACTGCCGCACATCTGTCTCCAACTCAGCTACACGGCCTTCCCATTCGCCTTCACGGCTTTCCAGCCGCCGCCGCAGCTCGTGCTTCTCCTGCTCCAGGTGCTGGAAGAAAGGACAGACAGCGCTACATTGGGTGTACCGCTTAAAAATGTGGATTTGTACCTTCAAGGCCCCTGTTCTAAATTTGGTTTTGTTTTTTCTGACCAGTCCAAATGCACAAATATGACTGAAATTAAAAGGGTGTTTAAGGTTGCAGAACTTAATAGGTTAGTTAATAACTTAGTTAATAAGCATGGAGTGGAACTTGGACCTCAAAGCTTTGAACTGAGAATGTGTCTTCTGTCAGAAAAACAATCTAATCAGGTCACTGATATAAAGGAAGGGTTGAGGAAACATGTTTAAAACAAGCAGAAAATAGGTAGGAAAGAGGTAAGAAAGGGATGAAAAACAGGTAGGAAAAATACCAGTAGTGCAAAGAAAAGGCAAGAAAGAGGAGACATTGGAAACAGGCATAAAACATGTAAGAAGCAGGGAGCAAAAATGCAGGAAACAGTTTTGAAATATGTCCGAAACAGAGTAAAAAAAGGTTTGTAAACAGGATCCGAACACAGGAAAGAGCTAGGAAGCAGAAAAGAAAAAAACAGAAAACATTAAGGAAGTGAGCTAGAAATGGACAAAATATGTAGGAAGTGAATAGGAAAAGGGCAGGAAACAAACAGGCTGGAATGATCTTGGAAACATTTAGGAGACACTTTGGAACCAGGTTAGACACATGTTGAAAGCAGGTAGGAAACGTATTAAATTAATAGAAGATAGGCAAGAAACTGAAGCAAAATAACTTTTTTATTACAAAAACTGACCTGTAAATGAACTTTAAAACTACACCATGTTAAAGTGATATGTTTCTATCTAAAATCAAAGTGGTGAGCACATTTGGGGGGGTGAGGAAGGCCGTCAGATGCTGTACGAGATTGATCCTTGCCCCTGGCAACAAAGATGAAGCCCATTTGTAATAATGCATGCATCAAAGAATGGGTGTTCTCCTTACTGGCCCCCTGTCCTCAATTTAATCAAGGGAAAATCATGGGACAATCTGGTTTGAGTTATGAGCTGTCAGCATTTCCCTTAACTTATTTACATTACATTTATAATAATATACAGTGATGAGCATCTAATTTATACTTTCTCCTTCAATTTAATACATTTGGAAAACCCAATCCAGGGCAATGAAGGAATGAAAGGGACAACATGTCTCAGTTTTCCACACATTAATCCATACAGTTGGGCTATTATTGGTTACATTCATCACAAAAATTGTACGTAACATCTATAATAGCAAAAACACTGTTGTCTTATTTTCAACCAATTTTTTAAAGTTTTGTGTCTTTTTAAAGGTAAATAAGTCACACTTAATCTAATCTTGCACCAATAGGTGTCAGCAAAAAGACTCCTCTAAATTAATGCACGGATATTTATTTGTGCAGGTAATAGTTAGGCCCAAATCTCATTGAGTCTCAGCCTTCTCATGTGTCTTAACTGCTGGATAAGTTGCCGAACTGAAATTTGTTTCAGGAGAACTTTATACGCGGGGCATTTTAAATGAAGTGACCTATTTGTAAGGGGGCAGCGATTCTAGTGGTTCGTAATGGGGAGCTGCGGTTGGGTTAGGGTGGTTGATGCCATGGTTGTTCTGGGGCTGGGAAGGCTGAGGTGCCGACTGGAGTTCAGGTTGGGATGGTGAGGATGACGGTTGTAATGATTGTTGTGACGGTGAACATGGTGCCCATGGTCATGATGTTCAGGGAACTGGATGTCAGCGTAGGCCAGCGCTAACACTGGCCAACACAGAAGACGGAACTCCTACCTCAAGCTTCTCATTGAGTTCTTTGTTCATCCTTTCATACTGCCGGCTTAGCTCCTGGTTTCTCTCGAGCAGCGCCTTGCCAAGGCGCGCTGCCATCACCAGGTCCTTCTCCTTCTGCCGGAAGAGCGATAGCAGGTCCGGCTCCTGTCCGCCCGCAGGCGCCTCAGAGGCCGCCGACTCGACCAGCATGGTCAGCTCCTCCTCGAGAGCCGCGCCGAGGCCGCCGGGGTGTCGCCGGTACGCGCTCGGCTCCGAGCTCGCCTCAGCACCGCGCTCTGTGGGCCGCTCCATGCGGTCGCTGTCCAGCTCCAGCAGTGCTGAAACGGCGGGCGCGGGCGCTGGCGCGAGCCCGTGCAAGTCCAGGCAGAAGGCGGACATGGGCGGTGTGGCGCGCGGCGGACGGTCTGCGTCACGGTGCTCGCTGCTGTCACGGCTCCCGCGCCACACGGACCTGTCTGCGCCACTCGTGCTTCCGCGCGAAATTCCCCATAGCTGTGATCCCGGCTGCTAACTGCAGTCACAATAAAAACAGTACCTGTCAGCAGGGCTGTTTATGTGCCCCCCGGTGCTACTCCCACGACCGCCTGCGTGATTCTGTGCACAGCCGCACAGATCCGGTCCCCGTGAGGTGGGTCACGGTCTGATTTGAGCAGTTTTTTTTTTTTTTTTTTGCTTTTATTATTTTTTGCTTTAGGGAAAACAGCTCCCGCTCCCGAGTCGTGAGCCTAGCGGTGCGGCACGCCGGTGGACGGTGTGGACGCGCTCGGTCTCTCCGTCATCGCCGCGTCCTCATCCGGCTGCGCCGAGGTCTGGAGGCGAGCCGTGCGAGAGCCGAGTGCGCGAGCCCGGCAGCTTCCCCCGCGCGCGCGCACCCACCCCACATACACACGCACGCACACCTCGCCCCTCCCTCCGCCGTGCGCGCGCACGATGACGTCTGCAGCGCGTCTCGCAACGGACGGCAGTCTATTGGCAGGTCTCGGTATCGCCACAGCCTGGACCGGCACCTGGACCGTGACGCACTCGTGTTCTTGCTCCGTGTTTTAATTACGTTTGAAAACATGCTGCATCGCACGGAAGAACCGCATCTCAAGAGCCGATTTGTCCCTACATTAAATTATCTTTTGTTTGCATATATTTTTCTTGCCCGCAAGTGCGCCCGAAAGGCTCGGTTCCGCAAATTAAAAATCGCCCTTGGCGTCTACACCCTTCTGACGTCATAGGGGTGTATCTGCGTGGGAGGTAATGCTTGCGGTTCTGGACACCAAAGGACCCCGATACCCTGATGTAAAAAACAAAAAAACAAAAACACCACAGTGGAAATCTCTTTTGAAGTGGACCAGGAGGCGAGAGGTGGAAGGGCACAGCCATTAATAATGAGGTTCTGTAGATGTCCATCCCCTGAGTATCTTTTAGGCTGTAGCTTGATTCTTGAGCTTTGTATACAGCTTTCAGGAAGCTAAAGGAGAAAAATAAGGAGATGAGGCACAAGGGAAATCTGGAAAGACTGTTTACTATTCAGGGAGATGCCGATCAGCAGTGGTCGAAAAGGCCGCGAGAGGCGATGAAAGCCAACACAAAAGGGCCCAGCACTAAACTACAAGGAGCACCTGCTGAAAAGACATTGAGCAGTAGAGAAGGACACACATCAAACCACTTGGTAATATCTTCCTGATAGGGAAGAATCTAACTATTTTGCCAATGGTCCTTTGATTCTGAACAGTTTTGGTGAGCTAAGGAAGATACATGAGTTGACTGTTAAGGTGCAGAGATGTTGAGGAAAATCAGAACCAATGAGAGGGAGACAGCTCTATCAAACTAGATCTCTTTGGATAAATCTGACAAATTATGTTCAGAAGCAGTGACGTATTTAATGGTTTGGGGGCCATCAAATATTGGAATTTGGCCCTGATTGATTCCAATTCCTATCCTTTTCTATACTTTATTAGTCTAAACAATGAGACCTAGTTGTAAAAATGATTTTTGAAAAGCCCCTGGAATGCTAAGTAGGAGGGCTGGTGTGAAAGTCTAATCCGTATCTTTTGTGTATGGTAATACAAGAGAAAATAACTACGTACGCCGTAATTTATGAAACATGAATTTAATAGTACAACCCACTATAAACTCTTAAAGCCTGGACTGTTACACTAGTGTTTAAATCTAGCAGTCATTTATTAGGATTATTAATTTGCATGCAGCTAACATGAGAGGCAGTCAGATATCAAAAAGCTGACAATTTTCTTTTACTGTTAAACAGCGTGTTGCATGTTTGTATCTCCCACTGATCTTCAACTGATTTGTTCTGACTTAAGAGATATGATATATAGTGACTGCCTGTCTTGGACCAGATTAGCAATTGGTCAACAGCCACTTTGGCCGTTATAACCTGCAAAATGTGTGCAGTGCGGTGAGGTGCCAGTTTGAGACTTTACTAAGTGTGTAGTGCTAAAGACAAGCAATGTTTTCTACACACTGCTATATGTAATACCAAACTTATAGTGGCTTTGATTAAAGAAGTAATCCAGATTTTCATATTAATGGTAACACTTTAACAGTAAGAGGAGACATTGGACAATTTCAATTTTAAGAGTTGCATAATTTTCTTTGCGTAAGTGATGTGGTGGTGCAGCAGGGTATGCTGGTGTCTCAGAGCTCCTGGGTCACTTGCCTACTGTGGGGTTCAAGGCCAGCTCAGGGGTGTGTGCAAAGACTGTGTTTCTGTCTTTGCATCCTTGTTATATAAGAATATGGCAGAAGAAGGCAGTGAAAAACCAAGTTCCTCCTTGCCTTGGAAAACATGCTAGTGGTCGCCTAGGAATCAAGCATAATTTGGTGCCACTTTCCAGTCCCAAGCTTTAAACTAATAATACTTAATTTGTCAAACCTTAAGAAATAAATTACATAAACGATTGTTAAACAATGTAACATTTAAAACCTTGAAATATATTCAAAATTCTGTAGACCTTAGTCCTTTACATTTTTTGTAAGAGAAGTAAGTGCTGCTATGCTTTCTCATGTCGGTGTCAAGTTCACAGGAAGGTTGTTAAACCTGTTTCTGTGAGCGTGAACAGTTTATGGCAGCTCTTTAAAGTAGTATAGTTGTATTTTAACAGTGTTTAAATTTGTGTGCACATAACAGGAGCAGATATCTGATAATTAAAATGAAAATGTAGATAATGCTACTGAAAATAATAGCTTTTACTACAGTTTTGGCATATCTTATATTTTCGTATAGGTTTAAATAAAAAGTAATGCATATATAAATGCAAATATCTTTTTTATGGTTTTCTAGGATTCTTGTCTACCTTTGCCGAATGATAATTCTGCTGTTTAGCACACCAGTAAAATAAAGAAAAATATCTAACGGGTGTCTTTTTTTACTGCAAGCCTATTTTTACACCTTGTGATACAAAATATTTTAAGTCGACTTGCCATTTTCCTTCAGCAGTTTGAGTACCATGAAAATGTGAGCATAGTGAAAGGGTAACAGTATGCAGATGTGGGTATCACTGTTCAGTGATTAACTTTTTGCTTGCAAATTTTTTTTCCAGTATTTAGCAATTATTTTCTATAAAAAGAAGGCTAGTACGCCAATTTAATTTGCTCACCAAAACTTTACTCAATTCAGTTGTTGTTAAGTACCATTGAGTTGATGTTGTCTCATGGCAACTCTATGGATAGTTTTCCTGAAATGGATCCGGTCTTAAGCAAGTTGGCTAAGACTTGACAAAGGGGGATCGATGCCTGTGGTGACCATGTCCATACTTCTCACGTTCCATGTCCCTATGATTAGAGCTTATTTGCAGCTTCAGACTCTCATTTCAGGCATAGCAACATCAGCAGTTAGACTTTCCAAGGGCTTTGATCTAACTGCATCATACACACTAGCTTTACTCTGAGGAATCTTGGGCTCTTCCCCAGTAGATTGTTGAGTGCTTTCTGACCTGAGGGTCTCATCTTCCGGCACTATACCGTGATTGACAATAGTTTTACTATCCATAGAGCTTTCATGGCAAAATGTGGAAGTAGACTGCCAGGCCTTTCTTCCGCGCAGTTAAAGTTAGCGTTGTTGCTGTTGCCAATGAAATGTGATCCTCCACCAACAACACTGACCCAAACTGCTGCTGTCCAGTTTGAGGTTTGCTGCTCTTTGTCTGACTGCTAAACCATTGGTCTCCCTGACAAGGTTGAATTCAAAGAAGTATTATTCCATTCATTCTAGCCCTCTGGGTCATAGCAGTGGACAACCCTGACCACTTTGTGCAGTAAGTGTTGTGAGTGCTGCCTTACATTTTTCAAAAGGGTAGAGAAAGTCTAAAAGAAACAAACAGAAGCTGAACAAGTTATGGGTGGTCCTATGACTTCTCCATCTACTAGCTCTGAGCCTGTTAGTGAAGTGCTGCCTCCTTCACCATCCACCTACCATTAAATTGCCACTTATGAGCTGATATGCAAACGTCATACCTTTAAGGTAAATAACATAGAACTTGTTTTTTTTATTTCTTATAAGTACAACTTTATTTCTTATTACATTTGTCTTATGCATTAGTAAATTTCATGTGACGTGTGGGATAAAAGAAGGGACTGAGCAGCTGCTTCTGAAGAAAAACACCTTGCTGTAGCTCTTTATTAGGTTTCCTTACTCAAACCATGTCATGAACTAAATAAATACTTGCAATGTTCAGGCACCAGGGGGTCCTTGCTGTCCACAGTCTGCTCAAAAGTACAGAGACAAGAAAATACTGCCCGCTTTTGCCTTCTGCTCTGCAGTGCTGTCCGTGTTGCTAAGGCTGTAACGTACAAGTCAGTGAAAACAAAAGTTTCATCACAGGTGAAAGGCTATAGATATAAACACAGAGGTCTTAAAGTACATTACAGGAGTAGCTGCATAAAATAATGATGACAAACCACTGGTCCACTCCATGTTGCACTTCACTTACAGACTTTTTGAATAACAAAATACTGTAACTCTCAGTCACAGTGAAGTTCAATGAGTTGGGGACCAATTATACTGTAAAAATGTGAGCTCTGTGAAAATGTGCACACTGTTAGGATGTTAGTTCTGTGGTGATGCAACTATTAAATGTGACTACCTTGTCTGTCAGAAAACTCTAAGACTGGCTGTCTTCTTCTCCTCCTCAGATTCAATCTTGATTACATTATTGAGGTGGGTGGTGGAGGCTGGCTGCAGTGGACCTTCATTGTGGAGAACAGCACTAGATTTTGAGGATGGCCTAATCTTTGCTGCTTAAAATAGACATTGATGATAATGGACATAAGAATAGCAACCCCAGACAGCTCAGCCAGCAGAGGACAGCAGGCCTGCCAGAGTAGGGGCTTAAAGGAGCTTATTGAGATAGTAGATACGACCCCACCCCCCACCTACCTCGGCATTGCCCAGTGCACTACAATTTTAAATTATTCTTTATGTAAACGCACACAAATTTATGTTCTGCAGCAACTTTTTTTATTATTTATTCTTTTATAATGTGTAATTTTTTTTAAAATTCCATATCTGTTTTTTAAAGTCCACACACTTCTGACTATGCTTTTAGAGGGCCCACCAAGTGTATACATCAGTATGTGATCGTCTGCACTACTCTGTGTTTGTTTTCATGTGTTTTTTTGTGAACATGGTGCCAGGATGCTGAAAAAGAGGTGGACAATTAAGAACACAGACCCTTTGGATGGACTTTCAGTGAGGACACAAAAGAAATGGGTCACATCCCGGCTTTTGCAGTTGGCATTGGGCCTACCCACGTGCTTGTGTGGATTTTCTCAAAGGCGCAGCAGGGGGAGCTGGACAAAGCATGGGCTGGAGGAGCTTTAGGGGTTTACAACGACTACTGAATTGCTCATCCTCTTATACTGCGAAACAATGCACTTCAAAATTCATGTTTTTGTTCACAACATTTGAGTTTTAAAAAGTGTGAAACTAGCAGGGCAGGAGGTTTCCAGTGTTGCGAGAGCAATTAAAAATATCCACATACAAATACAATCAAATAAATACACATGGTAGATAGATAAAAACAGGAATCAATAAGAAAAAAGTTCATCCCCCTTAACTGTTTTCATTTGTTTACCAGGGTGTAGCAGTAAAACACACATTCATTTAATTCACCAATAAGTTCTCCTATAGTTTAACACTGTTTGAGCTGAAATAAGCTCATCAAATTTAAAATTTTATTCATGCTATATATAATATACATTGAGACCACTGTAGTAGGAATTTTAAAGATGAAAATCCAATAATTCACCTCTATCAGTTAAACAGTTGAATAAGAACAGAACATTAGTTTTCTTAGCTAATGCAGTTCATATGTAAATACATAGTTTTGACATTTTTCAGAGCATTTATGCCTTGTTTCTGTGCGGGTCACATCCATTAATTTTCCTAAATTCCATTATGGCAGAATTCATACATATTATCTCTCAGGCCTTGAATAGTCATTCTAACCATGCATATAATCATTTTCACATAATGTTCTCTGACAACTACACATGGCAGTTTAACAATATGTTTCATTTAAAATTTATATATTCATTTCCTAGACCCATTTCTAAGTATGCGGACAATGTCTATATTTTAGAAAGATCAGGTACAAAGAAATCATGCTGTTATATCTTACAAGTAAACAAAGACCCACAGTGGATAAGTATGAGGTCATTTTTTTTTTACATTAGTCGAATGATTGCTTAGGGAGGATTTGTGCACGTATGGGAGATTACTGCTGAGATTATTTGGTCAAAATGCTGTGCAGTGTCTGAAGCAACACTGGTGACCCTCCCTGCTGATTTGTCCATACGCTTTAGGCCATCACGTCAGTGCTGAACATAGAGCACCACCTATGGGTTTGGTTTCTGATCACTCGGCCTACTGTATGTGTCCTTACATATAACACGCAAAAAGGCGGAAGGAAGCGGTGCACTTTATTTTTAGATAGTGCCATCTGGTTGCTTTGTAACCAAGAGTAGCAAGAAGGCAGCAATGGAGATAGAACTCCTAAAGACGATGAAAAACCTCTGGGGTCACACTAGCTCGAGCTGATAATTTCTGTGGATAATTGACGCCAGCTGATAAGTGACACCACCTCCTTGTGTTATACAGTTTATGAACTTTATAGGTCTGATTCTTGAATGTAAGACAACCCCGTCTTTTCTTAGACACAATAACCAGAAAAAAAATACCATCTTACATTCTGGCCAGCACGGTATTTAGTTTTTTGTCAATTTATCCTCTCTAAAGTCACCTGTAGAGTTATGATGCTGAAATATTTTGTTTGCGGGTATAAATTACCAGTTCGGCATCACAGCTGCAATAATTGCTTTACGATCGGTAGTGAATGCTTGTTAGCACCGAGCTCACGCTCCGGCTCTTATTGAACAGACAAACTGAATACTGAGTGAGGATCTAAGTAGCTATCAACCGGGAGTAGAAGAGCCCTGTGTGACCCTCACTGATCTCATTGATGGGTCCAGATGCTCAGAGTCATTGAGGGGAACCATGCACGCTATTGTGCTTTTAGTGATCCTGTGTTTGATCCTGTGTTTCATCAGTCCTGTGTTGAGGAGTAGTGCAGTACTGGAGTTTGGCCGGAAGGAGGCAGTGCCGCATGAGAATAGCGGTATGTGATGCGCCCGTTTCCTAGGTTACACATCCCGGCATTCACGATGAAAGGCTTGTAAATGGTTCAGTTGATTTGTAATAAATACGTATAAATGAAATTTGCCTTCTAATGCCTCTAGTGTTTTTGTATTAATTAATTGCTGTATTAAAATAACCAATGCAGTGTAGTTTCTCTTTTTTGTTTTTTAGTAGATTTTCAGCCTAGTAATTTGAATTTTTGTATCTTTGCCAACTAGCATTTTATTTTGGTGGGTGCTTTATTGAACTGGACACTTTGCAAATGTATTTATGCAGATAACTTGTGAACCATCTGATGTAATTCTGACTTTGCCAGTAGCTACCAAACATCGGCATTGTTACGGTTACATTAACCATTGCTTAAATAGTTTTAAACAGCTTAGTAATTCTTGTTTTGCTTCACACATCAGCACATTTCTGCACAAAGATTTGCCAGATACTTGCACTACCAGATTGCAGAGTTTATTACTACCATTGTAAAGTTCCCTTAAGAAAGGCACGACTAATTAAAGGTTAATAATAACAGTAATAATATAAAAATAATATAATAATACAACAACAACAACAACAACAACAATAATAATAATAATAATAATAATAATAATAATAATAATAATTATTATTATTATTATTATTATTATTATTATTATTATTATTATTAATTACACTACTTGCTCAGCTAGCAGTGTAGATGATTTTGTGAGGGAGACTGGCTTCCCTGGTTAAGACTTTCCAGTCACACTTCATAATCACCATTGTCAATATCACACTATTATAACATCTGAAAGTCTTTTCATCCCAAAGAGAGTTCAGCTGGCTGTCAAAGCAAAATGCTAATATGAAGCATTTATAGAGGAATGTCTGCAAATAATTTTTAATCGGTGCTAAATTCAGTTACAATAAGTCTGTCGATGCCTGACCCCTCAGGGTAATCCCAATGCTTCCTGGAGATGCCTAAAAGTGCTGCTTCTCCATGGTTCTGGGGGTTGCGGGGGTAGCTTGAAGGCCATGTTTTTCTGTTGAAGTAAAGCTGGTGAAATACCCCACAAAGGGACCCTCTGTCCCAGTGGGGATGCTGTGCACGTGCCAGGATTCCTCAGAATCAATTTGCCTTCATGTCTCTCTTCTCTGTGCCAGCCCTCTGCCTTCTTCTCTCTCTTGCTTTATCGCTCGCTCTCCTTGCAGCACCCACCCGGGCTGGCGGGGGCGTTTCTCTTAACTGGAGCTGCCTTGGTGCCGAGGCTTGTGCTCCACCGCGTGTGATGCTTATGTAACTTCGATGGCTTAGTCATCGGCCTGACCCATCGCCTGCCCGCTCCTCCTTCTTCCCTTCATGTGAACAAGCACCGGCTTCCTGGGCTGTTACACAAGACACCAAGAGGTTTGCTGTTTGCCCAGTTCCACAGGGAGATGGCTTCACCTTTACACAGCTGCTGTGGTATAAGAGGCTGTTCATGCTCAGTCCTGAAGGGAGCGCTGTCCCCTCTCATATTTTCAAATTGCTGCTTGATCAAAGGAGTGCTTCAGCATCAGGCCTTGAATATAAATTTTATGTAAATTAATTTCAGAATAGCCGTATGGTTGTAATGTGAAATATTTTGAAAGGGCCAGAGGTGATCCGCTCCTTTTTCCCTTCCTCACATGCCTGTACCTTTTCCTGCTCACAGATCATTTTTGATCTTAAAGTGAGATCTTCAACAGCTTGTGTCCCATAAGGGCCGTGGTTGACTCAGTAGAATCAAGTGCATAACAAATAATTTAATTTGCATGTGTTGTGTCATGAGTCTTTTTTTTCCCAAGGGCATCTGGCCATGTGCGTTTGAGCTCATACCCGCACGTCTCCTCATTCCGAAGCACGACATGCCAATGTCAGATCCTTATTGTCAGGAAGTACTCCATTTTATTAGATTTATTTTTAAAATAAGGTTTACGACCATTATTTGATCACAGCAGCATACAGGCAGTGACAAGGAGAGACTGCAAATGTGACCACTTACAAAGAGCAGAGGGTGAGGGTCACATCGTTCCTGTGTATCACAGGTATGATCACAGGAAGCACTCTTGCACCGTGGTACATCATCTGCTGTATGCATCACTATTCACTCAGTGGTGTCTCTGCTCTGCTGCTGCTGGCGTACTTATAATATTCATTATAATACTCATATACTAATACTGTACTTATAATGAAGTACAGTATAAAATGTAGTTTAGCTCTGTGTACTGGGTGTAAAATGTGTATTAATAATTCCCTGATAATTTTGGGCTAAATGTTGAGTTTTTTCTTCCTGATTAAAGCAAATTTTATTTACAATAACCATTTTTATAAGCAGTACTTTTTGTCTCATTGTGAATAAGAGAACTAATATGAACATTCTGGAACCATGTATTGTAAGTACATTCTTGACATGGTGAGCCAGGGGTACCTGTATGTTCGATGAAGATGATTAGATGATTTCAGTGCATTTAGCAGGTGGGATAAGTTAAGCACATTTTGACACCCTGCTGATGTTCTGCTGTGATGGAAGAGGCATCCCTCTGTTCGGGTCATGTTCACGTGCCTCGTTCATCTCATTTCTTGGTCTTGCGACCACTTGTTTGCCCTCTTGACACTGCTGCTAATGTTTTTAAAACATTGTGTTTATGAAGTACAAGGAGCCAATCCTTTGTGACTGTTCTTTCTCAGGAAGGGGGTGTATGATTATGTGGATGAAATAGAGATGTTTAAATCTGTTTGCACATCTATTAGCAAAAGAAATTTACTCTCTTCCTTCTTCTGTTTTCCATATTTGGCTCCAAGTGTGTGAGTGTGAAGGATATACCATACCTTGTTGCTAGGTAACAACTTCTCAATGTCTCTATATAAGTTCCATCTGTTTTTTTCCATGTTCACACATATACATTGGCATGTTTTTATTTTTAGCATCTTAACAAGCTATTTCATCCCTTTGGTACCGCAGAATAAAAGTAACTGAGGTTAAGTATCTTTTTTTAAGTCACATATGGATTGTTTATTTTGTCTAGTTGAACAGTCTCCCTTATTAAACCTGCCATCTGACTTTACTTTAGATTCAGAATCCAGATCTACTCGCGATATAGTCGGTACATCCATCGTCAGCAACAGCTTGTCTTTGTACTCGATGCCTGTCCCAGTAGCACATGGGGTGAGCCAGGGTGCACTGTGGTTTGGATGCCAGTCACCCACTGACACGCATGAATGGGAGAGGCACCACTGCTGCTCCCTGTTCCTCTGTGCCACCTTGTGATATAATTGTTCATGATATAAATCAGTGGCTAGATTTACAAAATCTGTTTGCACGGTCGACATTCATTTTATGTGTTAATTTGTTTGCTTCAATTTAAATGTTATTTCCTCAGCTTGGCCCAGTGGTTTGACTGCAGTTCATCTGCTGAGGAAGTGACAGGAATGAATTGAAACAGCGGGTGAATTTTATAGATTTTCTCTAACAACACTGTCAAAAAATTAACATTTATATTAACATTAAAATTAACGCTAATATTAACATTAAAATGTATGTAGAATCTTGCTCACTCCAAAAAATACTGCTGTACATTTTGGATTAGGCTCGCTTTCAGAATGCGTCGGTGATGCTGGAACAAAAGGCTCTTGTGGAGGACCGGCAGCTGAAGTGCTGTTGAACAGCCGTGTGTGTGGAGTGGTTTTATCGCTGATTGTGTTCCCAGCATGGACCCGTGAGCAAACACTGTCCGGAGAGGTCTGCCCAGTCTGCCTGAGTATTTACACCATATCCCTACGTTGACTTGACTGTGACTTTGCTGTCATCGCCATTGGAGAGCTGGTGTTATGTCATCAGCAAGGGCCTGAAGTACAGCAGCAGAACTGGTGTCTTTAACCAACATCAGTGTAAGAGCTGCACTCCTTCTCCACACCGAGGCCCGCGTTGCCTGCGCAGGCTCACATCCGGTCACGCAACGCACTAACTGCTCCCCAGCTTTGGTGCACGCTTCTAAATTTGTCTTTCGCTCGCCCCGAATAAACAGCCAGATTACTCATATCCTTGAAGTAAAAATAAAATGCATGGCACGATGAATTATGATGAATGTTTTGTGGTTACGAATCAAATCCTTTGACGTGGGCACCTTCTCTTTCAGCAGCCAGTATTAATTAAAAAGAGACTAGTCAGCGGGATAGTGAGGAAGTCTTGTGTTTCTTCATTTTTTAGCTGACCCTTTACTCCAAAGCAAGGTACATAATTTTGTTGTTTGTTTTTATTCTAATGGGTAATTATTACTGTGCCAGTCATTATTATTATTATATGACCGGAGTAATTTTTACAGTCTCAGTGCAGGGTTCTGCAACAGGAGCAGGGATTCAAACCCATGTCATTTGATTGTAATGCTATCTACTGCTCCATACTTAATTTGTTGCCTGTCTGCATATTTTGACAGCCTTGCACTGACATTTCTGAAGAAACTTAAATTGGAGAAAATATGGAAGTTCCAATCCAGTCATGATTTTATGGATGAGTTTAAGTTAGGTGTTATGTTTGTGTCACGGATGGTGACTATGTTGGCGGCTCTGCACATGTCCATGTGGACACGCAGTGCTGTTCCAGTGTGCCAGAGCCACCTTTTTCAAAAGCAAAACTTTTTTTTGGCTGTGAGTCCCAAATCCGTGTTTCCATGGCAGCAGTTACCGCAGCTGCAGACTGTGGAGCAGGGCTGGAAATTTAAAAGCATATGCAGATGCAGACGGTTTTCTCCCACATTCATTCCCATCATCCAACATGACTTCCAACACATGGACCCTGTATGGGCGAATGCTTGGATCATCTGGGCTCGCTGAACTGGACTGTCTGCACTATTCACATCGAGGTCCCAGTGAAACAAAAGTGTGAAGATAAATAAACAGTAAATAGCATGTGTGCCCAGGGAGGTCTGTCTTTCTTACAGACATCCAGAGCCTGCAAACAA
Organism: Heterotis niloticus; assembly: GCA_018136845.1. NCBI lineage: Eukaryota > Metazoa > Chordata > Actinopteri > Osteoglossiformes > Osteoglossidae > Heterotis > Heterotis niloticus. The sequence goes on along the minus strand of CM030890.1, from coordinate 15,050,735 downwards.
TACATGTTGAGCTCATTACCCACACCGCCACTATGTCAAGCCCTGACTTCTCATCTATAGGGACTTTCAGTCCTTCTAGGTGGGGTGAAGTTGTGATGAGTGATTTGGCCTGTTAACCATCTCAAATGTAATATATGTAAAATCTTACTTATTATTCATCCATCTCTCTGGCTGTACGGTGTATGCTGAACTACTGAAAATTGTTTATTTATTTATAGCGGTAGGTAATATCTACTATTATTTCAGGGTAAATACAGTATTTTTATTCCGGGGTACAGCGGAAAGGAGAATTCAACCCCAAGTACTTCAATCTTGCAGTCTTCACAGCTGGCGCTTTAATGCCTCGGGATATTTAACAAAGTGGTCAGTTTGAACCCATTTCTCTTAAAATAACAGTTTGTCAACAGTTCCAGACAGTTCCTATTGCTGAAGTAGTTGCACATACACACTATACTCCACATATTTGCCATCAGCTGGGATAGACTCTAAGGCAGCTGTTTAGTTCATTCATGTCTTCTCGCTTTTTTATTTTGAATTATCACAGGTTGACTTTCTGGGGATGAGCACCACTTTGCTGTATTTGTCACGTGAGCTTCCAGCTGGGTTTGAGTTCAGCATCTGTGAATCTGGAAAAGCTGGACAAAGGCCAAATATCCACTGAAATGCCCGTATTCTATATATTGTTGTTGAAACACTGAAGTTGCCACATATAAGATAGGTAATATGAAAGTCATGTTATTTTCTTTTCCTTTATTTGCAGTTTTTATGCCACTTTGACTTTGAGTACTTGGTAAGTACACCCTGAAATGGTTCACTGCAGCTGCAATTTTCTTTGAAAGATGAAATTCTCTCAGCTGCCACTTTGTTTTGTCAAGTCAGACTAAAGGCTCATAAATAAACAGCCGAGGAACGTTAAATAAACTGCATATGAGCCAAAATTTTCTAGACTTGTGATGAAGTCTGAGTGTTACATTCATGAACAGCTGACTTGTTTGTCTAGTCTGTGCAATGCTACCCTTATAACATTTATTTTTATACTCCTTGCACTGTCATGCATCTTTTGCATAAGTCTGTGTGTGTGTGTATATAGTATACAGTTAGGTCCATAAATATTTGGACCCTCTGTATTAGAAATTTATGTATGTTCCATTGCATGGCAGCTACAGGGCATTGAGAGCCACTGAAAACCAAAGCCAAATTCCCTGTATGCGTGAACATACATGGCCAGTAAATCTGATTCCTTTTCTGATTCTGAAGAAGGTAATAAAGTAATAAAAAGTAAATTCTTTGTAGTTTACTTTTTGCACCTTCAGGAGTCTTGTGCAATGTGAAAACATGTCCCAGAATAGGGAACTTGGACTTGCAACCATTATTCTTCTATTCAACCTCATGTCCTGGTCAGGGTCACAGGAATCCGGAGCCTATCACAGAATCACTGGGTGCAAGGCTGAGGGGGTGCGCTCTGGATGGGGTGCCAGTTCATGGCAGGGTAGCCATACGCACAGATTCACTCACACATACACACTCTGTAGGTACACACTCACAAATACAAACACATAAATACAATTTACAGTGACTTGATACACATATCTTTGGACTGTGGGACAGAACCCACGCAGACATGGGGAGAAGATGCAAACTCCACATACACTGAAGTGGTTTCAACCACATACCTAAACAGAACAAGCACTGGGAGGTGGTAGAGCTACTTGCTTATGTCACTGTGCTGGGAGTTTTTTTTTTTAAATCAGTAAATACCTTCATTGGTCAGATTGTGAATTTGCAGGTATATTAATACCCATATTGGAGATACATTTGAAGGTGGTGTAGTGGTTAAAGCTGTCACCTTACATACAGAAGGCTTTTTTTTAATTCAGCTCCTTCTACTCATTGAGTTTCTCACCTGAAACTGATACAGTAAAAATTACCTTTCTGTATGAATGGGTAAATCATTATAAAGATGTTCATCAAACACCAAGTATCTTTTGACAAAAATAAGTGATATTCAAATGGAACAACTGAATGTTTCCCATTTTCCTTGTCCATTATTGTTTTGTGTTGTCAGTATTGTTATTTTAGTTTACACTGTACAATGCTTGCTGTACAAATATCATTTATATTTTCATTTTGGGTCATTCTTAAACTGGGGTCTATAGGTGGGCTTGTATTGAAAATGACACAAACTAAATAAAAGTTAAAAAATAAAATAACCATAACCAAGCTGTTTCTACGATGTAACAGTGCAAATATAACCAATAGAATAAATGAGCGCAATATTTTCTCTGCATTTATTTTGTGGACATTTTTCTAGGAGGGATCCCTAGCTTTTATCAGATTCATAAAGCAAGGATGCAAATGCTCTGAAATCACAACGTTGTATTACAGTTGTCCACAGTTTTACTACAGTTTATTTAAATAGCACCAGGACATTAGTGTCCCACCTGTAATATAGTTTTACTGCTTGTTTCACTAATCCTGAGTAGTTAAGATGATTGATAAAATCATTATAATCGCTGACTTTAGTCAGCATTGCTCAGCTGTCAGCTTAAGGAGCCTTTGACTACAGGAAATAATGATGGGGGTTCTGGTCCAGGTCCAAACTGCCTCTTACCCAGAGCTCTGCTTCACTTTCTCCTGCTCTGAGGATTAAGTGTACTGTAGCTGTAGCGAAAATATGTTAGGAAAGCAATTTGGTCCTGGGTGCCCATGTGAAGCTGCAGAATGTGGCTCCTGGCAGCAGAAGGCACGCAATACGGATCCCTGAGTTTGGTTGCAAATAGCTTTGGGGTTTGTGGGGGACCTTTTTGTTGAAGGTTGATTTTGTGTTTGTTTATTTCACGTTGGTGTCCTAGTGTTGGCCCTTATTCTGTGGCAAATTTGGCCATCGTATGTTCCTTCTGAGTTGAGCTGTTTCATATTCTCTTTAGGGTTTGAATAGGATTCATGCTGGCTCTGAGCTTTCAGATGTTACAGATTTTAAGAGGCAGCTCTCAACATAGAGCATTTTTATATATCCATGAATCCATTTTCATGAACTGCTTGTCCAGGTTAGAATTACGGCCGTCTGGAGACTACTGCTGGATGAATTGCTGGGACAGGCCATGTCCTGGATGGGATGCCAACATAGAAAATCTGCACTTTTATTTTCAACAGTGTAACAACATGTTCTATACAGTTGGGATTCCAGCACCCAAACTTTAATCCATTATTATCTACTGGAGTTGGGAGTTGGGTAAAGTTGGTCACCTTTTTTAAGATGAATTTGCTGAGAAGTAAGGCTCAGCTGGTGTAACGTCCCGACACTGTGGCGTCCAGACCTCATTGATTTCTTTCTTCAAGGTATGTTGTCACTGTGCCAGGAAGGCCGTGCCTGTGTCCAGTTGCCAATTTTGTGAGATCATCAGACTGATAGGAGCTCACCTGCAGCAGGGAACACTAATGGCACAGAAACACTGTGGTACAGGCAGCTTAGGTTAAATCCAGTATGTTTTTATAACTGTTCCCTGATTCTTCATGCAGGATGATGTTTAAGGTCACTGGAGAGCTTTATGTGCAGGAACACAGGACAGGCACACGATCTAACAAAAAGGTAAAATAAAGGATAAACATGGTAGAGATTTAAACTTTTAGACTGAAACAGGGCTTTAAAAAGGAAAATGAGGAGTTTTGACAGCTATAAGTTTTGTTGCTGTGACGATGTGCACTTGCTAGAGAGGCACTGTAACCAGGAGCAGGGGTTAGCTTGTGTGCCCTTGAGAAGGGTACTGAACCAGAAATACCTACTCACTTATTTTCATTCCTGGTCAACACCAGGTCAGGAGCCCCTGGTCAGGAATTCAGTTCTTATCCCAGAATCACTAGACAAGAAGGGTTACACCCTATATGGGATGCATGCCCATTGCAGGGCAGCTACACACGAACACGTTCATACACAGAGGAACACACTGTGGACGGTGTATAGAGGCCAGTTAACCTGTTTGGATTGTGGGAGAGAACAAGAAAACCCAAAGGAAACCCATGCAGATACAGGGAGAACATAAAGACTCCGCACCCAAACAGCCCAACTGTCATGTACAAATGGAGGACTTTACTGCCTTTTACTCGTCCGAGTGCAGTGGGCGACAGTTCTGTGGAGATGGGCTGTATTTTCACCTTTTCTCTTTGCTTTCTCTTGCAGGTCTTTTCTCTAATGCCCCTCATCCTCTTTTACAGAGCGACTCCCTCACCCATTTATCCCTCCATCATGTTGCCTCCTGTCCCCTCATCCTTCCACTCCCGCTGTGTCTCCTTCTCGCCGTATTATCCTCCTTTTTGCTCCGCCACACTTTCAACAGCTTTCTTTCAGTCCTGCTAATGAGAGAGGAACCAGGCAGTTCCCTGCGTCACTTTTCTCTGACGTTTCCTTTGATTCTGTGACCAACTTCACTTCTGTCTAATAATTTCCTTTTTTCCATCTTTTACATTGAAACTCGACTACCATCCCACCTCCACCCCTTACCTCTGAAGCCCTGGTGCTTCTTTCATACAGATTCTGTCAGGTAGAACCTACCGAAAGAAGCGCTATGTCTGCAGTGTCTGATGTGTGGTGACCTGCAGGAGTCTGATAGGTCTGTAGGGGTCACTATTGCAGTCATGTGGGAGATGGGAAAAAAAACTGCTGCAAACATTAATTATTCTATAAACATGTACAATATTCCGCTTGTTTTTATAAATGACCAACCCTCAATAACAGTAGGCATGAGGTGTACACACTGTGGAAGTGATGTGAACAAACAAAGTTTCATGTGCCCTTTTGCATGCTCCTAACTGCCATTTACAGTCTTGTATGGTAAACACATCATGTCTGCTCCACAGTAGACCGAGGTTTTACAAAATGAAAAGAAATGCAAATAAAAACAAATGTATAACCTGAAAAATGTTGATTTCTTTGAACATTCCTAATGTGACTGTTTATAAAACCAGAGTAATTCGCACTTCAGACAAGGTCACAAAGTTGCCTTTATTCTTGCAGTGTTGATACTGTAAGTGGAGTCTGAGATCCAAATTCCACTCTTTAAAGGGGAATGCAGTGGATAATTGTTTGCATTTACCATTTGTTTTGTTGCTCATTTCCTGCAGCCTTTCATGTGTAAGTGTTCTTGCTTCGGTGTTGGACTTGGGGGATTTTCTTAGCTCCCACTCAGCTCAGCTTCCTGATTATTCTGAAGAAATCGTCCCCAAACATCCCACTTGTTACAAAGCTCGGTGATGGAACCTCCAGAACCTCGGACTCCAGAAGAGCCCTAAGCTTCATGTGGTCCCATTTGATGTTGAGACCCAAAAGCATGTGCACCAGTCAGCACACAACAGCATCTCATTAGCATACATTTTGAAGGCAAGTGTTTCTCTGTATTTCCCTTTTTTGTGTATTTCATTTAAAGTGTTATACTTTTTTTGTCTGCTGCTTTAGTGATTATTGGTTTCTCGGTGGTTTCCCCCTTTAGGTGTGGGGTGTTGATTTGAGGGATTCCTCAATACTGGCAAATGAGTCTTTATGTTTATCTTTTTTTTACATTTTAACTGACACTTTTCTCCAAAGTGACTTACAAAGTTACCCTTTACTCATTTATACAGCTGGGTAATTTTTTATGTATTAATTCAGGGTAAATACTTTTTTCTACAGGCTGAGGGTACTTGCCCCACACTGAATCCTTCTCCTTTTACACTTTGGCTTGTGGGTGCCACTGGCAAAGTTCACCTTGATCAAGGGCACTAGAGTAGGAGGTGGGATTCAAACCTGTGTCCTACCAGTGTAAAGGAGAGGCTGTGACCGCGCACTATCCTGTGGTTCAAATCCAACAAAATGATGGAGGCAGAGAGAAGCAGAGTAACAGGGTGGTGAACTGTGACAGCAAATGGTGGGAACGACTTGCTTTAGCACCTGGATATGAGCTGAACCCATGTTGACAGGTAATGTGCGTGTGCAGATGAATGAGAGAGCGAGTGTATATCGGTGTATGGTGTGCTCTGGGTCCAGGCACTGAATCACACTTCATGTATTACTGTGATTATCCAGAGCTGCTGCAGTTGTGGGGGGTGGGAGGGGGGCAATGGGCCCAGGGGGCGTGTGTGTGTGTGTGTGTGTGTGTGTGTGTGTGTGTGTGTGTGTGTGTGTGTGTGTGACTGCGTGTGAGCACAGCAGTGTTGGTGCCAGTCCCCCTGCCCTACTCCTGTCTCACTCTGCCTCCTCTTTCCCTTGCACCTCCCTCCTTCCCTCGCTCCCTCACTCTCCATACTCAACTCCGAGCTCGTTCACTGCGCGCCTCTCCTGCTTCCCCCCATACAGCTCCGAGCTGAAGATGGCAGCTCCGCTTTGGAGGAGCCTGAGATGCCCTGGACCTGGCTGGCGGCTGCCCTGCGAGATGTCCAGCGTCAGGGCTTCCTGGATGAGAACCTGCCCCCTGTAGGGTGTCTTGTCAGCGTGGGACTGCCAGCACCATACAGGGGCTGAGTAAGTACAGTGGGAGACCCCACTGCCTCCCCAAACACATGCATGCTTTATTTTGTTTGGAGCGATAGATGTGGTGGATATGTACGGCATGCAAGTGGAGATCAACGGTAGCTGCGCTGGAGTCCTAGGAGGAGGAGGGGACTGTGTGGGTTCCGCAGCCTCACAGTGCTGCCATGGACTGCCGCCTCAGTCATCCATCTCTGTCGGCCTCCGGGGGGCTGAGGGACGCAGGCAGCATACAGGCATAGTGAGTGCATCATGTGGAGCGTGGTGGTGCCCAAGAGATGCTCCCAGCTGCGTGGTGCCAGCAGTTCACTGTGATCACATTGAGGGTGGTGGTGAGCATCTGGATGTCCAGTTTCAACTTTGGTTCTTCTGCTCCCGCCATCATCTCTCTGGTCAAATCTGGTCATTCCGTTCAGTCACAAGTATTGAAATGTCAGCAGCTCTTGTCACTCATCTCAGTGCAGCTGAGTGAGCGAAGCAGAGAGGAGATGATGGGGAGACTTGATGTCAGGGATCTGAGTATTTGAGTGTGTTGGTACACCTGCACCCCAGCACAGCTCCACGTGTGCCAGGTAAATCAGTGACAGCTTGATGTACTTGGGCAAAGCAGATGGCAACACGGCAGCCACAAAAGTGAAGTTCTAAATGAGCCTGTGGGACTAAGAAAACGCATTCATTTCTATGGAAACAGCACGCCTCTGCTCTATTAACACGCGTTCAGACACGCGCACCCACCCACACACACACGCGCGCCCACCTCCTTCCCTCCACTCTGCTCACTGTACCAACTCCAGGTGGGCAACAAAGGTAACGGAGGTGCTGCTGAGTCTCGTGAGCAGGTATGGATGCGCAGGACCAACACTAGCATCCTCACGACTCATGCCGCTCCAGAGATGCCGATCAAAGCAAGAGAGCCAGTATCTCTGTGCATAAATATTCATGAGGGCTAAGCAGCATGGATTATTTGTCGTTCACTCTTTTCGGTTAATTTCTTGTAGCTGTTGTCAGCACAGTGCTTCTCTAGGAAATATATGCACTGTGTCTCACAGTGGTGTAGTCACGGTGGATGTGCGGGGGGGTTTGATTGTGGACTCCAGTTGCTCAGTATCACCACACCTTTGTGATAAAAGCGGGAAGCCAGGACTGATGCGAGTGACTCTTAGCATCATCTGTGCTACCACATTTCCAGGTGTCTTTCTTCACTCACGCTGTGTTTTTGTTTTATTTTTTTATGTGACAGACACACCTGGGTCGCCTCCCCCTCCCAAATCGGGCATTGTTTCCACGGGTCTCTTTCTTCCCTGTGGTTTGTGGTAGTCGTGACTCCAGCTTCCCTTCGGGGATGTGAGGCGGGTGGCCAGTGACTCACCCCCACCCACAGCCCCAGAGGGCCAGTTTCCAGCAGCACGGGGTGGGGGCAGCTAGACCCCTTTACTTCTTTTGTGGGGTCTGACATGGCCTTCAGTCATCTTCCTGTAAAGTTCATATCTGCAAGTAGCTTTTTAACTGTAGCACAAACATCTTTTCTTTCCCACATCTTTCATTATTTGGATGTTACATGAGATACAGTGCTTGGCTAAGTAAGTAAATAAAAAGTAAAACAGCAATAACAGCAATAATAATAATAATAATAATAATAATAATAATAATAATAATAATAATAATAGTGTCACATTTACAAAACCCAAGATTTAGAACATTATTCTGTATTTTTAAGAGCACAAGCTGATACACAGCAAAATGCTTCTCCTGCACCATTTAATTTAAGGAGATTTTCAGCTGATATATCGAACGACTAATTTATACATTTTCCATCAATGTGGAGAGTCTTTTATGTGGAACAAAGTTGGCATTTTCCTGTTTCGTTCCTCTACAGCTGTCAAAATACTAAATACAGGGTGCGATTAATCTGACTGCTGTAAATGTGATTAAATATTAACCTTGGCACAGCTGTTCTACAGATTGTCGCTTCACATTAATACTGTGCTGAAGATAAACTTTTGCGTGTTGGATTGGTGTGTGAGGGGGTAACCAGATTAGCTGTGTTTCATCTCTAAGTGCTGTTGGTTTCATTGTTTTGAACGCTGCAATAACGCACTAGAAAGCCCTCACAATGGGTGCATTATAATGCTTATTACTCACATGTGGCTGCAGTTATTTCTGTCTGCATTTGTGTCAGGTTGTTGGTTTTTACGAAATTGGATCACTTCCATCTTATGTAATCAGAATTATAAAACAAGTTTCATATTATTGTAAGCAGCCTTGCGGAATTCACACCCATCTCTCACGGGGAGATGGTTTGGTATCGGATTGTCGCCACTTTACATGCACACTCATCCTTTGCTTTGAGCAACAGTGGGTGGACCCATGGCACTGGCCTCCATGCTAGAAGAAAAACAGGTGTTCGGAAATCAGCATTAATCATAGAAATTTTGTTAAAGTCCAAAAATCTCCATTTTATCTTCATTTTCCACTTACAAAAGTGCACCGACTCATTAGTTTAAAAGCACAGTTGAGACCGGAGGTCTATTTGTATCCAAAGTCAATTTTACTACTAAGGCACGATTAATAAAAACATAAGGTAATTACAGATGGTTTTCAAGAAATCTCCTATATAGCTACGAAAAATAAAACTACCATTTAAGACTTTAACAACTTTTAAATGAGTTAAAAACAAATTTAAAATGAGATTAATTTACTTCCACAAACTCCTATTCAGTGCAGGTTGCTGGCTGATTGATCCTAAACACGGTGTGTAACGTTCATCACCTTGTCATTGACCACGGATGCTGCAGAACCCCACTCACAAACTGTAAACACTGTGAAACTGAGTGGGTCTTTACTGACATCTGTTGGTTTAGTGGGCAAACATAGGTTGTGTTTGCTCTGTTACAAACGGGAATTAAGAAATTGAAATGAGTAATGAATGCAGATAAAATTGAATAAAGGCTAAATTTGCATTTTGACTATTTGCAATACCACTGTGGGCTGAAGACGCAGTCCTGTAATACCCAGTAAACCCACAGTGCAGTAGAAGGTGCTGTGCTGCAACGAAGATGGTGGAAGGTTTACGGCGACTCCAAGATTACTGCAATATTTATTGGCACAGCAGCCCCCCAGTCAGTCATTAGTTTTACTGGAGCAGCAGTTAAGTGCTGCACTCACTTGTTTCAGAGCCCTTTCCCACGTGGGGCTCAAATCCAATCCCCGTGTTCTTCAGTGCTGCTGAGCGCTTGCTTTGACTCCACATCTTGTCTAACCTCCTGAAGCTTTTTGCATACTCAGCAGAACTAGCAGCAGCACAGGGTACTGTACATCCTGGGGAAAAACCAACTATTGTGCCCTGATAGCTGTTCTGGGGAGATGGTTTTGAAAGCCAGTAGGCTGCATGTGGATGTTGGCGTGACTCCGAGTAAACTGTCAGCATTGATCCAAACGGGTCAGAAAGGCAGCTTCAGAGGATCGGGATTACAAAGTGTTAGGGCTGCATAACAACAGTTTGTAACCCCCAGTGGTGCAGCAATTTTAGCAGAATTTATACGTCATTGCAGATCAGTGGGAGCAGGTGATGGGGTTCCATAAATGACTTCTCATCATGTGTTCCCTAAACACAGCAGAAAGGAGCACAGCCCTGGGCAGCTTGCTGCAGCACCACAGGCCTGTGAACCGTGTCACTTTGTAGAAGCACCTCAGAGGCCTTATACTGCATTTACTCTGGTAATACCCCTGTCCTTCCTTTGCCCTGTGGTCCCTCCTGCTAGGAAGCAGCTGTATTCCCATTCGGTGCGTCAGTTCCCTTTCAGTGGTCAAATCGGCATCATTTTTGTCCCACTGCGTCTTCAGCCAACACCCAGGACTTTTTAAGGCAGCCTGCAAGAGCCTCGCTTTGTTTTTCTCATTATTAATCTATGGAATACAGACTGCACCACGGTGCTGTGGTCTTACTGTCATATCAGTAGAAAAACACAGTAGAATTTGCCGAGTATAAAAGCTTGGGCACAATTTATGTACATATTGAATGTTTCTGGAAGCAATTTTACCTCTCCGGTGTGACCTTTTCGACCATAAGCTGGATTTGATGACTGGGTTTGACTTGGTTGTTCTGCTTTTCAGCCTGGCAGGATATTCTAGGTGTTCATCTTATATTCAGGATTTCACCTGCACTCATATCCTCCATTCTTGCTGTTGGCCAGCAGGTGGCATAATAGTTAAAGGCAAATGATTAATTCCAGCTGTAGTGCCCTAGTACTTTTTGTCAGTGTAGTAGCCCAGTATTAGTAAAGTAAAAACTGCTAGGCTGTGCAAATGGGTTATTAATTGTACTGTGAGTACCTTACATCGCCTAAATTGTCCATAGTGTGAGAATGGGTTTGTATGTATGGTCACTCTAGGATGGACTGGTGTCCTATCTAGGGATACGTTCATGGCCTCATGCCCGTTGCTTCCGGGATAAAACCTGGATCTCAGAGATCCTCCTCAGGGTGAAATGGTTAAGAAGTAGGAGACCTCAGAATGGAATCCTGATATAGTAAATTTGTTTGGGAGAAAGTGGTCAGATAAATTAATAAATAAATAAAACTGTACAGTTTATTCTTATTTAGTGCTCTCTCCTGAACACAGGGCCACCTCAGGACATTCCCAAGGTTACAGGTGCGGTAAATGGCAAACTTTCATATATAAAACTATTAAATGTTGTATGCAATAATCAGAACTAAAATAAAAGGGACAGAATGGGTGACAGAGGTTAGAGCTGCAGCCTATGCTTGTGGGTTCAGATCCCGCTTCTTCTGTAGTACCACCGAGCAAAGTGCTCACTCTAAATTGCCCTACTAAATCTGACCCTTTTGTATAAGTGGGTAAATCATTATAAGTCGCTTGGCATTGTGTGTCACTGTGGCGAAAATGCTACATACATAAGCTCTCAGAGCCGTGAAAAAGTATTTGCCCCCTTCTTCATTCCCCCATCTCTGCATATTTGTCAAATTGACTGGTTTCAGACCTTTACACAAAATGTTACATAAGGTAAAAGAAGCCTGAGTAAACACATAATACGGTTTTTATATTATCATTAAGGAACAAAGTTATCCAACACCCATATCACCTTGTAAAAAAGTAATTCCCCCCTTAGTTACTGAATCAACAAATTGACTTAATAATTAGATTCAGCTGACTGAACACAGCCAGGCTTGACTGCAGTGAGAGCCATTATCTCCAAATGGAGAAAACTTGGAACAGTGCTGAATCTTCCCAGGGGTCCTTAGGAATGGGAAGTTATCCAGGAAGCCACAAAAGAGCATCTAAAGAACTGCAGGCCTCTCTAGGTTGACCTAAGGTCAGCATTCATGATCCCACATTAAGAAATGGGACATGGAAGAGTGGCAAGGAGGAAGCCTTTGCTGTCCAAGGTTACATAAATGCTTGTCTCACATTTGCATTAAATCACCTGGATGACCCCCCCCACCAAGCCCTTTGGGATTATCTTCTATGGACGGACAAGTCAAAAGTGGATTGATACCATAATGAATAAATAAGGACCATACATTTGTGTGCTTTATGATGAGATAATCAGCTGGCCGGCCAAGGATGAGAACAAACTTCAGACGGGGGGGCACCAGGGTCAATAACCACATAAGCCAGCCTGACTGATGAGTGTTTTACTTTACTTACTTTCTCCATTGGGATTTACATTAAGCTGCTTAGAATAGTTTACCACTTCATACAGCTGGACTGCTATACCAGGTGGGATTCAAACCTAGGTCCTTTGTTTCTAAAGATAGCAGCTCTAACCCCTACTTTGCATGTTGCCCTTGCTGATCTTCTACTTTACTCTTAATGCTTGGTGTTTGGAAGAGATGTGCACAGAGGCTTTGACCCCTCACTGAGGTGTGTTCCACAAGTGTGGTGCAAAGTCCCCGAATGCAGAACACAATCCTTACTGAGGAGAAAGCTGTAACAACTGAGAACTCAGTGGTCACGACATCCAGTTGCTGAGAGGCCTTTGGGTCAGGAGGTTTCTGGTTGTCACTCATGAAACACGAGATGTTTTCTGCTACTTAAGCCCCTTCCGAGTCTGTCGTGACTCTTGCAAAGCTGCTGTCGAGTGATCGCTGCGTCTGGCTGGTGATGGTCCTTTTGAAGTGGAGTGTCTGGTCCGCTGCTCTCTTTCACCCCATTCAGCAATCGCTTCGCCCACTTTCTGGCACTGTGTGCCGTCGCTTTCGCTAAGGTGCAGGGCTATGAACTGTGAGAGAGCATTCCCTGGCTGGGGCTCACAGCCCGCAGGTGCTGTGTGTCGCACCTCCGCTGACAGTGTGTGGGATGCTGTCTGAGACCATCTCAACCGGTATGGTGCAATTATATGGATGGAGGTTGTGCAAAAGGCACAAACAGTGTTTTACAGTTACGCTTATGTTTAATCATCTATTCATGTTTATCTTTATAAATGTGACTATATAGTAATATTTAGTTAAAACTGCAATTTACACACAAACAAGGTTTTATGATTTTGTCTGTAACTGCTACTGCCCAACAAGGTGAATGCTGCTATTACACCCTTGAACTTGATACCTATTTTTAACTGGTTCATGAAAGGTTTATTTTTTCACTCCAAATGCTATGAGGTGAGCTGTGGGCTGAAACTGTATCCTAATCTATTAATGTTTTTTTCTTTTGGGGGGGGGGTAATTTTTACCCCATCAGTTCAGGCTAGGCACATTGATCAATGGAACTGCAGCAGGAACAGGGGGATTCAAGCCCAGGTCTTTCAAATTTAAGGGCAGAAAGCAAAATGAGGGTAAAATCTCCTGAGTCCCTTGGCTTGCCGTGTTCCAGCTCATTGCTGAGCTCCCTTGTCCTCCCACAGTGTGCCGCACAGTTTTCCGCCTATGTGCCAGATCCATTTTCACCCTCTCCTTCCGCCTTTGTTGCTAAAAATCACTTGTGCTCCTGATGAAGGGCCTGAGGGCCGATCTGAAGGCATTTCTCTCTGCTGGCTCTTGTTTGGTGCCTTTCTCTCCCAAAGGCTCTACACCATGATGAATGAATTTTACATGGGATTGTGTCTCTGCTCAGCCTAAGAGGTTCTTAATTGTGTACCTCCTTCTCCTTTCTGTCAGTGAAAGGTGATCATTTATTTTTAGCCCATACAGTGATGGTTAATTCATGTCTTCCATGCTTCTCTCTGCATCCAGCAGCAGCGGGTGTCACAGGGTGTACAGCTGTCATCCTGCAGTCAAAGTATCTGGGACTGAATCCCTGCTCCTGCTGTTGTACCTTTGATCAAGCTACTGAACTGATACAGGAGACAATTGTAAGTAACTAAATACACACCAAAATTTGTGTTAAACTGCAGCTAAATTAATGAACATCAAAAAATCTTGCTTACTTGTAAAAATGTCCAGTATGACTTATCTGCAGTGTGAACCTTTGGTTATAAACAAAACTCCAGTAAATATCTGCACAAATACTGAGCCAAATACATGTGTGTAATGCACAATCCTTCAGTAAATATTCTGCTTTGAAAACAAACAAATGAAAAATGTACAGTTGTTGTCATAATTGGAAATGTAAACAATTCCTAGGTAGCATGAAACTGTATAACCCTGAGACAAAATTAACGCAGTACTTTTCTGTGGCTGGAGGCTGCTGAAAAAAACAAACAAGAAAAAAGCTTAGTTTATTATCAGCATTATTATTAGAGGGTTTATGGCTATTCTTTGCTCTCGTAAGCTATTTATTGTAACATTTCCATACTCATTATTTGAGCGAACCCTCCGGCACAAAGCACTCCCACCATTATTGACCAGAGAGGAGGGCCTGAGGGAAGTGGCTCTGACAGTGATGTGTTGAGAGGGATTCAGCAGCTTTGAGTGACAGAGGGAGCTCATTCCACTACACTGAGGATTGACACCCTCAAGCTTTTTTTTAAAATTGCTGTTTTTATGCCATCATTAAGCCTTGATATAGTTTTTGCCAGTTTTGCATAAATATATCTCCGACAACACGGACAAATTATTCCCTCACACTTATGTATTATTGGCTGTGATCTGATATATTGTGTAACAAACAACAATTATTATAATGTAAATACACGTTTAAATTGAACAAACATGGTAAGGTATCAGGTAGGAGCTCTTCTTGTTTCTAAAATGCTGACAGTCTCTGCTTTGTCTCTAAGCAACGTCCCTGCAATTAAAACCAGTGGTGTCTTAAATTGTCAGATAAAGGGAGGGAGTAATAAATATTGCCACTGGTACTCAGTGCTATTATATATAGGCTTGGTTCTACACAGGAGGGACATGCGTTCCCCTTGGTTCTGTGCCCTTATTATGCCTTTGTGTAAAACAACCCAGGTTTGGTCCACACTATTGACACTGAGCCCTTACGGAGATGTCACGGTGTTAAGTTGGTTGCAGTGGTCCAAGTACCTCATAAGACAAATACAATGGATATAAAACTACTTAGCATTATGGTTAGGACACCTGCCCTCATTGTAGGAGACCACTGGGACAAACCTCTTGAAGGAAGCTTGTGGCAGAAAGGTAATGAGGGTTTATCTTAAGGAAACAGGGGCACTTGTCAGTAGTCTGGCAGAAAAATGATGTGTGATGTGTGAGGGAGGAAGGCAATCTTTTCCTTGCTGAGGATCCATGACAGGGGGTCAGCTGGGAGCAGATCTACATTTCTGACCAACAGTTTGCTAACAAACCCCCAGCACACAACTCTTTGCATGTCTCTTGTATGTCCCAACACATTTAGGACCGTGTGTGTTGGAGGATTTTGCCTATCTGTCTTGCAATCAAATGGTTGTCGCTGGTTTGTAAAAGTTATGAAATGGTTTCACATCTTATGTGAACACTTAAATGAGAAATTTTGCCCTGTTATCTCACTCCTCCCAAGATTTCCCACCATGCCATTTCCCCAAAAAGCTGCCAGCCTCAGCTCTCGCTCTTGCCATGTGTGAATGTTATACCCCATTATGGCACCGCATGCTGCTGACAGTGGCCTCTGATGCTGCACTAACCATCTCATGTAGCTAATGTCTTCCTGCACACCCACCTCCACACACTGCTGCTGAGAGATGTGTGTGTCAGATGTGTGTGTGCAGTCAGATAGACAAAGAGCTCTCTGTGTATCTGTGTACAGCAATAATCATTCAAAAACACTGCAATAAATTGCACAGTAATTTAACATATTGCCACCATACTGCTCTACTCCATTGTGTTGCATCTTGCCAAAAATTTACATCGGATTGATGTGGGCAGCATAACAAGGTTTGACTATACAAATTAATTCCTATTTATTCATTTTTAACATTTTCTTTACTTTTCTGCAGTGAAAATGACCTTCTGATAAACGGCAGCAAAGAGTATTAATGCAGAATAGAATTGTCTAACTGCCTTAATTCAGCTCACTTCCACAGTGTTTACAGTTGAATGTCAGTGGTCAATAAGGTGATTTTACACTTGTTTGTGGGATGTATCAGTCAGCAATCTGCACTGAAATGGAATCTGTAGAGACAACATGTTTTTATTTTAAAAGAGTTTCTATGTAGGTTAATTATAGCTGCAATTTTTATGCACCCAAAATGGTGAATAAATTGAGAAATGTTTGTGCTATTAACCTTTTATGTTTTGACTTACTGGTAATAAAACTCTGTAGTTATAAACATATACACAGACTTAAATTCCCAGCTGCATTCTTGCACTGAGGAGCCACTCTGATCTGTGTAATAAATATCCAGTATACTGAACAGATCAAAGAAAACTCTAAAATGTGACTGATGGGAATCTGAATTTTTGCTGTGAATGTTTCTCTCATTTGCCTTCATTTTTCTTTTATAAGAAAGATCAGTTCAGGAGCAGCTTCTTCACAGAGCGGCTGTCTCAGATGAGTGCTGAGATGCACCTCGCAGTAGATTGAGAAAACAGTTTGTCTGTAGAGTTGAGTCCAAAGGATTTTTTAAACCCATAAAGATTATTAAACTTTCCCTCCTTAATAAGGTTTCCTTCTTTCATGCTGACTGATGTGTGTTCTGTAGAAAGGAGAGCTGGAGCAAAAGTTGGTTTATTTTTGTGGAAATTACAAAATCAGAAGTTTCCCCATTCGTGGCCTGTTTCTGAGATTCCCTCCGAGGTCTGCTGTCCTGCCATGTAAGGAACGTGAATCATCTAAGTCAGAAGGTGTCCTTTAAAAATGATGGAGAAGCTGGTGATGCGACATTTGCACTGCTGTGTTCATTGTTGATTTGTCACTATTAAAAGTGATAAAGCCAAAGCACTGCAAATATATATTAATGCACTGAGAGCACTTTAGTGTTGAGGGATCAAACTCCTGTGAATCTGAGAAAGATGCTTCTCTATGTCCTCCTCCCTCCTCTACAGCAAGGAAGTGTATAGTGGCAGCAGGTGGCGTAGTGCTTAGTCATCACTTTGCAATCATAGGACCTGCGGTTGAATTTGAAGAATTCATGAACAAAGTACTTATCCTAAATTTATTGTAAAAAATACCCACGTTTATTAACACGTAAATCATTGCAAGAAGCCTCATGTTGTAAGCCACTCTGGACAAAGGACTCAGATTCGTAAGCTACATTTGCAGTTATGTACTCCTCTGCTACAATGTGCTCCTTGTTTATAGACACCGATTAACTGAATTAGGACCAACTCCAGTAGCATCACAGTGTGTGGTGAAATACGAGAGGAAAAGCTAAATAACTTTGCATATATATGCACTTCTTTGGACTGAAGCTGGTCAATTGAGGAGCTGTAAATATCTCCTACCTCCCCTGTCCCCAATTCATACACAAGACCACCATCCTGACCACTCCTTTATATGATAAGGATCCCAGATCTTTTTAGTTAATTTGAGGTTCTTTGGAGGCACAAAAAGTTTAAAAATGTTTTATTACAATTCTGCTTCAATAACTGCAATATGTTGCCCATTACAGATGGCTGCCTGCCCCCCCCCCCCCCCGCTGTGTTGTATCATTCCTTATATAATGCCCACTCTCCTTTTCTACTTTTCCCCATCAAACAGGGCATCCAAGGGTATCTTAAAAAGAGGTGCTTGGTATTTCAGAAATTTCACAGCACACTAAGGAAAGGAAAGGCATCCAAGTAAGATATAACAGGGAAAAACAGACATGAATCAATACAGTAAAATAAATAATGTGACATAATTAAAGAATATATAAAAGTAAGTTATAATAATATAATACAACTACAGTAAAACTCCTATAAAAAGTACATTCCAACAATCCAAAATTTAATTTTAAATAAACACAGAATCATTATAAGTGTACAATAAAACTTACACTTAATAAAAGACTTAGATCATTCATCAGCATTACCTGCTTGTGGTTACAATAAACACTTGAGAGAAATAAAAAAAAAATGATCTAGAAAGAAATCTCAGTAAATTTTATGCAGCCTTTGCTTGATTCCTATGAGGGGTAAGGCTTTGCGTTCCATAATTCATGTAAGCTACTGTATGTATTTCAATACCTGCGTACCACTGTCTGCTTTTGCTGGAATCTGCTGTGTACAGATGTGTACACAATCCGTGGTATTGTGTTAAACTGTGTCCATGATTTACCCATTTATGCCAACAAGTGCCATGTGCTTCTGGGACCAGAAAAAGACTTACATTGATTATTTGGGGCAGTAGGTGGGACAGTGATCAGTACCTTTGTCATGGGTTTGAATCAAATCTCCAGTTACGGACATACCCTTAACGCTAGTACTTGCCCTGAACTGAAACAGTATTACTCAGCTGTCTAAATGATAAAATGGTTAATATTAAACTATTATACAGTATAATCTCAGTAGTTCACTTGTCCAGTTTAAGCACAATATTAACAGTGCAGACTGACCAACAAGTTTATCTGATACTAACACTAATCTGCTTCAGCCTGAAAACCCCTGCTGCTGAGCCTAGAGCACACAGAGCATGAGCTGCTTGATAGTGATGGTTTGTTGTGCTGAAGAGCATCTCAGTCCAGTCCTGTCAGCACTTTCACTGAGTCTTAAACACAGTCCATGGGGGACAGTCCATAGAAAATTAACTTTTACTGGAAATTGGATGTAACCCATTTATTTATTTATTTGCTTACTTACTTCCACCTCACATTTTCTCAAATGGGTTGATGTTTACTACCTCTCTGGTGGACGTGGAGATGACCGACCTTTGGTGAGGTATTCATTACTACCCAAAAGGTGGACTAATGCCCAACTTTGACAGATGATAGATCCATCCATTATTAATAACTGTCTGCCTAATGCAGGGTCATGGTGGTCCAGAGTCTATCCTGGAACCATACAGCATGAGAGATGTTGCACCCTATGTGAGATGCCACCCCATCACAGGAGAGTCGCACACACCCACTTGTTTGCTCACACACTATGGACAGTTTTGAGTCACCAGTTCACCTGGAACACATCTTTGGACTGTGGAAGAAACGCTTAGAAACACAGGGAAACCATACAAACAGAACCAGATTCACATCCATGTCTGAACCTATAGCCTCAGACTTGTGATGTAGCAGCATAACCTGCTGTGTAGCCACTATGCCCACATAAGAGATTCACTGAGTCATACGCCATAAAAAAGATGTGAAAAGGGGTGTCGAGATGAGAAAAAACTGTGTTCACCTCTGCTTCCATCTATCAGTATGGCAAGAATCAACACAGCAGCCAGTTGCTTGCGGTGGCATTCATGACCAGAGCAGGAAATGAAGGGGTATGGATCTGCAGCCCAGTCGCCCACATGCCTGAGACATTTGTGGAGCTTGGGAGCCCATTCCAGCAGTGAGTGAGTTTGTGCGAAGAAGCCTGTAAACAGGGGCTGTCAGGCCACCTCCATGCTGTTATTCAGTGGAGAGTGCACTGTGACATCTGAAGCCGCTTTTACTGCAAGCTGCTAGACGTGGGACTTGCCCTGGACTTGGTCATGTCTGAGGCACTGTCACACCTGAGACAAGGTTGTTTCAGGCCTTGTGCTCAGCTGCACAAATTGATAAACTGGCATATAACATCTATCCTTTATCCTTAACTGCTTGTTCAGGTCATGGCCATGGTGTTCGGGAGCTTATCCCAGAATCGCTGGGCGCCTGGTGAGGAGATTATAACCTGGATGGGATGCCAGTCCATGACACGGTAGTCACACATGTACACACATGCTTACAAACACACACTATGGACAACTTTACAGCATGCAATTAAGCTCAGACATATGTCTTTGGACTGTGGGATAAAACTGGAGCAGCTAGAGGAAACCCACGCAGACACAGAGAGAACATGCAAGCCCCAAACACCACACACACTGAGCTGGGTGTCTATCAATCACAGCACCGACAAAGTGCGAGAAGTAAGATGCACATAAACTGGGCTTTGTCACAAAAACAATAAAATTTCACGGATTGTAGTTATCTGGATATAGCAGCATAAACAAGGGTCGCTTTAGTTTTTCTGCATTCTAGATTCCCAGTCTGCGAATAACTGCACTGCCAAAAATATCTTAAAAGGAGTGGTTGTAATGAGTAGGAAGCCTTAACAAGCAGTGCTCCAAGCAAAATCTTGTACATATTTTATACTGGTGGATGTCTTAAACAGTCTTCCAGCATTTTCTGTGTTGCTAAAGATCTGAGCGTGAACAAGTCTTCTTCTGGTTTGGGAAGACCTTGTGTCTGCTGGGAATGGTGCTGAAAGTTTGGTGGAATGAGAGGATTATTAACCTCCCATGACTCTGGCAAACGTCACCATGTTAAACCAACAAGTAAACCAAGCATAACTGCTGAATTTCCTTCCAAAAATATCAATGGTGTAATTATTGAAGTAGTGGTGGCTCCTTATTCACATCACAGTGTGTTTCCTGTCTTTCTGTGCCAACCACATCCTGGGCTGTGGAGCTCGGACCTTCATCCAATGCGATGTGCAGTGTGAGGTT